>JBBPBO010000002.1:5970291-6356414 GCA_037974295.1 Cicer cuneatum | reverse complement strand
AAAAGCACCACCATAATTACCTACTTACTTTTTTAAATAACAATTGGTTGGAAAAAAAAAAGTATATATAGACATAAATGAGTAGTGGCAAACTAAAATAGGACAGATTCCCCTTAACGTATGCTTCGGTCATGACTCGTGACTGCAAAGTTGAGACAAATGGGAAACGGTAGGAGTTTGGTATCACTGGAAAGGCAAAATAAATTGACAAAAATAGTTGGAGATTTTATTTATTTTTCGTAATTGTTGATTTTGTTATTATTTTTAAGAAGAAGAGCTGGAACAAAATCAACTGCCACATTTATTTATTGTGTTCTTCTAGTAACCATTCCTATTACTATATTTAACTTTTGGTCTCTCCTTTTTTAAACAGAAAAAACGTTCATAAACAAAATTGTGTGGCAATAGGAAATGGCCGTTCTGAATGGAATATGAAAAGGGTCTTGACGGCTGGTGCACATGATATATTTAATTTAACATCATAAAGAAGGCAAGTGAATGTTTTTTTTTTTTTTTTTTTTAAGTTTTGAGTTCACATGAATCATTACTCATTGTGTGGGCCATATAGTTGTTAACTCATAAGAATAGCATTTTTCATTCACTCACCCACTCATCAAATCAAACCTAAATTGTAGTTACGTAAGAGATTAATAAAAGGAATTCCCTTCTTTTTTTCCTTACTAAAATGGATAAGTTTTATCAATAAGTTTAATTTGTACGGAACATTAGTCTAATTTTTTTTTATTCAATTAGCAAATTATAACAAAAGTCGATATAATAATTATGATTGTTTGAGAATATAAAAACTCTTTACATTGATAATATATTATGAATACAATAATTATACATTAACGATATAAAATAATTTTATCGTGGTTCAAAAACAATCAATCAAATTGTTATATATATAATTATTATTTTTTATTTAAAAAAACTACTCTTTAGTCAATTTTAATTAAATATTAGTGTAAAATTAGTTTATATAACTCATGCGTGACTTTTTTTCTTCGTATATTATAGGCATAGTTGCTCATGCGATCCCTTAACTTAATTTTAGTTAACACTTCGATCTTTCATATTTTTTTTCTCTTCCGATTTAGTATTTTATTTAATTTTAAGTAATAATTTTATTTTTTATGTCTTAAAATGTCAAAAATATTATCATTTTTTTACAAAAATTCAAAAAATTAATCAAAATTTTAAAACAAAACCCATAAAATTAATTATCATATTCAATATAATGTAAATTTTATCAAATTCATAACTCAAATATTTAAATAAACTCATATTTTCATTCTTTATTTGACGAATTTAATGTTGTTGGAGATAAAAATATGATTTTATTTGAATATTTAAGTTATACATTTGATGAATATATGAATTTTCTTAAAATTGATATTGAAGCTTATGAATTTTGTTTGAAGATTTTGATAAATTTTTTAAATTTCTGTAAAGAAATGATAACATTTTAAAATATAAAGGATTAATTTTTTACTTAAAATTAAATAAAAAACTAAATAAAAAAAATTAAATCAAAAAATATAATATTATTTAAAATTAAATTAAGAGACTGACTATAAGAACAATCGTGACTATGTTATATTATTATAATTATTATTATTTTTTCTTAAAAAAATCAAATTGTAATAATTATAATGTGCCAGGGAGGGAAAGAGTTATGGCTACAAATGAGTGTGGATTCACATAATTGTGAAACAGTTAGAACAAAAGCTGTTATCATTTTATGTCTTTTTATCATCCTTAAAAAAAAAATAATAGATTGGTGTAGTAAGGAGAGAGTCTCTTACGCTAAAAAAAAAACATAGAGTGAGTGGAGTTGTGTGGTGTTGCCATAACCCCTTTCACCATTCTCATAGGATACCATACCCACAACACTACAACAACAATAACAAAAAACCCTCCTTTTTCTTTTCCTTTCTCTTTTCCCCACACTATCTCTCCCTCTCTCTCTCTCTCTCTCTCTCTCTCCCTCCATTATACTTCATTCTTGTTTTTGATCCTACATTTCACACCCCCATCAACTTAGGAGAAGAAATTATGGAAACTAACTCAGTTTCCAAATTTCTATTTTTGTTTATTTCCTTTGCATTGTTCTTAGTTGTTTACTCTAATGTTACATATGACAGAAAAGCTATCATTATCAATGGCCAAAGGAGAATCCTTTTCTCTGGTTCCATACATTATCCTAGAAGTACACCTGATGTATACTTCTATCATTTTCAACCTTAGTTTTCTAAATTAAGAGAACAAAAAGAATTGAAAAATGTGCCTTTTTTTTTTTGCAGATGTGGGAAGATCTGATTCAGAAGGCTAAAGAGGGAGGTTTAGATGTAATTGAAACCTATGTCTTTTGGAATGTTCACGAGCCTTCTCCTGGAAATGTACTTCACTCTCTCAAACTTTTTAATTTTGTTTTATTGTTGAATTTGAGTTTTATTAATTGTTTCATTGCAGTACAATTTTGAAGGACGAAATGACCTAGTGAGATTTGTTAAGACAATACAGAAAGCAGGACTATATGCTCATCTTCGCATTGGACCTTATGTTTGTGCAGAATGGAATTTTGGGTACTCATTGTTATCCTTAAAGTTTGTTGTTTTGGTCTTTTTGAGGGTTAATGTTTCATTTATTATTGATTTTCTCTTGTCATGTTCAGAGGATTTCCTGTTTGGCTTAAGTATGTTCCAGGCATAAGCTTTAGAACAGACAATGAACCTTTCAAGGTCTCTCTCTTTTTTTTTATTTTTTATTTATTTTTATTTTTACCGTTTTATATACTTTCTTCAAAACCAATTTTTGTTACAGCACTGTCTTTTTATATATACATACACACACACACACACACACACACATATATATATATATATATATATATATATTATAATTAGTGACTAATTAGAAGGAAATTTGTGAAATTCCTTCACTCTTTCAACTGAAATACATTTTTTTTAATGAATGGTGTTGCAGAAGGCAATGCAAGGGTTTACTGAGAAGATTGTGGGAATGATGAAGAGTGAACATCTCTATGAATCTCAGGGGGGCCCTATTATCCTATCTCAGGTGTAACCTCTATTGTTAATTGTTGATTTGCTTTATGTGTATTTGTAAACTACCAAATTTTACTCTTTGGTTTTTTTAGGAAAGGTACTAACTAGGGTAAACTTTTTTGTTTCTAGATCTAGCTTTGTAGCAACAATAATAATGATACATACATTTTATATTTTTTCAGATTGAGAATGAGTATGGGGCACAGAGTAAATTATTTGGAGCTGTTGGCTATAATTATATGAACTGGGCTGCAAAAATGGCTGTTGAAATGGGAACTGGGGTTCCATGGGTGATGTGCAAGGAAGATGATGCTCCAGATCCAGTTGTAAGCATTCTCATTCTCTCCCTTTTAAAGTTTGTTAACATTATGCACCTGTAACATGTAGTCATGTATTAAGTTTTTCCTTTGGTTGCTCTATTTTTATTTATTATCTTTGAAAAAATTTATAGGTTTAATGTTAAAATTATGGGATCCTTCAAGTAGTAGAAGCCAATATTATTTTTTCTAGAACCTTACATATTCAGGCATGTTGTTGATAAATTAATCTGTTTCATGTTATGTGACAGATAAACACTTGCAATGGCTTTTATTGTGATAAATTTACTCCAAATAAACCCTACAAGCCTACAATGTGGACAGAAGCTTGGAGTGGCTGGTAATAATTTAAATAGTTACTTTCATATTTTGGAATTGTGGAAATGGGCTTGCATATAATTTTTTATGTCAAACATGAAGGTTTTCTGAATTCGGAGGTCCGATTCACCAAAGACCTGTTCAGGATTTGGCATTTGCAGTAGGCCGATTTATACAAAAAGGAGGATCCTTTGTAAACTACTACATGGTTGGTTTTCTTATATCGACTTAACAAATGAAAATTCGGTGGTGACATCAGCCATTTGAGTAACTTACCTTGTTTATGTAGTATCATGGAGGAACCAATTTTGGACGCACAGCTGGAGGCCCTTTTATCACTACCAGCTATGACTATGATGCTCCACTAGATGAGTATGGTGAGAGCTGATATTCCTTTTTCTTAGTTACTTCTTATGCATGAATATACAATTTTAAGTCCAAAAACTTACCACACTTCACTAGACTGAAGTAACACTCTATTACTCAATGCTTTCACTTCGAGATTTGGTCGTCGCAACTCACAACAGTACACCCAAGCTGCATTGCTGAGCATTTAGTTGACTACTTTTTGTTACAAAAAAATATTGACAGGTTTGATTAGGCAACCAAAGTATGGTCATCTAAAGGAGCTTCATAAGGCTATCAAGATGTGTGAACGAGCTTTAGTTTCATCCGATCCAGTTGTTACCTCACTAGGAAACTTCCAGCAGGTTTAATGTACTTTCAAACGTTTTTGCTTCCGCTGTTCCATAAGTTCCCTTATTGACACTTGTGAGTATTCATCGTTTCTCAGGCTTCTGTATACTCTACAGAATCTGGAGATTGTGCTGCTTTTCTCGCAAACTACGACTCCAAATCGTCTGCTAGAGTGATGTTCAACAATATGCACTATAATTTACCTCCTTGGTCCATCAGCATCCTCCCGGATTGTAGAAATGCTGTTTTCAACACAGCAAAGGTATGTAACGAAAGTGTCAGATATGAAGCCATCATACTCCATTGGTACTCGTGATTGCAATTATGCTTCCTAGACACAATTTTATTCACATTCAACAGCTCCATTCAATGTGGTTTAACAATTTAGCATTTTGTAAAACCAATGAATTGATTTTCTCCCTATATTAGGTTGGAGTGCAAACATCTCAGATGCAAATGTTGCCTACAAATACTCAGATGTTCTCATGGGAGAGTTTCGATGAAGATACTTCTTCTCTAGATTACAGCTCTACAACTACAATCACTGCTTCTGGTCTCTTGGAACAGATAAACGTAACACGGGATACAAGTGATTATCTTTGGTATATAACTAGGTAAGATTGATTTTGCAAGTTATTTAAATTTTCTCCTTAAGTGATTTTGTGGTCATCTACTGATGAAATATTTGTGCCTTTGAAGAAAGAAAAGTCATTCTTTATTTTCATCCCACATTAACAATGACCAGTATTGAGTCATAATGCTCAGCAATTCTCTTTCACATTTCTAGCACACTATAGATCACTGGCAAGTTGAATAAACCAGGGATGCAAATGGTCGATATTTCTAGATGCGGTATCGAATATTCTAAAAGTGCACAATTTTGACATTTTGACTGAATCTCAAAGGTTCCAGCTGCTAAAAGAAGGAGATTTGAAAACCGTTTTGGCTATACTAATTTATTTCATGTCGACGTGTCTACAGTGTTGATGTTGGTTCATCCGAATCCTTTCTCCGTGGAGGTGAACTCCCCAGTCTCATTGTTCAGTCCACTGGCCATGCTGTGCATGTTTTTATCAACGGTCAACTTTCTGGTATGTAGTTAGTTTGGTTCTTTAGCATATCTCGTTTCCATCTGAACGTGAAAGGAAACACAATATATAATAATATGAATGAAAACAGGTTCTGGCTATGGAACAAGGGAAGATAGGAGATTCAGATATACCGGCTTTGTAAATCTTCGTGCTGGAACAAACACTATAGCTTTGCTCAGTGTTGCCGTTGGACTTCCAGTAAGTTTTGTTTTCCATCTTTATTTTATGAAATTCTACTGCAGTAAAATTGAGCTTTTGTAAATGGCCACAATTGCTTTTGTGCTCAGATCATTCTACTATGGGATTTTACTCGTACTAATATCATTATTTTCTGTTTTGTGCTATCAAAGAACGTTGGTGGACATTTTGAGACTTGGAACACGGGAATCCTAGGTCCAGTTGTTCTCCATGGACTTGATCAGGGAAAGTTAGACATGTCTTGGCAGAAATGGACTTACCAGGTTGCTTAGTGTTACTTTAGCTGCTTAAATTGAACCAGTCACAATGAAATTTCAATTGACATGGTCTCTTCTTAAAACAGGTTGGGCTGAAAGGAGAGGCCATGAATCTTGCATCTCCATATGGTATCTCTTCTGTAGAGTGGATGCAGTCAGCGTTAGTTGTACAAAAAAATCAGCCACTGACATGGCACAAGGTAAAATTTAATGTCCTTGAGGATGACTTAAACAAAATACTAGACCTCAAAAATGATAAAATAGCTGATTAGTAAACTTTGCAGACTTTTTTCGATGCTCCTGAAGGAGAAGAGCCGTTGGCATTGGACATGGACGGTATGGGTAAAGGTCAAATATGGATTAATGGGGTAAGTATTGGAAGATATTGGACTGCTTCAGCTACTGGTAGTTGCAATGGCTGCAGCTATGCTGGGTCATTTAGACCTCCAAAGTGCCAGCTTGGTTGCGGTGAACCAACCCAACGATGGTAAGCATTGTTATTTGTTACTCCCTCTGTTCCTTTTTAACTGTTGTTTTTGTAGAAGAATTGTGTTATTTATTTGTTGTTTTCAAAGTTCATTGCAACAGTAACTATTATTTTGTCAATAATACCCTTAACTATTTATTGTAGAGAGAAAAGTAGATGAAATAAGATAATAAATAGTTAAGGGTATTATAGAAAAATGAAAAGTAATTTCATCAAAAGTAACAACTTTTTGGTTTTATTGATGTGTAATATGTAAATAACCTTAAAATGACAAGTAAAAAGGAACAGAGGGAGTGACATTGTAGGTGACGCATGAGTGACTCGAGGCAAAAAATATCTTACATATGGGTTACTTCATGTTTCAGGTACCATGTACCACGATCATGGTTGAAGCCAAATCATAATCTGTTGGTTGTTTTCGAGGAACTTGGAGGAGACCCTTCAAAAATTTCATTAGTAAAGAGATCAGTGAGTAGTGTGTGCGCTGATGTATCAGAGTACCACCCAAATATTAAGAATTGGCACATTGATAGCTATGGGAAATCAGAAGAGTTCCATCCACCAAAAGTTCACTTGCATTGCAATCCTGGCCAAGCTATCTCTTCTATTAAATTTGCAAGCTTTGGAACTCCTTTGGGAACTTGTGGGAATTATGAACAAGGAGCTTGCCATTCTTCTGCATCCTATGCCATCTTAGAGAAGGTAAGCCAATCATACTCTTCATTTAACAAATCCAAGATTGACTTTTACTATCTGAAAAAGTTGAATTAGCGATGGAAAATCAGAGATGGAAAAACATTAAATTGTCTCTGATTATGTTGCTCGTTGGAGAGCCTAAAATTGTGACCAATTTCATTTTTTTGGTCTCTGATTTCTGTGGATGATAACATTGCTTATGCTTTTTGTCTTTTCATTTTTACACAGAAATGTATAGGAAAGCGAAGATGCATAGTAACTGTATCAAACAGTAACTTTGGTCAAGACCCGTGTCCGAATGTGTTGAAGCGGTTATCAGTTGAAGCTGTTTGCGCTCCATCTACTACCAATTAAAGGGACTGATTGGTTATCAAAGCACCATTTTTAAGTGTAATTTGAAGTGACTTATTAACAAGTAAAGTTGAAAGAAAAATAAGAGGAGAATAGGTAAAGTAAGTGCCATAGTATTTTTTAGGGGAGTAAGTAGTTTTGTTCTAATTTATGTTGTGCCAAAGGCACGTGGTTTTTAATTAAATTTAGTTGTGTTAAAATTTAAAATTAGTCATTGTTCTATAGGTGAATATGAATTCAAGAGTCTAAAAATTGGACCCTTGTGAGTGTGAATTTGGAGTTATAGTACCCAGCCTATATGTTTTAGTTGGATATGGGCACTAGGAAGAAAGACAATTTCACTTGTATGGTGTGTTTTCATTTGTTTTACTGGAGTAAATTAAACTCCAAATTAGGTTCAAGTTAGGAGCGGATCCTAATGTAACCATGATGTTTGTTGGAAGATCACTATTCTGTGCATTTTGCTCTTACATTTATTGCTTCTCAATTGGTTTTTACTTAATGGCATGCCAGATTAATCTCAAGGTACTAGAAGTTCATTTAATTGGTTAAAATATTTTCATAATACTCTTTCATTCGCAACTATCGCTAACCATATACCACTTGAGTTAAGCGCAAGTTGTTGGCGTGTAATGTGTGTGAGTGTAATAAATCTCGAAGTACTAAGTGTGATTCCTACACATAAAATTATTTGAGTCACACCATTGTGGTGTTCTACTTGCCATTGAATTCCAACTTAACTCCAAAACTAATAGTACTAGAAATAGTAATAAATAATTAAATCCAATATAGTTCTCCAAGGGGTAACAAGAAAACTCATGTCAATTAAGAATGAATAATATAACATCATCTTCCAAGGGACAAAATGAAGACTTCAATAAAGCTCTCTACGGTGCAATGAAGGTGAAGCTATCAACAAAACCAACAGCAAAATTAAGCATTGGCAGATGCCACATGTTTCTCTATTGTCTGCTGCAGCTCTTCTTTCTTTGCTCCTACCACTTTGTCCAAAATCGTTCCCTCTTTCACAAACACAAATGTGGGCATAGCCTCAACAGCCCAATCTTGAGCAGCAGACTGCATTGCAATCAACAAATTATTTATCATTCATCTCTATTCTCTAAATGCACTATGACTAATTTTTATACTATGTCTAATGAGAATCCAATATTTTACAATTATTTTTCAAATGTGATTGAATAGTGGATTTATGTGACAATATGATAAGTTCTGATTGTTATGTGAATATAAAATTTATTTATACTACATATTTGTTAAACTTTTATGAAAATAAATTAGAATTTGTTACCTTTAATTCGTCCACATCCACCTTAAGAAATATGACATTTGTAAACTTCTTAGCTAACTCACCAAGGAATGGTGCAATGAAACGGCATGGTCCACACCAAGAAGCAGTAAAATCAACAACAATCTGGTTCAATTAGAAAGGTAAATATATATTTCAAATTTCTAGATAATAATAGCATATAATTTGATGAATTCCTGAATCTCATATTATCAGTTTGCACTAAATTAAGATATATGATACTAAGACAAAACATTAAAAAAATGATTTTGAAAGATTTGGGAAGAGAGATGCATGCAATGCAACTACAGACAGAGAACATGGTTAGTTCATCATGTAGCTACTATTATGTAATGTAATTACAACTAAAAAGGAGTATAAAAAAATTAATAGTACTCAGATTGATTCCCTACAATATTTAAAAATCACATTTATTATTGTTTTAAAAATTAAACAAATACACTAAAAATATTTAAAACGTTTTTTTCATGAAAAAATGTGATTTCTTTTTCATTGAAAAAAAAAAAACTGAAACAAACCCGAGAGTACTGTCATTTGAAAATTAAGATCAATTTTACGTTTCAGAACCTTCTGCATTCTCTCTCCTCTGTGTTCTTCATACACATCGTGATCATAAATAATAAACGACCACATAAAACAAAAAAAAAACCTAGTATAATGTTTCAAAACCATGGCCACATGAGAATAATAACCAACAATGATCAAATCTACAAACAACCTTTTTCATATTAATATTTTCAAAGCCAGATGCATCATTTAAAACAAAACAAAGGAATTACTCATTATTTAGATCATGTCATGTTCACAAACAACACAAATGGAAACCATAGATTGAGATCCATTATGAATCAAAAATAAAAATAAAAAAAGTTTTTGATACATGTATGTAGGGTAGTAATATTATACCAGTTTCTTAGATTCATTGCCCCTATGAAGGATATCGTTCCATGTATCAACACTGTGACAGCTGATTACTTGTCCCTCTTCTGATGAACCTGCCATTTTCTCCAAATTCTTTTGTTACAATTAAGTTGATTATTATGTAGCCATAGCCGCTGCAATGTCACTGCTTTATATAAGAAAAACAGGTTAGGAAGCCTTGTAAATAAAAAGGCTTGGCTTTGTTATTTTTTTACGAATTTGCCACTAACCATAATAAACTCTGGCTTGCATGCAAGACTTTTTCCTTAATTGCCCGATAAATGTATTTCTTTTTCTTTTTTCTATTTCTATAAATGAGACTTTACGATAATTAATCCATTTGAAAAAAAATTATTTTAAAATGAATGATCTTTTAATTTCCAATGCATTTTAATATTATTTAAATTATGCAACAACTTTCTACTATGCATTTATAATATTGATAATGCATTGATATCTAATAAAAAAAATCAAATAAAAATAGTATTTTTTATCTTTAATTTATATATTTTTTAATACGTATTAAATAATTAAATGACTTAATTATTATAGGACATAAGAGTATTAGGAATCCTTTTTCAAACTAGAATAAAATGATAAAAAAAGAAAATAATAACGATCCTTCTAAATTTAGAATTTAATAGAATTTTTAACTTTTTGTCTCAGCTACAATTTTTTTTTCAGAATCACGTTACAACTTATTTTTTGACACAAATTACAACGGATTTTTTTTTTTTTAAATTAAAGACTGATTTTTTTTTAAATTAAAGAACTTTTATTTTTTAAAATAGTTAACTACTATTAGAAGCTTTCATTTATTTGGTACCATTTTTTAATAAAATGAGGATATGAAAAGGAAGTCAAATCCAACTAAAAAGAGATTGTAATTATAAAAAAAAAAAGACAAATTCTACTGTACAACTAAAAACAGAGACAATAGAAGTCCCCAAAAGACAAAGATGAAGCAAAATCGCAACCGACACAACGACTTCTTGGAGATTGGAGATATTCGATTTTGGAAGGATATGATTTTGGAAAAGTAAAGAAAGGCGAGTTCAAAAAAGGTATGTCAAATATTTTATCGAGAAAAATAAAAGGAAAGGAAAACAAATTGAGAAGAAAGAAAATCTAAGATAATGAATGCAACAGATTTTTCTTTCAAGGTGAATACTAAGATTGCTCTTATACCATGTTAGCTAACACGACATCCCTGGAAAAAGAAAGTGATAAATCTAAAATTGTATTATATTGATGAACATGAAATGATACAAATTAGGAAAAGTAACAAGAAACTACCTCCTACGTATAGAGAACCAACTATTAACTAAATACTTCCTAATTATCAACTACTAATATTTCTAATAGTCCCTTCAACTTTGATATTGATAATTAAGTTCTGAGCTAAGATCTATTAGTCACGCGTATATGATTATTTAATGAACCTAGACCTCTTTTCCACAATGACTATGTAATATTGCTCCTGGGTTTTTCCCTCTCTTTTTTTGAGCAAGTATTTGTTAATTGTTCTCTGTATTTGGCAAATCTTCTGTCCTGTGCTTTTTCTTGCTAATCAATAACTTCAATAATCAAACAAGCCAAATTCAGTAACCAAATGAAATATTGAAATAGCATCTCCCCTCCTTTTTCCAAATGTAAAACAATGCAAAGGGTCAATCGAAATCCATAGCTACAACTATCACTCTACTTCCATCACATGGAAGGAGGACAAAAAGACAGTCTTAGTGTCAGAAAGATACGAAACAGGATGCTGCTACATGTTCTATCATCTCCATGAAAACTGTAAACATTTGGCTCCAAAGGATAGTTCCTTTAGAACCAACGAACATTGTCCTTTGGTGCCAAACACATATTTGCATTTTTTCATCATTAAATCACGCATAGCACAATACCGCTGAAGAATTCCAACTAAGCAAACTAACTTTTGGCAACAAGAATCATCTGAATACAGAAAATATATGATTATATATCACAAAAAGTCAAATGCATTCCAGTTTTATACAAAAAAAAATGAGGCAGTAGAAGAGACAGATATTACAGTGGAATCAGATTCCTAAATCGTAACACAAAAAGTATAAGGTTATGTTCACAAACTAGGAATCTATTACTGTTTTCTACAAAGTTTAAAGGTTACCAGTAAGAAAAACAGACACTACAACTGAATCAGATTCTTAAAACAGTATGTGCCTAGAAGGAACCAACCAGTAAGAACTGACGTGAATAAGGACCAAAATTTTAGGAAAGTGAAGCCTCCCAACGTGACTCCAAGAAAAAATACAATCACAAATGGTAAAATAGTTCGGAGCATAGATGTTTTGCTGACCCAGCGTCCGTTGAGTAAAATGAAAATCGCAAGGTTCACCACATTCCATCCACTGGACAGGTAGCTGAGCCTGTTCAAATTATTGGCAACAAAGGAGTGGCAGTTGCACGTAAATAGACTGTAAGACCGGTGTTGGAATTCTTGAGTGCTTTTCCTTAGAGCATCGTCCCAGGTCCTCAACTCGTCTCCAGTTTCATCCTGCAGGTAGTGTTCCTCACCCTTGTATGTAGACTGGCCTAAAGGGATGCAACACTGCCAGCAGTTATTTCAAACATCGTTAGAGAAACAATACAGGAGTAGAAAACCAATAGGTTAAAAAGTTGGACAAGTTAATATAGTGCTTATTTTGATGTTCAAACTCACTCAGTGTGTGTTGCTGTGCCTCCAAAACAAATACACTTTTTTTTTTTGTATGAAAGCCAAAACAAACACACTAAAAACAATGTTGTCAAATAGCATGGCACAATAGTGTAACAGAATTTGAACAAATTGATATTGTTATGCAATAGCTATTCAGTACAAACTGTAATCAAATAGTGGCTATAGCCTTAGGCCATTAGCAGCACTATAGCATTTATAGCATAGAGAAAAATTTAATAAGCCACTATTTTATGCGATCTGCAATGGACATAAGATGTTCTTTTGACATACAGGTATATAATCTTGCTTTCTGTGTCATGATTATAACAAATTGCATTTTCTTTTAGCAGAATAAGAGAGTAATAGAAGAAACCTACCTTTTCTTTGGGTATTTGAAGATAGCGAGTGGCAGCACCAAATGCAAAATTGTCGACACAAACAAAATTAGGACCTGCAAAATCCAAAATAACACCATCCTCTCTACATATGCCAATGTGACCAATGAAAGGAATGAACCATGAGATGACAGGAAGTGGTGACCAAACAACAGAGCATGGAAATCGAGCCTTCCTAGGATCAATTTGCATAGTATTAGTTCGAGAAAAACCTCCTTCCATCATTTGTTGCTGTTCGGGATCCAAATCCAACTCTGCTTCCATTGGGAGAATACTCACTTTGCCTATGCACAATTAATTATATAACAGAAGGTGTAGCTATAACTAAATTGTCATTATCATCAACAACATATACAAATACAAATACATAGAAACCTTTGTAAATTCTAAATAATGATTCATTGATGATGAAATTGCAAAGCAGGAGAAGAGAAGAAACCCTAGTTTAAATTATAAATTATCGTTGGCATATAAGTAATAATAAAATTAATAACAGAAAGAGAGATAGATCCGAAGCAGTTACCTCGTGAAGCAGAAGCTAGTGGACCATTTGTTCAGCTGAGTGTAATTTCATGCCAACATTTGGGACGTAGAGTAAAAAGGAACGCAGAAGGGAAACAAAGAGTAAAATTTGAGATGATTTTGTTGTTGTTTGGTATGACAGAAAATGAAAGGAGTGATTTATCTTTCCTCAATTGATTGAGTAGAGAGTAAGAGGAAAAAATTAAACATATTTATAAAAATACATAAGTACTCTTAAGTAAATAATCAAACACGATAAATAAATTTAATCAAAACAAAAATAGGATAAATAATAAAAAAGACTAATTATACATTTATTTATAATGATTTTAATATTTTATTAAATTGAATTTGACATTTTTTAGTTATATATTTATTTCTATAAGTATATTTAAATACAAATAAAATGTGTTAAAAATCTTTAGGGTCCGTCTGATACTCATGATAAGATTGAGACATATGATAGAGATGATAAGATATAAAGTTGAATAAGATTATGATATGATAAGATAGTAACACAATAAACATTATCACATTATGTGTTTTATACACGCATGATAACTTATATGATAACAATATTTTATTTTGTCATGTAGATACAATATATATTATATTTAAATAACAAAATTACCATTGTGAATAATTATATATTAATTAATTATTAATATTTTATTTTTAAGTTTAATATCAAATTCTATTAATTATTTTTATATTTATATTTTAGATTATATTTTATAAATTGTTTTTGTATTTATGTTTTATTATATTTTAAATTTTATAATTTAAATTATATTTTACAAGAATAATGGAGTAAATTATTGTTCTTATCTTATTATATTATTAAGATATCATAAAGTTTTGAATTAACTTATCTATTACGTTGGTTCATCAAATATTAAATTCAGATAATATATGATAATTTATTCCTATTTTATCCATCAAACACATCTTAATTTCATTTCAATTATTACCTTGCATTTCATTATACTTTCTCCGGTTGAACCACAAAAAATGTGACTTTCCTCACGATTTATTTAGCAACCAAACGAAGGAAAAGTTTTTGAAAAACATAATTCTTTCCACGTAGTTTCTCTCATTGCAAACATCGGGTATAGGTGGGTAGGTAAGAGAGAACAGGAGTAAGACAAATGTTTACTTAAATGAAATCAAATTCGCGGCGGTAAATTTAGACAGTGACTCAAATTATACATTCATTGGTTTACATCAAACCATATCAGTTGTTGGTACTTGCAAAAATACCCTGCTACATCAAATAAATGATGTAACATTTGTTAAGGTTCAAGAGCCTACTACATTTTTTACTAGCATAAAAAATTTATTCCCCTAACATCTAAGAGTTGTGCACAGGAATCAATGGTTGGATGAGGGAAGAGCTGTCACTTTTTTCTTCCCACTGATTCTCAGGCTCAATGGGGACTATGAATTCCTCAGACTTAATTTCTTGACTTCTTCCCCAGACAACAAGGTATAAGCCAGATATAATTAAGACAGCTCCAATAATCCTGCACCTCAAAATTGAAAACAATAAGATATCTATAGCATATAAGCAAAGGAACTGAATAACATATTAACAAAGCTTCTATAATAAAAAATTTAGACTTTCCTTTATGGAGATAACATATTTTGCCATATGACAGTTTTAAGGAAACAAATTGAAATTGAAGTTACTTGGATTATATTAAGAACTTACCCTCCCAAGAAGAACCCTTCACCAAAAGCAATGGATGCCATCAAAGCTACAAGTAATGTCTGTAAAGGAAGATAAATTGAAGCAAGCACTGGCCCTCCTTTGCTAATAGTCCATATTTGTATTGCTGCTGCCAGCCCTGAAGTCACTAGTCCCTGATACAAACCACCCTATTTGAGTTTATTTACTAACGCAAGCATTTATGAAACTATTTGGGAGAGCTTATAGAAACAACTTATGGCATGTCTATAAGTTATTTTTAGCTTATTTCCGTAAACTTTCCGCAATAGCTTAGGAAAACACAACTTATAGTTTATATAAAAATAGTTTCACTTAATTTTATCTTCTATTATACAAATAACTTATACATAAGCACTTATATGATAAGCAATTAATGAGGTTGTTTATTCAAACAGTGCATAAGGCTGCATTCGGTGGAGCTTGTTTGAAATTTTCTTATGACATTAGTACCTATTTGACAAGTCATAAGTGTTTGGAAGAGCACATGAAATTCCCATAAGCTATTTTTCAGGGTATTTAGAGTTTACCCTCATTTCCTCTCCAATTATAAAAAAAAAGCTTTTGTATTTTTAAGTGCTTATTTAAGTTGCATATCTAAATGCATCCTAGGCAAGAAGGCAAAACCAACTCAAGCTTGCTACAAATGATGCATAATACTGGAGATTTTAACTTCAATAATTAGCCAAGAAGAAAACTGATAAATTATCTATAAAGATGGGAACATGAAGTAACAAGCATGCCGATGAAAGCTGCAGATTAAGCAATCAAGTTTGATTTACAAACCGAGTACAAAACACTGTAGGCCTCTTCACTTGAATTGAGCCGCCAAGCTTTAGGATCCTTCTCAAGAAAAACTGCAATTGTCACAAACTGCAAAACACCAAAGAAGCAAGTAAAAGCAGAAACTGTAAGTGGAGCTGAGTACTTTTTAAGAACAAATGCTTGCATCACAATCCAACCAGACCAACACAAGCAGTGACCAAAGAGAAAGATGCCACCCAAGTTCCAGTTTTTTCCATTTTCATCCCCAAAGAGAGACAAGAATTGCCCCTCATGTAGTGCTAATTGTGGAGCATAAATGATAGGTCCTTTGTAGAGGGTAATGACTGAAGCTCCTCCAACAGAAGCAAGTACTCCAAGAACCTTGGCCATACCATCTATCTTATTTAAGTGCAAACTCTCATACCTGCACTTTCACATATATAAATGAACAAGTTTATGAATATATCATAAAAAAGGTTTTAACTTTATGCTCTAGAAATCATGGGTTATAGCTTGCCTTAGTATAACAGCCATTAGAAAGGTAAGGGCTGGAACAGAATTTTGCATAGCAGAAGCAAATGTTGGCGATGTGTTGTCCAAGCCCAAGAGGTAAAATCCTTCTTTCATAGTTATTCTGTAAAAAATCAAAGACAGTAGCATTTTAAGTTACACAAACATGCCTTGTCAATGAGTTTAATCGACATACATCGTCAGTGTAAGATAGTTTTACTCTGACATACAATGAAAGACCACGATTTTTTACATCAGACCATTAATTTCAAAATACCTTACAAAAGTAGGGTGATGTGACAAAATAGTGAACTTTTATTGAATGTTAAGTGTAAAACTATTTTACACTTACGGTGCATATCCTTTAAATCCTCTGTCAATTAAGTGATCAATGGAGTTGCTTCATGAAAAGAGAATTAATGTACCCAACAAGTCCAAGTAGGAAAAATTGTAGCAGACAATAGTTGGTTATTGGAGGCCGGTCTTTCCTTACAAAGAGGGAAAGAAACAGATATAAACAAGAACAAAAAAGTGAGAGAGTTGAATAATGAACACTAAAACTTTAACTTGCTACTATATAGTTATTTGGTATAGATAGGTAAAGTAGAAAGTGCACATATATAATATATACTTTTCAGTGAAATATGCAAGTGGGGCTAGAAGAATGAAAGCGGTGATGTTTCTATAGACAGGAAATACAAGCTTGCTGACTCCAGTATTAAGTGCAATTCTGAGGAATATATGATTTCCTGCATGACAAAATTGTAAAAATGTTAAGGCTATGTGCAGCTTAGCTCGTTCAGCCACCATTTTCTTTTGGTATTGATGATTTAGATCCACCCAGAGAAGTAATGAGAGTTCAATATAGCTTAGAACTGGTTGACTAAGGGAAAAGAGGGCAAAAATATCTGCTAGCTGATAGAGAGATCTTTGTATCTATTATCTAATTGTGGAATTTTTTTAAAAACAAAAAGACAAGTTTAATATGTTATTTTAGCATTGTATGTCGTTGTTATCTGATTGGATCTCAAATTTTTGATATTATATTTATGTAATGTGATGTCGCATGAGATTTGAAATACAACTGTAGTAGGCAAATAAGAATTATTAATTTATTTATTTTACTAATTTTTCAATTTAAAATAGCCAAATATATTGATAATTATTATGATTTAAAAATTGGGAGTTATGTTGAGTTTTTAACTTTTTTTATTAATCAATTTTCCACGGCATGATGTTTGTAGGACCAAACAAATAAAAAAAATTGAAACAGGCAATTGTTACGCAGTGGATTGTTGAAAGAAGAGTGTAGAAGAGAAGAAGAGACACACAGCAAGTGAAGAAGAAGTGGGTGTCTGTTGTATTGAATGTTATTGAATAGATCAAGAAGATAATTGTACATCATGAGGAAGCGTGATTTGGCCATTCTCATGCTTTCCGCTTTCGCTATTTTCTTCTCTCTTCAGGTGAAACCTTCTCACACGATTTTTCACTGTTAAACCCTAACCCCTGCTTTCCTATTCATTCAATCAATTTCATTTTCTTCCTTTATTTCAATTCATTCAGCAAGATGGCGGTGTTTCCTTCAAAGAAGCGTGGATGCACCTCACCGATGAATATCCCATCAAATACGAAGCTGAACGCCTTCCCCCTCCGCTAGTCGCCGATCTCAATGGAGACGGTAAGAAGGAAGTTCTCGTAGCTACTCACGATGCCAAAATTCAGGTTCATTCAATCCCCAATTTGTTTCCTCATCTTTACCGTTTCACAATTTTCACTTCACTTTTTTAAATTTCACGCTTCATTTGTTATCCTTCACAATTCAACGTGAATTTATGCAATTCCTACACGTGGCAGTGTCTCACACCAATTGATTTAATTCAATTAGTGTCGTGGATGTCATGCATTGTCACAGAAACATGTTGTATTTATTTTTTTGGTTTAATTTGTCAATTAGATTGTTAGGAATGGTACAAGTAATAGTAGTAACTGGATTTTGTATCTATGGTGGGTGTCTCAGATTTTGGAGCCCCATAGTAGGCGTGTTGATGAAGGATTCAGTGAGGCACGTGTGTTGGCCGAGGTGTCTCTGTTGCCTGACAAAGTGCGTGTCATGTCTGGGAGACGCCCTGTTGCGATGGCCACTGGTTATATTGACCGCTATAAAATTGGTCTACCACATAAACAGGTTTTGGTTGTAGTAACGTCGGGTTGGTTTGTAATGTGTTTTGATTCCAACCTCCAAAAGTTGTGGGAAAATAATTTGCAGGTACGGTGTTTATGTTGGGCCATTTTCAGTTGATAGAATTTTCACTTAATCTTTTTGATGTTCTTATTATATTATGTTAGTTTATTAACTGTTTCAGTGGTTCTTAACAGGAGGACTTTCCCCATAATGCTCACCATAGGGAAGTTTCAATCTCTGTAAGCAATTATACTCTGAAGCATGGAGATACAGGATTGATCATTGTTGGTGGGAGGATGGAAATGCAGCCGCATGTATGTGCCACTTTCCTTCTTGTTTCCTGGTTTTTTATTCTTTTTTGCCAAGTACGCATGTCAACTTTCTATATGCTAATGGAAAAACTCACAATTTAATGTGGGTAGTGTGTATTTCATCTTTCATAAAAGTGAAAACTCTTAAATTTATGAGTAGCATAAGGTCGTAGATATCTTGTTTTCCTGGCAGAGATGAAAGTTCCTCAGCAATTTTATTTGATAAAGTATGACAGTAATGTGGGTCTGCTGTTACTTCTTGAGTTTCAGAAATTTCTATTTGTTATTTCGTTCTTGTAATGGTAATGATTTTGGAGTTGTTTATCTCTAGTTTATCTTTGGAATTAATGGTTTTATCTTCTAATCTTATGGTTTTGATGTAGCTTATGTTGATTGCTTTCTACTTTCAGATTTTTATAGATCCTTTTGAAGAAATGGGAATGGGAGCTAGATTTGCTGAGCAGCATAGAAGAAGTGCTACTGAAAAGGAGGTGTAGACACAATGCTAGTTGATGCAAAATTTTGTGCCCATTTTTATTTTACTATCCTGTAGCATACAAATTTTGGGTTAAACTTTGAGACAAGTTTATTTAGTTTATTAACTTTACTTTGATTTTGGGTCTACAAGGTTGACCTTATTCAATGCTCCTAAACAGTCAATTCAAATTCTTGTTCTGATATAAATAGATAATATGAAAGTTCACCAAGGTGTGGCCTATTTAAGTCAATAAATAACTCTACACCTTGCAGTAAGTAGTCTATAAACTTCACCTTTGCAATCAGATAGCTAAATATAGTTTCACTCCTTTTGTTTGGACTTTTCTTTTCCCAAAAAAAGTTTCAGGTGATTTTAATTTTCTTCCTACCTTAAGGTTGAAGGCCTTGATCGACTGTTTATACTGTTCCCCTGTCTTTGATAGGCTTCTGAAAACACTGGAACTGTGGATTTACGTCATTTTGCATTTTATGCATTTGCTGGTCGATCTGGCGTAGAACGATGGAGCAGAAAAAATGAGGTGATGTTCTTTCTTCTTTGGTCTTTTAGCATGCTCTGTTTTTTGGATGTTTTCATCATGCAAATATAAATCAAATTTATTTTTAACTTAAAAATGCATTTTTCTTCCTTTTATTTTGTTGGTTTTAAAATGTTATATTTTCGTTAAATAAATTTAAAATGTTGTATCTTCTATTTGTAAATTGATTAGGTGATTAAGTGAACTTTCTCTATTCTCTCCCTGACTTATGTAAAACTTTATCCCGGTGTTAGAAACTCAGTTTTGGACAGTATATATTAGTATTTGTCCTGCAACAAACATGAAATCTAAAGATAAGTTATATATATTTAAGCTCACAAAATGCAGAACATATTGAGTTAGAGCTTAAATGTCAATAATAAGTTATAAGTTATGAACTATACCCTTGGAGATATTGAAGCCCTATTGTAACCATCTGTACTTAGATTTTAACCCACTGGTGCACAAATATGTATTTTTTTAAAAGAAAATCCAACAAACCAATGGAACCACCTTCCAATCAGCATAAATTTTGGTCCTTTCTGTCTTTGGCACCAGATAGATGTTTTACTACCAACATGGTGGTCAAGTTTGATTGAATTTGTGATTTATGCTAGTCCACTATTTGTTTTGTTAAATGATCTTGTGCAGCCTTATCCTTTTTTCTGATTTCTTGTATTTCATTTCATTGTTTAGAACATTGAAGCACATTATTCAGACGCATCACAGTTAATTCCACAGCATAACTACAAACTTGATGTTCATGCTTTGAATAGCCGCAAACCTGGAGAGGTACTTATCTATAGCTGTTCCATTTAATCCTAATGGTATGTTGAATTGATGAAATGTGATAGAATCATGGAATAGAGTGACATAAAATACCATTCCATCCTAGGGGAATCATTATTTTTTCTTTTCATTTATCGATTTTATTCCAATCTAGAAATACATATTGATTTTACTGTTCTCCCCTTTAGCTCAGTTTACTTGTTTTGTTATATGTAAGTAGTACTGTACTTTCAGATTTATTACTTTTGCTATTCCCTTGCTTTCCTCATTAATCTTCTAAACAACTTCCAAATTTTAAAAAAGACCATAAGGTCCATAACCTTAATATGTTTAAAAATGTTGCAGTGCTTGTTGTCAATGTACTCCTAACTTTCTATAGACTGGAGAGTGGAGAGTGGAGGCTGGATTTCTAGTCATATCTTTGTGTTAACCACCTTTTCTTTTAAAATGATCAACCCTTAAAACAAATATTTGTTTGTTAATATGGAGTTTACTATAAGAACTCTAGTACAACAGTACTCGTCCAAATCAACTCGAGTTACTTGGTCAATTCCCTCCTGTGTGTGTGGAAATAGCAGCATGTGCAATAGTGGAGTGTTTCATTTGAATTTAATGCTATTTTGAAATCTTTGTTTATGATTACCTATATCTACCCAAAAGATAGCTTCCTATGACATGTGAAATTGTAGTTTGAATGCAGGGAATTCAGAGAATCAATCCTGGGAGTTATGCCACATCACTGGGTACACTATATTTGTCAACCTTGATTAACATTTGGTACTTTAGCATAATATTAAATACCCTAGTTAGTTGACTTTATATACATGCACTCATCAGGATAGGAGAGAAGATACTTTATTGAAGCTGGCCCACTTCAGGAGGCATAAGAGAAAAACATTGAAGAAAATACCTGGAAAGACTATGAATTACCCTTTCAACAAGCCTGAGGAAAACCATCCGCCGGGGAAGGACTCAACGAAAAAAATTTCAAACATAATCGGGAAAGCAGCAAAATTTGCTGGTTCGGCCAAAACCAAGAAGGTAACTAGAAACCATGTCATGCAACTGCTAACAAATTCATTCAATTGTTGTTGACGTGCGATAATTAGTTTTAAGATGCCTATAATTGGACAACTCAAATTCTTTTCCAAACAGGATTTCAGCTAGAAGCTTTTGTTGTCTTTATCCAGTAATAGAGCTTCCCGTTTACTTCCCAACTATTGCATGTTCAATTTATTGTTATGTGATCTAAATCTTTGTGTTGGTGATATTCACAGCATCAATTGGTTTCAATGCATTTTGGTTAAACCTACTTTGAATTGTGATGATAACCATTGCTCAGCATTTGTTTCTTTTTTCTCTCACCCTTCACTGGCAAATGTATGAGTTAAACTGGCAGAAGTGTAAGTGTGTTCAAGAAAAGCTGTGTTCCTATAGATGAAGTACTTCATGCCTGGGGAGTATTGAAAGTTAATTTACCTAATTGATGGGAACGCGTTTTTGTTTAAATGAATTTTGAACTCACTCTTCTAATAATTTTAGTACTTCCAAAATTTAGAATGTATATGAAATAATTTGAGAATTATCTTGTTCTTAGGTTAAGGCATTTCATGAAATATGGCATGTGCCAAAGCAATTACTTGGTGGAAAACAGTTTTTGTCCTCCTCTGAAATTAGATAAACATAGTAGTTGTAGATTTCGACTGTGGAAAGCATAACTTGTCTAAGCTTGTTGATTGAATTTACTTAATTGAAGGTTTTCTCATTAAAGAAATCTCGTTTATAATGGATGGTATTATATGGGATTATGAGAAAGCCTTTCTTTTTTACAAGGGTGGGGGATTGCACTCTTTGACTTGTCATAATGTTTTTTTTTTTCTTTTGGGATGCAGCATCCACCTTATGTTCCCACCATAACCAACTACACTCAAGTTTGGTGGGTTCCTAATGTTGTCGTGGCTCATCTAAAGGAGGGAATAGAAGCCCTTCATTTGGCATCTGGTCGAACAATATGCAAGGTAAATATAAAACCACTGATTAACTTGAAAGTTGATTAATACTTCACCATGCATATATTGATCAAGTCAAAATACAAAAAGATATGAGGCTATAAGTAGTTGTACAACATGATATTGTTCTCAGTTCTCACAAATATTTGCACCTGTGGTTATAGTGTTTAAATATGCCAGGCTTCAGCCAAAATCTTATTTAGCTCTGTCACATTATTCTTTTGTAATCTTTTTGATCCAGTGAAATGATAAATTTGTTTATCTCAGCTTCACCTTCAGGAAGGTGGTCTACATGCTGATATTAATGGCGATGGAGTTCTGGATCATGTGCAGGTTCACATTTTTTTCTCTTCACATTTTTGATAAACAAATAAGCCATATGTTATTAATTTAGCATGATAATTGATAACAAAGTGGGGGATTTTCTTCTGCCTGATGTCTGAAAGATTTATCTTATCAGGCTGTTGGAGGAAATGGTGCTGAGCAGACTGTAGTTAGTGGGTCCATGGAAGTTCTTCGTCCTTGTTGGGCTGTTGCAACGTCTGGCGTACAAGTACGGGAACAACTCTTCAATGTATCTATTTGTCATTATACTCATTTTAACTTATTCCAACATGGAGAACTTTATAGAAGCTTCAGCCGAAGTTCAGATATGGCTTCTTTGGAAGTAGCGACACCCATTCTCATTCCTAGAAATGATGGTCACATGCACCGGAAGGGAAGTCATGGGGACATTATCTTCTTGACAAATCGTGGAGAGGTATGTTACTGTTTTGTTTGACTAAATTTGGTTGTGCAACATTTGAGAGTTTGTTTGACCACCGATCAAAACTAGTTCTTCACTTTTGTTTAGCAAATCATTTCAAGTTAGTAATCACGACTAATATATTTTCGTGGCATTTGTGAGATATTCTGTACTTCCATACTGACTTTACAAAAATTGTTCCTTGCAGATTACATCATACTCTCCTGGTTTGCATGGTCATGATGCTGTTTGGCAGTGGCAACAATCGACTGGTGTCACATGGTCAAATCTACCTTCTCCAGCAGGGATGATGGAAGGTGGTTCAGTGATTCCCACATTAAAGCCTCTTCCCTTGCGGTTGCACGACAACCAGGAGATGATCCTTGCAGCTGGAGAACAAGAAGCTGTGGTAATATCACCCGGAGGTAGTATATTGGCTTCAATTGAACTCCCTGGCTCACCTACACATGTCTTGATCCGTGAGGACTTCTCGAATGATGGGCTCACTGACCTTATTCTGGTTACCTCTTCCGGAGTGTACGGCTTTGTCCAGACTAGACAACCTGGTGCTCTCTTCTTCAGTGTGCTGATTGGTTGTCTTATAATCGTGATGGCTGTAATATTTGTCACCCAGCACATGAATTCCATGAAGGGGAAGCCTCGTCCATCATCTGGTCCTAGGTGAAATGCAGGAGCTGAAATTTATACTAGCTGAACTGTGCAGGCGCTTACAATGAAGAATACATTGGGTGTGTGCAACCAATGGAGCATCATGATTACTCAAAATGCATAGAATTTAAGGAGATTTTGAGGAGGTGCTGGACTGTCTAGGACGGATGATTGTAAAATTTAGAGAGAAGTGACAGAATGTCCTTCATGAGGGAAATACGATGTTATAACATTATAAGGAAACTATAATACTCTTTGCATATGTGATCTGACTGTTGTTTAGAAGAAGCTATACGTTACTCACTTGTCAGCCGTTCCCAATTAGTTGATGTGGTACTTGATAGTTGATGCATAAACAGAAACTCACTCAGTCTTTACTCTTTTATCTGGAAAGGATTTTCTTTGATTTTCTTAACTTACACGATTCTTGAAAATTTGACCATCCTCTGATTTGCTTGGGATTTTGTTGTTTTTATTAATAACTACAAAAATATTACCTTTTTAATTTATTTTTTCCTATTTTTAAATGTGTACAGAAATGGTAAACAAGAAATAATAATAAAAATCATGAAAAGGTGTTTACTTTTTATGTACAAACTTTGATAACGAGAAATAAAACTAACAAGATACTAATTTTATAATTATTATTAAACTGAGATAATAGGTTTTAAACTCAGTCTTAATGTTTAAAATTTTGAATTGATTTTAGTTTAGTTTTTTTAAAAATGTGTAACCTTTGGAACCCACCGTTCCATTAATCGGATTTTCTCCCAAGGTCTTTTGGTTCAATGGAGGATGACTAGTAAATGCTCTAAGCTATCCCACAATTTAAGCCATTCAGATCTGCAATGGAACCACTCCCTTCAACTTTAAATATAACTAAAATTAAGATTCAATATATCCATTTTTCTAAATAAATTTTTATTTATATTTAATGAGTAATTCTCAAGTCTAACAGTGGGATTTAGGTATCATAGACCCTATTAAATAGTCTTGTCTCACACACAAGCTAACTCAAAATTGCCACAATGTCATCCTTAATTCACATATGATACCATTTTAAATAGTCAGGTCCCACAATGTCATTCTTAATTTATCTATGATATATTAAAGAGTATTGGGTCTCGTTTGTTAAAAAATATATATATATATATATATATATATATATATATATATTAATTAAATAAATAAAAAATTACTATGAAAATGTGAGAGAGTTAAATTTTAGCTATACAATTATATATAGTTGATCATGCAACAAAAAATATTAATAAAACTCATAAGAATGTTACATTAAAACGGATAATTGATATTTTGTTTGAAAAAATACTCTGGAGAATTGCGCAGTTACTTTCTTCATATACCCTGACCCCTCAAGAGAACTGATAAATTTTTTTGGAAAAAGCCTCGTCACCAAATCTCTCTGAAAGGGTTTTTATTGGAATTACGTGCTTCTGGTTGCGAAGAGTTCAACAAAACAGTCACTTATTGCACTAGAGACAGCGATTTGGACCTGACAGTTTCCATTGCGCACTTGATTTCTAAATCATAGTTAGAGACACAGGCCCACTTTTTGTTTTTGTTTTTTATCCTTAATTCTTACGTCCTTTCATTTTCCATCACATGACCAATCTACATGCAAACACAAATTACCCATTCTTTATTTTTAGTTTTCCATTCGTTTAGAAATTTTCTCCACTTATATTTTCAAGTCACATATAAGGAAAGAAAAACAATTATTTTCCTTCAATTGTTGCATTCTTGCTAACTATTAAATATCTTAATACGTTAAATATTTTTGTTGGTAAATGAGTTATACTAACTAGTTAATTATTTTATATTAGTTAATTGTTTATTTAATAACTATATAAGTCTATGTAATAATTGATGTAGTTTATTATCACATTTTATCGATAATATTTAATTTACTTTTAGCAATTTATCTCTTATCAATGATTTAAGTTAATAATTGTAATACTAACTCTAAAACCATTTTTTTTTAATCATATTCTATGAAATTTGACTCATCTAAAGTGAGAAATTAATAAATTAAGTAAATCAATAGTTGATATTATATTAATTGTGCATATCAAATGAAAAATTAGAAGTTGAATATCATATTAAAGTTTTGGATTGAAATGTGATGTCAAATTATGTGTGGTTGATGTTAGCTTAATGTGACGATCCTCTCATCACCCAATAAAATGGTATGAAAGTCAATAATAGACTCAAAGAGAAGAAGCTTGTTGGTATATTAAATGTGAGTAAGAATTCCACATTCGAAGAAAAAAAGAATGTCGAACATCTTATACAAGATAATTTGATGTTTTAAGATTTTGAGTGAACATGTGTTCAATCCCCTTGAGTGTGTGGTTTGTAATTCTTACCAAAAAATCAACTAATTATCTTTAGTGGAATCTCTAGTTACAATCACATTTTTTCATTCACAAAACTTAAATCATATATCTTGGTTTAACGTATCCAAACGTGATTCTATTTATACCAACATATTTATTACAAAAGGTAAAACAAACCAACTCACCTTATTTTAGGTCGTCGTCTCATGATCAACTTGTCTAAAGTGGAGCGGCATAGGATAGACCAACATTGCTATGTTAGAACTTCTACTCCGACTTACCCCTCGACACGTTGACATGTTGATAGGTTGACTCGTCAATAACAAAAAAAAAAGCATATTATCTTCATTTCACAATGAGAGATTTAATTAGTTGTAAAAATAATCTCAAAATGAATTGTTCTTTCAATTTTCTATATTTTTTAACAAAAAATTAGAGTGTAAAAGTATCATATAATTATTTAGACATCCCTATACATTTACTTATCATTTACAATATATCCAGTGGCAAATCTTGAACTAAAACATTGAGGTGATCAAATTTTAAATTTTTTAATAGATAAACAAAAAGTATAATATGAAGTAGCAATTTACAAGAAAGGGGGTTTGAATTGTAAATTAACCTTTTAAAAATTCCTAAAAAAATTAACTCAAGATTGATTTTGGTTGTAAATCAGAAAAACGGAGAACATTCTTGGTTCTTGATCCAGAAACGGAGAACGTTATTGGTTAGTTGAAAATGACAGTTTTAGTTAATCTATTAAACTTGATATTTAAAGACTTGAAATTAAATAGATGAAGGAAGGGATATAACACACATATATATCCTGATAAAATTTCCTGAAAAACTTCATTTTTGAACTAAAGAAAGTTCTTGGTTAAGGAAGCAGAAAAACGGAGAACGTTCTTGGTTTTATAAAAAACGGAGAACGTTCAGATTAGTGTGTAAAACAGAAAAACAGTTTTGTATTTTAATCTTTGAAAAACAATCAAACTTAATAAAGAGATTAAGGATAAGAAATACCACACACAGATGTATCCTGGTTCACCCAATTTGGGCTACGTCCAGTCCTCACAAATGTGAGATTTTCTACTAAGTGTTTAAAACAAGAACCTTCTTGGTTTTACAGCACCTAGCCTAGATCAACTTTGATCTTTGTTTACAAAACTTAATCTAATTCCACCCAGAAAGAGATTAATCAAATCACCTATCAACCTTGATAGGATTTCTTACAATCTACCCCAAACTATACTTAACTCTTATAGTTTGAGTTTTACAATAATGAAGAGATTGTTTTGTTAGAATCTGAGATGTCTCAACTCTTGTTTGAGATTCGATTCTTTACAAAGAAATCAGTATAAATATATCAGAGTAAAACGAATTTAAACAAACTGATTCTTGTAAGTGATTTGGAGAATTTCAAGTATGTAAATGTGAATGATTTTGAGAGACTTATTAGCACTTGAACTTCTGCGTTTTCCTTGAGCTGTGGCCTTCCTTTTATAGGTTTGAGAGCATTAAATGGAGGTCAATAGAGCTGTTGGTAGTGCCCTTGTCAGGCTTGACTAGAGGCATTATTTCTGAATAAAAATAATCCAACTTTTGACTATTTTTATTTTTTGTTCAGACTGAGCTGTGTGTTGCGTTTTGAATCAAATTTTATTGAGTAATTAATGATCCTTTAATGCTTCTGATAAGTGATAATATTGCTGGCTTGAACTGAAGCTTTGGATCATTTAAAACAGATTGAAAATGATCACAGAGTGTTGTTGTAGAAAACGGTAGTGTAGTTGCTGGTGATTGATGATCAATCTGGAGCTTTAGCTTTTGGATATCCTGGAGATTGATAATCAATCTGGACTGATTTCTGAACATACTGGAAGCTGTCTTGATGCATTGTACAATGTCAAGATTGTTTATCAGTCTTGACAGCAGAACTGGAGAATGTTCAGTTTCTGCTTGAGCAGCTTGATTCATGACCTTTTTTCTTTGTGATTCGAATGGTTTCTTTTGATTGTAATTGATCACATATGTTCCTTGTCATGTACTCTTAATAATGATGTAAATACCAGAGACAATAACTTCAATTAAGTGATGGAGAAAGTTTGGTCTTTATGCTGTCACAGCCTGGCGAACATTCTCCGTTTTCCAGAATGTGTGAAGAATGTTCTCTGCCTTTGTTGATGCTATTTTATTTGATTATTTTGAAACCTATCTTTGAATTAACACACTCAAAAGCACATGTTAAATTAACAATACATTTAGAATCATAATTAACAATCTTTAATTAACCTTTGTTTATTTTCATCAAAACTTTAAAAATGAGAGTTTGTCTTAACAATCTCCCCCTTTTTGATGATGACAAACATGTTAATTTAGATTTTAATTTTGATTCTAATTTTGAAAGAGCTTGAAAGCTCCCCCTCAATTTGTGCAGTGATTTAAATTTTGACAAAAGATAAATCATGTAAATTCAAGAGATAAATTAATCCATAACAAATAGATTCATAATAAAGACTTTTCATTAGATGATATCAATTGATAATTACACAGTGAGATTAAGTCAGAAGATATACAGAAGTACCATATACAAAAGGACTTCTATCTAATTAAAAACTTAAACTTAATCTAAAATCTTCAAATTAATTATCCCCCTTTGTCATAACAAAAAGGAAGGAGGAAAAGATCCTAAGATGCCAACGATGGTGAAGATCCTTCTGAAGAAGAGGACTTGGCAGGATCAGCAACAGGTTGAGGAGAAGGAGAAGGATGAATAGGAGGAGGAACAAGTCCAAGCATTGGAGCAAGTTGTTCTGTCATCCATGTGCGCATGAGGGTGGACTCTAAATCCTGTTGAGTTTGGCGTGCCATAATGGTTTGAAGGGTAGCCATGATCTCAGAGTTTGTAGGTTCCTTTGGTGGAGGAGGAGGAGGCATAGCAGAAGCAGGATAAGTGGAAGTTGGAGGAGTGGAAGCAGAAGGTGAGGGATTGGAGATGGATTTCTGGTTAATGGAGGGTCCAGGTGTATCAGAAAAAGTCAAGAATTGACTTATCCCAAATAGTGAGGGACTGGTTTTCTGGGGGGAAATGAATAGTGGTGACATGGAAGAGACGTGCTGTTCTGGAAGGAGGGTGCACATGTCATCAATGGGTGAATGGATGTAATGGAGAAAGTCTGTGGAGGACAAGGTTGAAGGTTGGGGAAAAACGGAGAAAGTGTGGGGAAGGTTTGGTTGGGCAAGTGAACTTTCTCGGTTTTCAGCTGAACATTCTTGAGCAGTTTCTGCTACTTCAAGAAGTTCTTGAGAGGGCTGTGGTGAGGCTGGGGTTGGAGCTGGAGCAGCAGCTCTTCTCCTTGAGGAGCGCTTCCTTTTCAGTGAAGGTGGAAATAAAGATGAAGGAGCACTTGTCTCATAAGAAGTTTTCTTCATGTGAGAAATATTCTTTGAAGAAAACCTGGAGATTTTGATCAGACTCTTCTCATTACTGATAGGGATTTGAAAGTGCCTGAAGATTCTGGTCAGAATCATCCCATAAGGTACAATGTTTTTCCTGTAATCCTTATTTGTTGCAGCTATCATGTGATGAATGATGATGTGGGGAAGGTTGAGACGCTTGCAGTTTAGGAGATGATGGATTATTATGGCATCATTGTCAGATACATACTCATGACTTCCACAGTGAGGAAGTATGGTATGGTGGCTGATGCTGTTAAAGATTTTTGGAAGGGGTTTGAGGAAGGTTGAGAGTTGACGCGTAGACCCTTCTTGGAAAAGATCAGAGAGCACCTCTGGCTTGTTCAGATTTAAAGCTCCATACCATTTATCTCCATAAATAGCAGGGCCTTCAGTAGGAAGGTTCAGAATAGAGGCCAGGGATTCTGGGGTTAGGCTTATTTCTATTCCCCTCACCTTGGAGATGATCAGGGACTTATCAGATAAAGTCTTTGTTTGACAGTAGAAAGCCCTTATGACATCTGGGTAATAACATTCAAATATCTAAAGAAAGGAGGTCCAGCCTAAAACATCAGTGTGATGTTTTACAGTGTTTCCATCAACAATCAGGTTGTCAAACATGACAACTCTTCCCACTCCAATAGGCCGTTGAGCCCATTTCTCTTTGAATAGTTTAGATGCAGAGGAGGGAATCAGAGGAATGTTGTTGGTGTTGTGGGGTGGAGAGTTTGGAGGAGCAGAAGGAGAAGTTTGGGGGGCAAAATGAGCGTTTTTGGGGGCAGAAGAAACATTTTGGGGGGGCAGAAGGAGATGGTTCCCAAAAAGGAGAAGGTTAAGGTATTGATGAACGTTCTGGAGTTCTTTCAACAGAAGGAGAAGACTTCTGTCTGGTCTGTTTTGGAGCCTTTGATTTGCTTCTCTGAGGGTTTTTTAATTTCTTTTTGGTAAGAAATTGAGATAGGGTTATGGTGGATTTCTTCTTCATGGCTTTTGAAGGGGGTTGAGATGGTTTTGATGGAGAGATGATTTCATTTATATTCTTCCTCTTCAGGTTAGGAGGAGTTGTAAATGAAGGTTCAGAAGACATAGCTTGCCTTTGTGTTGGGGGTGTCTTTTGCTGAGAGGTTGCTAGAGGGGTATTGGATGGAGGAACATCAATTTCTTCCTCATCAGAGTCAGAGATTATGAATATGGGAGAATCAGTATTTTTAGGTTTAGATGTCCCTATTCCAGCGAGAACTCTCATAGACCTTCGTTTTGGGGCTTTAGTTGTATTTCTCAAGTGTGGTGGAACTTGAGCAGTGTTTGGCACAGATTGAGAGTGAGAAGAAGGGAAAATCGTTGCGAGTGGTTTAAGAGGGAGAGGGATAGGGCTTGATTCCCTTGATGATGAAGATGAAGATTTTGATGAAGAGAAGGACATTTTAATAGGAGAAGGTCTGGGTGGAGGAGAAGGTGAGCGATTTTGGAACGGAGAAGAAGGTGGTGGTGATGGTGATTCAACATATGCATTTTTACGAGCACTGGATTTTGTTCTGGCCATTGGAATTTTTTCAGAAAGGAAGAAAGGTTTAGAAGAAGATGAAGGGAAGGATTTCGAAGGGTTTGTGAGAAACTTTCAGAGGCAGAATTGCTTATTTAGAAGGAAATAAGTAATGATGAGTGAAACCTAGGGAAGGATGATTTAGAAGATGCGCCTCACTTTGACAGTGTGTCAGGGTGTTTTTTTGGAGGCAGGGGACACGAGCATTAAATGCCAAGACTCCCCTTTTCCTTTTGCCTGCGCAGAGAAGAAGTGATACGTAGAGGAGAAAGTTGTTTTCTCAAATGCAGAAAGTTGACTGATAAACGGAGATTGATAAACGTTCTTCGTTTTCTGTAGAAGCAGAATTTTAATGAGATTTCTCTAGATTTCTCATGATTTTCAGTCTTTCCTTAATTGAATTAAAACCATCCTCAACTAGAGGCTTTGTAAATATATCAGCAAGCTGATTTTGGGTATCAACAAAGATTAATTCAATGTTTTTCTTGCTTACATGATCACAAATAAAATGATGTTTTATTTCAATGTGTTTTGATCGTGAGTGCTGAATGGGATTTTTAGATAAATTAATAGCACTAGTATTATCACAATAAATTGGAATACTTGAGTAAATTACAGAGAAGTCTTCAAGTTGATTTTTAATCCAAATTACTTGTGAGCAACAGTTTGATGCTGAAACATATTTAGCTTCGGTGGTTGATAAGGCTATTGTGTTTTGTTTCCTGCAAGACCAGCTTATCAATGCTTCACCCAGGAACTGACATGCTCCACTTGTGCTTTTACGTTCAGTTTTATCTCCAGCGTAATCAGCATCGCAATAGGCTACAAGATCAAAATGTGAACCTTTTCTATACCAAAGGCCAAGATCAGTAGTACCAACAAGATATCTAAAAATGCGTTTTACTGCTGTTAAATGTGATTCTTTGGGTGCAGATTGAAATCTAGCACATAAACCTACTACGAATACAATATCAAGCCTACTCGCAGTTAGATATAACAAAGAACCTATCATTCCTCTATACTCTTTTTCAGAGACAGATTTTCCATTTTCATCTTTGTCCAATAAAAAGATGGATGCATGGGAATAGTCATGATTTTGGCTTCATTCATTTTATATTTAGTTAAAAGGTCTTTTGTATACTTTTCTTGACAAATAAAAATGCCATCATCATGCTGCTTGATTTGTAAACCAAGAAAGTATCTCAACTCCCCCATCATGCTCATTTCAAATTCACTTTGCATAAGTTTTGAAAAGGCATCACACATTTTTTCATTAGTTGAACCAAAGATTATATCATCAACATACACTTGAACTATGAGTAAATCATTTTTATCATTTTTCTTGAAAAGTGTAGTGTCAATGTTTCCTCTGGAAAATCCGTTTTTGATTAAGAATGAACTTAATCTTTCATACCAAGCTCTTGGTGCTTGTTTCAGACCATAGAGAGCTTTGGTAAGTTTAAAAACATGGTTTGGTTTTGATTGATCCTCAAAGCCAGGAGGTTGTTTCAGATAAACTTGTTCATTTAAAAAGCCATTTAAAAAAGCACTTTTAACATCCATTTGAAATAATTTAACATGCTTATGAGATGCATATGCAAGAAGTATACGAATAGCATCTAACCTTGCAACAGGGGCAAACGTTTCATCGTAATCAATACCTTCCTGTTGATTATATCCTGGCGCGACCAGCCTTGCTTTGTTGCAAATGACCTTGCCTTCTTCATTGAGTTTGTTTCTGAAAACCCATCTTGTACCAATGACAGTTTGATCTATTGGATCAGGGACCAAAGTCCAGACTTCATTTTTCTCAAACTGAAGCAATTCTTCTTTCATGGCTTCTATCCAAGATTGATTTATTATTGCTTCTTTAATGGATTTGGGTTCAATCTGGGATATCATTGCCATGCAGCATTCGTCATTTTTGAATGATCTTCTTGTTTGAATTCCATCAACAGTTTCTCCAATTATTTGAGTTTGAGGATGTCCTTCAATTGTTCTCCAGCTTTTTGGTGGAGAATGAAACGGAGATTGTTTATCAATCTCAGTTTCCTGCACAACATTTTGTTGCTGCACACCAGTTTAAATCTCCTCTTCTTCATCTCTTTTACTTACATACAAATCATCAAACTCATCAAATAATACGTGCATACTGATTTCAACAACCTTGGTTCTCAGATTAAACACTCGATATCCCTTGGAATCAGTTGCATATCCCAAAAATATTGCTTTGTCTGATTTTGCATCAAACTTTCCAAGGACATAGTAATAGTAACTCATTTTTCCCTCCCATTCTGCCTCTGTTTTCTGCCTTTCCATTTCCAGTCACGGTTATAAAAGAGGAAGAGAAGGAACTCTTCAAAGTATCATTACTGAAACATCCAAGCACTGAAACACCAAAACCCCAGTACAAAAGTTAATCCCCACCCCATTACGGAGCTAAAGAACCCAGTTTCGTAGCAACAAACTCATGCAGCAATTTCACCAGATTTTGGCGCTGAAACGAGAACGAAAACAGAGACTTGAGTAGAAGCAGAACACGCGACAAGGGTAAGGGCACCTTCCATCTTTTAATTGCATTAGGGCTGTAAATGCATGTTATTTCAGTTCTGTTTTGAAAGAACAACATGTTTTCGAAATGACATCTTGAAAAATGAAGAAAATGCATTTTTGTTGATATGTGATGATTCTGTGATGGTTGTAGTTGGTTAAATGCATTAATGCTGTTTTACTTGTGTGAGAAAACTGAAGATGTCTTGCATGTTATTTTAAAGATGGTTAAAATACATGTTCATAAAACTGTTTTGGAAAATAGTTTTAAAAATGCAAAAATGCATTCTGTTGGTGTTTTGCTGTTGTGTGATGATTTCTGTTTTTGTTGAAAACATTAGTCATGATCTGATGTTTGTGAAGGCTGAAATGATATGCATGTTATTCTGATGTTTGAGGAAGCTGAAATGCTTTGGATGTTGTTCTGATTGTTTGAAAAGCTGAAAGGTTATACATGTTATTCTGATGATTTGAGAAAGCTGTGATGCTTGCATGTTTGTTATGATGGTTTCAAAATCTGAATGATTCTGGTGAGTGAACATTCTGTTTTCTGGTTCTGGATTATTGGGGTTGGATCCTGATTCCATTTCTATTTTGTGTGATTCTGGTGGTGTTGATGATTTAAAAGGAAAAGGGATTTTAAATGAGGGAAGTGTCTTCTGGAAAAAAGTGTTGAATTTGTTCTGTTGTTTGGTTGTTGTTTTAAAAGAAAACAGTTTGAAAAGGGTTGAATCTCAGGAAATTTTCACTGGTTTTCGAAGGTGTATTCGAATATAACATGTGTGTATTCGACTATAACCTGTAAAATTTCTGTTTTACTTAAGTTTTCAAAGTTGTATTCGACTACGAGCCCTGTAGTCGAATACAGAATAAGAATTTCTGTTTCTATTTCTAGTTCTGATGATCCTTGTGTGGATCATACTGTTTTTGTTTCTGGTTCTGATGATCCTTGTGTGGATCATTTCGTTTTTGTTCTGGTTCTGATGATCCTTGTGTGGATCATTCTGTTTCTGGTTCTGATGATCCTTGTGTGGATCATTTTGTTTCTGTTTCTGGTTCTGATGATCCTTGTGTGGATCATTCTGTTTCTGTTTCTGGTTCTGATGATCCTTGTGTGGATCATTTTGTTTATGTTTCTGGTTCTGATGATCCTTGTGTGGATCATTCCGTTTCTGTTTCTGGTTCTGATGATCCTTGTGTGGATCATTCTGTTTCTGTTTCTGGTTTTGATGATCCTTGTGTGGATCATTCTGTGTCTATTTCTGCTTCTGATGGTTCTGATGTGAACCATTCTATTTCTGCTTCTGATGGTTCTGATGTGAACCATTCTATTTCTGCTTCTGATGGTTCTGATCTGAAACATTCTGTTTCTGCTTCTGATGGTTCTGATGTGAATCATTCTGTTGTTTCTGCTTCTGGTGATTTTGCCATGAACCATTATGTGCTTCTTCTGATCAATTCTGGATGAAGTCTGGGCGAAGTCTGGGTTATTCAAAATTCGATTGTCATGCCATGTTCTGGTCAAATTATCTTCTAGATTACTTCTTGCTTTTGACAACTTATAGCCTGGAACAACTCTCCACATGGTAGGCTTCACAATGGTATGGTCCAAAGAATCTTTTGATATTTATTCGCTCTGATATAATCCATCAAAGATATCTTCTGGTCACTTCTGGACAAATATGGACTGTGTTGAAATTACACTGCCAGACTATGTTCTGATCAGTATAACTTCTTGATTTCTTCTGATATTTGAATCATTCTTGTTTGGAGCAAGTCATATTATGGCAGGCTTCCCTCTGGTATTTTCCAGATGTTCTTCTGATTTTGTTTCTGTTTGATATAAACCTCCAAAGTTATCTTCTGGTCGGTTTTGGACATTCTAGTTTATCTTCTGATAATTCCAGAAATGCATCTTCTGTAAATTCAGAATGTATCCTCTGATACATTCATCTTCTGATGGTTCTGTGTGAATCATTCTGTTTTACTTCTGATGATTATGATAATCATCTTGTTTTTGCTTCTGATGATTCTGATAATCATTCTGTTTTGCTTCTGATGATTCTAATATTAATCATCCTGTTTCTGCTACTGATGATTCTGATAATCATTCTGTTTGTTTCTGATGATTCTGATGTTAATCATCCTGTTTCTGCTTCTAATGATTCTTGTGTGAGTCATTATGTTTTGCTTCTGATGATTCTTGTGTGAATCATTCTGTTTCGCTTCTGATGATTCTTGTGTGAATCATTCTGTTTCGCTTCTGATGATTCTTGTGTGAATCATTCTGTTTTGCTTCTGATGATTCTTGTGTGAATCATTCTGTTTTGCTTCTGATGATTCTGGTATAAGTCATTCTGTTTTGCTTCTGATGATTCTGGTATAAGTCATTCTGTTTTGCTTATGATGATTCTGGTATAAGTCATTCTGTTTTGCTTCTGATGATTCTGGTGAGTCATTCTGTTTTGCTTCTGATGATTCTGATGTGAGTCATTCTATTTTGCTTCTGATGATTCTGATTCTGGTTCTGTTTCTGATGTTGATCCTTCTGGTTCTGTTTCTGTTGTTGATCATTCTGGTTCTGTTTCTGATGTTGATCATTCTGGTTCTGTTTCTGATGTTGATTATTCTAGTTCTGTTTTCTGATGTTCTGGTGTTGATGATTCTGATTCTGGTTCTGTTTCTGATGTTCTGGTGTTGATGATTCCGATTCTAATTCTATTTCTAATGTTCTGATGTTAATCATTCTGATTCTGGTTCTGTTTTCTGATGATCTGATGTTGATCATTCTGGTTTTGTCTTCTGTATTCGACTACAGGCATGCTGTATTCGAATACAGAATGTTAAAATTGCAGATTTTCACTAGTTTCAACTTCTGTATTCGAATACAATGGATCTGTATTCGAATACAGATTTGTGTTTTTCCAGAAACTCAGTTTTTAGCTTCTGTATTCGAATACAAGGAAGCTATATTCGAATACAGATTCGTGTTTTCCATAAAACTCAGTTTTAAACACTGTTTTGTGAATTTTAAGAGTTTGGGGAACAATGGAAAGACTTGAGATGATTAAGAGTGGAATTTGTGAGATAATGTGAATTATTAATGATTGCTTGACTGTTTAATCATTGATGTGTTGATGATGATATCGATTATGTTGAGATGTTTTGAAATATGGTGGGATGGCATGAATTTTTATGATTTTGCATACTGTTTTCAGTGAAGAGAAAACATTGCAAGTTCATGCATTGCATAGTCAAGTGGTGACCGCGATGGGCCACAGAGTTGATGCGGTGACCGTGATGAACCGCGAAGTTAAGTAGTAACCGTGGGTTATAGAATAGTTCCGCGTGTATTAGACGGTCTGTTCTATCCAGGGTCAGAGTAGTTCCGCGTGTATTAGACGGTCTATTCTACTCGGACTACAGAGTGGTTCCGCGTGTATTAGACGGTCCATTCTATCCGTGCGAGGATTTAACTTCTCTGTATTTGGCGTGTGAGAGGCTAATACATGTAATTGTAGTGACCATGATGGTTATAGAATAGGTCCGCGTGTATTAGACGGTCTATTCTATCCGGGTTTAGAGTAGTTCCGCGTATATTAGACGGTCTATTCTATCCGGGCTACAGAATGGTTCCGCGTGTATTAGACGGTCCATTCCATTTGTGAAGTCGTGCTGGTCTGTTGAGCGACTGCACTGGTGCTGATCTGTGAGAGATTGCACCCTGGTCTTGAGGGCCGTTAAAGTCTGACATATATAAATCGTGCTGGTCTGTGAGAGACTGCACGTGTGCTGGTCTTTGAGCGACTGCACCTTGGTGATTCCAAGAAAATTGTATACATGAGCATATACATATTGCATTGGGGGATTGACCGGTGGGTCACGATTGGATTATGATGATGAGTGGAAATTGAATGTGTGTGAGTACTGTTCAGAATCTGAATTTCTGATTTAATGATTGTGATTTGCTGAGGTGTTGTTTGTACTTACCACATATTTCATAATAATTGGCTGCTGTTTTGAAAAGGCATATATGTCATTAAATTTCAAATGAGCATTATTATTTTCCTCATCATTGTCATATATTATGCCATGAATATATGTGTTGTTGTGAGATATATGCTATGTGCTTATTTGTTAATTTCGGTCGGTGACCCTTGCTATTATATTGTGGACTTTGGGCTTTGCCCTCAGATGTTACCCGAACCCGTCCTACCGACGGATACACTAACGATGGAAGCGTCGTTAGTTTCCCCTGATCTTTACGTACGGAGTCTACGTGGACAACACAGAGGGACGGACGGTTGGCTGAAGACGAGACTTATAGAGGATACGGTGGATACCGTGCTACTGTAGCTTAGTGCATGATCAGTCTAGACTTTTGTATAGGGTCTTGAGTTTTGGGAAATGTAATTTTATTTTGGGAATTAATGTATTACTTTTTCCGCTGTATTATTCTGCACTCTGACACTGATTGGGTGATAACCTTTGAAATGAACTGATTTTATTTTAATTCCCTTGATATTAATTTTGGAAAACTCATTTTAATTATTTATTGAAAAAAAAAATGCACTCGCGCTGTGTTTTAAACTCGGGGTGTTACATGGTGAGTTTGCAATGTGTCTCACACTTCTTTAGCAGTTTCACATTCGTCTACTCTTTCACTTTCTTCCCTGCTCAAAGCACACGATAAGAATAAATGAGCTTTAGAGTTTAGGAGTACCTTAGCTTTATCATCAGGAGTCCAGCCTGCTTCTTTCTTTTCTGCTGAAGTTGAATCTTCTTGATTTATTCTTGGAACATGATTTCCATTTATTATGATGTTCCACATGCCTGTGTCCTGTGATTTGAGAAACAATTGCATTTTGCTTTTCCAAAAGTAGTAATTAGTACCATCAAAGAATGGTGGTCTGTCTGAGGATCCTCCTTCGACAATGTATTTTGCTTTGGATATTTTTCTGGATCTTTTTCTCTAACACTTGTTAGGTGTTCTTTTTAGAGACCTTGCTCTAATGCCAATTGAAGTAGCAAAATTGATTTACAATGAAGGGGGTTTGAATTGTAAATCTCCCTTTTTAAAATTTCCTGAAAAACTTCATTTTTGAACTCAAGAAAGTTCTTGGTTAAGGAAACAGAAAAACGGAGAACGTTCTTGGTTTTATCAGAAAACGGAGAACGTTCAAATTAGTGTGTAAAACAGAAAAACAGTTTTGTATTTTAATCTTTGAAAAACAATCAAAATTAATAAAGAGATTAAAGATAAGAAATACCACACACAGATGTATCCTGGTTCACCCAACTTGGGCTACGTCCAGTCCTCACAAATGTGAGATTTTCCACTAAGTGTTTAAAACAAGAACCTTCTTGGTTTTACAGCACCTAGCCTAGATCAACTTTGATCTTTGTTTACAGAACTTAATCTAATTCCACCCAGAAAGAGATTAATCAAATCACATATCAATCTTGATACGATTTCTTACAATCTACCCCAAACTATACTTAACTCTTATAGTTTTAGTTTTACAATAATTAAGAGATTGTTTTGTTAGAATCTGAGATGTCTCAACTCTTGTTTGAGATTTGATTCTTTACAAAGAAATCAGTATAAATATATCAGAGTAAAACGAATTTAAACAAACTGATTCTTGTAAGTGATTTGGAGAATTTCAAGTATGTAAATGTGAATGATTTTGAGAGACTTGTTAGCACTTGAACTTCTGCGTTTTCCTTGAGCTATGACCTTCCTTTTATAGGCTTGAGAGCATTAAATGGAGGTCAATAGAGCTGTTGGTAGTGCCCTTGTCAGGCTTGACCAGAGGCATTATTTCTGAATAAAAATAATCCAACTTTCGACTATTTTTATTTTCTGTTCAGACTGAGCTGTGTGTTACGTTTTGAATCAAATTTTCTTGAGTAATTAATGATCCTTTAATGCTTCTGATATGTGATAATATTGTTGGCTTGAACTGAAGCTTTGGATCATTTAAAACAGATTGAAAATGATCACATAATGTTGTTGCAGAAAACTGTAGTGTAGTTGCTAGAGATTGATGATCAATCTGGAGCTTTAGCTTTTGGCTATCTTGGAGATTGATAATCAATCTGGACTGATTTCTGAACATACTGGAAGCTGTCTTGATGCATTGTACAGTGTCAAGATTGTTTATCAGTCTTGACAGCAGAACTAGAGAATGTTCAGTTTCTGCTTGACCAGCTTGATTCATGGCCTTTTTTTCTTTGTGATTCGAATGGTTTCTTTTGATTGTAATTGATCACATCTGTTCCTTGTCATGTACTCTTAATACTGATGTAAATACCAGAGACAATAACTTCAATTAAGTGATGGAAAAAGTTTGGTCTTTATGCTGTCACAGCCTGGCGAACATTCTCCGTTTTCCAGAATGTGTGAAGAATGTTCTCTGCCTTTGTTGATGTTGTTTTCTTTGATTCTTTTGAAACCTATCTTTGAATTAACACACTCAAAAGAACGGGTTAAATTAACAATACATTTAGAATCATAATTAACAATCTTTAATTAACCTTTGTTTATTTTCATCAAAACTTTAAAAATGAGAGTTTGTCTTAACAGATGAGTCCTTGCACATGATAGATTGTGAGAGATGCCAAGTTCGTCAAAAAATGTTTTAAAAGGTGCATTTATAAATTATCCTCTCCATGATCGCTTCTCACAACAATTATGTTGGATTCTTTTTCATTTTGAACCTTTTTGCAAAAAGTTTTGAAGGTAGTGAATGCATCGTTTTTATTTTTTAAAAACATCACCCATGTATATCTAGAGAAGTCATCAATGATGAAAAACCCATATCTCATGCCTCTCAGGCTTGTGTTTTTTATAGGACCAAATAGATCAATGTGGAGCAGTTCAAGAGGTTTTTTAGTTGAGATGAACTCCTTTGTATGAAAACTACTTTTAACGATTTTTCTTTTTGCACATGTCTTACAGATCTTGTCTTTATCAAAGTTAATTTTGGGAAGTCCTCCCACCAAGTCTGATTTGGACAGTTTTGAAATATTTTTTAAACTGATGTGTCCAACACGCTTATGCCATATCCATTTATCTTTATTGGATCCTTGGAAGTCAGTTTTAAAGCTTGATTTTTTAAAATAACATTTTGACTCAAGATGCCCAAGTTTATAGCAGTGTGAACATTTAATTTTTTGTTTTGGAGAAAATTTGACATTCTGATTTTTTGAGATTTCAGAAACAGCTTGGAATTGCCTCCAGAACGTTCTCCCCCCTTTTTTGCTTTTTGGAGAACGTTCTGCTCTTGCTTAAGAACTTTCTCTCTTTAGTAAAATACTTGAAGAACGTTCTCCCTTTTCAACATTCCTTCTGTTTTTGATTTTCTCATCCTTTTTTCTAAAATAACATGCAAATTCAAGATGTCCTATTTTTTTGCAATATGAACATCTAATTTTGCATTCTTCTTCTTTTCTTTCTGGCACAAAAAAGTTTTCATACATCTTTGTTTTTTGTGTGTTGTCAAAACCATGGTCAGCTTTATAAAAAATTCCTATTTGAGAACCCATGATTTTTTGAAAAGTTTTTGTTACTTTTATGAAGTTAGACAAATCATTCTTAAGAAGTTCAACTTCAGATTTGAGAAGATCATTCTCCTTTTGTATCGAACAACATTCTTGATTTTCTTGTCTCTCATCATTAAAGTTTTTGGTTTGTGATTCTTTCAAGTTTTGAATGATTTTTTTGAGCTGATTATTCATCTTTTGAGTTTTTTCTTTTTCTTTTTTTTTTTGTTATGAAACTTTTCATTTAAAGAGCTGCAATGTTTGAATCATTAAGTAAATTATCAAATTTAGTTCCCATTTGTTCACACAAAATACAATGTTCAGAATTTTATACTTTTATTTCTTCTATGTCTGCCATGAGACATATGTTGGCCTCTTCTGTTTCTTCTATATCTAAATCATCAGAGTCATCCCAAGTTACCATCATTGACTTTTTCTTGAAATGAAATTTCTTTGGTGCTCTTTTGTTCAGTGGACATTCAGATTTGTCATGCCTTGGTTGTTGCAGCCAAAGCAAGTGATTTGGCTCTTATTAGTTCAGTTTTGAAGCTTTCTTCCTTGCTTGGAAATCCCTTCTTGATTTTATCCCTTCTTCTCATCATTCTTTGGATTTTTCTTGTGAGGAGAGCTATTTCTTCATCTGCTTCTTCCTGTCCTTCTTCTTGATTTCTCCTTCAAATTATGATGGCATGCTTTCTTGAGAGACTTTTAAGGCACTTGATTTACCTTTCTTTGTTGGTTTGTCTTCCATTAGCAGCACTTCATGTGCTCGCAAGGTTCCTATTAGTTCTTCTAGCCCAAGTGTTTCAAGATTTTTTGTTTGACTTATGGCTGTTATCATTGGCCTCTACATAGCTGGAAGGCATCTCATGATTTTCCTTACACGATCTTGCACAGAATAGGTTTTGCCTAAGGATCGCATTTCATTAACAATAGTTGTAAATCTAGAGTACATTTCATCTATTGTTTCTCCTTCATTCATTTCAACCAACTCAAACTTTCTTATTCCTATATCAATTCTTGTTTCCTTTACATGACTAGTTCCTTCATGATGCGTCTGCAATATGTCCCATACCATTTTTGTAGAGTCACATTCATCGACTCTCTCACTTTCTTCCCTGCTTAAGGCACATGCTAAAAATAATTGAGCTTTTGAGTTTAGTAGTACCTTATATTTTTCTTCTGTTGTCCAATCACATTCCTTCTTTTCAGCAGATGTTGGATCATTTTGATCTACCCTTGGTATGAAGTTTCCTTCTATAATGATGCGCCACATTCCTGTGTCTTGGAACTTTAGGAACAGCTGCATTTTGTTTTTCCAGAAGTAGTAATCTAAGCCATCAAAGTAGGGTGGTCTATTTGATGACTCTCCTTCAGCAATGTACTTTGCTTTTGACATTTTCTTCCCAGATCTTTTCTCTACACTGTTTAGGTGTTGTTTTTAGAGATCGTGCTCTGATGCCAATTGAAGTAGAAATTTACAAGAAAAGAGGTTTGAATTGTAAATTAACCTTTTAAAAATTCTTGAAAAAATTAACTCAAGATTGATCTTGGTTGTAAATCAGAAAAACGGAGAACGTTCTTGGTTTTGATCCAGAAACGGAGAACGTTCTTGGTTAGTTGAAAATGACAGTTTTAGTTAATCTATTAAACTTGATATTTAAAGACTTGAAAGTAAATAGATGAAGGAAGGAATATAACACACAGATATATCCTGGTTCACCCAACTTGGGCTACGTCCAGTCTTCACAACTGTGAGATTTTCAACTAAGTGCTCCAAGGCAAGAACTCTCTTGACTTTTACACAAACTTTCTACAGATCTATCTTGATCTGTTATAACCAATACCTTTCAATCCAGAAAGGAGTTTCACTGATCTATCCTTCAATCTTTACAAAGGATTAATCACACTACCTTCTCTATAACATAGAAGGATTTTTACAACTTCTCAAGACTAGTTTTTACTCACTTTATCTTGAGATTACAATGGAATGATAAAGTGTTTCATAGAATCTAAATATCCTTAACTCGTGTTTGAGTATTTGATTCTGATCTTTGGAACTCAGAGTGATCTTAGAACACAATCGTGATTGGATGTTGCAGTTTATAAGAACTGGACAGAACTTAGAGAAATGTATAAAAAATGTAGAAACTCTTGAATCTGATTATGAATGACGGAATGATTGTTTTCTTAAGTTTTGATTATTGCCTTTATCTTGAGTTCTCTTTTATAAACTCAAAAAGTGCTTATGACAGCTCATTTGCCCGTTTGGAACAAACCGGCTATCCTTTGTCAGTGATTAGGTGAGAGTAGGCCAAAAAGCAAGAACGTTATTCATTTTGCTTCTAATGTTCAAGAGCAGACTTGGTTCTTCCTCTGTGTGGCAAATGAGTCTTGATCTTAGTGATGCGTATTCTTGACTTTTAAATTTGTAGAGGGATCCTCTGGTGATATCCTCTAGAGGTATCCTTTGGTGATATCTTCTGGTATCCTCTGGTGATATCTTCTGGTATCCTTTGGAAGTATCTTCTGGTATCCTCTGGTGATATCTTCAGGTATCCTCTGGTGATATCTTCAGATATCCTCTGGAGGTATCCTCTGGTGACATTCAGATAGTTGTCCAGAATGTTCTTGGATCTTCAAATTTGATCTTGCTTCTCTCAAATGATCTTGTTTAAGTTTCTTGGTACCTATCTTGATTAATATACTCAAACACACTTATTAGATACAAAAATTTGCTTTAGAATCATAATTATAATTTTTAATTAATCTTTGTTTATCATCAAAATTATTTAAGTTGAGGTTTTGTCTCAACATAATATTGTATTGTATATAAGAATTTTAAGTTGTAAATTTACAAAAATATATTGAAGAAGTATAGTAAATCAAATTTTGATTGACATTTTTAATAATTAAAAATTAGTTGGAATTTAGGTTGAAAAATTTATTTTATTTTATTTTATAACTATAGTAGTTGTTTTTGTAATTTTTTTTATAAATTATTCCCTTAAGTTTTTTAATAATAGACATCTAGATTATAAGTTGGTCTACAAAAATTGATGTATTTGGTTGAGGGTCGTCTTAAAATTTTTGGACACTTATTTTAATCTTAAAAATTGAGCATAATAAAAAAAGTGCAATTTTAATAATTAAAAAAAATTGGTAAAATAAATTTTAGTCTATATACACATACCAATCTAATGAGGATCTACACGTATTAATCCACATGATGCATATAATTTGGTCACATTAATTCATATAACAAGAAAATATGCACAGATAGAATGTCACCTTCACATATTAGATTTAAACATACATACATTTCGACAATAATAACCCAACAATCACAATTCAACTCATAAAAGACATCTATTATAGAACCCAAAATTACAAAAATATTCACCATAATATCTATATTAATTAGTATGCTAAATAGCACTCGTGGTCCTTTAACTTAATTTCAATTAACATTTTAGTCATTTATCTTTTTTTTCCCGATTTGGTCCTTTATTTTAATTTTAAGTGACAATTTGATCTTTTATATTTTAAAATGTCGATAATATTGTCCTTTTTTTTATAAAAATTCAAAAAACTCATCAAAATTTTCAACCAAAACCCATAAAATTAATTATATTCTTTAATATAATACAAATTTCATCAAATTCGTAATTCAAATCTTCAAATAAACTCATACAAAAATTTCATCAAATTTCATTCTTTATTTGATGTTAAAAATGAAAAGATGAGTTTATTTGAATATTTCAGTTTCGAATTTGATGAAATTTGTATTATATTGAAGAATATAAATAATTTTATGGATTTTGGTTGAAAATTTTGATAATTTTTTGTAAAAAAAAAAAGATAACATTGTTGACATTTTAAAATATAAAAGATCAAATTGTCACTTAAAATTAAAATAAAGGACCAAATCGAAAAAAAAAGATAAAGGACTAAAACGTTAACTGAAATTAAATTAAGAACCACAGGTGCTATTTAGCCTAATTAGTATTTCTAGTAACATATATCATGTTAGATTTAATCAAAATTCATATATCAAATTGCACAAATCACGACAGTACTTATTAATAATTATTACTTTTTCAATTTTAATAACTTATGAAATGGTTTGCACAAGAGTTAACGATTATTATGTATTAATTTAATTTTTATTTAACAAATAATAACTCAAATATAGATTGTAAACTAAATAAAAAGAACAATATTTTTTTTTAAGAATGGTTAGAGACTATGTTTCAAATAAACTCCCTCACTCAATATACCCTGATTAATAATGATAAATAAAACAAAATTTGAAGAGAAAAAAAATTTAGAAAAACACCTAAAATCATCAAAGTTATTACATTTTAACTGCTATTACATTTTAACTGACAATAACGGTGAATATAAGATTTTCATATTATTGGGACTCATATTAATTCAGTTGACATAAACATTGATTGAAAACAATAATTATTATAAATGTGTGATTCCTTTAAGACGCATGTTGAAGATGACTTACATAGGGAGACATTGACAGAGAAAGCATTGACTGTATCAGTCTCCATAAAAAACATACAAAATGAAAAGAGAGTTTAAGATGGTAAAAGGAGAGAGATTTAGTGGTAAAGGATATGGCAGAGTAATCTCTAACCGTTGGATTGGGACCACTACAAAACAGAAGTATTATGACAGAGAGGTGAAATGAGACCACCATTTCATTATATGGGGAAGCTGCTAGCTAGGTTCCTATATATATCTCGGGGCTCACTCTATGCTATGTACTGCTTCACCTGCAATCCTACCCCATTATTCTACTACAACTCTTATAATATCCGATATTATTCATATACAGTTAGCTTTCACCTTTTATATATATATATATATATATATATTAGCGGTATTTATATTTTACACAATTATATTGTATAATTTATTCAATAAATATTAGCTCTCAATAAGTTTGTAAATGTGATAATTTTTATTCTATAAATCAATTTTATAAAAAGATAACTTAAACACAATGTAATTTGTAAATGCGGTAATTTTTATCCTACAAATCAGTTTTATAAAGATGACTTAAACATAATGTAATGAGAGTTATTTAATTTGGATAATTCATAATATGTTCTCAATAATGTTGAACATAGGTATATATTTGAAAAAACTCAAATACCACATAAAAATAAAACAAAAATATAAAGTCTTCGTATGTGTTTATAAATTAAACATTTTTCACTTTATAAATTAGTTTTGATAGTACCACGAGATTTTGTCAAACTCATTTATATAAAAAAATTCGTACATCAAAATATAATTTTAAATCTTAAATTATATCGTGTGATGCAGCGTCAAACTGCAATGACAATATGAGCAATAATTTTAGAAAAATCGCAAATGTAGTAGATGCAATGACAACATTAAACCGCAAAATATTATTCACTATTCACACAAATTATCTGAATATTATTACTTTTAGCTTCTTTTATTTTACATAATAAATTTAGAAGATATTTTTAAAAGATTGTAGATAATTAAAAGTGGAGAGGTGATTATAATGAAATAAATATAAAATTTTAAAGATAAAGTATATAATATATTTAAATCATTATAAATAACGAATTATAATTAATATTAATAAAAAATAAAATTAAGTTTGTAATACAATTACACATGGCAAGAACTACAATGCCAATTGAATAAAAGAAAAGAAGTAGTTAATCTCATAACCAAACCACAATTTAAAACACTGCATCGAAAGTGAATGCTTGTAGGCTTCCTTCAATTATACTAGCATGGTATTTAATATAGACACGTGAACTGTATAGTCTATTTCAAAGCGTGCATTGCAAGTGGAGGGGGGGTCTGCTTCCACAACTCTTTGAGCTTCAGATATCACAATATATACGAAGTTCTAGAAAGCCATTATGAAACTTAAAGTCCAAAATCATCAAAGAAATTGATAGAACAAAGATTCCTAAGCTAGCAGGGGCCAGCAAGAAAAAAAGGGAAGGCTAAGAATCAATTAATTAAGGTGTGTATATTTACTATTTACTCCTTAATTTAAATGTTAGTTTTAATATTTGAAATATTAATTCTAGCTAGGCTTTTTGTTTTCACAAGAACTAAACAACGAATGCCAGCTGCTTGGGATATTTTTGGAATAGTTGAGTTGGCATGCTAGCTAGCTACGGTTAATTATCTTTTATTTTATATATCATAATACTATTTAGAGATTCCATCAAAAGTTAGGAAGTAGTTAAAATGGGGGAAATAATTATTCGTTTGAAATAGTATGTAAAGCATTCAATAGGATTTGAAATAGTAAGTATAGGCTTCAGGATTTATCAATAGGCCGGTTGAAATTAATCTAAATTAATTTCCTTGCTTTCATAATGGTAGCAGCTGGCTCAAGTCCAGAATATGCTAGTTAATATTATATTTTTTCACAAGGAAGAATAAGAATAAAAAAAAGGAAATATACTCTTTATATAATAAAATATAAACAAAAATTAATTTAAGAAAATAGACTATTTACTCCAATTTTTTGTTTCGAAGAAGTATATTTAAATTATTAAACTTTTTTTTGAAAAAAATTATATTATTAAATATTTTCATGAATATATTACATGATTCTTCACAATCATCCACTTTTATGATGATATTTAAGTAAAGTGTTCTGAGTTTTGTACCGTTGGGAAAGAAAGGACCAGTATTTTTTATTTTAATAATTGGACTATTTTCTTCTTTTTACCAACATATAAGACTGCAGGAGCTCTTTTAATTTTCTTTAGAAATATAGAGATATCCACACACCGTCAGGGTACGTAGAGCCCTTTTCCATTCACTTTTATAAGGTACCCTTTAATTTATCAAAGAATAAAAAAATGTTTTCAAAATTATTAAAGGAAGATAAAATGAAGTATATTTGACATTTTTGTATGTATATATATTTTATTCTAAGGAAATAAGATAAAATGAAGATACTTCAAATTGAGTATGTGTGTCAATCTAGGCGTTTAAATTTGTAAAAGTCTTATATGTGTTTGGGGGAGCGTTTCCTCACTACTACCACACATTTACATGCATTTTTACCAAGAAATATAGAAACTACAAACTATAGATTCCATTCACCGCATGACACCACCGCTATGATATGTGGTTAATTTCTCAAACACACTTAGTATAAATCAAACATAATACTTAGTCTAGAATCAAATATAAATCAAACAAATTATTTAAAAAATTAATGCTTGTGACTTAGATTTTAATAAAATATATATCAATTATTTAGGTATATATATTTTTTAAAGTAGTGCAAGAATAGAGTAACTATTGTTTGTGGGGCAAATACGTATGAGGTATTTATTGTCATTACTACCTTCGTCCATTTTTTAAGCATTTATTATGTAGAGATGGTAATTTTAATGTGTTTATTTTAATTATGGTAGATGTTTCAAAAAGACCATTATGTTGTAAGTTGCAATTGACTTGATATTTCATATTTAAACAAATTAGTAATATTAATAGTAGATAGATTTGATAAATAATAAGAAATACATTTAGTAATTTATTTGTATTTAAGATGTATGATAGTCGTCGATACATTATTTTGGCCATTTATTTCTATTTTTTAATATCAAAATTTTAAAGTGAAAAGATAGCACTTCATTCTTAAATAGAGAAAACTTTTTGGCTCATTTTTGTTTGGGACACATAAAAACCAAAAATATAATTGAGCAATCATATGAAGCAAATTGCTTATTTTAAAAATATAGAATCAAATAAGTTTTTAATTATTATAAAATTTTTAAAATTACATTTGTAGTTCCCTACAAAGAAAAATCATATTTTTTTAATTTTTACAAATTTATAGTGCAAGTAATTTTAGTCATTGCTAGAATATATATATATATATATATATATATATTGAATAATTATTTTAAGCTATATTAATAATATTATAAAAATTTCACCCGCAAAAAATATATTAAAATTTAATTTTTATCTATATTTTTATAATTTTTATCTTAAATTTATGTCATTTACAAAATTCATATGTAATTCATTCTAAGTTAAAAAAACTATAAACTGTTATCTATTATAATGTTTTAAATATATTTATAAAATACTAATTTGCTAAAACATTTTCAAACTTAACTCTACACAAAAATTATAGCATCCATCTAAGGGTGTTCATTGGTTGGATCATATTTTTTGACAAAAGTTTATTCGATTGGAGTTGAGTTTTCAACCCTTAATTTTTATGTCAAACCCAAATCAAACATGATTATGACCAAGTTGAGTTCGTAAGTCATAAATAAAAAATATATTTTTATTTTAAAAACAAATTAATTAAAATGAAATACTCGAAAATCTTAAAAATCATATTATATCACAGCAAAATACATCTAAAAATACAACAACATTTAAATCAATTAAATTAACAACAAATCCTTGAATAATATTTAATAACTAAATTATAACTATGCATCAATAATACATAAAATATATATCATGGCAATGAATTGAATTCACGGATTTATACAAGTTTAAAATGTTAAATCAAACCAAACATCATTATATTTAAAAAAATTGGTTTGGAAGTAGGCACGAACTTAAATAAGTAGATCAAAATCCAGATTGAATTGGGTTAAGTGGTCGTGAGTTTATCCGAACCCATAAACACCTAAAGATCATCTATAAATATAGGATCTCATGATATTTTTCAAGGCCCATTTTTACAAGATTTCTTTCAATTTTCAACTCAATTAATTATTTTTATTATTAATATATCTCAAATTATGTTCCATGTTTTTTTAATAATCTAAAATAAATAATAAAATAAAAACATAAGTCAATCTCTGTTTTCAAAAATCAATTAGTAAAAAATAATTCAAATTACCAATTAACAAATTTAATAATACAACAAAATTTCTTAATTTTCACTATTTGTTCAACAATATTTTATATATAGAGAGATTGAACTAGCATTATCATTTAATACTAGTTCAAGGAATACTATCTTCACGTCATTAAGAGAATTTAACCACTAGAAGGAAAGTTAAGTGTTAAATCCACTATTCTTAACAAGATCAATCTAATCGTAAAACTTCCACACAAAAAAACACATAGGCAAATCAAAGAATCAAGAAGCACAAATTTTTGTTATTAATTAAGATTCCTTTATTCTTGTTACTAAAATTTTAAATTACAATTACAAATAAATTTAAAGAGAAAAATGTAAAATCAATCTATGTAATTTTATAACAAGGTCTAATAAAACTTTATCACAGATATCAAGATATAAGAAACTTAGTTTAAGTATTTAAGTAAATTAAGAGCAAGAAACATGTTGCATCACTATGTAACGGGAAAAGGCTGACACATCTTAGCCATTCTTTTTGTTTTACTTATTATAGTTTTCATTGATCAAGCAACAGTTTTGTATTATTATGCCACATGTTGTACCCCATAGATAAAATGAAAATGTAGTGTTCCCCCATATACGTATAGTTTTCCTGCATGTGCATTAAATATATGAGCTAATTGTTAAGCATCATTTCCCTTTTAGTAAGACAATAGAATTTCATGTATGATCACTTGAGAAGAATGAGATTGATATTTCACCTTTTAAACTTCAATGTTCATATGCATGGTTGGACTGCCCATACCATTATATATGAAAATTAAATAAAAAATAAAAAATAAAAATGGAAATGCTTCTGGAAGTTAGTTCAATTATAAGTTTTCATTTCAATTTGAAACCGGCAATCACACGGATAAATGGGGGAAAAGCAGATTTGAAGTTGAAAACTAACCAGAAATTGTGATAGAAATTTCAACATGAAAGGAAAAATCAAACACAAAAATAATATAAAATACAGAAAGGTTTAGTACACAACAATATTAGAGCCAGTTTGTGTCCACTATACCGTACAGAGAAAGAAACAAAATAAAAAGGGCTAGCTAGCTAGCTAGTCATCATTATCATGAAGGAAAATTGTAACACATTTTTAAAACTATTTTTTTTTCTTAACCCACCTGAAAAGTGTATTATTATTTAACGTTAATTTCATAGATTAACAAAATCTAATTAATAATTATTTTAATTATAATTTAAATTGTTTTAAATAATTTACTTTTAACAGATCATTTGAACTCAATAATTGATTTTTTAAAAATATTTAAAATAATAACTTGCACACATAACTAAAACATAGAAGCTATGCAACAAAAAAAAAACTACAACATGGATTGAAATTTCTTCGACTAAGATGCGTTATTTTTCGTAAATTTATTTCAAACCTTATTAATAAGGGTTTGAATTAGTAGTATCTACGGAATTATAAATTTTTTAACTCAAATAGCAACTGTTAACTTATACAGTATATTTAATATTCTTATTCCAAAGTTAAAAATTTGTATCCAAAAAAATAAATTTTAAACTTTCAAACGTTAAAAGCACAACTTTTAATATTAAATTTATATATTTAGTTCTTTAATGACACTCGTTAATATTTATCAAACTATAATTAAAAATTACAGTTATTAATAAAATCAAGAAAATAAAATACACCTAAAAATTTTCTTTGAAGTAAATGTCAACAATTGTCCAGGGCACTTTTTCAAAGAACTAAATATAAAATATTCAATTGAAAATGCTTTAACTTAAAGGTTGTGTTTCTTCACTTTAAAAAAAAAATTATTTTTTATTTCTTAACTGGTGTCCTAAATTTTAGATCCACTTAATTAGTTAGGCAACATTGGAGTCGTTGTAGGGAGGAGTCTATGAAAAAAATGTTGTAAAGAGAAGATATTGTTCTGCAAAATAAGAACTTGGACTCCTTAATGTTGGGAAGTCCATGCACTCACACATTCAAGACACATTCAAGTATATTGATGTTAGTTCGATGTTGATCAAATGGTTCAAAAAATATTGATAATAATCTTAATTACATAATTTAAAATATTAAATTTAAATCATCTTATCTTAATTAAATAACTTATTTTGAATGCATGAATCTATAGTCATTGATCGTAGGTAGCAGACGGTTCCGCATAATACACTGTTAGGGAGGGGGATGGGGTGTTTTAAGTTGCAGACTAGAAATCCGAGCAGAAAATAGCCTCATAACTACCGTTAAGAACTAGACCTTATGGGGTCAAAAGCCCTAATTACAATTTTTAAAAAATTAATTAATTAAGCACCACTAGTCCATAACAGTTTGCAATATTATGAAATGACTAGAAAAACAAAAAAACGAAAGAGGTATGGATTATGAAATAATAATAATAATAATAATAATAATAATAATAATAATAATAATAATAATAATAATAAAAAAGGATTACACTAAAATAAAATAAAAAAGTGTTTTAGAATTTTGGTTTATTTGAGATTTGATGAATAGTAGTTTGTTCAAGTAGATCTTGGGTGGGGGAAGAATTGCGTACCACTAGGAGGCATGAAGGTGTTAATTGGAGCTGGATACAAAGAACATGGATCAACAATTGCCCCAACAACTTCACTCGTAGGAACACCTGAAATTAGGTTCAAAGGCTGAACCGCCGCTTCAACACCAACACCACTGAAAGAGGTGTTTCCGGCAGCCATATAATTACTACTTCCATCTGGACCATAGTCATACAAAATTCCTCTAAAAACATGCCCTCCAATCTTTACAGCCGTTGAATATGCATACTCTTCCTCAGACTCATCAATTGAACTAACACGCACACATCTAAACTCCGCTTGAGAATTCACCATAGCTGGAAAATTCACCTCCTCTAATAACCCTTTTTTATTTATTTATTTATTATTATTTTAGAACAAACAAAAAAACAAACTATTAGTTAAAAAGACATGTAAATGTAACATTCTTCATCTGAAAGTTAACAAAATGAAATAAAACAGCTTTATAGGTAAATAACAGTAACAGCTTCTTCTTCTTTTCTCTGTCAATTCCATTCCGCCAGGGATACTGAACAATATATAACACTGTTTCGGAAAAGAAAAAGGTGAATAAAACAGAATTTTCTCTTCACACGCAATCGATATACTGTCTTGTTTGAGAATATTACTGTTCCAAATATTTCTCAGCCTTATCTTTTTCACAAAGAAATTGTGCTTATGAATAGTCATAGCCTAATATAGTAGGATAATGACAACACAAAATATCAAAAACATGAAGATGGAGGATGTATATAATATATAATAGTATAATATATACCTGCTGCAGTGAGAGGGAGTGAAGGGGTTTGTAATTTATTATTATGATCTCTGTGTTGTGTTTGTGGAACAACATCTCCTCCATGATGATGATGTTGTTGTTGTCTTTCACGGCGTCTTGCAGCAGGAACCCAAGTACTCTTAACATGAGTTTGACAATCAAAACCTCTACTCTTACAACAAGTCCTACACCTAACATGAGGACAATCCTTCTTTGCTTGATTCCCACAATCTTGACAGCTTATTCCTCCCGACGCCGAAAATAACTCATTAGATCTCCTCTCATCTGAACCCCTACTGGGACCCACTCCTAAAGCTGCTGCTGATGAGTAAAGATCTTGTTGTTCTAAGGCCAAAAACTGTTGTTGCTGCTGTTGGTGATGGTGCTGCTGGTTCCAAATCTCAAAACCACGGTAAGTTGAAACGACGTCGTCATTCTTGTTTTGATTATTATACCAAAATAAACTATCTGCGGCGGCGGCGGTAGGAGGTGGTATATTATTCTGTTGATTTTCTCTATCATTATTGTTGGTACCTCTTCCTAACGAAAAGAAACCTGCCATTCTATTACTACTAAACTTGAATTACAAAAATCCATATCAAGAAAACCTTGATTCGTGTTGTTATTGTATATAAAAACAACCAATCAAATTTAACCCTAAGATCAGTTGAGAGAGTGAAATTTTAATATTTTTTTTTTGAAATTCGATTTTTGAGTGCGTGCGTCTGTTTCTCTCTTTGTAGTAACTACTACGAAGGTGTTGGGGGTAGAATTGAAGGGTTTGTTTGTTGGTTGAGGAACAGTGTTAATCGCGCATTCAACTCATTCGTGTTTGTTTCTAGACAACAAAGACCCATTAATAAAAAAGCACGGTTTTACAGAACTGCAAACGCCGTCATGCCCACTTATCTGTCACACTCTTTCTCTTTATCTTTCTCTCTATAATAATAATAATAATATTAATAATAATTTCATTCTCTCTCCGAAGGTTGTGCAGAGAGAGTTTATGAGCTTTTTTTTGTGTTCTGACCACTTACCCTTTTTGTGTCTGTAGAAGAAGACTTTGTGGTTAAGTTTGCATCACACAAACAAAAACAACAACTCCATCCATCCCACAGTAAGTGTGTGTTGCTACTCCACTCCACTCAACAATTCTATAGTACTATTTGGAATTGCAATGGATCTTATTCATCTTATCTATACCCTCCGTTGAATTTCGAATTTCATCCTACATTCCATATTATTCCACGTGTCCAAACAAACAACTCTTTGCCACCCCTGTCCTTTCCTACCGTAAAACCCGCTGCTTTGTGTGACACATTGCCTCTTATCTTCTTCATTTGGGTCTACTTCCTCTAGAATCAATATAAACAATCATAGATTTATGCCTCAATTTTTCCTATGTTTATTGAACATTTTATTTAATCTTTTTCTTTTTCTTTCACATGGTTAATCGATTATATTCATCGTATTATTATTTTTATTTTTATTTTTTTCAAGATGTATACTTCTATAGGGAATATACACTAAACATAAATAAATCGATTAATGTGTGTAATATTAAAATTAAATATATCATTTTTAATTAACTTTTTTTATTATATTAAATTACATAATATTTCTCTCATAATATATATTTTTATTAGGTGTACATTAAATATTTTTCTAATCATAAATAGTAATTCATTGATGAACGTGATATTAAAATTAAAATTAAATATATTATTTTTGAATAATATTTTTGATTATATTACATGACAAAACGAGTGTTTGGGAGTAGAGAGAAGAGAGGAAATAAGTTTTTTTATATATATATAAAACATGTTAACAACTACACTTAAGATATTGTATAGTTTGTTTAAGAAAGTAAAAGATGTAATCTATGTTTGAAAAATTATGCATTTATTATGTTTTTATTATGTTTGAAGATGTAATCTATAGTTTGTTTAATAATATTTATTACTACTACGTTCCTCTCTGAATATAAAACATTCTTGAGAATTTTGTTTGTTCATTTATTTTGAATTTTAAACTATATTAACTGTTTCTTTAATAACATATTTGTAATTAATTTACTTTTTTCTCCTTCAATTAATAATAAATATTATAATAAACATATTAACTAATTTTCTTTCTTTAAATGTAAATATAATATTACAAAGTTTCTTAATTATCACAATTTAGACAAAGGAATCATATATATATATATATATAACTTGTATTTCCAAAATAAATTTTCCTTCTATGGTATACTTACCCTTGGACACATGTTAGTGAGTAATATATAGAAGTTTTATTTGATTTTTTCAATTAAAAAAAATTACTTTTAGAATCCTTAGACACGTAGTCTACGTGTCCATATTTAGTTGCTTAATACTTATGAGACATTTATTAGCATTTGTTATATACTATGTCTATTATTATATATAAGACTTTTCTGTAAAAACAATTTGTCACATTAAATAACACTCTCTTCGAATTACAAGAAAAACTAATTAGATTTTCACAAAAATGCATACCTCTAATTAAGTGTAAATGATTAATTAAATAAAGGCTAAATAGCACTCGTGGTCCATTAACTTAATTTCAGTTAGTGTTTTAGTCATTTATCTTTTTTTTTTCTTTTCCGATTTGGTCCTTTATTTTAATTTTAAGTGAAAATTTGATTTTTTATGTTTTAAAATGTCAACAATATTATCTTTTTTTTTACAATAAATTAAAAAATTAATCAAAATTTTCAACCAAAACCCATAAAATTAATTATATTCCTTAATATAATACAAATTTTATCAAATTCGTAACTCAAATCTTCGAATAAACTCATATTTTCATTTTTTATTTGATGTTGTTAGAGATGGAATTTTAAAAATCAAATAAAGAATAAAAATACGAGTTTATTTGAATATTTGAGTTACGAATTTGATGAAAATTTGTATTATATTAAAGAATATAATTAATTTTATGGATTTTGGTTGAAAATTTTGATGAATTTTTTGAATTTTTGTAAAAAAAAAGGATAATATTATTAACATTTTAAAACATAAAAGATTAAATTGTCACTTAAAATTAAAATAAAGAATTAAATCGAGAAAAAAAAAAGATAAAGTACTAAAACGTTAACTAAAATTATGTTAAGGGACCACATGTGCTATTTAGCCTTAAATAAATTATAGTTTTTAAAAGAAAATGCATATCATTGACAAATTTAATATGAATATTATTTTTCTTAATGCCTATCTATTGACCAAAGAGTGTTACATATATAATATATGGATGTTAAAAAATCAAAAACTAAACTTATATAATATATAAGTTTATTAACTTATATAATATATAATTGAGAAGTAAATGTTATTTTTAAACAAGTTTATTAACTTAACTGATTTTTAAAAATTAAAATCGAATCGGTTTTTAGTTCGAAAAAATTAAAATCGAACCTGTTTTTTAAAAATAATTAGGGTAATTTTGTAAAATTTAGTCTATAAAAACAAAAACAAAAAACCTATAAAAATAAAACAATTTAGTTTAATTTGTTACGGAAGCAGTTCGATTCAGTATCATTTATATTATAATAATTCAATTCAATTCAAACAAATAAAACTAAGTTAAATCCAATTCAGTTGAATTCAAAACAATAAACTAATGCATTGATTTGTAGAACCAATTTGGTTCGATATTTCGAACTGAAAATTGATTCACTTCAATTTTTAAGCAATTATAATTAATAAATAAATTTTACCCACCCATTCTAAAGATAAGGCAGTACTATATTTATTTTTCTTAATAGTACAATGTAATCTCCAATTTTTCCGTGTACACTTGTTCAAATCAGCCTTTATAAATTTTTATAATAAAAACCAAATTCTAATATCAAAATTTACTAGATGATGTTAATCAATTAGACAAAAAAAAAGAGGTTTTAACAATTTATTCATCTATATTTTTAAATAAAAAATCTATTCTATTACTGAGTAAAAAAAATTGTAGGACCGACAAAAAATATTAAAAAAAGACATCCTTCTAGATAGACGCTATATTTTCTAAAATTATTGTGAGAGACTATTTATCATAAATGGCAAATTGTGACATGTTGATAATCTTTAAGATTGATTTTTATCGACGTATAAAAATTTTAAAAATACATAATCACGCCATGATATAACTTGTAATATTAGATTCTAAAATAAGCACAAATATATATAAATCAGTTAAGATGTAATTAGATGTATGTATAAAATATTTAACATTGACAATGTATTTTAAATTAAATCATATGTTCATTAATATTAAGTCAAGCCTTTTCAATTGAAATAAAAAAAGTCAATTAAATCAAATACTCGTCAATTTCAAACACATTCGTCTACACTGTCAGCAGAGATCCATATGGTAGTAATATGAATAGTGACAATGCATTTATACAAACGGTGTAATATCTATTTTATCAAGAAATACTCATCGTAATTTTCATGGATGGTTACAATTCAAAGAATCAGATTTCTATGCTTATGCTTTCGGAACCTTCTTTAGAAAGAATGTGTATATAAAATTTTCATAAAAAGGTAGTTATTGAAAAATCGATTATATCAATATTCTTTGTATGTGCCTAACAGAGCTTTCAAATCTATTGTTTCCTTTGATGCATTGCTAACAACATTTCCTCATGCCATAAGAGTCTTTCGAGACTGTCTGAATTGTTTGGAATCCATTAGACAACTGAGAGAATAAAAGTAGATTACACAATTTAATATTTAAAAAAATGAGAATGAGAGTATATATAAGGTAATCTAAATAATGACTATTTTAACTAACAACTATTTTAAAAATATCTTGTTTAAATAACAAGTAGTACCAAATGATCGGTTAGAGTAATAATACAATGTTTTATCTTAACTTAAATTCATGTTTCTTTTTTAACTTGTTAGAGAATAAATACCACATAAAATTTAAAAAAATTAAACTCTTTTTTTATTTTATAAAATATAAATTATGAAATGGATTTATAATTTTTTTAAATTTACAATTTTGATTTTATATAGTTTAAAATTTGCATATTAATTTATATTGTTTTGCAAATTGATCCGTAATTTTTTTTTCAAACTTTGTAAACTGATCCTTAAAAAATTGCAGAAAAGTCCATCAATTTTTTTAAAATTTCAGTTTTGGTCTAAATTTAATTTTATTCTTGCTCTAAAACTTGAAATTTATAAAAATAACTAAATTTTAAAAGAATAATTTATTTAGTCAAACAATAAAATTTAAAAATAAAAAAAATTAATTAAAACATTTAAATTAACTAGAATTATAATTTTATTAGAATTTTCAATTACCCAATTCAAAATAGGTTAAGATTTACATTTTAAATGAAATATTTTTTTTTAAACCACATAAGCTTCGCGTGTCGGTCAAATAAACGTCATGTGATATTACTTCTATTACCATATTGTTTTCCATGTATTTAATTTAAGGTCGACAATTGATTGTCATGTTAGTTTTACATTCGAAAATGCGAATGTATATAAAATTAAAATACCGATTATTGCATTCATTTATTAATATCAATATTTTAATAAATAAAAGGCTAAATAGTACCTGTGGTTCTTTAATTTTATTTTAATTTTTTAATTTTTTTTTTAATTTTAAGTGATAATTTAATCCTTTATGTTTTAAAATGTTAACAATATTATCTATTTTTTTACAAAAATTCAAAAAATTCATCAAAATTTTCAACCAAAACCCATAAAATTAATTACATTATTTAATATAATACAAATTTTATCAAATTCGTAACTCAAATCTTCAAATAAACTCATATTTTTATTTTTTATTTGATGTTGTTAGAGATGAAATTTTAAAAATCAAATAAAGAATAAAAATATGAGTTTATTTGAATATTTGAATTACAAATTTGAAGATATTTGTATTATATTAAAGAATATAATTAATTTTATGGGTTTTGGTTGAAAATTTTGATAAAATTTTGAATATTTGTAAAAAAAAATGATAATATTGTTAACATTTTAAAACATAAAGTATTAAATTGTCACTTAAAATTAAAATAAAGAATCAAATTAAAAAAAATAAAAAAAAAATAAAATACTCGTTAACTAAAATTAAGTTAAGAAATCACGAGTGCTATTTAGTCTAAATAAAATTAATTTTAATATTAAAATTAATTATTTATCGAGAATAATGCAAAATTGAAATAAGAGAGAATAGAATAGTAGTAATTCATTGATGTAGAGAGATTTGGAATAGTGAAAAAGAGGTGAGTTGATCGGATTTTCCATAAAAGTAATCATGTGGCCTCGAAGATTATGTACCGCCGAAAGGGAACATAGCGCCACCACGTCCTGATCGTACCTTTATTCTTTTTTGTATTAAATTTTCATTCTCCCACAAATTTTGTGTATTTTTTACTCCTACCTGATTCATATTTTTCGATTCACTTGGAGGGACTAAATCCAACCAGGACATATAACATAAATGATCGATGATAACTATTTTATCACATTTGTAGAAAAAAAATTGTTTTATATTATTATTTAATTATATATTATTAAATAATTTTTAAATTAAATATACTTATTAAATACTTTGTCGATTAACAAGTTGGTATTAACTATTCATATTAAATAAATTTACATTTATTAAATAATAGTTGATTACTTAATATAATTAATTATATTAACTAATTAACTACTATTGTTTAATAACACTTGCAATGCATTACTTATACATCCAAGTAAATATACTATTATATCTTAGGCTAAATAACACCTGTGGTCTCTTAACTTAATTTCACTTAACGTTTTAATCATTTATTTTTTTTTTCTCGATTTGGTCCTTTATTTTAATTTTAAGTGACAATTTAATCTTTTATGTTTTAAAATTTTAACAATATTATCTTTTTTTTTACAATAAAATAAAAAATTCATCAAAATTTTCAACCAAAACCCATAAAATTAATTATATTCTTTAATATAATACAAATTTTATCAAATTCGTAACTCAAATCTTCAAATAAACTCATATTTTCATTTTTTATTTGATGTTGTTAGAGATGGACTTTTAAAAATCAAATAAAGAATAAAAATATGAGTTTATTTGAATATTTGAGTTACGAATTTAATAAAATTTGTATTATATTAAAGAATATAATTAATTTTATGGGTTTTAGTTAAAAACTTTGATGAATTTTTTAAATTTTTGTAAAAAAAAATATTATATTGTTAACATTTTAAAACATAAATAATTAAATTGTCACTTAAAATTAAAATAAAGAACCAAATCGGGAAGAAAAAAAATAAAGGACTAAAACGTTAACTGAAATTAAATTAAGGGACCACGAGTGCTATTTAACCTATATCTTATGCGGATGTACTATAGTCACATTTAATATGTGGATCTTCATTGCTATGTGATGTTAACTATTATATTTAATGTCTGGATCTTAATAGCTATGTGATATTAACTATTATATCACATTTTATTAATGGATTAATTCAGAGTTGAATTATTTGTTGGTGAATAATTATTTAACTTTCAATTTTTTGGTTTTTTATTGAATTTTAGTTTTCAATAATGTAATAATGTATTTGATAGTATAAAATATATTATGAAATTCTAACTTTAGATGATATATTTAGGGTGGAGAAACAAAATTAGAAGACTTAAAATGATTCACTTTATTTGTTGATAGATTGCAAATTAGTAAACTTACCTCTACAACTATGGATTATATATGTGGGCTAATGGGCCACTTTAGTCCATTTTATTTTCATTTTTATTGTTTGTTCACTAATTTTATTTTTTATATTACTTTGTTAAATTAATTTTGTTGAGAAAAAATATCTTTTAATGATAATAAAATTATCTTAAGATTAGGATTACACTAATGCGTGCATTTAAGTATTGTACTAAGAAAGGAACAGGATCCAAAGATCGCAACCTCTTGTCCAGAAGAATGAATGCATGCAGGAAACAAAGCTGTTAAATCCATAAAGAAAATCTGAAGTTAAAACACCAGAAGCAGAACATCTGAAAAACACCGGAAGCAGAACATCTGGAAAACACCAGAAGCAGAACATCTGGAAAACACCAGAAGCAGAACATTTGGGAAACCAGAAGCAGAACATCTAGAACAAAAAACCAGAAGCTGAAGCAGAAAACCTGAGAGTTGAAAACACCAGTAATGCATCCAGAAGATACCAGAGGATGCATCCTGAAATCACCAGAGGATATCTTTGCTGGCCCATATCAGAAGGAAACAAAGTCAGAAGGAGACATGGACCAGACCAAAAGGAAGCCTGCCAGAGTAAGACTGGATCCAAACCAGAAGAAATCATAAGTCAGACTTATTCAAGAAGTTCTTCTGACCAGAAGATGGCCTGACAGTGAAGTGAAAAACCGTCCTGAATTAATCAGAAGATAATCTAAAAGGTCCAGACTGAAATATCCTTTGTCCAGAACTAATCCAGACCCAGTACAGTGTTGGCCAATATCAGAATATCAGACCATGACCCAGTATTGGTCGAAATCAGAAGGTCAGAATAAATGGCCCAGTGTTGGTCGAAAACAGAAGGTCAGAATAAATGGTCCAGTGTTGGTCGAAAACAGAAGGTCAGAATAAATGGTCCAGTGTTGGCCGAGATCATAGGATCTCAGCAGACCAGTTTGCTAGTCCAGATTGGCCGATATCAGAAGATGAAAATCATAAATGAATATCAGAAGATATACATCTGAAGATGAATTTCAGAAGAAACATATCAAAGGATAACAAGATGAACATCAAAGGATAAAACTCAGAAGACGAACTTCACATGATAAACATCAGAAAATGAATACCAGAAGATAAAATTCAGAAGACGAACTTCACATGATAAATATCAGAAGATGAATTCCAGAAAATACACACCAGAAGATAAATATCAGAAGATGAACTCTGGAAGGTAAACATCAGAAGACAGATACCATAAGGTGAACTTCAGACACCAAAAGGAAATTACCAGAGGATAATTTCTAGCTGCTAATTCATCCTCTCACATTAAGAACAACTAACAGTTCCAGAGTATCAAAAGCTGCATCATCCACGACCAGAGAAGGGTCATGACTTGGAACCAGAAAAGAGCACTGACCAGTTGTTAAAAACATATGGAATGATCTATCCTCCTGAAAAGCCAAGTAAAGAAGTAACCTCCCATGTGCCAGGCTGTAAAAGGACAGAATGGCAAGGTTGTAAATTCGCAACAACAGTGAGGTTTATTACATCTTGAAAAAACGGTCAGAAAGAAAAATTTTCTTGAAGAAAAAGTTTCTTTCTCTCTATAAAAGGAAGGCTGCTCTTCTTCAGCCAGACACACACAACTACACGAGCAAAAAATAGAAAAATATCAAGAGGCTATCAAGAGCAATTATCAATCTCCTTTCAAGCTTTCTATAATCTTTTCACTAGATCTTTGTTTCATCTTTATAGAAAGTAAATCCTGTCAAACTACTCCATATCATTTTTAGACCTTCAAGTGAGTAACACTTGAAGAGAAATCAGAAGGAAAGAATTGTAAGCTTGGTGAAGCTAAAGAATACACAGTTTGTAATCAACCTCAGTGAGAGGCTGATAGCTTTTGATACTTAGTAAAAAACTCACTATAGTGTGAGGACTGGACGTAGCCTTCATTGGGTGAACTAGTATAAAATTCGTGTGTCATTATTCTTTCTCTCAACTCTACTACATCTGATAAATCATCCTCTGAAAGAGGACAACAGTTTAAAACAGTAACAGATTTTTAAAACCTTGAATATCTCTATTCAACCCCCCTTCTAGTGATATTTTAGCCACTTCAAATTTCTCAAATGTGAATTAGTTGGTGAGATATGATTGAACCTATGTGTAACTATTTTTTGAACAAGATATATGGCTAAATATTTTTTTTACAAAAACACTAAATATCAATTAAACTCAAGTTTATTACTCTCTCTGTCGCAGATGATGCCACTTTGTATAAATATTTTATCCCAAATTAGATATTGTTTTCCAATATCAATGAAATTTTAATAGTTTTTTCTTATGATGCCATTTATTAATTATTACTATATTCTTTCAATTCTATTAATTTTACTTTCTCATACCATTAATGAGAGATGATTTTATAAAATAATTTATAATTTTTCTTTCCACACAAAATTAATTAAATTTTTTAACTTGTGTGAAATAACTAAATTAACATATGTTTGAGACAGAAGAAGTACTTCAGTTAAATTAAATAAATAATTTAAAATTTTAAAAGTTTTAGCTAAATAAATTTATTTAATTATTTTATATATTTAAACATATTATTATTAATATTTTTAAATTATATAATATAATAATTATTAAAGCTTTTACTGAATTCGTTTTTTCAAAAATCCCACGAGAAGTTCGAACTGAGCCGTTCTAAGGTCTAATGGTGTAACCCAAATAAGGTGTAGCATATCGTCTGCATGCATTTTAAGAAGAATTAATTAATACACTAACTAAAGCATATTTTGGGTCAAGACACTAATTAAATCATACATTTCATCTTTTGAACTGCACTATACTATGTATAAATTTGATTGCAACTTGCAACTAGGGGTGTACGCGGGTTGGGTTGATTTTGACAAAATCTGATACTCGACTCAATCAGTTATCTTTCCATTTAAATTTTAAACCCGTATTTTTTCCATTTAATCCGACCCGACCCAACCCAACCCAATCAAGAACGAGTTGAGTTAGGTTTTGTGGGTTATATATAAATAATAACCTGTTTTTTATTTTACGGAAAAATATATTGAATAAAATTTTATTTAATAATTGAATATCTCAAAAACTATAAAATTTCAATCACATAATTCAATTCTTTAAAAAAGCCAACAACTTCTCACAAAAATAAATAAATTCAACAATCTTCAGATACATAAATAAATTCAACAACAGTAAATCAATAAAATATATAAAAATTCATCAATTCTAAGTAATGTCAACTTCAAGTCCAAACACTTAACTTGGACTTGAAGTTGACATTGCTTAGAATTGATGAATTTTCATATTTTTAGGGATGTACGCGGGTTGAGTTTGGTGGGTTTTGACAAAATCCGATATTCAACCCGATCAATTATCTTTGGGTCAGATTAAGTTTTAAACTCGTATTTTTTTCATTTAACCCGAACTGACCCAACCCAATCAATAACAGATTGAGTTGGATAAGCGGGTTGGTGGGTCAACCCACGCCATGAAGTGTATGTAAGTATACATTACATAAGCAATTGATTTGGTGGTTTGAAAAATAACACAAAAATAAATAAAAAAACGTGAGTTTAATTCTCTAACATTTTTAACAACCGACTATAGTAATTACCAATATTTGTCGTTAAAAAAAAAAAGGTAAGTGGTAACTGAAATACATCTTCCTATGCGCAAAGTGGAAAACATTTTTAGATAATCAATTTGATTTTTATTAAGGTTACTAAAGAGTATGCTATCATCAAACTAATTGGTATCATTATATCTCAAAAATATTAACAAAAATCATATAGTTTGGTTATGTTCCTTGCATCAACAAAAACTACTTAATTAACAAACAAAAACCATAAAGGAGGAAATTTTGTGTTGGTTGAAAGACGTGGTCCATGTATTTAATTTGTATATCGCTTATATTTCAATCGATTTGATCTTCTAGCTATATTAGCTATAAATTGATACATTATTACTAGCTACTTTTGTCAAAGAGCCTAGATGATAAGAATGTTTTGGCAACCCTTGTTTTTAATCTGAAAATAATCAACTTTGATATATTGTATTAATTACTAATGCCTATATGCGGATCAAATTCTGTTTTTCATAGCATTGTCGGAATGTGCATACCTTTATATAAGAATCACTTAACAAGATCCTTATTTCTCAACTTAATTGCATTGTGTAAAAAAAGAAATTAAATTTATTTTAAAATTCCCATCTAATTAGTTTTCTCTTAAAAAAAAATCACTCCTAAAACAAAGGCTAGACACTAGAGTTAAAAGAAGAGACAAAGTCACATATGATTTCTTGGTTTTGTCAAGTCTCCCAACATAGCAACCTTATTATTGTCCCAACAAATTCCTTACTCCTATTTTTTGGGATCATCAACAAATTCCAACTTCCAACTTAGGAATATTTCCCAATCTTTTCTTACCATCTTCTCTCCGCATCTTCCTCCACAAACTTCTCACTCAAACACACACTTTCTGTATCCGTCCATGCAGTCTCACTTGTATCAAACATCATCAACAAATTTGAATACATCTTAATTCTTAATTTTTGCTTCTAATTACAAACTATTATGGCACTGTTTAAGACACGGAACAATAGAAGATCATCATCACCATCATACGTATCAACCTTGATAACATTAGCATTTATAGCATTATGTGTTTTTGGTGTATGGATGCTAAACTCCAGCACTATAGTTTCATCTCAAACACAAAGTGAAGAGAGGACCAACACAAGAACAGCCATTGATACATCTGAAACCACAAACAACGACGACTTCTCTACCCCCAATGATTTGCCAGAAACAACTGCTAAAAACACCGAAGAATCAACAGAAACAACCAACGTTGTGTCCAAAAGCGACGACCAAAAGGACAAGGACACACCAATTGCTGTCTTTGCAGATAATCCCGGCCATCTACCTGAGGATGCCATCAAATCGGATGATAAAAACTTAAACAGTGATACAAACAAACAGCAAAATGTTGTTAGTGATTCTCAGATATCAGAGGAAAGCTCATTAACACAAAAAGAACAAGTTTCTGCAATACAAGAAGCTAGTTCAGACAATGATGAGAAAGTCCAACAAAGTAGCATTGAAGCCTCTGAAGGAAACAAAAAGGATGAAGAAGAGAATACAAAGTCTCAAGATGTTACAGAATCTCATGATGCAAATGCAGCTGAAACTCAAGAGCAAAGCACCGGACAGCAACAAGATGTTCCAAGTTTCGACACACAAGGGTCTAAAAATGATGAAGATGAAGCAAATAAAGAACAGTTAAGAGAAGACAAAGGTGAGAATAATGAAGAGAAACAAAGCTCTCAACTTTCTAAGATGGCGTCAAAGAAAAAGAATGGAAAACAAAGTGAAGATAAGGAAACAGTGAAGCCAAAAGCAGAAAAGAAAGCTGGGAAATCAAAGAAGTCGTGGTCAACACAAGCAGATCAGTCGCAAAACGAAAAAAAGAGACGAAAAGGTGATGAATCAGGAGAAAGTGAGGAGAAAGAGCAAGATCACAAGTGGTATTTGTGTAATGTTACATCAGGTGCTGATTATATTCCTTGTTTGGACAATGAAGAAGCCATTAAAAAGTTACGTTCCACTAAACACTTTGAACATAGAGAAAGACATTGTCCTGAGGAGGGACCTACTTGCTTGGTGCCACTTCCTGAAGGTTACAAAACATCCATCAAATGGCCTAATAGCAGAGATAAGGTAATTTTGATTCAAAGGTACATTTATGGAGACTTTGATAATATTATTTGCAAAATTTGAAAACTTTGTTACTTTGTATGAAAATAGATATGGTATCACAATGTACCACATGCGAAGCTGGCAGAGGTAAAGGGACATCAGAATTGGGTGAAGTTGACAGGTGAATTCTTGACATTTCCAGGAGGTGGCACTCAATTCATTCATGGAGCTCTACACTACATTGATTTTCTCCAACAGGTAGTTGCAACTTTAAGCCTGTTTTCTGTGAAAATAATTAATATGTGTTCATTTTAACTTGCTAATAAGAATATGTGAGCCTCATAGAGTCACTATCATTGAGAGAAAGTGAAATGCTAGATAGATACGATGCATTATTAAAATATGAAAATAATTCTTTAGAAATTTTCATTGTTTTTGAAAATGTAGACCATATTTAACTCCAAGAGTCTTTTATCTCCATGTTGGTTCTGATAGCAAGTAAAATAAATACAAATTTTAAAAATTGAGAATAGAAAATGTTTTTACAAAGTAAATGTGTCCTATGTTTCTAAACTAACTCTCATTCACTAGTACTAAACTAGCGTAATTACCCGTGCGATACACATAGTTATATTTAATTTTTGTTTTTTATTGTGAAAATAGTTGAATTACTTTGTCATATGTGTAATCAATTGCAAGATAAATAAAAATATTTTATTACAAATGTCATAATATAATAAGCTATTTTAAAGAAATCAACATTCTTATTCCCTGTTCATTTGAAAATTGTTATAATTAATTAAAAACAAAAGAAATAAAGTAAATAAAAATTAAAAAATATAATTTTTATCAAGAATATAATATATGTTTAGATAAAATAAATCTTTAATAAACTGGTTAGATAAAAAGGTAATAATAAATGAAAAATAAATATAGTTATATCAAAATTTTATAACAATAAACTAAGAAAGTACCAAATTGTTAATAAAGTAATTTTTTTGTAGCACATATATTAATGTCTTTACTGAAAATGTCCATCCCTGCACATATTTTTTTGTACATAATTTCATATAAAATGTTGATTTATATGTTTATATTTTATATATAATTGTAAATGAAATTAAAGAGTATGCATTGTTAGTGTATAATAGTATATTATTATTATTATTATTATTATTATTATTATTATTATTATTATTATTATTATTATTAAAGTACTAAATGTAAATATTTTGTACATGTGAAATGGGCGAGAATTTGAATGACTATTGGGAGGACACATGGAAATTTTCTATTATAAAATAACCCTACTTTATATAATAGATAATTAGGATATATGTAGTCTAGAATGTGAATTTTTTATATTGCTAATCATAATTTCTAACCTTGCAGGCTGAAGCTAGTATTGCATGGGGCAAGCACACCAGGGTGATTTTGGATGTTGGGTGTGGGGTTGGAAGTTTTGGAGGTTACCTATTTGATAGAGATGTTATTGCAATGTCTTTGGCACCCAAAGATGAGCATGAAGCACAAGTTCAATTTGCTCTTGAGAGAGGCATTCCTGCTATATCTGCTGTCATGGGTTCTCAAAGGCTGCCATTTCCCAACGGTGTTTTTGATCTCATTCATTGCGCACGTTGTCGAGTACCCTGGCATGTAGAAGGTTGGTTTAACAACGGCTTATCTTCAACTTAGATTTTCCATTTTGAATTGATACTTAATAATTGATCAGTTTCGGGTTGAGCATGGTTACTGAGGAATGTGAAACTCTGTTTCTAGGTGGCAAGCTGCTTTTGGAATTGAATCGGGTTTTGCGACCAGGTGGTTATTTTGCTTGGTCTGCTACACCTGTGTACCAGAAGCTTGAAGAAGATGTCCAGATATGGAAGGGTAGGATTACATATCATACCTCTATCTGTTATTGAGAATATAATAACTTTAGGCAATAATATGTATTTTCTTCTAGAAATGTCCTCACTAACTAAGGCCATGTGTTGGGAGCTTGTGACTATCAACAAGGATGAATTGAACCATGTCGGTGCTGCTATTTTCCGCAAACCCACTTCCAACGAATGCTACGAGCAAAGGGAGCAAGGCCAACCTCCATTATGCAAGGATGACGATGATCCAAATGCAGCCTGGTAAATTCCTATTATTTGGCACATAGACACAAGTATAGTTGATGTGATCAGTAAAATACAAAAACACTATTCTAATATGTGTATGTATTGACAACGAATGTATTATATTACATTACAGGTATGTACCTCTTCAGGCATGTATGCACAAGGTGCCTGTTAACAAAGCTGAGAGAGGAGCTAGATGGCCTGAAGTTTGGCCTGGAAGGCTGCACAAAGCCCCATATTGGTTAAACAACTCACAGGTGGGGATCTATGGGAAACCAGCTTCTCAGGATTTTGTTGCAGACACTGAACGTTGGAAAAACACCGTGGACGAGTTGAGCAACATGGGTATAAGTTGGTCTAACGTGAGAAATGCCATGGACATGAGAGCTGTCTATGGAGGGTATTGATTCAACCAAGAGTACAACTCTACATATTTTTAATTTGATGTAATAATCATTAGTCTTAACTAATAGTCATGTGGATGCAGATTTGCAGCAGCTCTGAGAGAACTTCCAATTTGGGTGTTCAATGTGGTAAACGTAGATGCTCCAGACACTCTACCCATCATATATGAGAGGGGTCTTTTTGGGATATATCATGACTGGTGTGAATCCTTCAGCACATATCCGCGAAGTTATGATCTACTTCATGCAGATAAACTTTTCTCAAAGCTAAAAGAGAGGTATGGATGAAAGTACCTATTTCACCCACCATTCAAGAGAAATTGCACCAATTTGATTCACTTACGTTGTTTTGGCTCTCCAGGTGCAAACTTACTCCTGTTATTGCAGAGGTGGATAGAATAATGAGACCGGGAGGGACATTGATTGTACGTGATGAACCTAACACCATCAGTGAAGTGGAAACTTTGATCAAATCTCTTCATTGGGAAATAATCTTCTCCAAAAAACAAGAAAGTTTGCTCTGTGCAAAGAAAGGAACTTGGCGCCCTAACGCTGTAGCTTCTTCCTGATGATGGATGCAACACTCATGCTTTCATTTGGCTCTTTCTCAGACAAAGCTGTGAAGAAGCATGCATTTGGAATCCTAATGTCATGCACCTTCTATGCCACAACAGTTGTCTAGAAAATAGTCACACTATTATTTTATTGATTTTCAGTTTAATTGTCCCGAGATACAGATCACATACATGATACAACATAGATGTTGTCACACAAAGAACACCTACATGCAGATTTAGATTTTTAGTTGTCAATATAACCTCACTTGTTATTCTGTTATATTTTATATGCTTACATTAAGCACTAGTAAACTCCTAATTTATTAGATTACTCAAAACAAAACTATTATATTGAATAGTCGCAGTTTATAAGACAGAAATTTGACATTGGTTCCTTTTTAGCCCCATAGTTTTCATGATAGAAACCAGAATTTTAAGGTAACAATATGATATTATTGAATGAAAATGGATGAGCTTAAGAGCTCTACAATGGTGGAAAAACAGTAAGGGAAATGATAAACCAGAGTTCAATGAACTCCTAACCACTAACCAGAGAATATTTTCTCCTAACAATATGCTAACAACTTTCTGAATACCTTCCCCCAAGTTCCCCTCCCTCTATCTTATAACAAATTCCCTAAAATTTAGGGAACAATCATAACTAATTAGAAATTAAGTATCCTATTGGGCAAATCCAGTGTCCTATCATTTCACTTCTTTGATGTCATCAAACCATAATTTGAGATTGATTCAATGAAACAATAATCTGAGAGAAATTCAAGCTTCATAAAAGAAACTGGCATCTTTTTAAAATATTTGCAAGACCAAGATCTAGCACATTGATATTCACAATTCACAATTTTATAACTAACAAAGAAGCCTATGAAATCAATTCCAACAGTTAGAGCTCAGCCACTCATGATCATACTTTGCTATTATAGAACAAAATGAAAACGTGAACTCTTGCAGATTCTGAGCAAAACGACATCAAGCTAGAAGTACATGTTTAGCACCTAGTAAATACCCAAAAAAAGCACTCAAAAGAAACATGAAAAGGTATTTTGCCTCTAGGTGCTTCAGATCTTCATTATCCGTGATAATGCGAGTTCCCCACATACAGACAAATTATAGATTCTAGTGCTCCTCAGTCTTTATTACTCAATCAACTTGCTTTGAGAAGTTTCTGCAATTCACCACTCTGGACTGCAGCACTGAGATCTAAATTGCAAAAACAGCAAAACTTTGTAAGAACAGATAGAGAAACAACCTTAACCTTACATAATAACATATAGATAATAGTAATACAGTAAACCCTTCAATTTAATCCCTTAAAGTATATGACAATTATAAGTAATCCTTATAGTATACTAAAATCCATCTCACAAGTACATGTTAAGGTGCTAGCATCTGATAGGACGGATTTTTCATATACTATAGGGTTAACATATTTTCCAACACAATCTCTCTCTCCTCTTATCATCTATCCCCTATCTTCTCTCTATTCCCACCCTTGCTTGGCAGAGGATGCATATTAGAGAGGATCCAAGTGCATTATTTTCGTTAGAGAGGGTGATATATATATATATATATTTTTTCAAAACAACAAAACTTCATTAACATAAGCAGAGTAGCAGACAAAGACTCGAGAAAAGCCTTGTCTAACATTACAGCAGTCCGCAATTCTAACAAACAAACATTATATGATTTACATCATTCCTTCCAACACCATTCCACAATTGGATCTAAACAACCTGAATTTATATTTATTATCACCAATCCAGCTCATATATTTAATCTACTTATTCCTGATAACCAACACTTCCCTTTTGTTATAGGTAAATATTAGTATATTAGTTGTTATGTTACTATTTTCACTTCACCCGCAAAAGCAAAAAGCTAAGAAGGAAGAACTAACCATCTGATCCACCAATATGCTTGCCATTAACAAATACCTGTGGTACTGTCCTTCTACCTATCAAATCCAGAAGAACACTCTGAATTTCATATCCATCATCTACATAAGCAAACAGAAAATAATATTATAACCCGCATGAGATAATTTTGAATAATTACAATAACAATTGAACATAAGACACAATTATGAAATTGAATACACCTCGCAGATCCAGCTCAACAACAAATGGTTGTTCATTTAGTTCAACAAACACACGTTTAGCACGCAAACAATACCTAGCAATTAACATGGGGAAAGAGAAACATCGTGATCAAATTAAACCGAATTATAATAATAATAATAATAACATGAATTGAATCCAGTTAGAGAAAGGAGGTACGGGCAATAGGATTTGGAGAAGATGGTGATTCTGTTGGAGTAGATTGCGTTTTGAACGAAGGCGGAGACTGAATTTGAGGCTTCAACTTTTACCGGTCCATTCCCCTTCTCAAATAAGAACGGTAAAACGGCCAACAACGTAAGAGTCACGACCATACACCACTGTAACCTCTTCATTCTTTCTCTCAGTCGTGTTATTTCCTCGTTTAATAGTTTATGGTTACGACAAGGATCTCGTAATGAATTTGTGTATGGACTTTGGATACAAGTTTGTAAATTTATGTTTAATTTATTTGTTATAAATTATAATTGCCTTTATTTATTTGTTTGTTATAATAATTAAATTAAATAAAAAGAAAATAAAAAGAAATAACTCATATGTACTATAAGTGTAAACTAATTTTATAAAAATAAGTAATAATAACAATTAATTTTTTCATCTCATTACTATTATACTTTTAAATAAAATATCAATATTATTTATAAAAATACACATAAATTGAGTGATTTGGTTGTTTGTAAATAATTCTAAAACAAGACAAGATAATTTTTCACCTTCATTCACTCCTAAAAAGCTAAACATATATATATTATTTTTTCTCCTATAAAAAAGTTATCATCCATTATTAATATTTATTGTTTTAGATGTAATTGATAAATATTCAATAAAAAAAATTGTCTACCTTTTTCTCCTTATCTTTCTCTTTGTCTCTTTGTATTTGTTTTCTCTTTCGTGATTCTCTCACCATTATATATATATATTACTTTATCACAAAAATTGTTTTAAGTTATTGTACATTTGAAAGTACAAATGCAGATAATCAGATTTCATTCAATAGATATCTAAAATGTGTAAAAACAAATGAATTTTTTTAAAAATATTTATATAAATTGTAGAATATATGTCACATTATACGAGTGTTAAATATTAACTATTAGACACAAATGACACATTTATTTTTCATAAATATTCACACATTATTTATATTTAATAAAATACAATAATTTTTGTTGACTCAATTTTATCAATTTTATGTTATCTTTGAATTTCATATTAATACTCCTTTGAGGACATGACTTTTGTTCTAAAAAATAAAGATCCAATGTTTTTTCTTTTATATACTTATGTAAAGTTAAAAAGAATCAAAATTGAGGAAGAAATGAATTAATATTTTGTTAATGTATTTATTATCCCAAGGGCAGCCGACAGAAAAATAAAAAAGTTAATTTTGATCGAAGAGAAAAGTTAATTGAGATGTGAGAAAAGTGCTTTAAATAAATAAGATTGAAGGAGTGTTTTGACTTGAGTGAGCACCGCCACCACAAGATCAAATCTAACATGGCCGAAGTAGCAGTATCAACCGTCGTAACCAAACTAACAGAGCTACTACTCGAACAAGCAACAACATCGGTCTCACAACTCACCGGAGTTAAACACCAAATCGAATCTCTCAAACACCAATTATCTTTGATGCAATCTTTCCTACGTGATGCCGATTCAAAACAACAATCCAACGACCGTGTTCGCGTCTGGGTTTCTTACATCCGTGACGTCGCTTTCCAAGCCGAAGAAATAATCGAAACACACATCTACCACTCTACAATCCAAACCAATTTCAACAAACTCCTCACTCCCTTCCATCTCTACAAACTCAGTACAAGAATCGACAAGATCCTTAACAAAATCAAAGACATTTCCGACTCACGCGAAATGTACGGCGTCGTTATGAGCACCAACCGTGACGGTGATAGCGAGAGATTACGTCATTGGAGACAGCCTTCGCCTTTTTCAGAAGAAGAGTTTGTTGTTGAAGTTAAAGAGGATTTTGGTTCAATTTTGACGCAGTTGGTTACGTTAGAGCCAATACGACACGTCGTTTCTATTGTTGGTATGGGTGGTTTAGGGAAAACGACATTAGCTAAGAAACTTTATAATGATAGTAGAATTGCTAACCATTTTGAATGTAAAGCTTGGGTTTATGTTTCTGAAGACTATAGAAGGAAAGATGTTTTGCAAGGGATTCTTAGAGGTGTTGATGCTCTTGGAAGAGATGAAATGGATAAGTTACCTGAGGAAGAATTGGTCAATAAGCTTCACAATGTGTTGGCTGATAAAAGGTATTTGGTTGTGCTTGATGATGTTTGGGCTATGGAAGTTTGGGATGGTCTTAAATATGCTTTTCCTAAAAGGAAAATAGGGAGTAAGATATTGCTTACAACTAGGATATTGGAGGTTGCTTTACATGCTGATGGACATAGTCATCCTCATCAGATAAGGCCATTGAATCAAGACGAGAGTTTCGCGTTGCTTCGAAGCAAAGCGTTTCCGGGAGCAAGTGTGATACCGTCTGAGTTTGAGAATCTTGCTAAGGAGATTGTGGTGAAATGTGAAGGCTTGCCACTTGCCGTTGTTGTGGTTGGTGGTTTGTTGTCTAGGAAATTGAAGTCAAGTGGGGAATGGACTAGAGAGTTGCAGAATATTAGAGGAGATTTGTCGGAAGATCAAGAGAAGATAACAAGAATTTTGGCATTGAGCTACAATGATTTGCCTTCTGCATTGAAATCTTGTTTTCTCTATTTGGGACTTTTCCCAAAGGGTATGAATATTCAGACAAAAAAATTGATTAAGCTATGGGTTGCTGAAGGTTTTTTACCTCAAGAAGGTGGGGAAACTGCAGAAGATGTTGCTCAGAGATACTTGAATGAGTTGATTGGTAGGTGTATGATTCAAGTTGGAACGGTGAGTTCGTTGGGAAGAGTTAAGACAATTCGCATCCACGATCTTCTTAGAGTGCTTTCAGTCTACAAAGCTAAGGAGGAATATTTTGGTGATATGGCAAGCTCATCATCGACATCTCAGCTAACTAAATCACGGCGGCATTCTATACATTCTTGCCATGAACGGTATGATTTCTTGAAATACATTGCGGGTTATTCGCGTTCACTGTTGTTCTTCAATAGAGAATATAATGCAGATATAGACAAGAAAATATGGATTCATTTGAGTTTTCTGCAAGAAAAGAAATTGAATTTCATCTACACTGAATTTAAGCTCCTTAGGGTGTTAGAATTAGATGGTGTTCGGTTAGTTAGCTTGCCAAGTACTATAGGGGACCTGATTCAATTAAGGTATCTAGGATTGAGGAAGACTAATCTCGAAGGAAAACTTCCGCTTTCCATTGGAAACTTGCTAAACCTACAAACACTTGATTTAAGGTTTTGTTGTTTTATTAAGAAAATACCAAATGTAATTTGGAAGTTGGTGAACTTGAGACATTTGCTTCTGTCTACACCATGTGATTCTCCAGATAGCGGCCATCTACGGTTGGATACATTAACCAATCTACAAAGCCTACCATATATTGAGGCTGGAAACTGGATAACAAATGGTGGTTTAGCAAATATGAGCAATCTTAGGAAACTTGGGATAAATGGATTATCAGGACAAATGGTGACTTCTGTTCTTTCTACTATACAAGGATTAAGCAACCTTCATTCACTCTCAATATCACTTCAATCTGAAGAGGATGAATTTCCAATCTTTATGCAGTTGTCTCAGTGCACAAATCTTCAGAAGCTGTCTTTGAATGGAAAGATCAAGAAGCTACCCGATCCACATGAGTTCCCGCCAAATCTTCTAAAGCTAACTTTACATAATTCCCACCTACAAAAGGAGTCCATTGCCAAACTCGAGAGGTTGCCAAAACTTAAAATGCTTGTTTTGGGTGAAGGTGCATACAATTGGCCAGAATTAAGCTTCAATGCTGAAGGGTTTTCACAATTGCATGTTTTGCGGCTCATTCATTTGAAAGAATTGGAGGAATGGAAAGTTGAGGAAAAGGCAATACCAATGCTTGAGTACATGGTTATTGATCGGTGTGAGAAGCTGCGAAGGATTCCAGAAGGACTGAAGGATGTCGTTTCTCTGAAGAAATTGAAAATTACCGGCATGCCGGTTGATTTTGAATATAGACTTCGAACTAAAGATTTGCTCGAGTTCAAAATTACCCCAGTTATCGAATCGACAACAGACATTTTAGCAATTGGTAAGCTAATTCATCTTAATTCTAAATTTGACATAAGAAAGTGTGTACAAAAATTACATTGTATGTGGAGGCAATAATTTAGGAAACTTACTTTCAATATTGCATATCATACTGCAGATTGATTGCCGGCACAATATTGTTGGTGATAGGAACTTTCATCTGAGGAATGGAAGCATTTTCAAGTTATTGTAACAGCATGCAGTCTTCATTTTGTTTTGACAATGTACATGCTGCTCTGATGAGTCTTTCCACTTCTCCTATGATCAAAGGGTTTTACTCCCTTTTATTAATTGGGAATGACTTCCAATAAAGGTTGTCATAACCTATGGAGCTCGTGTGAGTATTTATGCGGTTTGCTATAATAGAGCACATCAGGTACATTCCCTCACTATATTGAGGAGCTTCAAAAACCTTAGCCTAGGCAACATGACCACAGCTCCACATGTTTCATTCCTATTATTTATTATTGTTGCAATTATTTGTATATTCTCTCAACTTATATTCAATGCATAGAGATTGAGCATTGTCTACTTCTATTGTTTCTTTTTTCACCCCCTTTCCCAAGTCTGCTCTAATCCATGAAGAATAGTTAGAATTATTAAGCTCCTTGAGAGTTGGTTAAAATCCCAAAGTAAGTTTTGAATAAATCAAAATATTTTTTGTTCGATAGAAACTACCTTCGGTAAGAATATAACACTTTCTATTAGACACATAATTACTTTAGGAAGCAAAATACATGCAGAAACAGCATCCAAAAAATAAGATGTGTGAGTATGCTCCATTCACTTTAGGAATGGTGCTTGGTGCCAATTATGTTCCATTCAATAGTAAATAGCAGCAACAATATATGTTATGAGTGAAAGTGATTATCTGTTCACATACAAGCGTTGAGAGGTCTCATTCTAGGTGCTATTTTTCAGAGGGCAACCAGAGTGCATGATAATACCAGGTTCATGACAGAAGGTATCAATTTAAACAATAATAGGGTAGTGAGTTGTGACCTTTAAATCAACAGTGCTATGTATCTTAAAAAAGATTGAACAATAAGTTAATTTTTCTAATACACAAACTTCAAGACCATCAATTTCAACAACTTCAAACTTTAATAACTTATTCTTGAAACATCTTATTACATAGAATTCCTTCAAACACACACCAATGCTAAAAAAGCCCAAATTTATAACTCAAAACACAATGACTCTGCCTATAGCTTCATCAATTCAATAGGGAATAGATCAGTTGATCCACTCTCCTGTTTTTATATAATAAAAGATCCACAAAATGTAGATGCAACTTTCACATATTCAACATGACAATGTTTGTACTTCATCAGGTGTTAATCTTTCTGCAGTGTTTTCTGATTTCACCCCTTGATCCTGTTAAAGGAGTAATATTTCCCAGCCTAACCATGGACTTGGCAAATTGTTCAAAGAAAAGATCATTGTTTTCAGCATACTTTTTCACTAAAGCTGCAGATACTTGATTCTTTGTCAACAGAATTTCATCAGAACTTAACAAACCCTTGTTGGCCAATAAGTTCTGGAAGTAGTAGTTGTCGAATTTTACTGGGGTGACAAAGTCTAGGACAAACAGATTTTGGTCTCCACCAGATCTTGGACACCGAGTGCGCAATTGAGCTGCATAGTTTTGGTCAAGAGTGAAATCTGATTTGCCATTCCCAGTTTGGTTGTAGAGTCTTTGCCTAAAGCTAGTGCACCGAGAATCTCCTATAGTGTGGCTACCTGTATCATTACAAGAAGTTGTTTATACTGCTGATGCAATTATGGAACACAAATTGAGAAAAATGAAACCTATACTCAAATGAAGAAAATTTATATCATTTGGGTTGATGCATACTTGCATTGCATTGATAATATACAAGTGGACAATTGGGATTGCAGCGCAATCGCAATTGTTGCGTCAACCATATTTGACTGTAACTTAAATCATTAGTTATGTCTATGCAACTCAATGGCACATATAAACCAAGTATGTTTTGAAAACAATAGATATTAAATAGATAAGTACTAGGAGTCTACCAGATAGAGCAACTAGATCAACAATGTTAAGTCCCTTAAGCTTGAATTTTGTTAAGATGGTTTGGAATGTATTGTTGGGGGCAGGAATGTTGTTATTTGATCCACTGATGCTTGCACCAAGAGAATCCCTTCTTCCCAAAGGTACACCCCAGCTTGGTCCACCAGTCTGCAAAAATTGAATATCAGGTTTCGAGAATTAAGTTTTGATGGTGAAAGATAAGGGTAATAAATAGAGTGCAAAACAAGGGGAAATATTTTACAAGAACAGTTGAATCTCTAGCAGCTAGAGTCAAAATATCAGCACAAGACACGGTATGAGGGCATTCTTTCTCTAGTGCTGATTTAATTTCATCAATGACTTCAAATCCTCTAGCTGAATTACGGTTCGGGTTTGACCTCTTTTCACTGATGATGGTTCCACTGCTATCTAGCAAAACCGATGCATCGCAACCCTGCAACATCAACTTTGTGTCATGCAATTTGAACAATATAAATAAATTCTTAAATATATCGATGCACATCTGCAATACTCAATATATAACTCACTGATCATATAGTTATAATGACATGACTATAATAACTTTCTATTTTTATTCACTTGCAAGGTTTTAAAAATGGTATGCGACTGCAATTGTGGCTGCATTGTCAAAGCTATTTTATGTCTATGTAGCTGCAATTGTTATCAAATCAGTTGTATTTAACCGCATTTTTTTGTTGTGATATCATGCATTGTGATGCAGTCCGTAGTTTTAAACATTGTTTACTAGATCATTAAATTGTTAGCCTGTCATATTCAGATACCTTGACAAAACAGTCATGGAAATGAAGCCTCAGCAAGGAAGCAGCCATGCGGGGTTCTTTAGCGACAGCCTTGGCAACTATGGACGTGACAATCTCTTCAACCTTGGGGCATGAATCGTCGTAAAACTGAAGGTAGAGGTAACCCCCTACTTTCTTTTTACAGTGACAGAAGGGAGCAAAGACAAGTAGAGAAAAAAGCAGGAGAAAGTTTATAGAATTGACCATTATTTTTCTCTCAAGCTCACTTCACAGAACAAAAGTTATGAAAGCGTAGTTGAAGAGGCGTTTTCAACTTGATTGGATGAGCACTGTGATGGAAATGCTATTTATAGAGAGAATCAAATATCAATGTTGCATAAAAGTATTGCATGACAGAAAACCAAAAGACAAAAGTTCTCAATGTGAGGGAAAAAAAGTTGGAGTTGGTACCTAACTAATTTTCAAATCCCTATAAAAGATGAAGATAAGAGTTGTTAGCTTTTACCATGTCATGTAAAATTACCCATATATAGTTGTAAGGTAGTAGCTTGAGGGTCTAAGTCAAATTCTAAATGTAGTGCAGCATGCTTTTAGTATGGATTAAAGCAAAATTACTTATAATACGTAAAGGCCTTGAGTAACCATTGGACTAACTTCCCCCACATTAGTTAAATATAATAAAATGTCTAAAGCATTTTTATCCTATTCTTGCTTGCATTGTAAGACTACCTTTGATCTTTTTATTTATCTAATTTGACATCTGATTCAATTCCTTTCTTTTGTTATTTCTTAAATATTATATTACTTTTGCTTTATCATTAGACAAAACAATGCTTAAGCCTAGTTAGTTACAATTTTAGGAGATATAAAGTTGGTTTTGTGGTTGCAGTTGAAGAGTTAAAGTGTTGAGTGATAAGGAGATCGATGATCAAATTCCCACTATACTAACATGATAATTTTAAAATTCTAACTCTAACAAAATACTAACTATACTAACATATGGTATTTTTAAAAAATTAATTAATTACACTAATGATATGTACTTTTTTGGTAAATGACTAAGACTACTTGACTAGGTTTTGAATAAATTAATTTAACTTGTTTGTCCTACAACAGATAATATGAAATAGAGGGGTAGTTATTCTGCAATTCTTGTTCTCTGTGTCTTATTATAGGAAGACTACAAAGTTAAGGTAGCCTCACCTGCTCAATTGATTTGATTGTAGCTCATTAATATTTTGACTTGAAGAACAGGTATGAATGGATACCTACTAAACTAGGTGTCTTCTCTTGGTTTTACTTTATACTCATAGCTTTACTTTTTTTTTTTTTTGGAATATATTATTTTTAATATATAGTGCTGTAGTATATGCTTAGCTTAGCTTTGATTCCAGGGGAAAGCGAACTTTGGATTATAAATGACAGGAATTATATTCTTTTATGAGTAAAAATGGAACTCAATATCTTTTAGATTTTACAATACTCACACTCGCGTAGTAACCACTTGTACTAGACTAAATAGTTTACAATTCTCAGACTCGCGTACTAATCACTTGTACTACGACTCTAGACTAAATTGGTAGTCATGTAGTGATGGAATTAGATGGGATAACTTCTTCTAATTCTTTTCTTTTTGGCATTTTTTTAAGATAGATAACAATGAGTACAGAACGTGGAAATGAAGTTTAAAGCTACTATAAAATATCACCGGGGATTATTGCATAAAACTCCATGCAATGCACCATTATTCAAATCAGAGCCTATAAAGTAAAGTCGCATGTTTTTTTTTACAAGTGTATGATTAGTCTTTATTCTCGCTTAATAATGCTCTCAATATGCTTTTACTTTACCTTTACGTTTCCCTATTCTATACCGAAGTATACACCGTGAAGACAATATCACACTCTCACATGAAAATCGTTGACTATTTTTGACTTGGTTACGATGATGTTACTATCATCCCCACATCTTTTTAACTACACTCCTATATTTTCAAAATTACTTTTCACTCTCTTTTGAATTTAGAATACATGTTTTGGAAAAAAAGTTACGTATCGTAAACTTATAGTTTAAACCATGTTTACAATGTGTATCATAAATAATTTTGTGATTTTTTTTTCTTTTTCTTATTGTTGTTTTCATTTGTTCATAATTTGGAGGTCTTAATTCATCTATCACTAAGCTTTGGACATATTAATGATGCTACTTATCATCTGTGTGTGCATTCATCCTTTATAATCACTCGACCACATAGTCCTAAGAATCGTTCCTGTCCGAAAGAAACAAAAGCTAAGAAGCCGGAAGCATTCATGCATGCCTGATTTTGGTATTTAACTAATTGATTGTTTGCATATGCCAAGTTAAAATTAATGGTTTTACTAATTGAGGTTTGTACAATTGGTTTTCCAATCACACCTATTGTGACTAGCTTGAGTTAAGTCCGAAACTCTGCATAGTAAATCCTTGATGTTTCTATCTGAGCTTTCATAATGTGTATCTCTCATAATCTAATATTTTTTACCCGAAAAACAAAATAAATAATTCATGTCTTTTGTATCTCCTTCATGAAAAACATAACATTGTAGTTAAAAAATTAAGATGGGAAAACATTAATTGAAATTTTTTTGTTTGTTGAAATATATATTTTCATTATTAAGAGGACAAGAAAAGAGTTCACCCATCATGTCAACACACATTTGACCAATTCAAATATTCCTCCCTATTAATGCCTTTTTTTTCTTTACTATGGGCAACAAAAGGATAGCTCTTTTGGGGGAGTAAGATTTTCAAATATATCAAAATATACATACTCTCTAATTTTGTACTAGATATTGATTCCAATGTGTACACAATATAAGACTGCTTTGCATACTGTGCATAGCCCTATATATACATAGAAATCATATTGATTTTATCCTAAACAAAAAATCTGATTAGCATAATTTATATATTGAGCATATCCTTTTCTTGTAATTTTGTAAATTTACTAGTTCGCATGTTGGTTGGAACGTTTATATAAAAGGGCATTTGGGAAGTTTCCTGGAAAATGAAAGCCAATCCCCTGCTAATCTCTGGACATCACATTTTGGGCATCCACAATCTCTAACTTACCAGAAAAACTGCATAAAGAAAGTAAATAGTGTTAAATATAAAATCTTTAACAACCAAATAATTATGCAGTAAGTAGTAAAGTTAAAAGGTATATGTATATTGTATAGGAAGTGTACATACACATATTCTGCTCTTCTTCTGTTTTTTCTCCTCAACATATGCTGAAATCTCCTCTTGCTTAGCCAGTGAATCCTCTAAAGCCTAACAAAGCAAAATCGGTAACAAGTATCAAAAGGAAAAAAAGAGAGATAGAGCCTCAGTTTAAAAAAAAAAATCACAAATCTTTCACGGAACAAGCTAAACTAAAGATTAATTATTGTGTTAAGTATGACTCATATTCACTGATAATTGAACAGTAGCTCAAGCATTGTATTCTATAATCTTAAGAATCACATCATCGAAAAACTATAGTGGTCATTCTGATGTCAAAGACGTGGCATAATTGGCCGAGCTCTGTGATCAATCATTTATGATCTTGTGGTTTTTTATTTATTTATTTTCTTTAGAATACCTTCTTGGTGGCCATGAGTTCTTTTTCCAATAAATCAGCTCGACTTATAGTAGCATTTAGCATTTCCTCCTTCTCAGGTGGCATCGTAGGAGGCTGATCATTAATGGTTGTCATCTTCTCTTCCAACTCAGCCATGCGTTTCATGACAGTCATAAACTCTGCAGAAGGAAGACAAAGAGGAGGGAAAGAAATTCAGATAAATAATGTTAAAAGGCATTCAAAAGATATGAAAATGTCCACACACATTTTCATTTTGCATTTTTAGAATCATGAATTAAAGGGGAAGAAAAACATGTGTAGGATGAATTAACAAATTGTTTCCGAAAGTGACTTCTTATCTAGATCATGATTATAAATTGTAGTCTGCAAGTGCAACCTAAATACTTTTGAGATTTCCATAACCACAATTGCAGTTGTATCAAGGATCGTAACATAATTATGACCAAGGATCGTGACATAACTGTGACTGTGATTGCGACTACATATTAAAACCTTAACTTATTTTACAAAGGGATACATTTAACACAAATTAAAGTCAAATATTAAAACAAATATATAATTTTGTCCCCCATGTACCTTTTGATGTTGCACTTGTGTCACTCTCCTCAACTTTTTTCTTAGCAGGTTTTTTATCATCCACTGGGATTACATCCTCATGTTTGGAAGATTTAGTAGCAGGGACCTGTGAGGCTTATATTTTTCAAAAAGTTAGAACTAAAGAAACGAAGGGCATTAAGAAAACTAAAAAGCCAAAGCTGCACAGGAAGAAGACCACAACTAAAATCTAGTCACATACAAGATAACATGTAGTTTATGAAGCAAGCAAAAGAAGAACGACGCTGCATAATCAATTGATATATATGATTGGTTTTAGAATATGAATTTATCATTTGTATTTATATTAGAACTACTAATTAAAGTTTTGACATACTCTATTCTGCTAAGAAAGATTTCAATTCTTAACAAGATTCAAAATGGATACTACATACCTCTTCACAAATTGGAGAAACTTGTGGGGTGATATTTTCCTCCAACTTGGGAGTCGTGGGCTCCTAGAGTACACGCTCATCAATCAGTTAAGAAGCCATAGCATTTGCAGAATCACATCAACAGATAAGAATGAGCTTTTCTCACTCACCTCAGGTATTGTCTTCTCTTCCTCAACATGCGACTCAGATTTTCTTGAACATTTGTGATCCCCATTCTGAACCATCTGCAGTTCCATACACATGACTTCAAATTATTATCTGATATTAAAAATTGTGATGGAAGAAGAAAATAAAGGTAAAAAAGAAGAGTGTCAGGCCCACCTTCATTATATCTGCATCTTTCCACGGTCCCTTATCAGAACGCATACATCCTCCTTCATCAGCACATTTACATGTACCTCCTAAAAACTCAGGCAACTCACTGAAAAAGAAAACCAATGGAAGCTTTTTAATTACCTTTAATTAGCGATGTTACTAGGAAGACTTTATTTTTCAATCTATTCATGAACTCACCTTGCATCAATTATTTCTAGCAACTTAGTGTCATACTTGTTACCAAGAACCTGATCATATCATATATAAATTAATATGTTTCAATCACACAATTTTCCCAACAAAAGAAAACAGAATTAGGATAAGGACTATTGCTCACATTGATTTTTGCTGTGGTCTTGGGATCAAGGAAGGATTTTACAGTGTTCCACAGTATTCTAAATCCAGAACCTGCATTGATGATGAACATGCGATTCAAGGTCTGCAGTGAAGCAACCAATTTCATGATATTACTCAGTAATTATTCACAACAAAAAATTATCTCCCATAATTCCAAACAAAAACTATATAAATAATATATTACCTCTGGATAGTTGTCACCATCAATCTTCTGAATACGAGTAACAAGTTCCCTAGCATGTTTGTTGAAGCTTTTAAGCCCCTGTGACATTGAAACAATATTTATCTCAAGTTGTAGCAACTTTTTCATGATGGATATATATCAGGTTCATTTTGTGTCGTTAAATGACTATTCTCTTACTCTTGTATGCTACTTCAACAAGGTAGTGAAATATGTGAACCAAATATAAATTTACAGTTGGAAACTATGACCTTAGTATTGTCATATATATATATATATATAAAATTAAATTAAATATAACTATTTCTCATGCATACCACTCCCTCGACGTCCAGGATAGTCGTACTTTGATCGATGTGCTTCTTGGCAGCAATGGAACAAGCTGCAAACTTGACATCAAATGTCCTCTCAAACTCCTTTACATGGTATTTAATATAGCGATCCATGGTTGTGACTTGCATCATCTTGCCAGCATTGACTTGTCCCAATCTCTCTATGTACACAGGTCGTCCTTCTTTGTCTACTCCATGATGTCCTTGTGGATAATATTGCAATACTTCATCAATTTCCTTGAATTCAAAGTCCTAGTATAATAAAAGAGTACACAAACATAAATGAAATTAATTAAATGAACTGCCAAAATTGATAGCCAATATAGAATACATAAATAAAATAAATCAAATCCCCTCAACCAAGTACCTCCGCTATAGTATCAGCACCAAATTCCTTCCTCCATTTCAGCATGTCAGACCACATCAGCTTTGATTTCTCAACATCAAATTTCCTTGCCTTAAGAAATCTATACAAAAAATTACATGGATAATTGGATAAGAAAAGTTTCATGTTCTTACTTATTAAAAAGAATACACGTTCATTCATGGAACCAAAGGTGACCCAAAGTAAGGTGTGATCTAATGCTTAGTAAGACATCAGCCAAGCATACAAAATTGTGAATCATATGATAGACTAAAAACACAAGAAGAAAAAGTGACCTAAGCAGCATATGATAGTCGTCGTGTTTTTCAGGGAGAAGTTCGTCCGATATAAGAGCTTGACGGAACTCCTCAACAGCTTTCAACTCCTCAGCATCGTGAACATCCTCAATTTCGATGGACATCACCTTGCTACTTCGCCTACCCTTTCTTGTCAATGAATTCCTGAGAATACTTGAGGCATTGATTGCTTTCTGCTTAAAAGATCCTACAACAGCATACATTGTTCAAAAACCACTTCCATAACACACTATATAGATAATTAAACTACATTTAATTGTTGAATTAACATCTCATCTAAAATAAAGAAGTTTACCATTCCCAGAAGATAAAGATCCTGACATGGTGTCTTTTTTATTGTTGCTTGTTATAGAGGAGTTGAGGCAAAGGATAGAAAAATCAAGCACTCATATCATGCCGGGCAGAAAACTAAAGCACTCCCAAATGCCCTGCCTACAACTCCACCACCAATCAATATTTCATTAGACACAACATATTTATATATATATATTTTACAACATTATTCAAAAACCGCAATTATGAATACAATATAAAAGTTTCAGAGGTCTCGGCTACAGAATTACAACTACAATTGCTGCTGCATCAACCATATTTTACAACATTATCAAGATTCAGAACCATGAATTCACCATACATTAAATTGTGTTGATGAGGAAACCAAATAAAAGAAAAACAAGAAAATAAATAAATTACCATGAATCAATTTGAAACATAAAAGAGATGTATGCAGAATTGCAAATGAAAATTATTAATTCCAAAATAAAACAAAAGAGAAGAGGAATAGAAGGAAAATAATATTTACCTGTTGAAAGTGAATTGAAGGCAGGGGAAAGAAAGAGAGAGAGGTTATAAAAGAAAAGGTTATATAAAAACATTGTTATTCTAAAAATAGCTAATTTTAGAAAATTGGTAAAGAGACAGTGAGGCACCATGACCAAGTCTCAACAAGCCCGTGAATGTCTCACCAATTCAGAATTAGAAACACATGAAAACAATATACATAGCTTATGGAAAGATGGATTAGGAGATTAATTATCATAATTCATAAATCTTAATTTTGTTTCAACAGTTACAAATATCTTTTATTACGTTTAATTTTTTAAATAGAATTTTACCATATAAATCATGAGGACTATCATGTTTTAGATAAATATGAAGATATTTGAAAATTAATTTTAAATCTTTAAAAGAAACGTAAAATTTAAATAAAAAATAAATTAATAATTTCAACAAAATATAATTATTAAGATATAAAAAATCTCGATTCAAAACTTACTTCAAGCCTGTCTAATGTTGGTTTCGTCCTTTCTAAAATTGAATGAGTGTACATGAATAAGAGTCCTATACTTTATCAATATTGTTCTCCAAGTAATCTTTATAAATGTTCCTAATCTTATTTTTGTTTTGCTTGCATATATATAGGGACTTGGAGTAGTAAATTATGAGCTTATTTTCTCTTCGATCTAAAATTATTTTTTATTAGTCTCAATTGACATTCAGACATTTATTTTGAATAACATAAGAAGAAACTACCCAGTAATTTGAGGCATATTTCACTTTTTATGTGTCAATTTCAAAACACAATCATTCAACCAAATCAAAAATCTATGGTATGCAGTTTTTCCATACATTTGTTCCACACAAAATAATCTTATTCGAGACACCTGGGTTTATTACATAGTCTTTTTAATAATAAAATAACATATAAAATATAAGAAACCACTTAAAAAAACATTAAAATAAAGACAAGTGAGGCCACTTTTCTATGTTGCTACAGTCATAATTTTTTTCGAAACATCAATTTCTTGAAGAAATTCAATAAGTCCTTGAAGAGCAACATCAGGGTCCTCACTTCTCAACAAATGCTCTGCCACAACTGCAGGGGTGACGTCTACTTTCTCCAATAGCTCTTCAATTTGATCAAAGAGTGGGTGATGATAATTACCTTCAATGTCCAAATAATTATAAGCTAAGATTCTAAATGCCTTGGCTTTAAGAAAAGACAAGTGAATATGCTTGTCCATGCGACCAGGGCGCAACAATGCTGGATCTATTTTGTCCCTATGGTTTGTAGTAAATATCACAATTCGTTCATCTCCAAAACCTGACCATAAACCATCCATATAGTTGAGAAGACCCGACAGAGTAAACTGTTTAGGCCTTTTCTTAGCCACCTATTCCATGATTTTAAGAAAGAAAGGTAATTAATTACTTGCATATTTATAAACATTTCATATACATTTTACATAATATTAAACAACTGAATAGACGTTTTTGTAATGGATTTTATGAGCTTTCTTCAAATGAACTATTAATTTCAGGTGAATCCTTTAATAAATCATCAACCATAAATTAATATTTAAAAAAATACCGACTAACACTAATTAGAAAAGTATTATTTACTCTTTATATGATTGAGATAATAATTTATCAAAGTTTATACAATAAAAATAAAAGAAAACAAATCTCTCTTAAAATTCAACTCGTCGAACTAATATGGAAAATTATTAAGAATTTTAAGTACTCTTTACATCTCAAAATATTGTTAATATAATATAAAATTTTAAAAAATATAAAATAATTTAAATAAGTCGTAATATTTATTGAAAAATTTAGAACTATATTAAATATAAAAAAGTGTAAAAAATATCTAAAAGTATGTATTAATTAAAAAGGTTCTAGAAGTATTTTTATAGTTATCTTATTATACCTATAAATATTTCTTTATACTTAAAATTTAAAATTAAGTAAATCGTAAGTTTTTCTTAGAAAGACATCTCTTCCTCTAAGATATATAAACAAAAATAAATCAAATAAAATTGACGTATGAATTATATACATCAATTTTCTTTAACTTATTTTTATTTATATTTTAAAACATGGGTTAATTTGATAATACTTTAAATAAAAAAATATTAAATAGAATATTTTAATGAGTGGTAGAGAACAAACCTTAAGGTCTGAGACAGAGTCCGACTCATCATCGAAAAACTTTTGTTTTTTGGATCGATCTAGCACCTGTATGTTGCAATCAATATCTTCTATGACAATAATAGAACTGTTAGATGTCTCCCTCATAACTCTCATAAGATCCGAATTAGAATAAATAGCATTTAACTCCAAATCAAAAACATCAAATTTCAAGTATTTAGCCATAGCAACAATAAGACTAGATTTTCCTGTCCCTGGAGGGCCATACAATAAATACCCACGTTTCCAAGGCTTACCAACTTTTTTATAAAGCTTTTTTCTCCTCAAAAACCTATCCAAATCATCAATTATATCCTTTTTAAAATCAGGATCTAAAGCAAGTGATTCAAAAGAAGCTGGATGTGTTAAATCACTCGATTGCCAATGCCTCCCATCTTCTAGCATAGAATGAATCTTAAGTGTCCTTTGTCCTGCTTTTATATTCTCATAAGTGCTTAAAACATAGGGAATATATTTATTCATAACTTTGTCTCTATGCTTCTCATCAAAACTTAGCATAAGCCCATTCTCTTCATATAAACTTTTTGCCCTACGCCTATTAAATACTTCCTTTTTGGGAAGGTCAGAAAGATCATCTTCTGAGTTTTCAATAACCATCCATTTAAGCTTCATGCCTTCAAATTCATCAACCACAACTTGCTTTCCATCAAAACCTAAAAGAATGTTGTTGTTTTTGGATAATGTTCCAACTTTGAGGAATTTGTAAGTGTGGGAGATTATTGTTGGGATATACTCTTTAGCAGCAACGAATAGATGGTTTGTATTTCCACTCCAAAACTGATCGATTTGAAGTGTGACTGTGTTGTTGTTGGTTTGGTATACTAAGAAATAAGATTTAAGCTTTGAGATTATGAAAGTTTTAAGTTTTGAAGGTATGAGATCGTTGATTGCGGTTCTTAAAAGCATCATGAATGTTGAGAAGGCTGCATAAACCTCAAACCATGATGATGCTGAACCAATGCTTGTAAAAGAGGAAGTGAAACGGTTAATAGTAGAGGTTCTCATGGTGCTGTGTTTGTGTTTGTGTTGTGTATGAACAATTCTTAGCTCTTTTAACACATATTTATAGGGATCTTTAACAATAGATTCATATCTTTTTTAAGATTTTAGTTTTTTTTAGTTTTTTTTATAATCTTTCAGGTGACTTAAATTGATACATACAATATTTCTTTTAACTAAATTGATTCATATCTTCTAATAATTATATTCCAAATATATCATATATATTAAACGGCAATATTTCTCGTGATAAAATTTTAAATTTAGATTTATTATAATGTGGAAGTTTTTAACATATTTCACTTTTATATTTGGGTCTAATTTATTTATAAAAAAAAACAATTTATAAATTGAGTTATGTAGCTCTTTTTTTTTATTTTTTTTATTTGGGACTTTATTTTTCTAATATTTTCCTTCTTCATTAAGTATGTCATTGTCTCTGGCAATGGTCCTCTGTTTTTTTTAGGATTTTCTTGTGGCTTGGGTCATTGATCTATATTTTGCTTTTGAAAAGAAAAAGTTCCAATGTCTTGAGATCCAAGGGGTATGTTATTTTACTTTTTTACGGAGTAACCTCGAGAAACACATGCGTAATAACAAAATTCTTACACATATAAATAAGAAAAATAGAAAATAAAAAATTAAATAATATTTATTTTTAAAATAATTAAATGATTTATATATTATAATGTGTTTAAATGTATTGTGATAATAAAAGTATTGTTTAGTAATCTCGAGTCAATTTAATAATTATGTGTAGTCACATTCGAAGAAACTTCACATTCATGGATGAATAATATATAGAAAAACTTGATCCTACGAAGTGAGAACACTACCTTAAGATTCTTTAAACAGTTAAATTTAGGGGTGTATTGAATTGAAATTTTTAGAGAATTTAAAAGATTTTTTAATTAAAAAGAATCATTTGATATCGATTAAGATTTTAAAAGAGTATAAATAATTTTTAAGGTATTCAATTGAGATTTTTAAGATTTTTTAAAGAGGTCAACAAAATTCGATGGTATTTAATTGAAAATTTTCACAACTTAAAAATTGTCTTGGTATTAAAAAATATACAAATTTTGATATGAAACTTTTTAGTTAGAAAATATATATACAACTCCCTTTCAATAATTTCGCCAAAATCTTTAAAACTCTTTCAACAATCTTACTCGTAATTTTCTACCATTTTTGAATCTCTTTGCACATGTTAGATTTTTATTTTTCTTTCTCATCCTTTAGTATCTTTCACATTTTGATTATTCAAGTTTTTTTTTTGTTTAAACCCAATTATTCTTATTACTTTGTCTCTAACAGGAATGCGAATATGTTAAAATTTATGGAAAAGTACTACAACTACATGTATATGGATACATGCTACTCAGAATGACATAAAACTAGAAATTATTTTGTTGTTGAAAGATTTTAAAAATTGTATCAATTTTATTTTTTTTATTCAAACTTTATAATATATTATATTTTGTCATTAAATATTATAAATCCATAAAATATTTCAAAATCTTGTGCTACAAATCCATTAAAGAGTCTTTGAAAATCTTAATTGTAACAAATCTTTTAAAATATTATAAAGAGTCTTTTAAAATCTACACATTCCTACAAAATCTTTTAAAATCTTATCTTAAAACCGTGTTTTAAAATCTCAAAAATATACATTTCTAAATTTCTATATAAAATATTTTTATAGATAGACATTAAACACTTAATAAATTAAAAGTGTCATTTCAAATTAAAGAGTACAAAATATTTATAAAAAATATTCAGATTATATAAAAACATATTCAAACTTTCAACTTCCTTTCAAATAAAATAAAAAGAAACGGAGGATATAAAACTATAAAATATGTATTTGTTTGATAAAGAGTAACAATTGAAACTCCATCCATTTTTTTTTCTCAAAAGTTTTTTGCATAAGGTAATTATGTTCAAGATATCGTTGCACATTAAACATCACTTTTTATCGTAGTTTGAATCGTGTTTTTGTAACATCTTGTTTTAAACTAAACTTTATTGATAACAAAATCAAATTTTATTGTCGACCTCCTAATATTAGAGTCAAATTCTTCGATAAAATTCTTTGTAATATACCGTAATTGTAACGTAAATAAGAATTTAAATAGTGTTTAGTTGCATTATAAATTGGATAAATCTTTTAGAAAAAAGTTCTATAGAAAAAACTATCAAATACTTTGGAGTACCTTTATAGGGATGAAAGGTCAAGGTCTCATCATACCTATATAGTTAGGGGTCTTTTTAGCATGCATTCACAGAAGAAGTATTGGTCCATGTTCGGCCTTAAAAATTTAATATCTACACTAAAATATAAATAAAGTAAAATAAGTGTGACAAAAAACCAACACATTTGATATATTTATATATTGTCCACTTAGGGATACTATAGTATCAAACACAATCTGTCTCTCATTCTTTTCTTCTCATGTAGTTAAGATAGTTCGAGTACAGTTGGGATAGAAACGTAGCCTTTAAGCAAATGATGATTGTATAACAAACAAAACATTGGAGCCTAAATAAGCAATATTTTGTTTCCAGACACAATTACTAGTAACTCTAATTATTTGATCAAGACCACCTTAATTATTACAAACTAGATCCTCTTTTAATTCCTCTTGTCCTTCTTTGAGTAACACCAACATTGGTCTTGCTATTCACACCTCTTTTTGGCTTGCAACTAACCTTACGCCTTTTAGATTGCTGCTGTTGAATTGGTTCTGTTTTATTATTATTCTCACACACATCACCTTCCATCTTCTTCCTCTTAAGTAACTTCACAAATCCTTCAAGCGTCGCCTCTGCGTCTTCGTTCTTCATCAATTCCTCTGCCACTTGTGCTGGTGTTATTTGTATGTCCTCTATTAACCCTTCAATCTCTCCAAAGAAAGGGTTATCATGGGAAATTTCCAAGTAATTTGAGGCCAAAATTTTGAAACCTTCATAAGAACAATAGGACATGTGAATGTGCATGTCCATTCTTCCAGGCCTTAAAAGAGCTGGATCTAATCTTTCTTTGTGGTTGGTTGTAAATATGATGATTCTTTCGTCTCCACAACTTGACCATAATCCATCTATGAAGTTTAGTAATCCAGATAATGTTAACTGCATCCATCCATCAGAATCACGATGAGCCTATTATCACCAATTTTAGTATTCTAATTCAAATAATCATATAGTCTAAAATAATTTAACTTAGAAAATAATGCATCTGTGTGTTTCAATTTTAACAATTACCTATCTGTCTTTAGTATAAGCTAAAAATATGCCCCAAAATATACGGTTCTTTAAAATTATTAGATATATTTATTATTTTTTTAAAATATATTTGTATTATATTATTAATACTAATAATTTATCTTAAAAGATTAAAAATTAGGGGACTTTTTTGGTACATTTGTAAATTAATATATATTTTAATAGTTGAATCACATATCATTTATAAATGAATTTGATCATGTATTTTTATTTTTTGAAATGACATTTTTTATTATAATTTTAATTATAAAAATAAGTTATTTAATTAATGAGTCAAAATTGAATTGATAAATATATTAAAACTCTTAATTAAATTAAATTTAATAGATATTATAATAATGTCTACGTGAATAAATTAAATAAAATTATTCTTCAAAATATTTATAATACCGATAGATACTTATTTTTTATATTACAATAAAATTTGTGAAAAATTTAAAAGTTAAACTAAATTATATATAAGAAGTATTTTTAAGTGTTTATATAAATGAGACAGAAGAAGTATTTTCTTTACTTAAAAAAAATAACAATACAAATAAGTCACTAAAAAATAATGAAATAAAATAAAACATACAGAGGGAGTAATGAGTTTAGATAGTTCCTAGTCAAATCAATAATAAAAAAGTGCATAACATAACAAAAGTGGTTTAAACACTAACATGCTCGTGTTTTTATACGAGGAAGGTTTTAATTAATTTGACGAACATTCACTAAAATTTTGTCAAAGAAAAATAAAATATTACTAGAACATCTTTTGTTAAATAGTAAAAAGAAAAAGAAAAAGAAAAAGTAAATGACAAGACCATAATGGAGGTGTCACATGGAGGATCGTCCTATGAGGCGTCCACCATTCAATTAATATAAAATATACCTAACATAAGTAATATTTGATAGTGAAATGCAATTTTAGAAGTAAGGTATTTTTGCTTATTGCTTGATGATGATACCATAAGCAATGTTTTTGAGAACTTTAATTTTACTTTATTGAAAAAATAAAAATATAACAAAATTTCTTAACCAATTATTGAACAACACGTTAGTTCCACTATCCTCACGTACCTACCTATTCAGGGTGTGCATTGGAAAACAACATTTTTCCACTTGTGTGCAAGAGAAAAAGGAGAAAAAAGTTTGTCTACAATAAGAAAATGAAAAAGATATATGATAAAGGAGTGAACCTGTCACGCTCTAAAACAAAAGGACAAGCAAGATTACTTTCTATACTTCAATCAGAACCCACATGCTAGCTACTGGGAAATTACCCTAAAAAACTCACGCTTTGCTATTGTGATCACAGTCATATTCCACAATTAGATTTGTTTTTCTTTTTCCTGAACATATTGTATCACCAACCAAAATAAGAGAACTTTCATTTTGATGACTGAATTAGAGATATAATTAACAAAATAAATAAATTTTGTTCCTAGTTTTGTGATGATTAATCATAGACGTATTTTATTTTGTTTCTAGTAGTAAATTTAATTTTTTTTTAAATTAACATTACAATAAAATATAATTAAATGATATACAATGCGGGTATAAATTAGTTTCATATCCAATAAAAAAATAATTATTGCACCCAATCCTTTCACTTTTGTAAATGCATTTTAAAATTGATGATATGATATTACTAAATAAAGGTCTTCTATTGATTTTTAGTATATGAGTTAGTTAACTTATATCCCAATTAAAATGTAATGATTGAGAAGATACACATATCTAAAATTCTCAACATATTTTTATATGTATTTCTTGGACTGTGCCTAAATAGGATAATAAATTGCCAATAATTAGTGTTTACAAAATTGATGAAAATTAAATTATATTTTTTTCCCTTTGCTTACTCTTTAGTAAAATAATAGTCTAAATACTTGTACTTACATTATTCTTCTTTTCCTTTCTAGTTTTATTTCCTATTTTTCCATGAACTGATAATGTACTAAGAGTATCCATTACTATTTCATTCCTAATTTCATTACATTGCCTACTAGTAGTGATACAAACTCATATGAAAGCTCGTTTCTAATTACAATATAATAGATTCTCTTAAACATTAATACATTGTTTATAGATGTATTTTTTTAATTAAAAAACAAGACAAATCACTTGATTCTGATTAACAAACATATCACAGTGAACAACTAATTAAAATCAACAAAATACTATGCAACTCTGGCAAATTAGATTTAATTGTATAATTAAGCTATAACTAACAAAAATAATATTTTGATAAGACAGTAACTAAAACGAACCTGTATATCATTTTGTTTACGTCCTTCTCCATGTCGACGCTCAGGAAGATCGACACTACAATCAATATCTTCAATAACTAAAATTGATCTATTTGCTGTAGCAAGTAGCAACTTTCTAAGATCCGAATCTCTAATAATGTTACCAAGTTGAAGATCAAATATATCAAACTTCAAATAATTAGCCATGGCAGCAATCAAACTAGATTTTCCAGTACCAGGAGGACCATACAACAAATAGCCACGTTTCCAAGCCCTACCAACTTTCTTATAAAACTCTTTCCTCTTCACAAACATGTTCAAATCCTCTATAATAGCATTCTTCATTTCAGGTTCCATAGCAAGTGTTTCAAAAGTTGAAGGGTGTTCAAGATTTATAGAGTCCCATTTCACACCACTATAACAATAAGCAGTGTTCAAAGTATGCATCTTTAAAACCCTTTCTTTATCTTTCATTTCCTTAGCTTTATCAAGAATGAAAGGAAGATAAGAATTCAAAACAATTTCTTTAAACTTTTTGTGAAAACTCAGTTCAAAATATCTTTTTTCTGATCTAACAGAGATGCTGTTATTGTTATGAATATCATTTGGACTGTTTTTCTCTGTTTCAGCACAAATGAATCTCCATTTGAGACAAACCCCATTAAACGTATCGTTTAACTTTTCCCCTTTTTCTAATCGAATTGTGAGTTTTTTCTCTTTTGGGACTTTACTGATTTTGAGTCTTTCGTTTTCAGGGCTAACTATTGTGGAGAGATAAGCCTCTGCAGCATCGAAGACTTGGTTACGAGCTATGCCAGTGGATTCTTCAATGATGAGTGTAAGTGAAGGGGAACGTGGTTTTATGAGGTAGCGGAAGGTGTTGAAAAGGTAGCCACGGATTGGTTGAGGAATGAGTTCGTGTGCCATGGAACGAACAAGCATGATGGAAGCTGTCATGGATGCATATGCTGAGAAAATTGAGGATGGGGATGGCATTTCTCTTGAAGAAAACATCAATTTTTTTTTTTTAATGTTAATTGTGGTTCTATGTTATGTTTCTCAAGATATGTCTGTCTGGTATTTATTGGAAATCACTATACTAGCTAGGTGAATGTATAAAAGTGTGGAAGTGGAATGCTCTTAGTGTATTTTGCACGTTTCACCTTTTGAATTAACAATGATCGACACAACATATAAAACTTTACTAACAAACAGTGAAGGAATAAAAATAGAAGTTTTGAGTGGCTTTTTTAGTTTTATAAAAGAACAATTAAGTATCAAAATAACACTGATTTTTTATTAAATACTAAAATACCACTGCTATTTTTTTAAGAAGATTTGAATTTGGTATCTATGGCATCAATTTCTGACCAAGGAATTTCTTTTTTTCAAATAAAGAAGGAAAATCAGTTTTTCCCGTACCGAATTTTCAATGTCCCATTTTTATTTTTTAATCTTAAAATTTATTTTATTATTTGTATAATTTTTTAATTAGTAAACTCAGCAATGACATGACACGATACGAGAGAGTGGTAGTTATAATTTGCAGGTGTGAAATAATTTCACTTATTATTTCTGTCAACATCTTTCATAATAATAATAAGTATATATTTTATTATTCAATAATTATTATTTTAATTAAATAATTAATTCAAGTTTCATTAATTATTAATTTAAGTAATTATTATTTTAATTAAATAGTTAAATACACTGTTAATTATTTTTAGCATGCGTCAATACATCCTTGTTCAAAGTGAAGAAAAATATCAAACTTGAATAAAATAGAATAAAATTTGAATAAAATGGAGCCCATACAAATAACAAAATTTAATTAAACATTAAAAATACAAATACAAAATGAGTGAAAATAAAATAAACACAAAATTTATTACAATGTTTTTATTACATTAATCTCATATATAGTGTACAGTCATACATCATGGTAGTCAGCGAATACGACATGGAGGTGGGTTTCTTTCGTCAATAAGGACATGTATCTCCTGCACATTCTCACTTAGTAGGTCGACATGCATCGAAGAACTAGGATCTATTTGATTGGGGAACGATGAAACACCAAATTAGTAAATATTATTAATATAACGAGCAGCCAACTTAGGCATACCTAGGTCTGCACCAAATAAATTATTCACAAAATCATGGTCGCTTGAATATAGAGATTGTCAACGATCATATGATTGAGTTAACGTGAATTGAAATTATTGTTTTGGTGGTTCAAATTGTTGTTGTGTTTGAGTGAAAGAAAATGAATGATATTGTCGTCCACTTATTCAATACACTAACAAATATCATTCTAAACACTTGCTCATACACATATCTTTTACCTACAATGGCTCCAACAAAGTTTTTTGTCCTAGTTTATTACAATGAATATGTTGAGAGGACAAGCACATAAGGTGTTGTCTTTGCATGCGCCAATACATCCTTGTTCAAAGTGAAGAAAAATATCAAATTTGATGGACTTATCCAATGTATTCAAACAAATATTCAACCAAACAACTCAAAGAGGGTGGTCGATGTTATTTAACGATGCCTTATATCTCTTGTGCTAGAAAATGTTCTGTGTGAGTCGCTAAATCTTGTAGGAGATTATGACGTGCAAATGATGTTTGACATGTTCATAACAAGTAAATGTCTTGGTATTTCAACAATTGAAGTTTATGCAAGGTTAGTAGATGATCCCAGAGACGACACACAAGTAATTTTACCATATATTGAGCCAACACCTTATTCAATCCCTCGCTTCATACCCTCTTCATATCCCAACTCCATTCCCTCTTCATACCCTTTTATTGAAACATAATTCCACCATTAATCCATACCATCATTGTCATCACAATATCCATCAACAACCACTCATGGTATTGACCTTAACACACCATACGATGATGGTCCTATCAGTGTTGTGGTTGGTGTCCACAATGTAGAAGTTGGTGATTTCAATGAGAATGAGGATGACATTCTTGTTGAAGTTGTCAATGATGATGATGACTAGGAACTCATAGTAGAATGTCGATCTACTACAATTTGTTTCTCTGACCCCCACACTTTTGCAATGTGACCTCCAACAACATGAATTATGTTGACGATGAATTTGTCCACTCTATGTCTTGAAACCAATCTTACCTTGTTCCAGATCCTGAAAATCTCCAAGTGGGGATGAAATTTCCCACAAAAGTTGTGGCAATGCAGTGTGTAAAAGAATATCATATGCACAATTCTATGAGCTTCGTCGTAGCACATTCTAATAGCATTAGATGGATTGTCCATAGTAAAAATAAAAATTGTATATAAGGGTGTAGAAATTTGAATGGAGAAATCAAACATCTGGGAGATCACAAAACTAGAAGGGTGACACACATGTTCATCAACAATGGTTTCACAAGATCACCAACAACTCTCCTCGGGTTATCTGTGAAAACGTCCTACAAATGATAACGGTGGATCACACAATATCAATTTCAGTGTTGATTGCATGTATATGATCGCGGTACACATATACCACTACTTACAGAAATACATGAATTGCAAAACAAAAGGATATCGAGAGAATACACAGGAATTGGGAGGAATCATACAAGGAGTTTCTAAGGTGGATCCTTGCTTTTGAATATTATCTTTCAGGCACTGTTACCAATATTGAAGTGCGACCCTTTATTTAGGATGGTCAAGTAGTTCCTGACAAAGTTGTCTTCCATTGCCTCTTATGGAGTTTCTAACCATCATCTACTTGATTTCAGATAGACATGAGTCAATTAAAAGTGTTGTTAGGCATTTAAACAGCAATTGGCATCATGTCTTCTACATTCCACATATATCACAAAACTTCACGAGGACCTTCAAAAATGCCCAAATGAAAAATATTGTAATCAACATGGGTTAGTATTATATATATATATATATAATACTCACATATTTTAGTTTTTAAATTATCCATAACAACATCAATTTTTGTTCCTTCAGGATACATCATGACTTAACCGGGCATCACATACTACAGGAGACAAATCAATGACTAGAGTCAAGATGCAGTGAAATAGGTCGAGGATATTCCAAAGGAACAATGGCTATAAGCATATAATGAAGGGAAATGTTGGGGGCACATGACAACTAAACTTTTTGAGTGCATGAAAAATGTATTAAAGGGACACGCAATCTTCCAATCAATTCTTTGGTGCAAGCAACATACTACATAGTGACTACAAAATTTGTAGAAAGATGGACACAAGCCCAAGTAGTGATGACATCGGGTCTGATTTACTCAAATATAGTCATTCAAAACCTTAATAAGAAACGATCAATATTGAAGTCCCATGAAGTTATTATTCACAATCGAGCACATAATATTTTTATAATTAAGGAGTTGGTTCGTCCACCAAGCAGTTGTTCTGTAGGGACATTCAAGGTAGACCTCGACAAACGATGGTGTGATTGTGGTGAATTTAAAGCATATTACTACCCATGCTCACATGTCATCGTTATTTGCTCGTTTATTCATTGTGACTACATGATGTATGTGTCTTCCTAGTATATATTGCAATGTATAGTTGACGCTTACAAGGAAGAGTTCCAAGCAATTCCTCTTCAATCATGTTGGTCATAATACAATCGAATAGAATTGTGTCACAATACAGCCATGAGAAGAGATCAAAAAGGTCGTTCACACTCTACTCGCATTCTTACTGAAATGGATCAACGAGAGAAAAGTACACGCCCCGAGATATGTGGTTTGTGTCGAAATGAGGGACATAGCAAGAATAAATACCCTTACCGGACTTATGCTCCAAGTGGAAAGTAGTTCATTGTAATAAAATTTATGTTAATTTTATTTTCACTCATTTTGTATTTAGTATTTTTAATTTTAATGTTTAATTAAATTTTGTTATTTTTATAGACTCTATTTTATTTAATTTTTTTAATGATTACTTAATAAAAGTAAAATTTAATTAGATAATTATTATAAAAATAATTAACATTGTATTTAGTTATATAATTAAAATAACAATCACTTAAATTAATAATTAATGAAACTTAAATTAATTATTTAATTAAAATAATTATTATATTGAATAATAAAATATATATTTATTTATTATGAAACATGTTGACCAGAAATAATATGTAACATTATCTAACATTTACAAATTATAAGTAGTCACTCTCATGCCATTGCTAATTGATCAAACCCCCTATAGTTGTGTCTACTGAATAACACTACTAATAAAAAAATGATACAAATAATAAAAATAAATTTTGCAATAAAAAAAATGGGACATTGGGAAATCGATATGGAAAAAACTGATTTCTCTTTTTATTTAAAAAAAAAATTGTTTCTTATTTGGAAATCGGTGCCATGAATAGTGACTTCTAATCTTCATTAAAAAGAAAAATAAAACAGTAATGTTTTGGTGTTTAATAAAAAATAAGTAGTTTTGGTACTTAATTTTTTTTATGGTAAAACTAAAAAATAGTCGTTTTGAATAGGGATATTATTTTTAGACAATTTTTAAATTTTAAAAGAATTGAGCACACGGCTTTTAAAATAATATTTTTATATTTAGTTCTTTAAAATGTGTTTTTAAATAATTTATTAACGGTGGTTTTTATTCAATAATATTAAATATATTTGTAATCCATCTTGTTAATCTATGATTTTGATTTTTTTATTTTTAATTTTGTGATTTTGACTTTTAAATTTTAAGTTATGCAATTTTGATTTCTTCTTTAATTCTCAATCAAAAAGTGCAATAAATTTATAAAATTTTAATTTTAATGTAACATCAAATAAATTTTTAGATTTTTGCCATTATCTTTTTTAAGATTTATTTTGGTCCTTTATATAATATTTATGATATATAACATTTTTGTACTCATTTATGATACTTAACATTATTTGATGTTACATTAAAAATAATATTTTTTTCTAATTTATAAATGGTAAACTTTTATTAATTTATCAATAGCTCCTAGTAGTAAAACTTTTCAAATATTTCGTTTGATTTTTAATTGCGTTTTATTCTATTTTACGAAGAAAAAGGCCTAATCCCCAAACAATACAAATATAGGTTGTTTGCACATACCCATTCATATATGAACAAATGTAGACAGCTTTACCAACTTTCGGCGTGATGGATTTGAAAATTGGCTCACTCTGATTTGTACAGTGTAGCACACTAACATGGCCAAACTTATATGAGAAGACAAATTGCATTTGCAGATACTTAGTTGAATTTGTTTCGATTATGGTGAACAAAATCATCTTTGATTAAGTGTGACTGTATGGATTTTTCTTAAAATTAAAATTCATAGGCGAAAAAATATTTAAAATGCTGATTTTCACCCGCAACCGATGAATCTGTCTTATTAATAATATAATTATTATTTTTAAATTTTATATGTGTATATTTAATATTTTTCTTACATATTAAAAATTATAATATTTTTTTAAAAAAATATGATTTTAATATTTTTTTAAATTTTATTATTATATAATAATAATTATTTTATTATATTAATTATAATAAATACAACTTTTAATTTTATTATTATATATATATATATATGTGTGGGGGGAAACCAAACTGTCATAAACCATATAAATATTTAAATTTTATACTCAATAAATTTTCTACAACTATGTTCTACTCCGCCGCCATACCTAGTGGTCATATGCCTTTAACCCAACAAATTTCTAGATTAATTAAGAATTAAGAAAAACAGAAAAAAGGACCCTGTGTTCTACTTTTATTTGGCATATGAATTGACATTTTATTTTGTCCCACGGAAAGGAATGGTGATGTGCTGACTGGTATACTAAGATGCTTTTGTTTTGGTATGTACAAATAAGATGCTAAAGCTGTTCAAACGACCTTCGGTAAGTAGCTCATCTAATCATTCCAAAGATGACCATTACCTCAAAACCAATAAATAAGTTTCAACATTTTCAAGGCACTCATTATCACTTTTTTTTAAGGTAATAATAAGATTGAACCATAGTAATCCATATTCATTTCCAAAGAAATGTGTCTCTCTAACAATTATTATACTGAAATAAAATATAAATTAAAAAAACAATAGAAAAATATTTTTAATCAATTACATCAATTTTCTATTTATTATTTTTGTTTATATATATATATATATATATATATTTTAGAGAAAATATATGTATCGTATAAATACGAATCCTAGTACACTGTCAATTTTGTCTGTCTTTTTGTTTAGTTTGGATTCAGTGTACCTAATTGAATTTATACCAACGTACAAGTTAACAAGGCCAAACTTCTATTACTAAAAACATCTTTTGTTATTTGGGGGGCAATGAAAGTGAAACCATGTTGATTATTGGAGGGAGGCAATGAATAATTGATAAAATACTGAGTGAGTGGATGCTTTTACTTATGAGAGAAGAGAATCCATCAGCATCAGCATCGGCATATAGTACATATTGCGAGTCCAATGGATCAGTAAAGCCACTTGTGTTGTGGATCGTCGTCACTCTGTAGATTCTCTCTTTCTTTTGCTTCGCTATCACGAAACCTTATCCAAATCACTTTAAGACAAAGTTTCCACGCACATATTATACTTCCCGACTTCGCTGACTCTCACTTCTAAAAACATCTTTACATACTAATCACTCAAAAGATATTACAAAAGCGGTTCATATAGTAGAATTCACCTTATTTAATAACTTAATTAAATAGAAAAACTTTCTCCAAAAAAACTAGAGATGATGTATTTTTAAAATTAAATTTATTAAATATGTCAAATTAGTTACACTACTTTTTTTTTTTAATTTGACCAATATAAAAATTATTTTTGTTTTCCTCTTTTATATTTAATATCAATATTTTACATATTTTATTAGAATTCAAACCCAAAATCTATAATTTAGTTGAAAAAGAACTAAATATCTCATCCAAATATTACTAGATAAAAAACACATTCTTCAATATATTTTAGGCTATTAGTTAAAATTAAATTTTAAAAATTAAAAGTGTATCATACTAAAAGTGTAGGATTTAACTAATTGGAACAATTTTTTATCATAAAAAAAAATAGAAAATTTTGTTAAAAAAAAATTTAATCATTTATAATCATATATATAGAAATCCTAATATATTACAAAATGTGTAATACAAATAAAAATATCAATAATATGTACATGTGATATTTGAAGAAATCTTTGAAGAAATAGTTGAGTAAGCAAAATATCCTCTTCATTTATCGTTAAGATGAACATGTGTTGATTGTCTAATAGGGTAATGAATAAATAACTTATAAAAGGGCATAGAGATATCTCGTCAAATGATCAAATTCATCACGATCAATTTAAGATGAAATACATCTTCATCATTTGGTTGGTGCTAGGGAAAAAACCAGAATATCAACTTGTGTAATTTCATAGACTTTGGTTGACTTTTAATAGATGAAAACAATAATTAAAACCAAAACAAAAAATAAAATAAAAACAAAATACTACATTTACCAAAACCAAAATTCTCTCATTCTTCTATAAATAAATGTCCATCCAACAAATAACAATAGAATTTATGAGTAGAGTCCACTTAAGAAGTAGTGTACCATAAATAAACGTCCCCTAAAACGTCACAATATGGTGCAAGATGCATTGGGCTCATCCCACTTGGACGTGTACACCACAGCAACTGGCTGGGGCTGGTATTGTGGGTAGTAATAGGGCATCTGCATATGTGGCACATAAGATATTTGATCCAAAGTCACTGGGTTGGGCTTTTTATTTTCTTCGGGTTTTTTATTTTCTACGGGCTTCTTTGGAGCATCCTGTTTTGGAGGCGCTGGACCGGGAGGAGGTGCTGGGCCGGGAGGAGGCCCAATACTTACAACTTCCGCATGTTTCCCCGATTTCCTTATTCGAACTATTATTGCATATGGGTCTGCATCCCCTATTACAGTCAATGTTCCCTTCCCTTCATCAGCTTCAATTTTATCAATCCCTGTAATTCAATTAAAAAAAAATACAAGACGTTATTTAAAACCCTATACTTTTTTGCCTTTAGACTTTTTAGAAACAAAAAAAAAATCATACACTTAAATGATGGTAAATTTTTCTTGATAAATTATTTATGCGCACAATTAAAAAAACTAATAATTAAAATCCAACTTATAGCTCCCTATATATGTAGTCATATGCAACGACTAGAGATGAATTCTAAGAAGTTGTTTTTAGTTAAAATATTTGCAGCACTAAGCATTTAAGATATTAATTCAAGAGAGAAGAAGGAGATTAAAGAGTAAAGATTAAGGAGTAATGTAGTGTGCTTAATGTTTGTGGTTACCTTGAAGAGAAGAGACAGTTTTGATTAGCTTTTTTTTGCATTTGAGACAATGAATATCAACCTTCAAAACAGTTTTCTGGACCATGGAGAAATTACTATCACTCAAACTGGTTGTTTCTGATTCCACTGGAAAGGTTTAAGACTTTAAGTATAGAATCCACCCGGCTTTTCGAACTTTACAATAATAATAATTAGTGTTTTCAAATAATATTATATTTAATGTTTACTTTGGTGAACCAAACGACGAAGATATAACAGGCCATTTTGACGGTTCCTTTATGGTTGTTTACCGTCCTCAGCGAAACATCAAGACTATTTGTCGTTTACTCTTTCCTTTTTTGTGTTTAAAGTTTAAATTATCATTAACTAGGTTAATTGAGTGTACTATGGTACTTATTTTCTCCAACTTGCATTTTTTTATTTAGAAGGGATAATAAATATACTATTACAAATTTACATACAATTGTAGTATTTTAATTTAATAATATCAGTATTTTGTCTGGTATACTAAAAATTAAAAGATATTATTATTCTTTATTATAGTAGTATTGTCTCATATCCTTTATATAAAAAAATATTAGTACAAATTTTAAATTGTGTTTATTGAAAAAAATCAAAACTAATACATTAAATGAGTTTATTTAATATTTATGATTGTTTTTTTTCTTGTACATAGAAGTAGGACTATTTTTGGCCCCTAAAATGTTTCATGTGATTTAAGGTGGGAAGAGGGGGTCACTATTCTGCCACACCAAATACCAAATAGCCTCACATTGATTGATAAATGGTAATTGAAACTATGAGTAATTTATAAACATCTACAATCATTTATCCACTAAAAGGTCTTAGAATAAAGATAAAAATCGCAGAAGAATCGCGCACAAAGTCCAAAATTAATAGACAAATTTAAAATGCAAGTGGGTTTCTTCAAATTATATAAATGAAATCACTATTAAGGATAAAAAAATTCATTAAGTACGGCTGATTGGCCTAATATTCATAATTATAGATGGTAATTGAAACTATGAGTAATTTATAAACATCTACAATCATTTATCCACTAAAAGGTCTTAGAATAAAGATAAAAATCGCAGAAGAATCGCGCACAAAGTCCAAAATTAATAGACAAATTTAAAATGCAAGTGGGTTTCTTCAAATTATATAAATGAAATCACTATTAAGGATAAAAAAATTCATTAAGTACGGCTGATTGGCCTAATATTCATAATTATAGATGTATTAAAAAATTATTGACAAATATAAACTAAGGGTGATTAAACGTGTTAACTCTCCAATTTTGAAGTAGATTCCAAAATTCAATCAAACTCTTTGATATCAAAGTAATAATACAGAATACTAAGAGAAAAAGGGATAAAAGGAAAGAGAGAAGGAAAAATAAAACTAAAATTTTAATAATATTATTAAAAAAACACAATTCTTACATTGATAAAAGACAAAACACTATAATAATTTATAAAGAGCAACTATACATATCTTACAAATTGATTTTATGAAGATAAAATAAATTAATTATAAAAATATATGATAATCAAAACCTTATTGATTGGACTACCCACCATTTATATACATGCACTAAATAGTCCGACATGGCGGTCTATTTTATCTTGGTATCTATATTGACCATTATAATCTCCACAAACAAGTATCATAGCACATATGCTATTTCCAGAAAATACAAATAAATGCATACTAGTTTCATGCAAATTATACATTATATATAGTTTAGCTCATACATTTTTTGCTCATCGATATGCTCACATTAATGAACTCAGTTTTCTCCTTAGACATTCGATGAGTTAAAATGGCTAAATATCGTTCAAAAACTTCTTCAATGATACCTTCACCAAAGTGACTGATCAACAGAGGTTCAGCCACAGCCCTCATGCATTGTGCAACATTGTACGCCGCATAGTTGAGTGGTTTAGATAAACTATTTTTAAAATCAATATCATTCCAATCATTGTAAGCATTCCAATGTACTTTTGTTACCTCTAGTCGATCAATAGTGAACGATCCTTCTTTCATAATCTCCAATTTTACTTCCGATGGAGATGGTGTGTATTGAGGAATGTTGAAAGTGTCTAGTTGCTCCTCCTTTATGATTCCCTATGTGACAAAAAAAAACATTTTGTACTTCCTCTATAAGAAACTTTATCTATGTGCTTCAATAAAAAGGTAATTACATGTATTATAATTAAAAAGGTAGATTTTATTTTTTTTCAAAGATACTTATTTGATATCTTATGTCAAAAAATTTAGGTTAAATTAGTCTTTTGATCCCATGTTTTTTTTCTTCAAGTTTTACTTTAGTCACTTAATTAATTTTCGTTTCGTTTTAGTCCCTTAAATATAATTATGTTAGACAATTTGATTATTTCTATTAGTTTTATTGAAAAAACGTTAAAACATGTCTACATGTTACTTTGTTTTGGCGACTAGCATGTTTGAGTCACCCAACAACATTATTATGACTTTAGTAAAACTGTTAAAGAACTAAAAATGAATCACCTAGTTTCATTATAAGTTGAATGATTTCCTACTTAGCTAGTTAGATATCAACTCACCCATAATTCAACTGTTGTCGGCAAAATCTAATACTATTTTTAGGAATTAGCTAGAAAAAGTTGTTAGTATATTTGGAATATTTATTAACGATTTTATTATTTTAAATTTACAAAAAAAACGTGTGTTTTTGGAATAAACAAAAGAGTTAAAATGAAATAAAATAAAAAATAAAAAAAACATCTCATAACCTCAATTAATACAAAGATATAAGTTTTTTTAAAAAAATACTAAGTATAAGTTAGTATAAAATATAAGTTGGTAACAAAATACATTTTTGAATCAAATAAACTTATAAATTACTCTAATAATTTATAAACCAACTTATTATTTTTTTGAGATAACAAAGTAATAATTCAATAAGCACAAGATAAACTCAATTACAACACAGCTACAATAAATTTTGGAAATTTTTTCATACCACCACCAATATTCTCAAAACCTCTCAAAGGCCCAAAGGCCCAAAGTTTCATTAATACCTTGGGTATTGACTTAGGTTTGAAGAATGAAATTTCAAAAAATAATTAAATGAAAAGTTATTTTGAAAAGTTCTTCATAAATATTATTTTTGAAAAATATATTTTAAAAAAAATATAATTTTTATCACGTTAAAATCTATGATAATTAATATCTAAGTTATTAAATGTTAAAATTACCTTTTTTAATTAATAACAAATAAATTTAAAAAATTTCTATTATTTTTAAATAAATTTTCATAAAAATTATTTTTAAAAATATAAAGTCAAAATTATTATTATTTTTTTTAATCTTGGGATATACCTTTAAGACCATGTCATTAAGAGAAATAGCCAAAAGCTCCCAAATAAAGCAACACTCTTTGCTATATTGATGGTCACTTTTTCTTCCCAAAATTGTTAGAACCATACAACCGCTTTCAACGAGCTCTTCTGCACGACACTTGAGAAACAACGAAAAATCTCTTTGAAATTGCTCGTAATAAGCTTTGAGCACGTTTATGGGACTTGTGCTAGCCATGTAAATGTTACCCTTATTGTTCTCTACACCTTTAGGAACCTAATTAATCATAGAAAGAAAGAAAAACACAATTATTTTAGTTTCGAATCTATAATGTAATGTGTTTCATGCTTTTGTATATATATATATTGTTTCTCACACCTTCGAAATTAAACAATTGTCATTCAAGATAATTTAATAAATCGAACAATAAAACATGTGTATCAAGACTATGTTGAAGGGGGCATGTTTTCCCCTTATAAAGAAGATTTTGATAAAGTCCATTTTGTGATAATTCTTTTTATTGGTAAATGCATATTTGGTCTTTCAAGTTTTAAAATTTATATATTGTGATCACATTTGAAAGTTGCAATTTTAACTTTTATATGTAACTTTTTTAAATGATTGATTTTTTTTTTTGATTCAGTCAATGTTAACGTGACATTACATTTTTTTTATGATTATGTCAAATATACAACTCATTTTTTAAAATAAAAAATTGGCAACTCATTTTTAAATTTTTTTTTTAATATTGTCACTTCATTTTTTTTAAATTTGTAAAAGGGGTTAAAGTTAAATGACAAAATTGTAATTTTCAAATTAGAGGACCAAAAATCACTAGATTTTGAAACTTGGTGGGTCAAAATTGCATTTTAGTTTTTTTTTGTTTTTTTTAGTTTTTCATAATTTTCTCCATTGAAAGTAATCATATTTGAGGTATGTTTGATACTAAATATGAATACCTCTATTAGACGGGATTTGAACTTTTGTTCACCACACTATGCATATATTTTAAGATAGTTTAACATTTCGTTCTCACTATTCAAAAAAATGAGTGAAATAGAGTGTGGGTGGTGTCTAGGGTAAACCTAGGGCTTCCAATCATCCAAGAGAAGTGTGAGGCTGAGAGAGAGGAGGAAAAAAGAAGGGTGAATGAGGATTCTTAGACTCTCGTGAATTCGAAAAGAAGGGCAGAGAAGCAATCGGTTACAATGGGACAAGGCAACAACAAAAGGTTAAGAAGTGACTTATGGTAAGGGTTGGCAGAGAATCGGCAAAACATAAAGAAGTTACGATAATTACATTTCTCCAATGTTTCAAAAGAGATAACAAGTGAAAAGCTTTGGTATGGGTTCAACCTATGTGGCAAACTTATGGGTGTGTACCTTGCCGAGAGACATAATGTGACGGGTCATAGATTTGGTTTAGTTTATTTTATGAAAGTGTGGGATGAAAGCAATATGGTGCGAGCATTGCGAAATGTATGGTTTATGGAACTTATTTGACTTATTTAAAGTTAAAAATTGATAAAACGAATGAATTAATGATTGATATTATAATCATCTATAATTGATCATATTGTTAGACCGTTGGCGATGACATCAACAATTGTTGATTTAGTCTTCTATTTTGTTAATAAGTGTCCTAGTTAATAAGATAGTGCAGTTAGTATTTGATTTCATTTTGTTTTGGTAGACCGATTCTTAAGCAAGGTTTCTGTTTCTGCTTTGTTTATGTTTCTTCTGTTTTACTGTTATATTTCTTCTGTTTCTGTTTCCTTTCTGCTTCTTGTATTTTGGCTATTTAATAGCCTTAGCTTTTGTTGATTCAATAAGTGATTTCATTCAAGCATTGAGAATACTGTTCTATACCAGTTGCTTTAACAATTGGTATCAGAGCTTCGAAAGGGGCCTGATAGTGTGAGAGTGTGTGGACTGTGAAGTCTAGGGCAAACACGAGAGCTTGAGTGTGTGAGAGTGTGAGTAAACACAAAGAGATTAAGATGTCAATCTCAAAAAGGTTTGAGCAGCCGTCCATTCCCAGATTTGATGGCCATTATGATTACTGGTCAATGACAATGGAGAATTTCCTTAGGAGCAAGGAGATGTGGAACTTGGTGGACGAGGGAATTCCAGCACTGGCAGTTGGAAACGCACCAGTAAGTGAGGCACAGAGAAAGAGTGTGGAGGAGGCTAGACTCAAGGATTTAAAAGTGAAAAATTTATTGTTTTAGGCTATTGACAGAGAAATATTGGAAACAATTCTCGACAAGGGAACATCGAAGGCGATTTGGGATTCAATGAAACAGAAGTATCAAGGGTCCACGAAAGTGAGAAGAGCACAGCTTCAAGCTTTGAGGAAGGAATTTGAGTTACTAGCCATGAAAGAAGGGGAGAAAGTAGATAGTTTCTTGGGGCGGACTCTAACTGTGGTCAACAAAATGAAGACAAATGGTGAGGTGATGGAGCAAAGCAGAGTGGTTGGTAAGATACTTAGATCATTGACCTCCAAATTCAACTATGTGGTTTGCTCAATAGAGGAGTCGAATGATTTAAGTACCTTGAGCATCGATGAATTGCATGGAAGTCTGCTTGTTCATGAACAAAGGATGCAGGGACACCAAGAAGAGGAACAAGTGTTGAAAGTGACATATGATGAGAGATCAGGCAGAGGAAGGGGTAGAGGCATGAATAGAGGAGGACGAGGCAGACAAGCTTTCAACAAAGCTACAGTTGAATGTTTCAATTATCATAAATTGGGACACTTCCAATATGAGTGTCCTGAATGGGAGAAAAGAGCCAATTGTTGAGGAAAAAACCTTTTTGATATATGTTTTAATGACAACAAACCTTTTAAATTAAATGATTAAGTTTTATGAATGGTGGTCTACTAATGATTTCACTTAAGTTTTGTTTAAGGAACATGAATTCATAAGTGAACAAAGCAAGAAACCATTCATGCACAAATGTGATCAATTACAAGAAGCCATTCGAATCACTAAGAAAAAGGCCATGAATCAAGCTGCCAAAACAAGACTGAACAGTCTCCATAATGTCCAGAATTAACAGCATGTTAATGATTCAAGGAAAGCCAAGAAATCAGCATAAAGAACACTCTTGACACAATCTGGAAACAGTAATTATCAGACTCCAGAAGATACCTCATGCAGTTAATTACCAGAAGATACATTATGGAAATTACCAGAGGATACATTCTGGAAATTACCAGAGGATACATTCTAGAAATTAACAGAGGATACATCCTGGATTTACCAGAGAATAAATTCTGGAATTACCAAGGGATAAACCAGGAAGTCGAAAAACATCATCAGAAGGTAACTTTGGAGGCCCAGAACAAACGGAAACAATATCAGAAGAACATCTGATAAACGCTAGAGGGAAGCCTGCCATAAAGACAACTGCTTTATACCAGAAGAATTCAAATATCAAAAGCAATCAAGAAGTTATTCTGATCAGAACATAGCCAAGCAGTGAAATATCAAAACTGTCCAGACTTGACCCATAATGGATCAAAGGATATGTTTGCTGGCCCAGATCAGAAGGAACAAATATCAGATGAAAACCTGGACCATACCAGGATGAAGACTGCCATGAGGAGAGTTGTTCCAGCTCAGAATTAATCAAATGTAATAAGTATTACAAGAGATAAACTGACCAGAACATAGCATGACAGTCGAATTTTACTTCATCCAGAAAACGATATCAGAGGATATCTCTAGAAAATACATTCAGAGGAAGAACCAAGTCTGTTCTTGAACATCAGAATGTCCAGAATGATCAGAACAGTCTCCAGAATGATCTTCTATGAAGAATGATCATCAGTCTCTAGGAATGATCATTAGTCTCCAGAAATAATCATCAATGTCCAGCATGTTAACAATCCATCTCCAACATGTTAACATTAATCTCCAGTATGTTTAACATCATATCATCAGTCTCCATATTGATAAACAATCTCCAGGATTCTGTTCACTTCAGCAAGACTGTTTGAACCTGATTTTTATGCAAGGAAAAATCATGTTTATCTTAAACGGATTTCCAGTACATCATCATAAGATATGAAGCTTTAAAGATTGTTAATTATGATTCTAAATGTATTGTTAAATTAACCTGTGCTTTTGAACAGGTTTCAAAAGAATCAAAAGCAAACAGCATAAACAAAGGTAGAGAACATTCTTGACATATTCTGGAAAACGGAGAAAGTTCGCCAGGCTGTGACAGCATAAAGACCAATCTTTCTCCATCACTTAATTGAAGTTATTGACTCTGGAAGTTACATGGATATGATCACTACATGGCAGAGAACATATAGGATCTATTCAAATCAAAGAGGACATTCAAATTGAAAAAAGAAAAGGACTCTCAAACAAGTCTGTCCAGACAGTTCTGGAAATGATTGTCAAGACTGTTGAAACAATCTTGAAGTCAAGTCAGTTTCCAGTATGTTCAGAAATCAGTCCAGATTGATTATCAATCTCCAGGAAACCCAAAAGCTAAAGCTCCAGATTGATCATCAATCTCCAGCAACTACATTTTTTCTGCAACAAGCTTTGTGATCGTTTTTAATCTGTTTTAAGTGATTCAAAAGCTCCAGTTCAAGCCTACAATATTATCACTTATCAGAAGTATTAAAGGATCAGTAATCACTAAAGAAAATTTGATCCAAAACGCAACACACAGCCCAGTCTGAATAGAAAATAAAAATAGTCAAAAGTTTGATTATTTTTATTCAGAAATAATGTCTTGGGTCAAGCGTGACAAGAGCACTACCAACGGCTCTATTTTTAAATGCTCTCACGCCTATAAAAGGATGGCAAAAGCTCAGGAAGAAATACAGCTTCAAGTACAGAGAAAAACATCACTCACATACATCTACATACTTGAAAATCTTCAATCACTTACAAGAATCACTTTGATTAAATTCATTTTACTCTGATACATTTATACTGAATTCTCTATAAAGAATCGAATCTCAAACAAGAGTTGAGACATCTCAGATTATAACAAAACAATCTCTTCATTATTGTAAAACTCAAACTATAAGAGTTAAGTATAGTTTGGGGTAGATTGTAAGAAATCCTATCAAGGTTGATAGGTGATTTGATTAATCTCTTTCTGGGTGGAATTAGATTAAGTTCTGTAAACAAAGATCAAGGTTGATCTAAGCTAGGTTCTGTAAAACCAAGAAGTTTCTTGTTTTAAACACTTAGTGGAAAATCTCACAGTGGTGAGGATTGGACGTAGCCCGGGTTGGGTGAACCAGGATATATCTGTGTGTGATATCTCTTCCCTTATCCCTATTTACTTTTAGTCTGTTAATTATCAAGTTAGATAGATAAACTGAACTGTTGATTTCAACTAACCAAGAACGTTCTCTGTTTTCTGGTGAAAACCAAGAACGTTCTCTGTTTTCTGTTTTCACAACCAAGATCAATCTTGAGTTATTTTCTTAAGTTTTTAAAAGAAATTTTAAAAGGGCGAATTTACAATTCAAACCCCCCTTCCTTGTAAATCAATATTTCTACTTCAATTGGCATCAGAGCTTGGTCTCTAAAGATTAAGCACCTAACAAGTGTTAGAGGAGAAGATTTAGGAAGAAGAAGTAATGTCAGAAATCAACATGTGCTTAAAGGAAAACTTAGAAAATAATGAGGTAACCATCTCTAAACTCTGTCCTTTATGTGAAGAAATGGAAAAAGAATTTGATAATCTTTTATGTGATTCAAATCTTCTTGCTCGAAATATGGTTTATTAAAAGAACAACTCCGTAAAGAAAAAGAAGAAAAAGAGAAAGCCCAAGCTATGAATGATGAACTCATAAAGGTCATTCAAAGTTTGCAGCAAACTCATTTAAAAACGGTTGAGCAACAAAAGAGTCTCAATGAGATAACCATAAAAAATCATTTTCCAAAATGTTATGAAACTAAAGAAGAAAGGATATTTGACAAAGATGATTTATGTTTCAAAACTTCTCAAAAAGAAAAGATTTATGAAAACCTTTTTGTTCCTAAAAGAAAAGAGGAGAAATGCAAAACCAAGTGTTCATATTGCAGTAAATTTGGACATCTGGAATTTGTATGTTATTTTAAGAAAAGAGATGAAAAAATCAAGAACAAAAGGATTTTTAAAAGGAAAGAGTCTTCTGCAAATAAAGTTGAACCAGTGTTAAAAAATCTGCAGAAAGGAGAACGTTCTCCAGGTTGTTCTCAAAACGGAGAACGTTCTGGAACAAAAGCTGAACTTTCTCCAGAAAGTTTGAAAAAAGGAGAACGTTCTGGAATTTCATCAAAATCAATTTCAAAGACTTTTAAAACTCAGATTTTCAAACCTTCTTCAAGACCAACAACAAAGTGTTCCCGTTGTTCCAAGAATGGCCACTTCGAGTCAAATTGCTATTTTAAAAAGATATCAAGTTTTAAAAAATCTTCTAAAAGAAGATATACTAACCATCAAGGACCCAAACAAATATGGGTACCAAAGTCATTACTAACTTGTGATGCAGGAAGACCATCCAACAATCAAGAAAGAACATTGATACATAAACAAGGCTTGCTCAATACACATGAATGGAAAAGTATGGTGCCGCCTCTCATTACAAAAATTTGGAGCGTCTATAACCTTTGGAAACATTAACAAATCAAAGGTACATGTATCATTTGTTGAAATAATTTTGCATAGATTAAGGATGTTTGATATGTGAAAGATAACTTTGTAAAATTGCTTTTAAAGTTATTTTTTTAAACCCCACGTGGCTAAAGTAAAACAAACATCCTCATGTTTCATTTTAAAGAAAAATTCTTATGTTTTAGACTTAGATGAATTTCCAACCAAATCATGTTTTTAAGTCTTTTAAAAAATCTGTCATTTCCAGAAATGATCAAAGGAAATTTGAAATATTATTCTTCAATAGAAAATGATATTTCACATGATTTGTTTATCAAAGAACTTTCAAACAATATGAAGTTACAAGAAATGGATAGAACAATTTTAAATAAATCAAGTGGAGAAAAATAATTTTGGAGAGAAGCCACAAAAATTGTTTATCATGTTCTTAATCTTGGCTTTAGTAGAAAATATCTTTGACGTGCCTTCATATCATTTTTAATAGAAAGCAAAAGTTATCATACTTTGAATGTCATTACTATGTTTCACATAATAAAGAAAGTATGAGTAATTTGTTTTAAAATGCCATCAAAGTATATATTCTGAATGCTCTACATTCTATAAATAGTATAGAATCTCAAGGCCCAAATGAAATTATGCATATATTATTTGATGAGTTTGATGATTTGAATTTGAGTAAAAAATAAAAAACGAGGAAGAAGAAGTTCAAACTGGCCTGCAACAACAGAACAATCTGCAGGAAACCGAGATTGATAAATAATCTCCGTTTCATTCTCCATCAAAAAGCTGCAGAACAATTGGAGACCATCCTCAAACACAAATCATTGGAGATACAACTGATGGTATTAGAACAAGAATGTCATTCAAATATGTCGTCAACAATAATATGACAATGATCTCCCAAATTGAACCAAAATCAATTAAAGAAGTCATAGTTGATCAATCTTGGATTGAAGTAATGAAGGAAGAACTTCTACAATTTGACAAAGATAAAAATCTGGATTCTTGTTCTAGATCCACAAGATCAATCTATCATTGGAACAAAATGGGTATTTAGAAACAAGCTAGATGAAGAAAAATCTAAAAGAATGATCAATTTAAGCAAAAAAAAAAAAGGGAAAAGAAAAGGGGTTCATACCAGAATGTTATCCACAAAAGCAGAATGTTGACAGTTTATATGCAACATCCAATCAAAACTGATGTTTCCAATTATGATGATATGGTTGAAGAATACCAACAACCTCTAAATGAGTTTGAACCATTTGTTTTCTGCATTCCTACACCTATCTCACTATTGACCCTTCAAAAAGCATCTCCTCATGATCAAGGTATTGGAAGAACTAATTGGGAGGAATTTATTACTGGTCCCAAAGTTGCTGGAGGTGAAAAAGAAATCTCAGATATTGAGAATAACATTGTTATTGCTCAAGAATGTTCTCCATCTTGTACAACCACAACAACTGCCCTTCACGAACGTTCTTCACCTCCAACAAACATTCTCCCTTCTTCATTAAACGTTGCTACTTCAATTGATATTACAAAAATATGATAACAACGTGGCTACGATTTCTCAAACATAGCCAAAAATCGATCAATGAAGCCAAAATAGAGCAATCTTGAATTAATGTCGTAATGGAGGAACTCTCTCAACAACAAAAGATAAATTGTCCCACTTTGACCATCAATCAAGATGAATAAAAGAGAATGAAGAGAAACTCCAAAATATTCAAAGATCTCTTGTCGTTGAAACTAGACCACTAAAGGAGGTACATTCAATCCAAAATTCTTATGCTATTTGCATCATGATAAGAATGAATATTTTTTTATATCATGTGATTGATTGGGTGTTCTTAAAATTAAAAATGATTGTTATTTTTTATGCAAGTATGACTTTAAAAGTTTAAATTGATTACATTACTTGTATGTGCATATGCATATTTTCTATTCTAAATTCAACATGTTTTTACTCTTTGTTCATACACTTTTTATGATAAACAAGTGTGCAAACCCAGTTTGACATTCAAAATTATTGTTCTAGTTATAAAGACATGTAAAATAAATTAGTGTCTTAGACAAAGGGCTGTTTTGTCAAGTATACTTCATTAAACCTTTTTTTTACACTTTGCACAATAACATCTTTCAAATTATCATGTTAAATGAATTAACATCATTCACCTTCTTATGAATTTGAAAGTATGCTTGAATATATGCCTTATTGTTTATTTATGTGTTTGCAAAAAACTTTGTGAAAAACATTTCTTTAATATGACCAAATCCTTTGGCATATTTTTTATTATCCATTTAAAAATTAGTTTTTGAAAAATACAAACATTTTTAGCATAAGAATATTTTGTAAAGAGAGAAATTATATCACATCCATCTTATTTCGCTTCCTTGTATGCGCTTATTCTCTCTAGTTTTTAAAAATGAATAAATGGTTCTATTTCTAACAATAAGCTTGATCATATTCAGGGGGAGTTTTTAGAAAATATCATTCTTCTTAAAACTGAAGTCTACTCATTGTTTTCCTTCTAAAAAAATGAGAAGAATAAATATTTTTGACTATTTTTCAAAGTGAGTTAAAATGCTTGCATACAATTATGTCATATTGTTGTTGTTATCATTATCCATATCTTGATTGCAATATTGACTACAATGAAATGATCATCATACATGCTATGTTCTTTAATGCTAAATGCAAACTTGACTAGTTTGATATATGAATGCCAGTCAACCACATGAATTCTATGTGTAGTGCACTCATGCTATTACTCCATTTTGTTTGTTTTCTTCTATGTCTATTTTCCAACTTTTTTGATAGATGTTAAAAGGGGGAGAGAAATATATGATGGATATAGGATGATAGAAGTTAATGAAGAATGTTAAGAATTAACCTCTTGCATATGTTTAGGGGGAGTTTAATTAGAATGATAAGAATTAAACTCTTGCATGTGTTTAGGGTGAGTTTAATTACATATCTAAGAACATTCTTGCATTTTATTTATATTCATCCATAAAACTTATGATTTATTCAAAAGGTTTGTCATCATCAAAAATAGGGAGATTGTTGAGGAAAAAACGTTTTTGATATATGTTTTAATGACAACAAACCTTTTAAATTAAATGATTAAGTTTTATGAATGGTGGTCTACTAATGATTTCACTTAAGTTTTGTTTAAGGATACTAAATTCATAAGTGAACAAAGCAAGAAACCAATAATGCACAAATGTGATCAATTACATGAAGCCATTCGAATCACTAAGAAAAAGGCCATGAATCAAGCTGCCAAAACAAGACTGAACAGTCTCCAGAATGTCCAGAATTAACAGCATGTTAATGATTCAAAGAAAGCCAAGAAATCAGCATAAAGAACACTCTTGACACAATCTGGAAACAGTAATTATCAGACTCCAGAAGATACCTCATGCAGTCAATTACCAGAAGATACATTATGGAAATTACCAGAGGATACATTCTGGAAATTACCAGAGGATACATTCTGGAAATTAACAGAGGATATGTCCTGGATTTACCCGAGAATAAATTCTGGAATTACCAAGGGATAAACCAGGAAGTCGAAAAACATCATCAGAAGGTAACTTTGGAGGCCCAGAACAAACGGAAACAATATCAGAAGAACATATGATAAACGCCAGAGGGAAGCCTGCCATAAAGACAACTGCTTCATACCAGAAGAATTCAAATATCAGAAGCAATCAAGAAGTTATTCTGATCAGAACATAGCCAAGCAGTGAAATATCAAAACTGTCCAGACTTGACCCATAATGGATCAGAGGATATGTTTGCTGGCCCAGATCAGAAGGAACAAATATCAGATGAAAACCTGGACCATACCAGGATGAAGACTGCCATGAGGAGAGTTGTTCCAGCTCAGAATTAATCAAATGTAATAAGTATTACAAAAGATAAACTGATCAGAACATAGCATGACAGTCAAATTTTACTTCATCCAGAAAACGATATCAGAGGATATCTCTAGAAAATACATTCAGAGGAAGAACCAAGTCTGTTCTTGAACATCAGAATGTCCAGAATGATCAGAACAGTCTCCAGAATGATCTTCTATCAAGAATGATCATCAGTCTCTAGGAATGATCATTAGTCTCCAGAAATAATCATCAATGTCCAGCATGTTAACAATCCATCTCCAACATGTTAACATTAATCTCCAGTATGTTTAACATCATATCATCAGTCTCCATATTGATAAACAATCTCCAAGATTCTGTTCACTTCATCAAGACTGTTTGAACCTGATTTTTATGCAAGGAAAAATCATATTTATCTTAAACAGATTTCCAGTACATCATCATAATATATGAAACTTTAAAGATTGTTAATTATGATTCTAAATGTATTGTTAAATTAACCTGTGCTTTTGAGTGTGTTAATTCAAAGACAGGTTTCAAAAGAATCAAAAGCAAACAGCATAAACAAAGGCAGAGAACATTCTTGACATATTCTGGAAAACGGAGAAAGTTCACCAGGCTGTGACAGCATAAAGACCAATCTTTCTCCATCACTTAATTGAAGTTATTGACTCTGGAAGTTACATGGATATGATCACTACATGGCAGAGAACACATAGGATCTATTCAAATCAAAGAGGACATTCAAATTGAAAAAGAAAAGGACTCTCAAACAAGTCCGCCCAGACAGTTCTGGAAATGATTGTCAAGACTGTTGAAACAATCTTGAAGTCAAGTCAGTTTCTAGTATGTTCAAAAATTAGTCCAGATTGATTATCAATCTCCAGGAAACCCAAAAGCTAAAGCTCCAGATTGATCATCAATATCCAGCAACTACAGTTTTTCTGCAACAAGCTTTGTGATCGTTTTTAATCTGTTTTAAGTGATTCAAAAGCTCCAGTTCAAGCCTACAATATTATCACTTATCATAAGTATTAAAGGATCAATAACCACTAAAGAAAATTTGATCCAAAACGCAACACACAGCCCAGTCTGAACAGAAAATAAAAATAGTCAAAAGTTTGATTATTTTTATTCAGAAATAATATCTTGGGTCAAGCCTGACAAGAGCACTACCAACGGATCTATTTCTAAATGCTCTCACGCCTATAAAAGGAAGGCAAAAGCTCAGGAAGAAATACAGCTTCAAGTACAGAGAAAAACATCACTCACATACATCTACATACTTGAAAATCTTCAATCACTTACAAGAATCACTTTGATTAAATTCATTTTACTCTGATACATTTATACTGAATTCTCTATAAAGAATCGAATCTCAAACAAGAGTTGAGACATCTCAGATTATAACAAAACAATCTCTTCATTATTGTAAAACTCAAACTATAAGAGTTAAGTATAGTTTGGGGTAGATTGTAAGAAATCCTATCAAGGTTGATAGGTGATTTGATTAATCTCTTTCTGGGTGGAATTAGATTAAGTTCTGTAAACAAAGATCAAGGTTGATCTAAGCTAGGTTCTGTAAAACCAAGAAGTTTCTTGTTTTAAACACTTAGTGGAAAATCTCACAGTGGTGAGGATTGGACGTAGCCCGGGTTGGGTGAACCAGGATATATCTGTGTGTGATATCTCTTCCCTTATCCCTATTTACTTTTAGTCTGTTAATTATCAAAGTTAGATAAATAAACTGAACTGTTGATTTCAACTAACCAAGAACGTTCTCTGTTTTCTGGTGAAAACCAAGAACGTTTTATGTTTTCTGTTTTCACAACCAAGATCAATCTTGAGTTATTTTCTTAAGTTTTTAACAGAAATTTTAAAAGGGCGGATTTACAATTCAAACCCCCTTCCTTGTAAACCGATATTGCTACTTCACCAATTATGTAGAGTTGGATGAGGAGGAAGAGCTTCTACTGATGTCCTATGTTGTGATCAATAATTCGAAGAGAGAAGTAGTATGGTTACTTGAGTCTGGTTGTTCTAACCATATGACAGGAAACGGGAAATGGTTTGTGGAACTAGATAAGCAATTCAGTCATTCAGTGAAACTTGGAATCAATCTCAGAATGCCAGTGAAAGGGAAGGGCAACATTAGACTTGAAGTAGAAGATGCAACTTAGATAATTTTAGAAGTTTATTATGTTCCTGAGTTGAAAAATAATCTGTTGAGTATTGGTCAGTTGCAAGAGAAAAATTTGGCTATCTTGATACAAAATGGAGAATGTAGAGTCTATCATCCTAGAAGGGGACTAATCATGCACACACTTATGACATCGAATAGGATGTTTGTAGTTCTGGCTAATGTTGTGGTGCATACATCATCTACATGTCTAAGTGTGAGAAGTGATGATATTGGTGAGTTGTGGCATAAGAGATATGGTCATTTGAGTATTACAAGTCTGAATTTGTTGCAACAAAAGGAACTTGTCCGAGGAATTCCCAAGTTTCAGATGCCAACCAATGTGTGTACAAGCTGCATGAAAGGGAAACAACATCGGAAGATCATTCCAAAGAAAAGCAAGTGGAGAGCAACACAGAAGCTACAACTTGTACACTCAGACATTTGCGGACCTATCACTCCAAAGTCATATGACAACAAAAGGTATTTGTTAACCTTTATTGATGACTTGAGTCGCAAGCTTTGGGTTTATTTTTTGAATGAGAAGAGTGAAGCCTTCACAACATTCAAAAGCTTTAAAAATGTTGTGGAGAAGGAGTCTGGTCTATCTATTTGTGGATTAAGAATAGATAGAGGAGGGGAGTTCACCTCCAAGGAGTTCACAGAGTTTTGTAGACTTGAAGGTATTAAGAGAAAATTGACTACAGCCTACACTCCTCAACAAAACGGGGTTGCAGAACGCAAAAATCGTACCATTCTCAACATGGTGCGATGTTTGCTAGAAGAGAAGAAAATGCCTACTTCGTTCTGGCCAGAAGCTGTGAAGTTGACATGTCACATTCTCAACCGAAGTCCAACCTCTGCCGTAAAGGACAAGACACCAGAAGAATGCTGGAGTGAAATTAAGCCTAATGTTGATCATTTTCGAGTGTTTGGATGTGTAGCAAATGTGCATGTACCAAATGCAAAGAGGTTGAAGTTGGATGCTAGAAGTCAAGAGTGTGTGATGATAGGGTATAGTGAAGAGTCTAAAGGATACAAAATGGTTAATCCGACTACAAGGAAGGTGATAATTAGCAGAGATGTTATGTTTGAAGAAGAGGAAAGTTGGGATTGGAGAAGGACAGAAGAAGAAGCTAAGAATGACATTCTTGATTGGGGAGAAATTGATGAAGATACATATGCCTCTAGTGATGAAAGTGAAGGAGAAAATTCACAAGAAGAAGGAGAATCTGGTCACAGTGGTATCACTAGTGATGCTACAACATCTACACTTCCTGAAAGAAGAGTCACTCGAGCTCCAACTTATCTTCAAGATTATACAAGCGGAGAAAGACTCTCAGAAGAAGAAGAAGAGGTACAAAATTTAGTTTTGTTTATGTTTTCTGATGATTCTATTTACTATGAAGAAGCAATGAAAATGAAAAGATGGAGGGATGCAATGGATATGGAGTTTGGTGCTATTGTAAAGAATGAAACCTGGGAGCTTGTTGATGTACCAAAGGAGGTCAAAGTAATTGGTGTAAAGTGGGTATATAAAACCAAGTTGAATGAGAATGGTGAGATAGTGTAAAGCTCAGCTTGTGGCTAAGGGATATGCGCAAGAAAAGGGAGTAGACTATAATGAAGTTTTTGCTCCAGTTGCTAGATGGGATACAATCCGTACGGTGATAGCTTTGGCAGCAAGAAATGGATGGACACTCTTTCAACTTGATGTCAAAAGCACCTTTCTTCATGGTGAGCTGAATGAAGATGTTTACATTGCACAACCTCCAGGTTATGTGGTCAATGAGGAAGAGAAGAAAGTCTACAAACTAAAGAAAGCACTTTATGGTCTAAAGCAGGCACCAAGAGCATGGTTTAGCAGAATTGAAGGCTACTTTATTAAGGAGGGGTTTGAGAAAAGCATCTATGAGCACACCTTATTCATCAAAAGAGAAGAGAAGAACAAGATCCTAATTGTAAGTCTCTATGTTGATGATCTCATTTTTACTAGCAATGATTCAATTATGGTGAATGAGTACAAAGAGTCTATGAAAAAGGAGTTTGGGATGACTGATCTTGGTAAGATGAAGTATTTCCTGGGATTTGAAATACGGCAGAACTCCAATGGCATTCACATTGGTCAAAGGAAGTATGCTGAAGAAGTTCTGAAAAAATTTGGGTTGGAGAGTTGCAATGGAGTTAAGAATCCCATGGTTCCAAGAAGTAATAGACTGACAAAACAAGAAGATGGTAAGAAGGTAGATGCAACCTTATTCAAGCAAATGGTGGGAAGTCTGATGTACATGACAATCACAAAACCTGACTTAGCTTATAGTGTTTGTCTGATAAGTCGTTTCATGGCCAATCCTATGGAGTCTCACATGATGGCAGCCAAGAGAATTCTCAGATACATTAGTTTTACAAAAAAGGATGTGAAGATGAGATGCTAGCCTATACAGACAGTGACTATGCAGGGGACTTGGATGATCGAAAAAGCACTTCTGGTTATGTTTTCATGCTAAGTGGAGGAGCAGTGGCTTGGTCATCAAAGAAGCAACCAGTGGTGACACTTTCAACCACCGAAGCAGAATATGTGGCAGCTGCTTCTTGTGCATGTCAGTGCATTTGGTTGCAACAGATACTTAAGCAGATTGGAGGTACTCAAAGTAAAAGTGTCAAGGTACTGTGTGATAACTCTTCTACAATAAAACTTGCAAAGAATCCAGTCTTCCATGGTAGGAGTAAGCATATTGATGTGAAGTTCCATTTCCTAAGGAATCTCACAAAGGATGAAGTGATTGATATGAAACACTGTGGTACAAGTGAGCTGTTGGCTGACATTATGAATAAGCCTATGAGGTTGGAGCTGTTTGAAAGATTCAGAGAGGCACTTGGAGTGAAGTCAGCTGGGGAAGTAAACTAAAATGCTTCTGGCATGTTCAGTTTAGGGGAGCAATTGTTAGACCGTTGGCGATGACATCAGCAATTGTTGATTTAGTCTTCTATTTTGTTAGTAAGTGTCCTAGTTAATAGGATAGTGCAGTTAGTATTTGATTTCATTTTGTTTTGGTAGACCGATTCTTAAGCAAGGTTTTTGTTTCTGCTTTGTTTCTGTTTCTTTTGTTTTACTGTTCTGTTTCTTCTGTTTCTGTTTTCTTCTGCTTCTGCTTCTTGTATTTTGGCTATTTAATAGCCTTAGCTTCTGTTGATTCAATAAGTGATTTCATTCAAGCATTGAGAATACTGTTCTATACCAGTTACTTTAACACACATATGTACAAAATAACAATCATTTATTTGATAATTAATTATTAACATATTCACTTTATTATTTAAAATGAATTGTTCATTTTAGATGAGTCAAATCCTTATAGAACATACAAACCATATTTTTTTCTTCAATCTCCTAAACTGATTTTCAAACATTTTTTTTTAAGATTTCTTCAAACATATTTAATATTAATAATGATTTAAAACTTAGGAATGTAATGTATGGTTCTAATACCAAATGTTAAAAATAACAACGATGCATTTAAGTTTGTGACACAAATAGAGCCTTATTAATAATAAACATGTAAAACATTAGTGCTTTCTTACGGACCACGAGTCGCTCATTACCATATTAAATGGATGTAAATATTTAAAAGCTTTTTTAATAAAATATTATTGTTTTAGTGAAACTATTAAAATATAAATATTTTTGGATGATGAAAAATTAAGGTGAAAGAATGATGTCTCAACTTAGTTGAAATTTTTAGTGTTTATCGAATATTTATAAAAAAATTTACATTTATTTTCCTTCAACAATAAATATAATATTTTTTTTTAACACTTTCAAGTAAAATATACATATACTATCGCTTATCTGTAAAAATATTATAGGTAGACATATAGATATTAATTTATAAAAATTCAATTTTATTTAGTATAAAACAATTTATAAATTTACGAATATTTTATTAATAACAAATATCTGTTTTGTATATAAAAAAAAATCACATATAATTTATATAGTTAGTTAAAATTAATGCATTATGATTTTTTTTCAAATTTAATCTAAGAGATATTTAAGATATGTCCTACTTTTTTTGTTTGTACATAAATAAGAGTTCCATTAACGAGGATTACACCCGGCCAATAGAGGTGCTAATAGACTAGGTCAAGCTAGGTTTTGTTAGTCCTAAGTCTCACCTATCAAAAAAATTTAAGGCCTAAACCTAACCTGTGACATGTTTTTTAGGTCTGAGTCTGGGCTTGATAGAAAACTGGTATGACCTGTTAGTCGACTTAAAAAACCTATTTCATTTTAACATTTTTGAAAATAGATTAACGAGTTAATATGTCAATGAAATTAAGTTCTATTTTGATATTTAACATGACATTTTGAAGAATATGACTTTATACACATCATACTTCAATTATATTTTATAATAATACATTTAAATATGTCAAAAACTAAATAATGTTAATATACATAAATTACTAAATGTTGAATATCTAACAAAAAGATCAAAATTTAATATAATAATTATAGTAATAAAAAAATTATTTATATTTATTTAAATAGGTCGACCTAAAAGGCTTATTATGTGGCATCTAATATGACATTTTTAATTAAATAGACTTTTTAAAAAACATTGTTCTTATCTTGTTTAAAAGAAAAGCATGACGTAATATGGGTCTAACATAGACTAAGTCGTAGCTCTATGGAACCTATTCTCACCTCTACTTGCCAAGAAAAAGCAAAGGTGGATGGAAAAAGGTACACGACCGAAAACATTATTTTATCAAACTATCAATCTTTAGTGTAATTGTGTTTTCCACTATCATTAACACAAAGTACAATAATATATTGAAAATTGTTCCTATAATAATAATTGAATAATACTATAGTAAAAATATTATTAACGATTTTGAAAACTAAGAATGACTTTCGTTTAGACACAATTTTATTTTGTAAAAGTGACACACATCGTAAGACAGAACAAATATTTGTCATATGTATGATTTATATATTAAATTATAATTATTTTTTTAGGAAATAAACTATAATTATTATATTGTAATTTTCTTTAAATTTCATTTTCATCCAAAAAATAATTTAGAGAGACATTACTAATAAAATACATATTTATTTTTTAATTAATTAATTTGTAAATAACAACTTTTTAACTAATTGATCTGTAAAAATATTTATTACGTGTATTATTTATACAAAAAATTAAAATATCATTTAAATTATTATATAAAAGATATTCAAAAGACACCCTGTGAATAAAATACAATATTTAAGGTTGTAACAACGATAAGATAGAGTACCTGTGATAGCCATTGAAGACTGTACGAGGAATGGATAAAGTGTATTGTTTTAGTTGGAAAAATCCTGCCGTAAAAGGAACAAGGAAGACCATTGAAAAAACATGGACCAACCCCACCTTCCACTTCATCATTTAATTTCTCTTTGAATTTATCAAGTAACTTAAAAAGGTTGTTGAAATCATTCCCGGGAAGATCATTCATGAACACTTGATATTCTGGAGACTCATGGTTCAATTCTTGGCAAATTTTCTCCACTAATTTGATAGTTTCAGATATAACAAATAAAGTGTTTGGTCCAGAGGAACAACCTAAGTCTGCAATTCGTAGCTTTCTAGGGAATGTTCTGACGTAGAAGTTCCTTATGGCTTTTTCTCTCGTATCCTTTGTCAAACAAATAACATTTTTCTGTACCATAAAATCTTCTCGTAAGACAACTAGAATAAAGTACAACTTTAAGTACTATTAATTTAGTATATTCTTAACCGTGCTGAATAATTTTGGTAATATGTATTCCAATTTATGAAATAATTTTAGAAAAAAATTAAATCGATTATTTTACTTATTATATTGTACAATTTTATACCTGAAGTAAGGAGTTATTTGCATAACTTGTTTCTGTGGTGCCTCCATTCATATGCTGTACTTGTCCCACATTCTTCGTTGTTTCTCTTTTCTCCATTTCACTCTTTCTCTAAACTTCCTTTTTTTTTCTTTTTATATATAATACTTTCTCAATAGTTTATTTCTCCGTTTCCAATCTTGATTTAAGAAAAACCCATAGGTCGCCTTATACATTTTTTTTCATAGTAAAATAAGCATAATTTAAATAATGCTACCAATATATTATTTAACACAATTTCAACATATTCTCTCTAAATCGTTAAAATTCACATGGTCCCAGACTAGTCTCTTAGGTGGGAGAGTTTTATGGCTCAAGTATCATATTAAGCCTTTTTTTTGTCAATAGATGAAATAGTACAAGTTAGAAAAATGTGTCTAAATGCATTGGTCATTGTCTTTTCCCTTCGCCATGCTGAATCAGAAAAGCAACTTGCTGTGTCTCCTTGCTCAGTATTTAAAGATGACTTTGGTTACAAAAAGCACAAGAACATTCTTCTTCAGAAAAAAAAACGTTTTCTTTGAACTAGACTAAAACATAAAAACACCTTATTAAGAAAATTACTTTATTAATTCTCGTGTCCAACAACTCTTTTCTCCTTCAACAAACCGAAGTTCTCCTAATCTATAAATAGAAATGAATGTTAAACATGAAAAACAAGAGTCTAAGCTAAAAATCGTCATCATTGTTTTATTCTCAAGTTAATCTCAAGACTCTTTTTATCATACACTTAAATTTCAAATCTGCTAATTCGAGCTACGTATCTTTGAGTGTGCTGATACATTTTCTTTACTTCTTAGATTTATCATAAGCAAAGAATTCATATACTTATTCATATATTTGTAAAAATCTCTCAAAGTCTTTCCTTTATGATTGTTGATTGTGAGGTTGTATTAAGTCTATTTAGACTGAGTTTGTAAGTCTTGTGAAGTTATGATAATACAGGTTATAAACCTGTTGCGGCTTTAATAATACATGGTAAATTAAATCAATATGTGATCTAAAAAAAATATTATAAAATTGTGTTGAAACAACGTTTCCCTTTAGCAAAATAATAAAAAAATTGTGGTAGCCAAAAGTAAAATCTTCGGACTTTAACCAAGATTAAGTCTATTGTGGACAAATCCTTTACATTGTTTTTTTATTTTCATCTCCGTTTTGAAGTAGCTTGATTTGTAATTAGTTGTTACTTGGATGTTTATCTTTTTGTGAATTATTGGACATATCTTTTTGTTGTGTTTGTGTTGCCATATTTGATTTAATGGTGAGTTGTATATTTGTTCATTTCTATATCCTTTTACATCTTATGCTTAGATAGTGTGTTTGATATATTTGAGCTTATTAAAAAAAAAAATTATACTAATAACTATAGGTGGAGAGCCAATGAGACCATAACCACCCTCTATTCTCTATTGTATTAAATAATTTAATGTTAATGTGTTAAAAAATATTTTTCACACACGTCTCTACTCTTCTTTGGGAAAAATGTATCAAACCATTAAAACAAGGCGTGCTTTAAATTTTGTGTCCTTAAGTCTAGTTCTAAACCAAATCCTTTAAATGTCTTAAATGCTAATTATACTTCTTTTAAATAAATGTATCAAACCATAAAAACAAGACTATTCTATGTGTTAAATTTTGTTTTTGAAATTTCTTGTATGTAAAATTGTTTTCTCAATATTTTTTATTTGAGTTTTTAAAATTTTTTATATGTAAAATATTTTTTCAGTTTTTTTTACATTATGGAAATTTCGGTTTTTGAAATTTTCAAAAGGAGAATTTTTATTAAATATAAAAAATTTGGAGTTTTTGAAATTTTCGATATGAAAATTTTTTTCTCTATTTTTTTATACTTATCGAAAATTTCATTTTTTGAAATTTCTAGTAGTAATTTTTTTTTAATTTGTTTTACAAAATTAATTGAAATTTTAAAATAAACATAATTTGTTTACAAAGATATTTTTTTTTCATTTACATATAATATATATCATATCTTTATTTACAATCTAACAAATAAAAAAAGAACTATTTGGTTACTCATTTTTTTTAAAATTAAATTTTTTATTTAGTAGGGTCAATAGATAGTTTTAAATATAAAATTAGTTCATTATTTAGTTAATTTTTTAGTATTTTTCTATTTATAATATTTACAATATAATAAGTTAATTTTAAAAAAATGAATATCTAATCGTTCACTGTGGTAATTTTGTTGTTTATATTAATATATATTATATCATGTGATGAAGAGATGTTACCAAATACATGACAAAATAAAATATTAGCATATGTGTATCAAACATATAATATAATAATATGATAGTATTTATTGTGTCACTATCATGTATTTATCCAGTTTTATTTATGTTTTTATCCTTTCATGTTCATCAAACGGATCTTAAGAGTTGTAATTTAGAGTTAGTGATATTGAAACTTAATAGTGTTTATAAAAATGAGGTATGATTTTTGGTTATGCCCAAAGGGTATCCACTTTTGTGAAAGGGAAAAAATGCATCATCACACATGCGCAATCGCTGTCCGGCTCGGCTCGGCCGAGCTTGGATTTGAGTTATGTTGTGTATTATTTTTAGAATCCAAAAAATATTTTATATTTATTTTTTTAATATGTGCCTCCTTCTCTCTGAAATTTTTTTGACATGTTTTTTTGTGTTGGCCGAGTCCTCCTTTCAGTTCCACTTCTCTTTGTTAGTTTTTACGTGACCGAGTCTTCCTCCACTTTCCTCTGATTTCACAGGTCAGATTTTTGTAAACTGATTCGTCATTAGAGTATTGGTCAGATCAAATACCATTCTCATGGAATTTGCTCTGATCAAATACATAATTCCTTGATAAATAGATAATTCCACTCAGTTCACAAATTAAATCAAAACTTCGAAATAAATGAGTTTTCTGTCTTCTCCCTTTTCAGCTTAGTCTCAACTTTTGTTGCTTCCTCTTACACAATTTTAGACAGTACCACAAAACGTATTGAAAAAAGCGAACTAATCTGTGATTCAATTCAATAATATCTTCGGTAACTGAAAATTATTTTTTAAAAGTGTTATTGAAAACTCAAAAACAACAATTAGTTCTTTATCAACTTGAAAAATAAAACAAACTCATTTTGTCAATGCCAAGAAATAAATAAATTAGAATGTATAAAACATCATTTTGAATCTTAAAATTGTAAACATCCGTCCGGCAAATAGCATCTTCGCTGTCTTTAAATAATTTGTAAACATTTGTTCCACTTTAAATAATTTAAATAGTACTTTAATATTTTATAAATTTGAAATTCTTAATTGATTGAGGTTTACGATGGCATATGATCAAATACTAATTTATTAAAAAAAAATATGATAACGGATCGAGAGAGTTGAGAGGGAATGAAAATATGCGTACTGGTAAAATTAGCTACTTATTGGCATTTCACGTGACCCTATGTATCAGTGCAAAGTACGTACGATCGCTTGTGCATTCCGGTCTTCTTTTTCTTGAAAAAAACATTGCTTCTTCGATCAAAGGAATGGACATGAATTTACCAATTCAACTTTCCAACAAACACACACCTCAGGAATGCTTGGAATTTTTTATTGAAATATTTTTTTTTTAAATTAATCAAAATGTCTCACTTTGAGATTAAAATACGAAATTGTTCTATTTTTTTCTCCCTTAACGAGATCGCATCTTAGAAATGCGATAAGGGAAATTTTTTATTTTTTTGGTCCAGTAGAAAGTCGCATCCGGAAGATGTGACCAGCTACTTCTGTATTATTATTTTTTTTTTAATTTTACAAATAGATTTTGTATTATTTAATAAATTAAAAATAATTAAATTATTTTAATAAATAAAATACTATTAATAAATTAAAATACATTAAATTATAAAAAATAATTTAAAAATTAATAAAAATACATTAAATAAAAATTAGAGTTGAAATTTAAAGGACTAAGTTTATATATTGATTCTTCAAATTTTTTAAAAATTAAAAAAATGACATGATAGATCGATAATGTACTATTTAAATCACTTTTAATCAATTTTGAAAATCTTGCATCATTTCATGTAACTCATTCAAATATAATTAAAAAATTTGAATTATTTAAAATATTTATTTCAAATTATACTATTGTGTAACATTTATGTTGACTATAAAAGAGACTAGGGTCTGACATGAATACCTTAAGAGTATAAGTCATAAATTAGCAATTCTGGTGCAAAACAAAGTCTGCATAATTACAATTCCGGTTTGATTGACTGTGCACAAATTCTGGTTGTGCAATTATGTTTTTTGCGTGCATTTTTTGGTTATGTTGTTGGCTGTTTTGGTGGTTTCATCTGTGCAGTGAATATTTTAGAGGGCTTTCTAATTGACTTGTGTGCATATGCAATGATATAATATTTGTTCCTCTGATACTTGAAAAAACAAAGTGTGAGACTATAGTATTGTATATTTTTTTATATTTTAAAATAGTAAGATAAATCAAAATTAATTATCCAGGTAAAACACATCAAATTTCTCTTGTAAGTGTCTCATAGCAAATATCTATTCATACTTCAAAATTAAAAATACAATCCATTCAAGCATAGATTATTGTTAATCACCAATTTTTTAGAATTAGTTCCACCAAAATCCAAATCATACAATAGCATTCTTCTCCATCTTCAAACATAAACCTCTACTATATTTGTCTTTGTTATCCTTCTTCTACTTTTAATATCTCACAACTCAGAAAGCTTAAGAAAAAACATGTAAATATAACAGTAGCAGTATTACAGTATCACACTGATATTTTAGGGGAACAAAACAATTACATGCAAAAGTAAAACTTAGGAGCAGCTTTATCACTCTAACAAACAAAAATAGAAGCTGAAAGCATTATATATATATATATATATATATATATATATATATATATATATATAAAATTCTACATAATTTAGTTACCCTCTTGAACGGAAAAACATTCTTCTGATTCATCTCAAAGAGAGAAACCTTTTTACACAAACTTTAAAAATGTCTTCCCAACACAAACAATAAGCAACAACTATTCCAAATTCAAATTTCAGAACCCAATTTGTCTTCCTCTATTTCCACCAAACCTTCCATTAGATCTAGCTCTTTTCCATCGCCTTTCATCAGCGATCCTCCCGTAGATTTTTCGAATAAGGTATAGTTTATGAGACTGTTGAGCAATGACATTACCTGTAGAAGAAGTCTGACCAAGCATTATTCCATAACCATCGTTGAAAGATTCCATTCCTTGTGTAAGAAGTTGCCAGAACAATGCTCCACTTGCAGGACCGCCTCTTTTCGCAGACGAATATATCTTGTAGTACACGATACTAAAGAGTTGGTCCCTTTGATTTGTATTGTAACTTGAATCCTTGAATGACTTTCCAAATTCTGCTACTAGTATTGGTTTCTTCAGTGCATATTGTGCGTCTAGGAAATGAGCACTTAGCCAGTTGTTCAAAAATGCTACCTGATCTTGCTCGTTTGTACTTGACACCCTGTTTGTGCAATGAAAAAAGCACCATTATATCTGTTACTGATACAAACATGTTAACAAATACTAAGTTCTTGTTCTAGAGGCCTAACAAATTGATGTTAAATTTGAACTAAAATGGTAATTACTAATTAAGCAATGTTTGGTTGCTTGCGTGTGTGATTGTTATTTTAGTTACCATTGGTCGGGATAACAGTGAACGGTTGCAAAATCAATGTCTGGGACTCGATTATTGGCAATAAAGTCTGTCCCAATATTGAAACCAGGATTCAAGCTCGTCCTTTGTGGTGTTGATTGTCCGTAAAACCCTTCAAGTCCAGCTTCCAATAAGTGATTCCTGTCAATTGACTTCACTAAAGAAGCCATTTCCGTGATCCAACCCTATAATCAAAAAGTTAAGCATAGCCGTGAAATCAGGCCCGTGATTTGAGAAATGTGTCCAAATCATATTGGCCCACAATACTATTTGTAAAAGTTTTCTTCTACCACAATAATTTAATTTTCAATTTTAATTTCTTCACTGTCTAAGACAGGAGGAATAAAGGTGGATTGGAAAGTCAAAAGAGGAAAAGATAGAATAAAAGAAAAAGGGGTGGAATAAAGAAAAGAACAACAAACAAGTAAAGAATAACTTTTTTTTTTTTTTTTGTGAAAATTAAAATGTAAAAAATTAAAATATTTGACCTGAATAGTCCTTCCTGAAGGATCTGATGTACACCTAGGTTCATTCATAAGCTCCCATGCCATGATTGTTGGGTCATCTTTGTAATGAATTCCAGTAAAACTGTTGTATCTGTTAAGAACAGTCTGTTCAAGAATGCAGGAAAATTATATTAGATCAAATTATGTTATCCTAAGACCAAAACTATACTATATATTATTATACAAGTATCAACATATCAAATAAAAAAGTAATTATGATAATTTATAAATAAGAGTGAAGTTATAAAAAAACCTTTAGTAAGAGTTTACATTCCTAAAACATAGAATAATGTCAAAGTAAGCAGAAAACAATTTTAGCAAGCAAGAAAACAGAACTTGAACTAACCTTAACATGGTTGATGTAGAAACCTTTAACAACAGGGTTTCTGAAGAAATCATCATCTGATGTCAAATACTGTCCATTGTTACTTCTAGCCCAGTTCACATACTGCTTCTTCCCTCCAAAACTCTCATAATTGTTCACCAAGCTCAGTATGAGCTTGATTTTATACTTTCTAGCCTCAGATATAACAAAATCCAACCCCTTCAAACCAACAAAGAGAGAAAATCAGAAAACAAAAAAATACATTCAACTACCAAATGATATGTTAAATTGACCCATTTTGAACCTAGACTCTTTATGAGAAATACCTTAAACATTTGCTCATTATAGAAGCCAGGAGAATATTGTAAAGGACTATAACCACCATCACTAAATGCCCAAGTTCTAGCAACAGTAAGGCCATGGCTTGTTGCTTCATGGAAGGCATTAGAAACCTTGTATCTCTGAGATGGGTCAGAAGCTGTATACATTAACCAGTAAGCATTGAAGCCATTTGCATAGTAAGGGTTACCATTTAACATGAAGTGGATGCCTCTTGTTCTGACAAAACCATCACCAGCTTCTACACTGACTTGATGGACCAAAATGGACAAAAGAAACAATAAAGCAAAATGATTCATCTTTGGTTCAATCTCCTACTCTCTTGCTAAATACACTAACACTATCTATGTGTATAGGGGAACTTCTCTAGTTTGTTTATATACTTAGATTTAGTAAAGTTACTTCAGTGGTTACAGGTAAGAGAAAATGCAAAAGTGCATATGCTTGCTTTTGGTATATTTAAATTCGTGGTGAAATCGACATAATTATGTTAGTCACTTCAATTTCAACAAAATTATTATGTCAATATGATTTTATTAAATTTCGATCATTCAAACATACACTTAATAATTGTTATAGGAATTTGTATCCTATATAATAATACGGTGTTACACACAATCTAATATCTATATAGTTGTTGGATTGAACTTTATTTTGTCACGATCCAATGATTTTATTGTGTGAAAAAAAATGAAAAAGATCCAATAGTTGTGTGGGACCTTAAAAGTGGGAAGGAAGTTTGTCTTCTTGAATTACAAGTAAGGAAAATAACTAGGAAGAAAAAAAATGAAAATTGTTATTGTTATTGTTATTATAGGCCTAGTAGCCTAAACTAGTATGGTTTTGGTAATGAAGTTAAAGTAGTCCCTCTTCTAAATAGTTTTAAATGTGAAACAAAAGAAAAAGCAACAAAGAGTAAAATGTCAGATTGTTTTTAATTTTTATACGTATTTATGAATATGAAATACTTAAAGATATAATCTTGGGATAATTATGAACTAAAAAATGGCATAAGTTAGAAATTCTTATTAGTTATATCTCAGTAGCATATAAATGTTGATAGTTATATTAGTTAAAAAAGTTGATGCTATGCTGGTGTAATTACTTGTTTGAAGTTAATGGTAGGTAATATATAAATGTGTCTGCAACTGTTTTTGAGCTTTTAACTATTTTGACTTTAATAAACTTCTAAGTCCTAGGAACTCCAATAAATTTTTAGTGCCTGTTTGAAGTGCACCGACAAAAACCCAATGTTAAATGTATCCAGAATCTCCGGTTATTATTATAAATAAAAAATAATTTTACAAATATTAAAAAAATGTAATTAAGTGTAATTATTTTTTAAAATTTAATATAAAATATAAATTTAATTTATTAAAGTAATAATTTAATTATCAATATTAAATATGTGTATTAAAAATAATAATCTCCAATAGATAAAAATAATTAACTTTTGCCCCAAAATTTAAGACTTTTTTACTTATATATAATTGTACATTTTATAGATATATGGATGGTTGAAGACTACTCAAGTATGCAGCACTAGTACGTGTAAACATTTGGTAGTATTTTTATCTTGTTTTGCAATCTCTATATAGCATCTGATCCACCACGTGGCATAGTATGGTTTTGTAGAAGCAGCATCCTTCTGAGGGCCAACACTATTTATTGTGTCATCTTCTTCTTCTTTACTTTGGCATCCTTCCTTGCAAGATTTGGTTGTAAGTACTAAGTAGAATCAATTATGGTTGTCGGTAGTTATTAAATTGTTGGACTATTTAGAGACTGAGCCATGTTTATGTGGAAACAGAATTGATAGCTAATGAAATGGGTAGTAGGTTGTGTGTGTATACGTGCTGCAATAATCACGGAAAATGGTGGGGACAAGTAGGATAACGTCGTGGGTGAACAAGTCACGTTCCCTTTCACTTTGAGACACCATCACGTGCTTTGGTGGATATGGATTTGGATTTAAAAACCATACGGATTGAATTGAATTTCTCATACCATGCATTTGACAAGTATTGAGTGACATTCATGCAATAACACAACATAAACATTTCAGTTCATAATTGTACAAGGTTATATTATATAAATTATAATATTACTTTCACCAAAAAATTAATAAAATCACTATTACGTCCGTCTTTATATATATTTATCAATGTCTAGTTAAGAAAATTAATTTTTACATTAAATATGTCAATAGTATATATTTTTTTCTTTTAAAATTACCCTTTATTTATTAAGATAGAGAAGTATTTGAGCTTTAAAATCTTTACATTTAATTAAGGGTATTATTGTGAAAAATGAAGTAATGTTTCTTGTAATTTGAAGAGAGCTTTCTTGGTGGTAGAGTGTATTAATATTACAATAACTTAGTATCAATCACCGTAACACACTCACTTCTTCCCAACTATCCTCTGAGTAGAGGTAAATACAACCTAGCCTCCAAATTACCCCGATAATGTTTGAGCCACTTCAGTGATTTCACATTGTTCTCATAGCTTGCATAGTAGTACTTTTTGTTTCAATAATCTTCCTCTATCTCAACCACACTCTGGTTGAATTCAATGATTAAACATATCTTTCCATTTCTTCATCTTTCTATTCAATAAACTCAAGATATTCAAACCATGTGATTTGTGATATAATATACTAATTTCAATCTTACACCTCAAAATGGAGGATGAGACTTTCCTTTTGCTGAACTTGTCATTAACTGTTAGGTTACACAATGAAGGGAAATTAAAGTAGTTATGAGTCGTTAGAGTAGTTAGGAAGATAATTAGTTAAGTTAGTTATGTTTCTGTTTTGGTAGTTAAAGTTTGTTACTTAGTTGCTTTTGATTCCCCTGTCTCCCTTGTATGGAAAGTCTTTAAAAAAAAATACTCTCTCCTTTTAGAAAGGATTTTATTTTGCAAAACTTAGAAATTAACTTGTATTTTAGTTAAAGGATGCATTCGTATTAACTTGTATTTTAGTTTTGGAGTATATCATCCCTCTATTTTTTTGAAAAACTTTCTTATATTATTTGTAATATTTTAGTTTAAACATAATTTTGGTCATTTATCTTTTACCTAATATTTGTTTTGGTCATTTTTTTTTTAATTTTGATCATTTTTTTTATAAGTGATATAATTTAGCCTTTTTCATCATAACTTTTTCAAACAATTATATAATTATTGTAATAAACTATTAAGAGCACATCTTCCCTCACAGACTAGAGTTGAAATCTGATAAACTTTGAAAATTGTCCTCTATTTCAATTAGAATACATATGTTTCAATATTTCAACAAGATTACATATATTTTAAGTGTAAGTCTATTATTGGGTTAAATAAATATTATTTTTAGATAATATTATAATGGATATAATAATTGTTAGAAGAGCTTCCAAAAACTGAATGATGTTATAACTACCAAAATTTTATTTAAGCCTAATATTTTTTTAATTATTAGTGCTGTTCTTCTAAATCCTCCTTGATTCCCAACATTAACCCTCATAAAGATAAAATATCCTTAATAGCAGTAGCCATTCCAAACACCTTTGTTTTCTAGGGTAATCAATGCATATCAATGATATATAAAGATAAACTTCTAAGCAACCTTTTACTACAATTTGTATTCTACTGATCTGCTGATTCACCAACGAACAACAGACAGACACAGCACAAAAAGTAGATTTGATTTTTATTAAGTAGATCAAACAAAAATTCAGAGGACAATCAAATTCTATTTCTAAGTGTAAAATTGCTCAGCAAAGAACCTGCTGCTATAATGTACTGTGCCAGATTTATCAGATTCAAAACATTCCAGAAAAAACTACCTAAAATAATTTCCAGTGGAAGTCACATTTATATATCTAGATTATGCACATATACAGGATGCCAGAAAATTGTAACTGATCTAAGAGATGAGTTGACCACACAGTGGCATGTATAACTTTTATTTTTCTCTCCTAAAGTCTCTGAGTAACAAGGATTTGCAGTTAGTGACTATGGAGTGAATTACTCAGTTGCATCGTCGTGTTCGGGAACCAGATGATCTTCTGCAGAGGATGATCCTCTACCCACTGGGAGATAAGACCATGCTATTGCTGCAGTACCAAGTGCAATCACAGTCGTAATGGAACCCCAAATCCATTTCTGCCTCCTACTCTTTCTTTGCCTCTCACGTCGTGCCATCTCTACACAAAACAGAAATCACATAAATGAGATTGAAAATTAAGCAAGCTGAATAAAACATGACATACTTTAAGCTGTGAACAAGGTAATGCCATGTTTGCAAATAGGATGTTATAGTTGTGTTTTTGTGCAAAGAGAATATCATCTAGTCCGTGGAAAACCAAAGGTTCAAACTCGTACAAAACCATTAAGAAAAATCTTCTATACTTGGATAATGGAGTTGGACCCACTAGAATAAAAGTAGTTTCAATTAGTTATGGTTCCCCTAACTAAAGCATCTGAGGTGCGTCATCTAAATACAGCAAAAACCAATAACATATAATACCTCCCAAAAGACATCAGAACAAATCAAGGCAAAATTAAACTTTTGCCAATCTAGCAAGTAAACAACCATCAGTCTACAAAGGAGTCATTCCATGCAAAATTCAATTTTTTTATAAGACCCCATGTACCTTTAATTCAGAACGCATTCAAGTAAACTAAATGCAAGCTTTAAAGAGTATAAAGAACCCAAGTAGTCAAGAGCCACCATAGATTGTCAAGTCTAAACTCTTAATAAAACAACTATCCCACAGCCATAACTATTGACCAGATACAAGATATTCAGTCAACAGCTTAATTTAAATGCACAGCAAGACAAGTGCTATGAGGGGGGGAAATGACAAATCAAATATCCACTGGTTGAATAGATATATCCAATTATACATAGAAAAGTTAGCTATGCGTTCATACAATCAAAACAATTATGGACCAAAGATATGATGATATAAGTCTTACCAACTGCTTCCTGGTTTCTCTGAGACATCTCCCTATTCATGGTCTCATAACAGTGGAGACGTTCCAAGAGCCGAGTAATCTCAAAGTTCTTTGCCTCCAGTTGAGCTTCCATCTCCATCTCTACCTCAGCCCTGACAGTTCCTCTCCCAATAGTATCTGATACAAACCTAACAACATAAAGTTGTTGATATAGGTCTTCCACAGGATCAGAATTCAGCTGCTCACCCTCAACAACAGCAGTAACATCTGCAGGCAAAACAATTCCCGCTAGACACATCCCCTGCCTAATACTCTGCCATTGACTTTTCATGTTGTTGAGGGATTCTTCAGCTTGCTTCCGCTTTTCTATCTCCATCAATAGACTCAGTCTGATTTCATGCAATTCAGCTTCAACATCTTTGGCAGAATTTTGAGTAGCAGAATCTGATGATAGTTCTACAGGAAGAGAAGAAACAAGTAAGCTAATATATGACACAAAATATTTCTAAGAAACTCCATTACAGAAGTAATGATCCTCTCTTGCTCCCCATTTAATCAGTATATGAAATATGCAATTAGAATGATATATCCATGGAAATTTGATAAATCCCATTCATCATAGCAGCATGTCCAATAAGTTACGACACTGAGAAAACATAAGAAAAATTTAGCCTACGATTATTGCCATGTGCATTTGCAAACTGAAAATTGGCAGGAAAGCTTATCCAGTTTACCTTCCCAAGCATCATAAAACTCCGCACCAGGACTGTTGAATTTCACAGATAGGTCTGTCCCTGCATTCTCTTCCACATCTGTGTTACTAGTGAAACTCATTGAATCTTGTGGGTCAAAGAAGTCATCAATCTCGGAAAGTCTTTCAGAATTCAATGCACACCCATTATCCCTGACTAAAACATTTGTTAAGCTACTATTCTCAGGTTCTCTGTGTCCATTCACCACCTCACTCCCATTGCTTCTATCAAATTCACCACCACAGACACCATTCACATGCTCCTCTTCAACAAGTCTAGGGTTTGTAAAATTCAATTGTAGATCACCAGCCGAACTTGCAACCACAGTATCAAAGCTCTTATCATTGACCTTTTCATCACCAGAAACATTATTCTTGGACAACACACTGGCCTCAGACGAACTCTTGAGTAGGTGCGGGCCACGGCGTTTATGGTTAACGATGTATGGTGAAGGAGGGAAAGAAGAAGGTGTATCAGCAACCGGAAGTGGCTTCACTTCAGGTGTTGTATAAAGTGCTGGCTTTAACGGAGGACGAGGAACATTATTTTTGGCAGCTGGAGCACTAGTAGTCCTGTCAAGTGCCTGAGATTTTGGTACAGGCATTGAAGTTATAATTGGTTTATCAATTGGCTTGGAAGCTCCAGTCTCTAAAAACCTATCCAATGCTATTGCAGTAAAAACCGGCATATCTGCAAATTATAGACATATAAATCATAAATGCGAATACTTAAGAACTCAAAAAAGCTTCCCACTCAAACATACTATTTAGCACCTATAAACCTAGTTAGATTGACTTTTTTGATTATTTGAGCTTATCTACCGGCATAAGTATAAATACTTGTGAGAGTTTATGTCACCATCTTATGATATCTCTATAAGTTGTTTTCAACTTATTTTCATAAGCTCTCGAAGATAACTTATTAAACCAGCTTACAACTTAGATGAAACATAAGCAGTTATATGCTAAGACCTTATGCTATAAGCACTTAATTAAAGTGTTGATCCAAACATGGCATATATCAATATGCAATAGAAATCCCTAATGCTGTATCCATCATTAATAAGAGAAGCAACCTAGCAAGGAAGAGTTGAGTTGAGTTGCTTTGTTCTACTAATAAAATAACAATAACAAAATTTGCATATAATTTTCTCCAGAAAACTAGGGAAAAATATTTAAATAATAATAATAAAAGCATGAACGAAATTCAAAATCCAAACCGCCAAACTGACTGAGGAAGCATAAAAAGAAGAATAAAAAAGAAAGGCGTAAAGGAGAGAGATATGGAAAAAGAAAAACCTGAAAGTGACAGGAAAGAGAGTAAGCGGTGGGAAGGTGCAGAGGCGTACTACGAAAGAAGCTGCTGCTGCATATTTAACGGAAGTTTCTCGATGTCTAAGTAGCGCTAGAATTTAAAGATCAAACTTCTTTGTGTGTTATTATGTTTTTCTTTGGAATTTTCTCTTGGGAGTTTGGTGTAGGGGTTGAGGGGGACTTTACCACCTTTCTCTTTATTCTTCTATTCTCTTTTTGGGTTATATATGCTATATATTCTGTGGACCTTACCTGCCTTGGCCCATTAACCAATTGGAGTTTGGGTTATTTTTAAGAGTCCAACCAAAGGAGCACCCAGATCAAATAACAGGCGTGGATTCTATTAACAAAATTTTACCGGTAAACCACTGGTTCATGTGTAAGTACGGCTGCTGTTATTTTGGAAACTAAAAAAAAAAATTAATTAATTATTGGATCATCAAAATGTCATTTTGTTTAGTTGATGTTATACCAATCATAAATTATTTTGATAAATTGTGTCTTTTACAAATTTTTATGATATATATTTTTTTAATAACTATTTTGATAATCTAAAAATTAATTTGAGTTTTTTGTTGAGTGTTGAATCAAAATATCAGCGTTTTATATTTTTTAAAAATTAAAATAATTATTTATCCTATATATTTTATCCCACACCTGATACCTCCTACCCCACATTTTAATGAAAATCTAATTTTACCCTTATATTTAAAAAAAAATAATTTGAAAACCATCATTTAAAAAGAAAATTGAAGTTTCTCCAAATGGTAGATATTTTTTTCAAAAACATGCATGGTTAAAGTGTTTATCAAAAAATTTGATTTAAGTTTTCTAAAACATAAAATTGCTACAGATTTAAATTTTTTGAAAAATTTAAATTTTAAAATTTTTAGAATATATGAATTTTTCAGAACACAAATTGAAGATGGTAGAGTAAGACAATTTTTTTATTTTTGTTTAAAAAAATGTTAAAATAGGTATTTTATGTAAAATGTGGAGTAGGAATATAATAAAATGAGTATGGAAAAAAAAATTCATCTTCATTTGATAGAGATAGTCTAAACTTAGTAGAAACGTTCACCACATAATTCACTTCTAATGAAAATAACTAATCGAAAAAATTGGTCGGCTTGCCAAACAACTCCAAATGTAAGCCAGCTATGCAAAATTTGAGTGAATAAAGAAACACTAGCTCAGATGAATGTTCCTACTATTCACCCACATTTTCCTCATTAAAGCGATCTAAATTTCACATAGGCCTTAAGCACATAAATAAATTTATTTCATAATATCCAATTCGATTCAACAGGCAGATGAACATACATGCATACCTATCAATAATGAAGAACAAAATCATTTATACTTTGATCTACATCCTCTTATGAAAATTGATATGAAAGTGATCAAACTCTAATTTTTACATGAAATTAGTAGCACTAAGATTTGAGTTCTAAACGTGAGCAAAGCCATCTCATTTGTAATAGATTACAGGCTTATTCAAATCCGAATCCCACATGCCTCCTTCCTTCATATACTCAACATATCTTGCAAATTCAGGCTTAGATGTTGCCTTTTTCTTCTTCTTCCGAAAATCAAAAAAGTTGAAAATTGGGTGAGTATTTTTCTCCTTTTGATCACTACTTGATTTCTTTGTGGGGTTTCTTTGTAGATTAATATCTCCAAAGTTTGAAACCATATCCATTTTTGCCTTTGAATTTGATGGCACACTTGTGCTTTTCATCAACTCCTCATTAGAAATCCCATTTCCAACAAATTCTTTATCTAATTTCTCATACCCTCTTCTAGTACTATTGGATTTAAACATGGTTGGATTTTGTTCTATGAAAAACAATATTTTTAGTCTTTGATTGATGGATTAAAAATGTGAAGATATGAAATTGGTTAATGGTTGGTGACTTGTAGCACTTACCATAATATAAGTGGTTTATATATTCTATGATGTAAGGTTTGGTTCGCTAGTTGTTTATTAATTTGCTTATGTAATGTTTGTCTTTCTTGTTGTTTTTCTATATACGTTGTTTGAAAACATGATAGTTATGCAATTTCTATTGACTTTTTGTACCATCCACAACAAAATTCCGCATACAATTAAATGCAGGTTACGTCATGGACCAAGAAAAATAAATTAAAATAAATTGTGAATATGTGATAATTTAGTTTTACTTTTTCCCGGTACACCAAGCTTGATTTCTGTAGTCAAAGTGACTCTAACCCAACGGCCAACGGTACGTCCTTCGAAAACTCTAGTTTGCACATGAATTATGAAACATTGAAATATTCAAAATAAATTGTTGGGGAGAGTAGACCAGCACGGTACTATGACAGCAAAAAAAAATTAAAATAATGTTTCATGAGTAGAATATCTTTAATGATTTTAATAAAAGTAATATTAATTTTAATCTTATTTTTATGTTCTAACTCAAACATTAATATTTTTAAATTGAACGTCATGTCTCGAATTTAAACTCTAGACGTTGTAGTTGTTTAAGAAAAAAATAATAATCTCTGTTGATTGTGAACAATTAATTAATACTATTTGTTTATGTTAAACATATTGTATTGTAGTTATGATTTTGCAATTGTTTTCTCTCATACCATAATAAGCCCCGTTAATCATGATTAAAACAATTTAAAAATACGTATTAAAATATAAAATTAAATAAATTAATTATTAAAAAATGTTATACTATTTTCTTCATAAAAAAGTTATATTACTTTCTTAAGAAAAATGTTATAGTAGCTTTTTTTTATAAATGCTTATTATTTTATTGTCAAATAAAAATAAAACTAATTATTTTAAAAGAGTTTGATTTTTATAACAGTATAGAAAGTCTTATCCAGTCGATATCAATTATGTAAATGATTTTACAAGTAATCATGACAAAAGTAAAATATTACTAATTATTGTGATTGATTGACGATGTAAAATTATTTTAATTGGTCTATATAAATTAGAGTCATTTCCCTAACCCTAAACATTAATTAGCCAAGGAGATTGATCTGTATCTGTTTCAGAAAATTATGAACAGCTTAAGACAGAAATAAACTAATGTTAGTTACAGATTTGTATTAACTCAGTGCAAATTTAAAAATCAATCCATTGTCGTCCAGCGGTTAGGATATCTGGCTTTCACCCAGGAGACCCGGGTTCGATTCCCGGCAATGGAATTTTTTTTTTCCGATAGCATTGCATTGTGAATCAACGTAGGAAGACTAGTAAAACTCTTTAATTCCATAATACCGAAAAAATCTGTACAATTCTATAATTTTATTAAAATAACTCACATTACAATGATGTTCATTCAATTAAATATACTTTCATAAAATGTTTATGAAATTATTGTTTCTACTCAATTTTTTTATAAACAAATATAAATTATATTCTAATTTTATAGATATAGAGAAAAAATAAATATTAAAATATGATTGATATAATTAATTTATAAATGTGTTTATATAAATATGTTCATACAAATTCATTGAGTTTAGAATGACAACGTGACTTGGTGGTTATTAATAATAATGTAGGGAATAAAGTGATAAGAGGTAAAGATTTCCATTCTACACCAACAAAATAACAACTTATACTTGCTATTTAAAAAAAATAAGAAAACAGTAATAGTTAATTGAATTAATTTTCAAAATCAAATTTTTTATCCAAATAAAAAAGACAATTTTCAATTGTCATTTACAGTTTTTTTTTTTTTTAGTCTTAAAAAGAATGATAGCTATCATCATAGTCATTTACAGTTTTTAAATTAATTTATAAACGCCGATAATGGGTAGCTAACTATGTATTGTGTTTAGGTTATACAGAGAAATTAAAATGAATCTTCGAAGTCACAAATTCAAATGAAGACGCATCTACGAGGACATGCAAAATCAAGAATAACAAAAGACAAAACCGCAGCGATACGAAGGAAAAAAAAGGTTTAGCTGGTGTGTCTGAATTGAGTAGAGACCCTCTTAAGAAGTGGAGGTATCCTTGCTCATCTAAATTGATTACCTTTATTTTAAAGTACACGCCCAACTACAGGACTGTAGAACTACATATATGTCCCTTTAAAGACAACCAAATTGTTGTGTAGTCATTATCAAGAAAAACAGCCATACGCCCACATAGAGCATGTTCTGATATTCAAGGTAACAGTATGAACACCAATGCACCCCCAAAACTTATTGGAAACAAGAGCAGCCATCATCCTAGAAATCGCACATAAAAGGTACTCAGAAAAGAATTAAAATTAAGCCTTTGGAACTTTATCTAGCACAACGTTATCAGGGAGGTTAATCTCTTGAGGTGTTTCACGAACATCGCCTTGTATCGAACCATATTCGTCAGGACGAACAAACTTCTTGCCAAGAACTTTCACAAATTCAGTCTCATCCAGCTTTTTTGCATTTTCAGCAGCATGAGCCTGAGCCAAATTGGAATAATTTAAGGCGGATTGTGAGAAGAAGGTCATTTCATCTTCTGAGAGCTTCCTCAAGAACCTTGCTGGATTACCTCCCCAAACCTGCAAAACGAAAGATACATGTGATAATCGTAAATAAGCTGAAAACCTTCTGAACAATTCATATGAATTTAGGTCCAATCACTCCTAGGGATGAGTGCTCTATGTCAATTTCCACTGACAGTTGTAGGAAATTATAATATCTAAAACTATTTAATTCCAGTTTTAAAGAGAGGAAACAGAACAGAGCACACCCCCTTCTCTGAAGGAAAACAACATGTTCATACAAACCTCTCCACAGGGGATCCTTGTATTCTGCCTGACAAGAGCTCCAGCAGCAACCATGGCATGTTTCTCAACATACACACCATCAAGCAAGGTTGCACCCATGCCAATGAATGCCTCATCTTCAACAGTGCATCCTTGTAAAACAGCGCTATGACCTAAATTCATAGTGCCAAATCCTTAGATAAAGGTTCACACTAAAACCATGTTTAAGTCATTGACAAAATGATAACATATCCCTTTCACTCACCTACAGTGACATTATCTCCAATGATAGTAGGTAATACCTTTCCACTCAAATTAGACTTAGCAACGTGAACAAGAGAATTGTCTTGTATGTTAGTAGAAGATCCAATAGTTATGCTGTTAGCATCACCTTCACAGAAAAAATATCATTTAGTTAAAGGTAAAAAACAGCAACAGAATCACAAATATCGGAAAGACAACGGGTGGGGAATATTAATACTAAACTCCATTTTATATGGAATACACAATGTGCATGTAAGATGATTATGAGTGCATGCATAAAATAACACAGGCGCAACAGTTGTCCTTAACATTCCATTTGAATAGAAATAGTTGAAGTTGAAGCAATGAAAAGTCGATGAAATAACTGTCAAAAGTGTGGTCATTTCCGTGTTACCCAAAGAGAGCAGAAGGAAGTACAATGCAGTTAGGGCCTAGGGGTGTTCAATGGTTCGGCTAAACCCAATCCAACATGTCAAAACCCAATACCTGACCTAAACAATTTAACTTCTTTTATTTTATATTTTTTCTTATTCATATGTTATTAGGTCTAAGTTTACTAAATAATATTAAATTTGAGCTATTGGAGAATTATTCAATTAATGTATTATTGAAAAACGTACATAAACCTGATCCAACCCAAACCAAAGAATTTTGATTAGTTTGGTTAATGGGTTTGGTCAAGCCAACCCCTGAACACCCCTAAATGCAGTAAGAAATAAGCTTCTAACTCCATCACTCAAAATAAGAATGCTTGGTAAAGGTATCCAAATGGAAGGACAGGACATGTGGAACAGAGTAAAAATGGAGTGGAGTGGAAAGGTTTTGCCCATCAGTCTTGGTGTTTGGTAAAGGTATCCAAATGGAAGGACGAGACATGTAGAACAGAGTAAAAATGGAGAAGAGTGGAAAGGTTTTGCCCATCAGTCTCGGTGTTTGGTAAAGGTATCCAAATTGACTGAAAGTCATTTTCAAGCAATGGGATGAGAGGCTTAAAATTACAGTCCTGAAGTGAATGAGTATCATTTCCACTTATAGTTCCACCATTTTTTGTTGCACATAACGAGTTTTAACTATATTTTCATGTCAAATATTTCACTGCCTAATATCAGATCAACCAAGCACACCCCAGGTTAAAGTTGACCAGTTTGTAATCCCCCACCCCTGCCGTCCCACGTCCATTTTTCCATTACAATGAAATTAAGAAGAAAACTCAGCATACATTTAGTTAAATTTCAATATGATTGTCTAATCATGTATTTAGATAAACCATATTTATGATAAATGAAAAGTAGAACCTAACATAAATTCTATAAACCCTAATCATGTTCAATTAATAACAATGAGAACACAAAAACACAATAAACTTAATAAAAATATTGGTGGATTTCAATTTCAATGGAATGAAAACCATGTAATGTATCCAAAAAAATAAGGAATCACTGAGTTGAAGGAAACTAGTGGATTTACCTCTGAGAACACATCCATACCAAATGGATGAAGCTTGACCAATCTGAACATCACCAGTGATGGAAGCACTAGGGGCGATAAATGCATCCTTATGAACATAAGGAGCTTTGTTGAATATATTCATCAAAGGTCGATGCCTGGACACTGAATATGAATCGAAACCCTAATTAATAGTTTGCATAACAATTTACATAAAAAAAATGTGTCTCAATTTCAAACCCTAATTATGCAAAATCTATAAAATTAATAAACGAATTAGTTAATTGGTTGAGCAAGTGAAAGAAATATTAGCAGTAATAAAATGTAGAAAAAATGAATGAAAATGCGTAAAATGGAACGGGGAGTGGAAGGTACGTTGTTCTTGGAAGAAGTAGTTTCCTTGGAGACGGGAACCGAGACGATCAATGGCTTGACCGGTTTCGCGGATCCAGAATCCGACGGTGTAGAAAGCTTTGCCCAACGTTCCCATTTCTCAATCTGAATACAAGTGCGGTGTGGTAGGGGTGAGTGGTGACTTCACTTGCAGCGATCTTCACTCTTTTTCTCTTTTCTCAATTTCACATCTGTTTTGGTTCCCACTTCCCAGTTCAATTACATCGCTAAAACTATAACATTTTACAAATTACATTTATCTCTACTGCGTTTTAAGATTTACTGCATCTTATTCTTTAGTGAAAATTTAATTTCCGAGCAAGTAAAAATCGTTTGAAACGATTATTTTTTTCGAAATAAACTATCAATTTACTCCCTTAACTTTATTGTTTCTCCAATTTGGCCCCTGAGCAAGTGAAATATAATAATAATTTTTTAAAATTATTATTAATATATCGTTCAATTTAGTCGTTTAATTGCTTTTAAAAATAAGAGAGAATAATAATTCAAAATTAATTTGATGGATTTTAAACAATTTAAAGACTAATGATATTTTTATAGTTTATATACTAAATTAAATAAATAATATGGTATGTATTCGAATTCAGACAATTGCGATTGATGCAAGTATTTTTACTAATTCATCCCTATAAAAAAATACATAATAATAATTTAAAAGTTAAATTGATGATTTATTATAATCATAATACTTTTTTATATGAAAATCTAAATATCATATTTACCGTCGTGTGTTTTCGTATAATTATCATTATATTTATATACCCAAAGTTGGGTTTGAATATGTGTAGGGAATGCTATTGGATCTCAAATTTTAAGAGCCACCAACAAAAAAATTATAGTATAAAAAAATATATGGTAAACAAATGTAGTATAATAAATTATAATAAAATGTCAAAATAGGAGTTTAATAGTTTTTTTTTAAATTTTAAATTTATAAATTAGTAGACCTTTATAATTGAATATCTATAAAACATAATGAATCTTATTTTATCCTTATACTAAAATTAGAATAAAAAAAATATTGTTTTTTTCAATTCTCCTACTTTTATTACTCTTTGATTTCTAAAGTTTGTGAACAAGAAAAAATAGAAGTAAATAGTTAAATGTTTCTAGTTACTACTCCATTCATGAATTTTGATGGTTTTAATTTTGAAAATAGCTATTCTTTTTTTACGAAAAATGGATAAAATAGGAGATTTGACCACATGCAAGTTATTGAGAGACAATTAGAGTATTAGTAAATTTTAGTTAATCACCACTAAATTTTATTTTTGTTTTATACAAAAAAATTGAGAATATTGTTTTTGTTAAACACTAGTATTATTTTGTAAGTTTTTCTAATCACATATTCCTCTTTGATTGTTAGTGTCACTGTGTCAATAGATTGCAAATATCTATTTCAATTTCAATAGGACCTCGTGCATATTATCCAAATTGTGTGGGGGGAACTAAAGTTTATTAATATGTTACTCGGGTGTTGATGGATTAATCTCCATATTTAAGAATCGAGCAGTAAAGTTTATAATTTTATTTTTATTTTTTCATAAAAAGCATATTTTAATAAAATGGATATGATATCTCTATACATAACCAAAGATTAATCCTTCAAACAACTGAGTAGCATATTCTTTACTATCGTCTAAATTTTTGGTACCAAATAAATTTATGAGAGTGTAAAAGGGAAAGGTTGAGAATATCATCATAGTTCTAGTCACAATAACAATACCAACAAGAACATGTTTATGGCTTTTATAAATCAGCGCTTCAATACTAGAGATGAGTTCAGAATTCGATGGCAATACAACTGCAACCTCAAATCAGAAGATTAAGTTGCCGATTGTTGTGCTTGTGCCAGAGGCCAAGCAGCTCAAGTGCACGACACAATGGCAGAAATAGCATTGTGTATGGAGTTTTTATTGACATTTGTATAAATAATTTAGAGATGGATGTTCAGTTTCTAAAAAAGTCACTTCCTTAAGCTCTCAACTATGTAAGAAGCATAGAGGTCCCTGCAAAAGGAAATATTCTTGTAAGAAACTCAAAAATTCATTTCATCCCCAAGGGAAAAGCAAAATCATTGAAGATTAAGGCTGAGAATCCAAAACTAGATTCCAAGCATGAAAAAGGAGGAGATCACAACAAAGAAAAATATCTCACATTGAGTACTTGATGGAATCAATGGCAGCCTTAGCTGGTAGAAAATCTTCAACATCAACTTTTTTGTTCTCATTCTTCTTGTCTAGGGTGGCTAGCTAAGGATATATGCATCAAACTAGGGGATGTGGTAATGATAGCATTGACAAAAGAAAAAGGTTTCAAGTATTTAAAATAGTCATTTTATAAAATAAAATAAAAAGAATTTAAAATTGTCATTGAAACAGTAGGGGAGACATGACTCTTTGAACCTGAAAAACTAATCATTAATGGGTAAAGTTGTCAACGATGAACAGCTATGTACTGAAATGCATATATATACATGTACTAACTGATCCCCTCATAGAAAATGGTTAAAATTTGAAAAACAAATTTTTTTTTGAACATATAATTTTTGAAATGATCAAAAGTGCATTTAATGTTGTACTTCTAATAAACAATTTCTATTTCTTTAGATTTAACATGTGCCCTAAGAACATTTGTTAACATGATCAATAAACTTAAAGTAAATAACAGGATACAGTCCTCAAAGAATCTTCTTATTTCAGCCAGCCGATGTGGAGGAAGCTCTTTGATGTCTGTGTAATGGCGGAACTCAGGGTCATCAGCACAAACTGCTATGATCTTGTCATCCTTCTCACCCTGTACCACAATGCATTAATAAATAGTTTTTTTCCCTAAATGTCTACTTTAATTAATTAATTGAAGAAAAAATTACTAATTATATAACATTGGCAACCAAATAACAGTTAAAAGGAGCAAAAGTTACAGTCCACTACTGTAACAATTTTCCTTGGATCCTTCAATTTTATTTGTTTCTCCTCAACAAAATGAAGACTCATTATTCATAACACTTCCACAGTTAAAATAGAACTATGGTTCAAAAAGTTAATGATGATAAATTTCATTAATGTTATAGCGCATACAGGATAGAGCAAAGTTTTCATTGTTCCAGTCATGGGACAACCACATAACCTTGATGTTCAATTCACTAGCAGATAACCAAACAATTAGCTAACAAGTTAAATACTTAAAAGGCTAATGGTGGCCTTTTTTTCCCTCACACAGTTCTTTTTCATTTTCCCAAACAAAAGAAAACTAAGGCAAGCAGGAGGCAATTTCTACCTGATCAATCATGGGCATTAGTCCAATAGCACGAGCACGAAGGAAGGTGCCAGGAAGCACAGGTTCCTGCTCAAAAGTTTTGATTTTTAATACAGATGAAATTTCAGATAAAAAGTGAAGACAGGCATTTCTGTAAAACATCAGAGATAATAAGTTTTAAGTGTTGCTACCTGCATCAGAACCAGAACATCCATAGGATCACTGTCTTCACAAATGGTTCGTGGGATAAACCCGTAGTTGTGTGGGTAGACAACTGATGAGTAAAGAACACGATCAACCTAAGGTATTTAGCCCATTTAGTTATGCTTCAGTACAAACAGATAAAAGACTCAAAACTAGAAAAATTGCATTGTTATCAATGAATAGCAAGGCAGCAAATGATTCACTCTAAATCCTATAGCTCACTAACATGCAATCATAGTCTATCATTCAACAAACAAGGATGCTACAGTTAAAAGTGTTCGATATCAAACAACATTTGCTTGGAAACAATAATAGCACTCATATCATCTGAAATGCATTGTGAGTGTATCACTTACCATGTGTGATTCTACATGAATCAAAATCCAAAATTCCATATTCCGCCTTTTCAGCCTAGCTACTAGGCTTTGTGCATGGAAAATACAGTGGTCCATCAACGGATCTAGGATAGGTTTTGACATCATCTTCGGTTTTAGGTCTAACACAACTCCACAAAACCGGTAGGTGAGATGACGATTACATAAGTTTTATAAACTCTATTTAGGATTCTTATCTAGCCAAGGTGGAACTTGGTATTTTCCAACTAACTTTTAATATTAAAAAGCTTGCTCCTAAGAATGCTGACATGTTAAGTCGTGAAGCTTGCAAAAGCAGACGACCCTCCACAATTAGGGAAATTTTTTCTAAAGAATATGCAGGAGTTTTTTAAACATTTCAGCTTCAAAGTTGAAAAAGTCCGACTAGTAAGTGAACTAGTGAAGCAATGGTAAATGGCAATACTATCCCCTTGCAAGAAAGTACTTCATATCTTGCTATTGAATCAAGCGTATGGAATGGAAGAAGGCAAATTTAAGTAGAGAATAGGCAATCACACCTTTATAAGACCACTTTTCTTGTCCAGCTCATACTTAACCTTGCCGCCTTTGCTAATTTCAACCACCTGCCATGGAAATACATTTATTTCTCTAAGAAAACATGAATAGGGAACAAGAGCTCGTTGGAATAATCTAAGTAGGTATAATGTAAGATCTGAAATTCCAGATTGCTAGTTGGATGGCCATTTTTGGGGCCACACAAGCTTAATCACTTTTCTAGCTGCACTCACTACAAGTACAAAGATGAATAAATATTTGATGGATTGCTTTAAATAAATTAATATAGGCCCCACAATTTAGATGGCCGTGCCCATAATGCTGCTGCAATTAACATTCCTATAAGGAAATTTGCAAAGGTTTCTGAATGTAAGTTACAAAACAGCAAAGAAAAAACTTACACAGTTGAAAACTGATGGAGCTCCTGGCCCTGCATTTATATAAAAACATTTGTAAGTTTTAAGCTAAACAATTTTACATCCATATTTTTTTATCAGTATTAGGCTAGCCTTCAATGGAGAAAGATGGCTTATTGAAACTACACAACTGTTTCTTTTGCATTATAAGTAGTGTTGTCAATCGCTGATCGCGGAAAATAGAGATTTGTTCAAATTCCTCTGTGCTATAGCGGCTATTTGACAACATTTTGTACTAAACAGCGGGTGCATCGCGAAACAATAGCGATTTGTTCAAATTCCGATATGCTATAGCGTTATAGCCGCTATTTGACAACACTAATTCTGAGGAGAAAACAATCAAAGAAGAATATAAATTTTGCAAAACACAAATTCATTATAACTAAAAGTGACCCCAAAAAATATCCACAGGCTTTTTGTTGTACCTATCTCTACATCGTGCCAGGGGTGAGCAGCAACAGTTCTACGTGACATCGAAGAAAGTATTCTTTCATTGAGCTTAGGATGAGGAACACTCGAAGACCCTTCATGGTTAGCCATATTAACTTCGTAGACAAAACCTACAAGAGCATAAAAATCACACAATAGAAGAGGCTGTCAGTCTAAATCATCACACTGTATTATTGCAGCTAATACAGTAGTCAGAAGAATCCACTTCAGCATTTTATTCTTTCAAAGATTAACCAGCAAAACAGATGTGAACGGCGCGAGTCGGGTGGTGTTGGTTACTATATTGAGCTAAACAATATAGAATCAAATTATTCATGTAAGAGCAGTGATTAATTAGCTTTTCTATCTCGAATCTGTATAGAATCAAAATATAGGCAATAAAGAACAATGAATAAATAAAGAATTCACTTCAACATTTTTTCTTTCACTGATTATTTCGGAAAGAACAATGAACCTGTCCGTATGCTACATATTTTGTCACATCAAATATACGACTTAATTAGACATATCAGTTGTAGAATTAGTAACAAAATTGCCACAAACATAGCATCATATAAAAAAGTAATCTGAAGAACATCAACAACAAAGTTCAAGGTAATTCAATTCAGTACTGATCATTTGATTCCCGAAATTCAACGTAGAAAGTGGAATTACTTTTTTTTTTATGGAGAAAGTAATGCGATTTGATTCAGGCGTGACTAACTAAGTAATAGTAAATCGAGAAACAAAAAAGTACCAAAAGAATGAACGAGATCAAAACTCAGAATCAGTAAGTATGAATAAAAAATTGTAGTGCGATAATTTGAATGAAGAATGATGAATTAATGTAAAGAGTAAGAAGTGACTTACAGAAAATAGAGAATGAGAGTGAGTCAGAAGTTGGCGACTAGGGAAGCAGAAACAATATTCAATTCAATATAAGCTAAACTCAGCGGCCAAACGTTGAATTGAATATGTGACGTGTGATTAAAGCAGATTTCCATCGGACGGTTCGGAATTAAGATATGAGGGATTCTAGGTAAACCAAATATTCAGATATCGGACAATAATGTCACATGTCCGTGACTTCCACTGGAAAATAAATAAATAAATATATCGTAAATAAATATTTACCTCATTTATGCCTAGTGATTCGTGATTGTGATGCGAAGCCTATATTTAGGCCAATAAAAAAAAATTGTTTGTTTTAGGAAATACAATGGGACGAAAAAAGAGGTTTTTTTTTTCATTTATATATTGTTTTTAACTTTTTAACATATCCTATTTTGAAATTTTTATATTGTTTTATGTTTTTTACTTTTAAGAGACTGTATTTTGTGACTAAAAATGATTTTTGTTTAATTTTTTTTAATGCATTATCATTAAAATAAAAAAATTAAAGGTCTGTAGTTGGTCGTATATCGGAAATACGATTTTTTATTGGAGACAAAAATCACATCTTTGGTAGTCGAGGTGGGAATGCTACTTCCTAAAAATTAAAAAAGTGGATAGAATATAAATAAATAAAAAACAAAAAAAGAAAGAAAAAAAAAAGTTAGTTGATTTTATAATTACTTAATTAAATAGAAAATGAAAATAAAAAATTAAAATACACGTTTGAAGATCATCATAATTGAATCATATTAACCACCACAATACAATATAATAAAAGTAATTGAAGTAAGGTTTAAATGCTTTGCAAGCTTGTTACCAAATGTTAAAGCCATAGCTCATGTTAAATGATAAATCAAGAACTAACTCTACTATAAAAATTGTTTGATGAATCTACAATCTTGATCGCCAATACGACTATGATGCTCTCAAGAAACCACTCACATTAATTATGAACCAACCTTAAAGATGGCTCGTCTAAATTGATTATATGAGTTTGTTTTTTAAACCGTGAAAGTTAACAATTAGATGTTATGTTATTTTTTTTCCCACTTCACCCGAACTTGAACCTAGACCTTCAATTCCTTAAGAATAACATTGTCAATGAATTGCGTTGATCAAAAGATGTTAAAGCGACATAGATTATTTGAATAGAGCCTAATATCATTAACCGAGGCAAAATACAGAATGAACTTGGGAAAAATTTTTGTATTGGGAACCAACCATATACTCTCATTTTTAATAAGATTCCGGTTAAAAGCATACAAGTTATGTAATGTGTCTCTCCGTGGGTATCTAGTAACCATGTATGTAAGGGAATAATAGAGAGCTTGACAACAAAAACGATAAAAAATCTTATATAGAATATTATTTACAACGTCACGGGATACGATTGATTAATAAATGTTTCAAAATTTAATGATGGTTAATTGAGAATATGATAAAACATAGTTTTGTCCAATGAGAAAGATCAAGAAAATCACGGGATACGATTGATTAATAAATGTTTCAAAATTTAATGATGGTTAATTGAGAATATGATAAAACATAGTTTTGTCCAATGAGAAAGATCAAGAAAATATGAAAGACTATTTGGATTTTTTCATATTTCGTACACAACCATACTAAAAAAAGAGATCTATTGAAATTAAACTTAATCAATATCATTCATAAATAATTCTCAATCTAATCAATACCAACCAAGACCAAAAAACTTATTCTAATAATCAAGTTAATGAGATTGGACTAATTTTCTTTTCCACGTTAATGCATAAATTTATATGTAAGCATAATCTAAAATTTTCTATCCATGCATCCAATCTATCTTATCATGTAATGATCAAATATAATAAAGTGACATTTAATTGAATATAATAAATCATCATCTCCCTGCCAAGTTGGGAACCAACCCCCAGCTACTCTTTTTGCTTTTTTCAATATTTGCTAAATCTGAGGACATATATTGCCTCTATATTGTAGCATGAGCTCTTTCTGTTTGACTATCCTTACTATAATGTAATGTTTCAAGCCTTCAAGTAATATTATGATACGCTTATCTATATGCTCCAATACAGTCATGTTGAAAGCCTCACACATGTTGTTTACTTGGAGGTCGCATTGCGTATCAGTGCGAAATGCAGACCTAGTCCACATAGATGGTGGGAGTTGCATCATGTCTTTCCAAGCATCTTCATTGATTGCCTTAATTTTTTGCATTGTTTTTTCCCAATCCTGGACCACCGTAGCCCTTGCTGCCAACCAAATAAGTTCTTTCATATGTCATTTGGGATACTTTTTTCCTTTCCAATTGCCATATAAGTGTTTAACACATAATATGTATTCCACATGGGACCCAATGTTCGTAATAGCAGGTACCAATCTCTGAAATCAATTCATAATAATTCAATAGAGCTAATGCTTCTGTCGACATTATGTTAAAAAGGATTCATAATGTTAAAGAAAATATAGAATATTATAAGAAAAGTAGAACCAATAGCACCAAACTCAGTAGAACTATATGAGGACAAATCAAATCATAATATTATAAGAGGATCAAACTCGACATTATGTTAAAAAGGATCCATAGTGTTAAAAAAAATACAAAATATTATAAGAAAAATAGAACCAATATAATCAAACTCAGCAGAGCTATATGAGGACAAATCAATTTAGAATATTTTAAGAGAACCAAACTCGTCATTACATTAAATCAAATCATAATAATTCAGCAGAGCTATATGAGGACAAATAGAACCAAACTCCAATATTGAATATTATAAGAAAATAACAATAAATTTGAAAGAAAATACAAACAGATTGCATAATGTTAAAAAAAATTCATAAACGAAGGCATACATACCTTTTGCTTATATGAAATGAATGCATGTTTCCTATGCTGAACATTGTTGAGGTCATCAAGTAAAAGATCCATAAACCATTGCCATGAGTCTCTTGTTTCTGCTTCAACAATTGCATATGCAATGGGAATAATTTGATTATTCCCATCTTTACCTATTGCAGCTATTAACTGACCTCCATATTCTCCCTTCAAAAAACAAGCATCCAACCCAATTAAAGGTTTGCATGTATTGGCAAACGCAACATTACAAGCCTTCAAACATACATATATTCTCTCAAAAACTGGTCCAACATCAGACATACCACACTTAATAATAATTGTAGAGTTTGGATTTTATCTCCTAAGTTCATTGGCATGTTCTCTCAAGTGTGCATATTGCTCCTTTTGAGCACCTTGAATCATTTATATGGCTCTTAGTTTGGATCTATATGCTTGGTATGTAGACAAATTCACACCCCATTTCTCAAGTGCCTCGACAATCAATCCATTGGGTTTCATTTCAGGTGTATGTCTCAACATAGGAACGAAATTCTTGGCAAGCCATTCAGTCTTAGCTTAACTATTTTTTGACCTCCTATGACATGTATCATCATTTGTGAAACTCACTAATTGCCAATATTCGTTTGAAGTCCTCTTACTAATCCTCTAGTAAAATGGACATTATGGCTCACACCTAACAATCATTCTATTTCCATCATTCTTTTTGAAATATAAGTTTTTCTTAGTCTTCATTGCAAATTCTTTAATAGCATTATTAACCATCGCTTTTGTATTGAATTTCATGCCCAACTCAAACCTTACTTCATCACCATTTTCAGGTTGGTTAAATTTAGGAAATTTTCTAACATCTTCTTCATCAACTTCACTCCGTAGTGGAGTATCCAAATCATTAGAATTCACATCATTTTCTTCAAAATTAGTTGCAGAACTAGGCCCTGGGTTTCCACTTGAGTTTGTAGGTCTTTCAGAAGGATTTTCATTTCTTACAACATTAACAAATATCTCAGTTGTTTTATAAGAAATCCAGTCCCAATCCTCACCTTCATGGAACTCACCCATATCATCATCTTCATCTTCATCGTATGAATTAGCAACATAATCCTCATCTTCTTCACTCACATAATATTCATATGCTCCTTGTCAGGTTCAGATTCTGCTTGAACTTGTTTTGTTTGAACTAGTTTAATTTGAATTGCTTCAGCTTGAACTGGTTTAGCTTCACCTTGGACTTTTTTAGTTTCAACTGGCTCTTGAGTTGGACTTTCATCGCTAATAATGGGATTGTCTATAGAGTGTTCCACAAACACTTCAATTACATTGAACCATTTGACATCATCATCATTGTTGAAAGGTCTAAGCCCGCGAGTAAATGAGTACTTCAGATGTTGGTACCATAAACATTTAATACTCATATATCCCAAACTTTTGCCCAATTTAGTAATTTGCACGTGGGACATTAAGTCTACATCCCAAGACCAATTCATCTCATCCACTTGGGCACCAACGTACATGTTCACTAGGTGATTTACAAAACTATCCCCGTGATTAATTCTTAACCTAACTATGTAGACTTTAGCTGGCCTACACAATACAAACCGTTGAATGGAAGCCGCAGGCGATGCCTTCTTCAATGATCGAATTTTACAACAACTCAGTGAAACTATAATACAACAAACTATACATGGACCACAAAATAATACAACAAAGCATATGGACCACATTACTAAAAAGGCATAAAGGCATAGAGTTTAATACTGTTAACACTATAAAGACAAAATTTTGGCCCAAATTTTTTGAATACAAAGTTTAATAATGTTAACAATAAAGCAAAATGAAAACCTAAAATCACATACCTAGCACAAAACTTTGTATCTTTTTTTATCCGCGAAGATGGAGAGAACTCGAAATCACCTCAAAGTTTACTCGTCATTGGAACACGAAATCAAAAACAGAGAAGAAGAAGAAGACGACAAAGAAGAAGAAGAACACGATATAATGGATGAAATTCGTGTCTGATGAAGTCTGGAAAGTACTTTTTGTTTTCATAATTAAATGTTGTAATAAAATAGGAAATATATTTTTCAAATTTGGAATAATATTAAAATGCAATTAATCCACGTAGACTTTGCCACATCATCTTTTTTTTTATACATCATTAAAAAAATGACATTTCATCAAGTTTTGGACAAAATTCTGTCTGAGGACCAAAACTGATGACAAATAAAATAAGAGAGTTTTTTTCGTGATTCAACTAAAATAGAAGGATAAAAAATGCAATTAAGCTTAAAAAAAATTACACTATCAAACTATTAATATATATCTATAATTTTCCTCACAAAAAATGCCTTTAATCTGTTGTTGGTAACCATGATATACCTATAAAACAATTTTATGCTACTAAATAAATTATGTTTTGGGTCCATTTTTTAATCAAAAGTTTTGGGTCAATTCAATAGCACTCTACTTAGGGATATGTCATATGGTATTTGATTTGTTTGTTTTTTATCCTCCATTTTATCACATTAATAAAAATAATTTCTCTATTTTAAAATTAAAATTTTCGATCTTTAATTATTACATTTGCTATAATTTTTGCTTCAAACTCATAATTTAAATTCTAAAAATGGTAATTTTGAGGTTAAAAAATTGTGATTTTTTACTCTAAAATTGGTTTATTATATTCAAATTTATAAATGGAGGCAATAAATCATCATACCATTTTATGAGAAAAATAAAATATGGACTGATAATTGAGGAATGAAAATATTCAATTTTAAAATGAAAGATTATTTTCACGAGTATGATCAAATACGAGAGAAAATCTACATTTAATTATTAGATTTGTAGATTGGATGCTCAACTTTTAGGCGGAAAGGAGAGAGAAGAAAATGTGAAAACGACGGAGAAACAATAGAATTAGCATTTGTTCTTCTTCATGTGGACCATCAAACCCTACGCATGATCGACTACAAGTAACTCATTTCATAACGGAATCTATTTAGCTATGTTACATTTCATTTTTTCCCCTCCTGCTAGGGATTAGCGTCCCTCTTGCTGTAATCGCAATTTGTAATTGTAACATCTTTCCTTTTTTTTTTTTTTTTTGCTATGTCTGTCAGGTGCATAAACTACAGAGTCCAAGTTGCAGAAATGCTGACCAACCGTGAAAAAGGTAGAAAACGAAGAAACTAAAATGAAAATAGAAAAATTCGAATTTCTAAATAGTATTGAGTTTAGATTCTGAATTATTATCAACGTGTGCATATTTATTTCTAATTGGAAAATTTGATTCTCTTGCATATACAAAGACGGCCGTGACTATCCTTTTTTACTGAAGCAAGAACTTCCATTCATCATTTTAAATGTTCTTTGCATGCATTTTACAAATGAAGATGCCTTATGCAACTTACACACATTACCTACACAAGTAGCTAATTGATTAGCATATGTTGCGAAAAAATATAGATTATTGTTCACAATGTAATAAGAAGAAACTGATTTCAGTATTTTTCTTTCTGATCAATGCTACTATAGGATATAGAATTATGTTCTTCCACATAATCATAAATTGGTGTTGCTCCCACAATATGGACATTCTTTATGACATCCATGTTAATCTACACATATTGCCTACTGCCTGAGCTTCTTCTGCATATGCTCATGAATTTGGCCACAAATTCTGTATACAAGAGTATATTAGTCAATACAGTACTGCTAAATGTTATGAAAGAAATTGTGCTAGAATAGCAAGAATCACAACCGTTAGGATTTTAAACAAAGAGGAAATGTGTCAGTTGAAATTTGACAGAAATCATAGAAAAATAGTGTTGGAACATAGAAAATATGTAAGTGTGTGAATTTAAAAATTGTTAAAGTCCCACATTGGAAAGCTTTCATAGATTGAGTAGCTTTCAACTCTATAAATACTAAAGTTCCATATTGGTAGTTTACATATGTGGGATTGCTTTTATCACTATATAAAGAGTGTCAAGTTCTTAAAAAAATTACACTAAAGTTGGATGCAATTCTCAATATTCTCTCTTCTGCTCGATGCACTTTCGAGCCACTTCCTCCCTTTCTCTATGTCCCTTTGATTTTTTTTTGAGTGGTCTCATAAAAGTCACATCATTTGACTCTATGATCATTTTAACAAAACCTAATATGTTTTGCTTCATATCCAATAAATACACATTCATAGGCTCTAAGGTTCGAAAATAAGACAAGTTGGGTTGTCTTTTCTTCAAAATCTCATAAGAAGATGTTTTGCTTTTAGATTTGAGAACTCTATTCAAAACATAGCCAACAGTCAATACAATTTCTCCCCACCAATGAGATGCAACACCCTAATGAATGTAAATCTTGAAATTTGACAGAAATCATAGAAAGATAGCCAATTAGAAGGTTTCGTATTTCTTCGTGAGACAATCCTTCGTACTATTAGGCATTCTCCTAGTCGATATTGTGTCAAAAGCAGCAAATTATTAGGGAAGTTCTGCATGGGATACAGTTCAAGAGCTGTTTTCCTTAAACCTCATGTTATTCTTGTTAGTTAGTCTATATGGTTAGTTTAAAAGCAATTATTTATATGGTTGGTTGGTGTGTCTCACCTTCTAATTTTAGTAAAGCTGTTGTTCCTGGTGGGAATCTTCTGTCCTGTTAATCATACATCATTTGGTTACTAATTTACTAGAAAAAGAAAACATAAAATTTGTGGTGGGGGGAGTTGTCTAGAATTAAAGGGAGAAAGGGCAGTGAAGCAAAAACACTGATACATAGACAATAATTTGAAAATACAGATGGGATTAAATGTATGGAACACCTGACACGCCTTCAATTTTAAGTGTTGGTGCTACATAGAGAAAGGGGGGAAAGAGCACATAACTGATATGAAAGGAATGCACCTCTTTTGTAATATACCATCATTTTAAGTCATTACTCACATAATAAGCATGCCAGTAGTAGAGCTCCCTTTTTAAGCCGGTCTCAATTCTTCTTAGGAGCTGCTCCACAAGTTTCTGAATGTTTGAACAAAATTCCATTAGAAAATAGAGTTGGATAACTTGAATAAACTCTTCATGGTTTCTTTTGACACAGGAACGGATTCATTACCAGGAGAATCAATTTGGGGTGGACAAAATCCAGGAGAAGCATTTGAAATTTCCATCGTATTGAGAGTAAGCTGATACAAGCATGAAAACATTTAAAGTTAAAACTTAAGCCATAATCATATTGACAATTTCCATGTTAAAAAATTCTTCTACTTACTATACCAGTCTTGAAATAAGCCAGTTCTAAAAGAGCATCAGTAATACAATAAGATGCTATTAGCTTCTAATCAACTCTTTATAGACAATAAGATAGGAAGAGAATATCTTGCCGTGAAAATGATGGATCAGCTAGGATCTCTACAGCAACTTCTATTACAATCTTCTCCCACCCAACTGGAATTGGTTGTTCTTCTGAAAATGGATAGCTGTCCATCATAGTGCACCAGTTAGTCTTTATCAACATGTCAAAATAAATATTTTACTTGTTTGGAATTCTTACTTGTGTGCTTTGCATGCTTCAAGCGCCAAGATTGCTTCCCTGAGGTTCTGCTTAGACTTTGTAGCAATCTTCATAGCAAAACTCATGGATAGATCAATTTCCTCTTTATTTGCAATCTGCATAAGAACCTCAATAATCTGGACAGTTGAGGGTTCATGTAAGTTAATTACTTTTTTTTATTCAGGGAGTAGTCAATCAGTTATTAGAAGCTATAAAGACGGTTTGATATCAATAGTTTTTTTTTTGTTAATCTTTTCCAACCAAGAATTTATGATAACTAAAAAAGTTTTTGTGCAAAACACAATGAATGGTACAGAAAAGATACATATAGAATTGGAAATAAATAAAGAAAAGATACTTCCTCTTTCTAATATTTTTTTATGCTTACTTCATGCGTTTGAGGGGCATCAACATTGATAACTTTGAATCGGTTTTTCACAGGTGCAATAATGTTTTCATCATCTTCACAGCAAATAACTAATTTGCATATATCTGAATAACGGTCTATGATCCATTTGATCATGTGCTGGATGTTCTCTACAGCTTTGTCGACCTCATTTAGAATTATTACTGAAATCAAGCGAATCCAACCACATTAGCCAGGTTCACATCAAACGGTAAATCTGTTTTAGAAGAGAAACATGCATTTAGATTTTAAACAACTAACCTTTATAATCTGACTTGAAATTCATATTGCTGACTTCAGGGGTAATTGCATATATATTGCTAATTTCTTTGATTAATCCCATTAAAGCAAATTTAGCATTTGGTTCTGAATTTATATTAAGCTCCATGTGATGAGTACTGAATGTGATTGGAACCGATACTTTCATAGTCCTTTTGTCCTGTCATTAGTAACAAATAAACGCTAATATTCTGAAATGCATTAGAGATGCAACTTTTTGAAGTGATAATGAAGAATTTTTTTTAACTTCTTAACTAAACCAAAACATATAAGATAATAGGAAATCTTTACCTGAATAGGGAAATGTCTTAAATCATGTGACAGCTGCAAGACAGTTTGATAAGGTCAGCTAGGAATACAAAACATATATAGAAGGAAAATTATGAGAAGAAACATACATTACAACATGCATCGCCATATATTTCTCGTAGAAGAGCCATCGCTAGGTCTCTTTTCTCAGAACCAGATGGTCCTTTGAGCAAAATATGAGGTAAAGAACCCTGTGACACCTAAAAAACAAGGTAGCCTGAGTAATTCTTTTTACAATTAATAACATGAAGAGGACTAAGACATCTTAACTGCAAAAAAGGAACTGAATAAATTTGAGAAAACTTTGGAAAACAGTGTGGGAAGTGAACAATAAAAGGATATAGTAGAAACTGCATTTGAGTATTTGGCAATAGCAAGCATACTAATTCCTTGAGAAGTTGAGCTTCTTGTCTGTTGCAAATGAAGCCATTAAGTGAAGCTGGTTGATGTTTATCTGCCCAGAATTGTGGAATGCTTTCCACAACTATTGCCTTCTCAATCAACGAAGCTTCGATAATTGGTCTACGTTCAGGTGATTTTCTTGAAGTCCTACAGTTTGCTGTTATCTTCATACAAGCAAACCATGCATCTTTTTGGTTCTTTTTTCTGTTGGATGTGAATTTCCTCATGCTTTCAGTTGTCTTTGCACTAGCATCACTTTTCACACTAGAATTGGCTCTAGGCTTCCCAGTTCCACTTCCCTTTCTGATTGATGTGCCTGTCGTTGTTTGAGACAACATGTTACTCGATGAGGCTCTTGTCATGTTCATATTCATATTAAGGTTACCACTTTCAGATGGGTTGCTAATGGGATTAATGGTGGTGATCAATGGTCTTGGGCTAAAATACCCATATTGTTGAACTTTTTTTGGCAATGAAGAATCCTTCACTTGCAAGGCATTGCATTCACGAGAAAAGAAAAGATCACCTGTTTGAATGGAGTCGGTACTTTCTAGTGCTGATGAATAATCATCAGTAGGGTTTTTTGAAAGCTTCGCCTGTGCAATCATTTCGTTGATTTCTTTAATCAAAGGTGTTTTGAAAGGAGAATTTTCCCTTTGTTTGGAAATTCTCTCTGTGTTTTGCAATGTTTGTTGGTCCCTCAATCTTGGAGCAGTCGCTGCTCTCTTGTAATTTGATTTTGTACTTTTTCTATCTACTTCTAGAAGCCCTGAACTTGCTTTTCTGTTTTCATTAGAGGGTGTTCTTTGCTCGTGATTTCTGTTATAAGGAGACATTGTTCTTCCAAAGTCAGGTCTTGGTAAAGGACTTGTATTTCTACGTGAGTTCAAATTTTTTACGTATGCATCATCACGATCATCATCATGTGCTATGCGTAACTTATAGGGTGACTTGCTGTGGTGTCTTCTTGGTTGGTTTGGAACCGAACCTGTTACTGAAGGTGATGACGAGACTTCAAATTCAAACCTTGATGGGTGTCTTCTGTGGAGTGTCATTGGACTTTTGTTCCTTTGAGTCAGAGCTTTTGTTTCTTCAGGACTCAAATTTGTGTTGTTCTTTCTTCCTCCTTGTTCGTGACGTGGAGTTTCTTGCCACTCTGTTTCTGTATCTGATGGTTCATATCCACTGCGTCCCTTCTTGGTTGAGAATATTGAACTTGGAGTATGAGGAAATAAGTTATCCAGTCGTGTCTTCTCCATTAACCTTGCAGCACGATATAGAGAGTGGTTTTGAGATTGATGATTGAACTCAGAATCAGCTAATGAAACTGGTGTTTCAAGTTTGAGAGATAGTAAAAATTTAATAATTGGGAAAAAGGTGAGTATGTGACAATGCTAAAGAAAAAAGAGCATTAAGAATGTAAGTGCGATGGTTTCAAAATGAGATGCATTCATGAAGATAATAATGACAACAATGGTTCTATGTTTGGAGATGAAAAAAATGTGTCTTTTGTTAATTCATATTTTAGCATTAGTATATGTTATTGTCCTTTTCCTTTTTGGTTCTGGACAGTGTAGATTACATGGGAATTTTGAACCATCTTGTCAGGTTCCAGCATTTAGTGACAAAACTACCAACTTGGTTATTAACGTTTTATCCTGCTAAAGCCTTTTTAGAAATAAGCTTAGTTAAATTCACCACTAGCTTGGATTAGATTAATTGTGCTTTTAGTTTGCTGTATTTTGTTCATACCTCATAGTCTAATATCTAATATGCTACCGGCATAGAAGTGGTGCAACCACCTTGCATGAGTGTTGGTAATGGTATCACGCACCATTTCAATTTTGGGTGTATCGTTTTAAATAGAAGGTCCATCTCACCTGACTTAAAAGGTTAAAATAGGAAATTCAGACATACAAATAAGGGGAGAGAGAGCCAATATGACGCCTCATATTTCCACACCTCTCATTTGTTTGTTGAGCCCTGGGCCTACGATACTCTTTGGCGTATTTTCACTTGAGCTACTTTTTTTTCATGTTAACTTTATTTTTTGTTTGAGGATTTTTGTTTTTGGAACCAACTGGTCTCCTACGCTTCAAGCATAATTGAGACTCATCTGCAATATTATATTGTCCAACATAATATCTATTTTGATAGGAGCATTATCAACTGATGTTAGTATTGCTTAACTTTGTAAATGAATTGTACTTTGAACTTCTGATTCACATTGCTTTATACGAGGATCAATATAAGATAATAAACTATTTCAAGTGATTCATTTGAACTTCGGTTCACATTTTTAGCTACTTATTCTCTCTCCCTAATGGTGGGAAAATTAATTCATCAATTGATAATTAGCCTAATGGGCTATAAACAAGTCTCGAATTATTTGTTCACGACTTTATAATAGATGGAGATTCATATCAAATATGTTTTTCCAATATTCTTTTAGAACTCATCTTAGTGTATTATATTAGAGTAATTGAAATATACATAATACATCCAAAAGTTCACTAAGATGAGGAATATTAGGATTTTAACATTACATTTAAGGGGATGAGTTACATATAGTAACTTGTTGGCTTGATGCGAATCAATATCTCAACATACATGATTGCATATTCCAAAAGTAGAATTTAGAAATTATCAACATGTGGTCATACAATTAACTTTAGATCTCTAAAGAATGAATCTTCAAGTCCATTTTTTTTATGAACATATGCTAAAAGATGTTCAATGTCAATTTCAATTGACATACGATACTTATTAAGTGCTTTATGTAAAATTTAGAAAATTAGCTCTTAGTTAAATTAGTTAAGAAAACAATCTCACAAACATTTGGTTGTGAGTTGCAATAAACATGTGACCATTTAGTTAATGCATCAATGTAAGTCATAAAATATCTAACTAATCCACATGATCATGATCGATCTATTGGCTCACAAATATATCATATATGTAGTCTCAAATTCTGAAAGAATCATTTTCTCAAATTATCAACTTCCTTTGGAACTAGTAATATACAAAAGTTATTAGATTGAATAAACTTTTGGCTCTTCAATACATACATACCCATATAAATTTTTAACTTTTTTTTCTCGTCGCAATGGATTCGTGATGACTCAATCGGTCTTGTCAACAACAAACTTTAATATGATTTGAAAACTTCATATTTACAAGAATATGTTTTTCATTTGTTCTATTCATTTTTAATCAATAATAAACAATCATATTTTTATAAAACTTTGTAAAGATTATTATTTATGTGGTATTGATGAGTTACATGTGAAAGTGATAAAAAATTTCATGAGTATGATAAGTGATTATGATCTTTATTACTCCTAATAGTGGTGTAGTGATTTTTTATGAATACAATGATGTAGTAACTCATATAATGATTGAGATGTTTAATTCCTCTAAGTATAATATCTTTTTATATATGCTTGGAAAATAAAGTTTTATAAATATATGATTGTTTATTATTGATTCAAAATGATTAGAACAATTGAAGCACACATCCTTGTAAATATGAAGTTTACAAATCATATTAAAGTTTGTTGTTGGCAAGACCGATTAAGCTATCTTTGATCTAAACAATGTATAAAATGATAAATAGTGTTGCAATCCTTCGGAGATCCATGAATATTTAATTTTTTCAGAACTCATAATAAGTAAATAAACATAATATATATTAAAAAAAAACATGATATGTAGAAGATTTACATGGAAAAATTATGAAAGTTATATATTCATTGCACTTACTTTTCTTAGAGTCTCATGTTGATAATGTGTTGTGAGCTAAACGAAAGAAGAGCATGATAGATGAGAGTAGAGATGAATGAGAGAAAAGAGAATAAGAGAGACTGAATAGTATTATTATCTTATTGTGTAATTTCTATTATAATGTTTATTTTTATAACGCATAAGTAAATGAACATTCACTAATGAGTCTTAATATTCATAACGATTTATATTTAGCCTTATAAATTGTGCTAACTTTGGCATTGCCCCTCTCCAAACACCCAACCAAAACCTAAAGTTGAAGACAAAATCAATTTTTAGTTGTCTAATATTAGTACATGGATGTTTAAATGTATCTTTTGTGATATATGGTTATTTATAAGAAATTAAGAGCCATATTGTGTCACAAGTATGTCATTACATGATATTTCTCTAGTCATTTGTTAGGATTGTCCTAACAAATGAGTGATTTGAAACCTATATCAATGGATGGATCCAAGTTCCCTTGTGCAAATCCAACACCTCAATTACATGTTTGTTTATAGAAAAATATAGAGGAGAGAAGTAGAGTAGAGAAAATGCTTTTCTTGTGTTTGGTGTAAAAGATAAGATGAAGAGAGAGAAACAACATAAAATTCCACTTTTTGCTTTCTTCCTAAGACAAAAAAACAAAAAAAGAAGTTGTCAGATTACTAAATTACAAATTTGTCCATGTTTTAATTTATTATTCTTTTTTTGTTGTTGTTGTTGAAAATCCATGCTTTTATTGCTGAAATTTACATGTGCCTTGATGATATCTTTAACTGACGGAAATAACATTTAGAGTTTTTAATAATTAATTAAGTCAAGAACTAGTTTGATAATACAAACTTTACATTTTCATTTTTTATGATGTGTTATGTTAATGATTGCTAGCAATTAATTCATACTCTTCACGGTTTTTTTAAATAACATTTTTTTAATGAGATTTGTGGTTGTTATTCAACAGTGATTTTCTTCTTAAAAAAATGACAAAAATAGATTTAAAAAATAGTAAATATATTATTTTTTATTTGAAAGCAATATTGATTAACGATCATGGCTAAAATAATTGACATGAAAATAGTCAGCAGTATTAAGTGGGTTTTTAGACTCTCTCTTACTTTCATTCTTCTTAGACTCTCTCTCACCTATTTTTCCCTTCATAACTTCTCTAGAAAACCAAACATACTTTAAGTATGATATGCCTCTATCATGTAACAATTAACCCTATACCTTGTTGAAAAGAAGAAAAAAATAACGTATTCATTACACCTCTACCTCGGGTTTTGTATATGAATATCCCTCTTTTTTTTTCCTTTTCTTAATTGCCCCACTTTGAAAAAAAATTCTCAGGTTGTCCTACTTTTTGGACCCAGTTACTCTTCGCAACCTGGGCCTGCGATGAACTGAAAGGAAAATTTTTCCAGCTAGTTGATCTTTGCACCCTCAGGGGGCGATAATCTGTAGTCGTTTTTTTTTGCTCATCGCACCTCCAGGGTGCGATGATCTACACCCCCCTTTTTTCTTTTTTGTATAATTTTAAAAATTTAAAATAATTATAATAAATTATAAATATTTAAAATAATTAATAAATCCCAAACCCCAAACCCTAAACCCTAAACCCTAATTTTTTTTAATTTAATAATTAAAAATAATTATAATAAATTATAAATATTTAAAATAATTCATAAACCCTAAACCTAAATTTTTTTTATTAATTGAATAATTAAAAATAATTATATAATAATAAATAAATAAAAAAAGAAAATTATTATAATAATAAACATAAAAAAAAATTAAAATAAATTAATATTTATTTAGGATAAAAAAATTTGTAATAATAATAAAATAACAACAAAATAAAATTATAAATATAATTAATTATTTCCATCTAAATTATAATAATAATTTATATTAATGAATTTAAAAAAAAATACATTAAATTGAAATGAAAAAAATACATAAAATTGAAAGAAAAAACTACATGAATTTGCAATTAATTATTTCCATCTAAATGTCCTCCGATTCCACATCTACGCGGTCGTCGAACTCGTCTAGCCCTTTGTACGAGTTCAGGTTGTTGTGGTTGATCCTCATTTTGATCATTATCTTCGTTATAAGTTGTATGCGGATTAGAACCACTACCACCTGCCTCCACATAATTTTGAGATTCGATGTTATACATCGAATCAAAAACAGCATAAGCCAACTCAGGTGTTGTGCAATGAGTACCAAACAAATTATAGAAAATTCCGCTATCTATCGGATTAACGGGTGTTGGCAATGTTGGCACTGAATGAACGTATTCCTGAGTCGGTATATATGTAGATTCGTGTAGATGTGTTGATGACGATAAAGATGGTATTTGGTGCATGGTATGTTGTTGTGGCATTGATTGAGGGGTTGAGTGAACATCAGAATACATTGAAGGTTGCGAACGTGGATCACGCATATATCTTTCCACATATATATATAATTTGGTGTGATTTCTGAACCAATTCATATATTCGTTACTGTGGCATAAAAAAACTTCTATGAATTGACCGTGCAGTACGTAATTCTGACGTTCATTCCAATGTTGAATCTCATCTTTCCAAACCACCCTCCAATTTTTATCAATGCCACGCCTCATGTCGAGCTCATGGTACATTTTCATGTCCTCTAGTGGTTGCGGAATTGGTTGATGGAAGCCGAACTGAAGTGCGACTCTATCTACATGATGTTTTTCAACAATATGTTAACAATGTAGATAGGTACATGTCATCCAAGTGTTCATCTCTTGTTCGGGTACCTCGTGTTGGAACCCGAGATACGGCCTCCACCAAAACTGATATGTTAAAAATATGCTAAGTAAATATTAAGATATATAAAAATATATAATTAAAAAAGTTCAACTAAATGTGAATGAATATTAATATTACTTCCTGAACCATCATGTGATCGATTGTATTCCGGTAGCCTTCTATGTCGTTATGAGGAACACTACTAAATTTTAGACCACCGGAATTAAATCTGTGGAATATATCAAACATAAAAAATATAATAATATTAGTAATATGGTAAGTGGTTAGTTTTAAAAAAAGAAAAATATATAAAAATTAATTTCAATAGTTACCTTTGTGCAAGTGGAAATACCCATGCACTGTGTGATTCTGGAGCGACACAAGACAAACGATACCATGCCCAATTTTGTAACAACAGAGCACATCCTCCAATAGAATTGACGTCCGATTTCGTAGCAACGCATAATTCTCTATACAGCGTAGCTAAAACTGCCGAACCCCAACTATATTGGGATGCTTTATTTAAATCTCCTATTAGGGAAAGATATTTTAAACGTACACGGTTGTTGGATTTGTCCGGCATCAACAATCCACCAATCATACGTAGAATGTATGCCCGACACGATGCTTGTTTTTGTACTTCGGATGCATCTTCACCAACACCGTCAAATGTATCTTTAAGCCATTTTAATTTAATAAAATTACCTGTGGTTGCCCCCTCACGTGGGATAACTCCTAAATATTCTTCACATACAGTTCTAATATTTACAAAATTTGAACCAGAAACTGGAATACCAGAAACATTTAATCCTAAAAGGTAATACACGTCTTCTAAAGTTATCGTGCACTCAACTATTGGGAGATGAAATGTATGAGTTTCTGGTCTCCATCTTTCAACCATCGCGGTAATTAGGCCGACATCTATTTTATAGTTTCCAAGTTTGATGACTTCACCAAATCCCGCTTGTTGCAAATATGGTAATATTGCCGCATTTGGTTTTTTGTTTACGTGACCATGACATTTCAACTTGTCCGTTGATGGTAAATTGAATTTGCCTCATACATGCACAAATTCGGCATTGTCACAAGATCATACGAAGCTCGATTCTAATATGATATGTGCAAGCATAATGCAAGTTTTGAAAGTGGATCCTTCAATCAAAGTGAAGGTCATTATTGCTCAGATTCAAGCCTTACACAACTACACAATTAGTTATAAAAAGGCTTGGATGGGAAAAATAAAGCCATCGAAAAAATTTATGGCAATTGGGAAGAGTCTTACAATCAAGTCCCACAATGGTTATTGGTTATGCAAACGTTTGCTTCAGGAACCAAAATTGAAATGGAAACGATCCCAGCTTATCATGAGAATAGTTTGATAAGTGGGATAACGATATTTCATAGACTATTTTGGGCTTACCTTCCGTGCATATCTGCGTTCAAATTTTGCAAACCAATTGTACAAGTTGATGGGACTTGGTTGTACGGCAAGTACAAGGGAACTCTATTAGTAGCAGTTGCCCAAGATAGGAACGACCATGTAATTCCTATTGCCTATGCTCTTGTGGAAGGTGAGACAAAAGAGGGTTGGAGTTTTTTTTGAGAAATTTAAGAAAACATGTCATTCCACAACCCAACATTTGTTTGATTTCGGATAGACACGAATCCATTAAGAGTGCTTACAACAATCCAAATAATGGATGGTAAGATCCTCCGTCAAAGCATGTGTTCTGCGTCCGACATATTGCACAAAATTTCGCAAGGGAATTTAAGAATAATGCTTTGAAGAAAAAAGTTGTTTGCATGGGTAATAATTTCATTCTTATTTCTTATAATTAGTGTAATTTTTAATAATTTAATTGTTAATTTTTATAATTAGTTAACAATGAATTGTCTACGATATCAATACAGGTTACTCAATTAATGAACCTACATATCAACACTACCGCAGAGAAATCGGCATATTAAACCCGGAGGCTTTGAAATGGTTAGATAACATACCGCGACAAAATTGGATTCAAGCATTTGATGAAGGTAGCCGTTGGGGTCAGATGACCACCAACCTTGTGGAGTCAATCAACGGAGTGTTAAAAGCACCGCGGAACCTTCCTATCACTGCTTTGGTCCAATCAACATATTATAAAACAGGGACACTATTTCCATCAATGGGAAAACTATACGCATCAATTTTAGCTTCTGGTCAGGTATTCACAGAAACATGCTTCAATTTTATGAAATCTGAAATAACTAAATCTAATAGTTATAGAGTTGATAGTTTTGATCGAAGCAACCATACTTTCATGGTCCACGAGACGGTAAATCCAATAGAAGGACGACCAATTGGTCATTACAGTGTAAACCTTTCTAACAATTGGTGCGACTGTGGGAATTATCAAGCTAAACACATGCCTTGTTCACATGTGATAACAGCATGTTCTAGTATCAAATATGATTATTGGAGGCTTATACCTGATGTGTACAAGGTGGAAACGTTACTAAAAGTGTACGACGAAACGTTCAGACCTATACCAAACAAAGGATATTGGCCAGAATATCAAGGTGTTAAGGTATGTCACAATCCTCTCATGCGGAGAGTGAAGAAAGGTCGCCCAAAAAGCAAACGCATTAGAACAGAAATGGACAATAGAGAAATGGTGTCAAGAAAGTGCGGATTATGTCGGGTCTCTGGTCATACTAGAAAACATTGTCCAAACACTGCCGGCACATCTACTTAAATTTGATGTATTTTTTTCATTTCAATTTAATGTATTTTTTTTAAATTCATTAATATAATTTATTATTATAATTTACATGGAAATAATTATTATATTTATCATTTTATTTTATTGTTATTTTATTATTATTACAAATTTTTTATCCTAAATAAATATTATTTTATTTTAATTTTGTTATTATGTTTATTATTATAATAATTTTCTTTTTTTATTTATTATTATTATTATTTAATATGTAATTATTATTATTATTATTATTAAAATTATTATTAATATTATTATTATTTATGAAAGTTTTTTATTTTTTTTATTTCATTTTAGGGTTTAGGGTTTTTTAAATATTTATAATTTATTATAATTATTTTTACTTATTCAATTAATTAAAAAAAATTAGGGTTTATGGGTTAGGGTTTAGGGTTTATGAATTATTTTAAATATTTATAATTTATTATAATTATTTTTAATTATTAAATAAAAAAAAATTTGGGTTTAGGGTTTGGGGTTTGGGGTTTATTAATTATTTTAAATATTTATAATTTATTCTAATTATTTTAAAATTATACAAAAAAAAGGGGGGTGTAGATCATCACACTCTGGAGGTGCGATGAGCAAAAAAATAAAAACGACTGCAGATCATCGCCCCATAGGGGTGCGAAGATCAACTAGCTGGAAAAATTTCCCCTTCAGTTCATCGCAGACTCAGGTTGCGACGAGCAACTGAGCCCAAAAAGTAGGGCAATCTGAAAAAAAAATTTCAAAGTGGGGCAATTAGGGAAAGGAAAAAAAAAGAGGGATATTCATATACAAAAACCCTCTACCTCATATTTTATTCAAACTGTTTATTTTACCCTCAATCATAATAAATAAACAAAAGGAAATTGAAATATTCACTTCAACGAAATTTTCCAGCATACACACGGGTGCAAAATTACAATTTTCAAAAATTGTCAAGCAAAATTTCCAAAACAAATAATACATTTTGGAAAATTCAAAATTTTAATTTTTGAAATTTTAAAAAAATACAATTTTGAAAAATTTGGCATGCATTTAAGTACTCAAATTTTGAAATTTTCAGTATTTTAAAATTTATAAGTTTTGAAAATTATGGTACATATATAATGTGTATTAAAAAATCAAAATTTTAGATTTTTGAAGTTTTAAAAGTTTCAACGATTTAAATTTTTGTTACATATTTTACGAGGATGAGAGAGTTGACCATAATTGAAAAAGCAATTAGATTTTTGGCTTAATTATAATTTTAGTCTATATATTTTTATCAATTTATGAAATTAGTCTCTCATTTTAAAATTTGACAGCTTTGATCATTCATTCTAATTTTTTAACTATAAAATGACGATATGACATATGATACGATGATATAGAATGATTAACACCCATAAAATTGCAATAAAGTCATCTAAAAACTTAACTTTCAACTTTGAAAATTTTACATTTTTGTAATTTAAGTAATGCATATAAATAAGTAATGCATTTAGATAGTTCTATATAATGAAATTGTTTGTTACGTCATTTAAAATATGTCAAATTGTCATTTTTTTTAGTTTAGAATTTAAAAGAGATCAAAACTGTCGACTTTTAAAAAATAAGGAGAGCAATTCCGTAAATTGATAAAAATAGATGGACCAAAATTACAATTATGCTTAGATTTTTTTAAAATCGTCAAAGGGTAAAAGTGGATTTGAGTGAATTTGTAAAGTAGGAGTGTAAAGTGGAGGGATATAGGTGTTTTATTTTTATTTTTATCAATTGAATATCATTAAAACCGACCTAAGGAAAAAACCCATCCTTAGACTGCATTACACACAAAAATAAACTAAATTAATTAAATGGTTCACGATCTGAACCACAAACTCAAAACAAATCGGTTGAATAATTCAAAAACTTATTCTCGGAAAAAATCGAAAAAATAAATTCTCATAAAAAATAACAGAGTTTTGAAATTTTTTTTGTTTGAATAATTCACTAAAGAACTAATTTGAAATTCATTTTAACTAAGAACTTATTTAAAATATTAAACTGATTTATATTTATAAATCAATTTCAAATCAATTTAAAATTAAATTAAATCTAGTTTGAAAATTAATCAATTTTATGAAAATATTTTTAAAAAACTAAATTAAATTATTAATAAGATATAATTCAAATCAATTTTCGAACCATAATTACCCCAGTCCACCACTGAGCTAAAACTGTAAAATAAAGCACCCAAAATCAAGATGAAACAATGAATGATAGGTAGGGTGCAAAATAAGGCCGATCACACTACCCTTAACCAAAAAATTTACCCACTTTAGAGACAATGAGCTGTAGAGCCCCACCACTGGCCACAAAATATTAGGGTATCAAATATAACATATAATATAAAGCTGAATAAAGATAAAATATGATCCTTATTAAATTTTAATTCAACTAATAAATGTTGATATTATTATATTGAATATTTTGTCTTAAGTTTGAACTCAGAAATTTACATTTATATGATTTAGTTATGGTAGAATTTATTATATCTTCTAAAATAAAAAAATAAAAAATATGATAGTAACATAATAAATATTATTTTATCGTTGTTTAATGTATATACATGCTAACAAATAAAATAATATTATTTTATTATGTCATACCTCTATTTCTAAACATACAACCCTCATGTGATTTTTTTCGTTATCTATTCACTTTTTAAATTGCATTAATTATTACTTTACAAATTTACTTTTAATTATGTTACATCTTTTTTCTGCAATTTATAAACTATAAACTAACACTTTATCTTTCAAGGTAAAATAATATAACAATATAAATTACCAACAAGTTTAAAAACTGCAACCAATTTCTTTTAATTCTTGTTATTTAGTCACGGATGTCTTATATATAGAGACAGATAGAGTAATATAATTTATGTATGTCTTATCACGACATTCATAAAATTTCCAAACTTTTAAAATTATCAATTTTTAAATTTTTAAATATGAGTTTCGAAAACACTTTTTTCAGACTTTGTATTTCAAATTTTTTTTTAAATTTTCTGAAAAACAATTGTGTTTTTGAATATTTTATATGAAACTACCGTGAAATTGATAAGATTATATTTTATTGATAAAAAATAGAATAATATATAATATTTACTTTTTTCTTTTTGGATTGGCATATTATATTTCTACTTGTCTCTCTACCTAGTGAACTAATCATAGTAGTGTCGGTCCATAATGGCGAGCGTTTTGACTAATTTTTACGTCATCCCTTCATTATCACGCAGAAAATGAGCACTAACAAATAATAGAAGAGTGATGTAATAATAAGTGACCAAGATGTGCAAACATAATACAATATTATTATTTGAGTATAAACTGTTACATAATTGGGGAGTGATTATTGAGAAGGAAACAAGAAAAAGTAAATAGAATGGATTTTTGGCACATATCATGTGAAGCCATTTAAAAGAAAAAGAGAATTCGTCTTATTGAACATCTCGAGGATGATGATAAAAACTGATTACTTAAACGAATTGATCCAAATATTCATCAGCAGTGGTGTATTTCACATCAGGATATAAATCATAAGCCTCAGCATCTTTAGCAGGGTCAATCTCATACACTGCATCTCCCTTTATTTGTTGTGAGTGATACAAGGCCAATAGATAGTTATGAGGGAATGTAGTTACTGCATTAAAGCAAGCAACATATTAATATCATGGTTAATTAATTATACAAAATTGATATACATTTAAAGTGGAAAATTAAAATTACTGTTTGTAACTGACCGTTTATGTCCTTAAGAACTTTTTCTTCTGAAATATAAGTTCTCTCAAGAGTCTTCCCAATCTTTTTCTCCCACAAGGACACAACTTCATTTGAGGTCAAATAATTGTTAGGGAGTCTAATATGGACAGCTTTGTTCAATGTCCTTGGGTCATTTGCTGCTCTTATGGTATAAGTTCCCACATCAGCCTCAGTCACATATGCTCCTGAAAATTGACACAAATACTTAATAGTTTATTCACTATTTTTGCCGAAGATAACCTAAAACAAAAGACTTATGTTGTTACCTTTCACATTTCCATCTCCAAGAATGATAACCTTGTCCCTTGGAGGTTCAGTGGCTTCGAATTGAGCCAAGTTACGTAAGAAGTAACCAGTGAAGGCATGGCAACATAGGTAAGTGTAAGGAACTCCTTCAGCTTCAACTACTCTTCGGATACTTGCTTTTTCTTCGAAAACTGGTCTAACAGGGTCAACTGCATCGTGACGGTCCACATCTAGACCAAATTCAGATGGGAAAAATCTCTGTTCATGAAACAAATTCAAGAACCAAATTAATGAATTATTGATGTAACAAAAATTAAATCAAAGTGGAAAACACTATGCTCACCTTCACATTTCCAGCTTCTTTAATTGCTTTAATGATCTTGACTTGATCCAAAATTAGTAGTCTACCAAAAGTGCAGATCACGGTATCAACTTGCTTTATTGCTTTAACAAGAGCTTCATGATCATTCATATCACCCTACACACAGTTAGAGGCAGAGACATCAATATTTTGTTATATAAAAATAACTCAACTTTTAAGAATTTTCAAAATTGAAATGACTAACTTCAAGTAGAATAACTCCTGCAGCTTTGAAACTCTGAAGAAGCTCTTCCTTGCTTTCAGGGTTAGCAGCAGCAACAAGGGATGGCTTGTTTATATCGCCAGGTGTTTTCCTAATCAAAGCATAGGTTGGATTTCCTGCTTTAATACTTGCCCAAACAACATGTCTTCCTATGGCACCTGTTGGTCCAAGGATCAAGATCTTGTTTTGAGCTGCCATTGGAAATTAAATTAAATTGTAGTAAAAACAAATTGTGTTATTCTTTTTTGGATAAGTTATCAAAGTAGCTGTTAGTGTGTGATGAGAATAGCAATACTTTCGTTCTGTATTTATAGGACTCTATGCATAGCCGAGCCAGCTACTTCAATCTAGCTACAACTCAAGTCTCTTTTGACTTTACAAACCAAATACACTATAAATGTGGAATAATACTCTCTCGCTTCTTTTTTTAATTGCCGTTTTACATGCATCATTTTAATAATAAAATTTATTATTTTTTATGTTATTATTTATTTGACTAAATAGCTCATAGTCCCTTAACTTAATTTCAATTAATGTTTTAGTCTTTTATCTTTTTTTTTTAATTTAGTCATTTATTTTAATTTTAAGTGACAATTTGATCTTTTATATTTTAAAATGTCAACAATATTATCTTTTTTTTTTACAAAAAATTCATCAAAATTTTCAACCAAAACGCATAAAATTAATTATATTCTTTAATATAATACAAATTTCATCTAATTCGTAATTCAAATCTTCAAATAAACTAATACAAAAATTTCATCAAATTTTATTCTTTATTTGATGTTGTTAAAAATGGAAATATGAGTTTATTTGAAGATTTGAGTTTCGAATTTGATGAAATTTGTATTATATTGAAGAATATAAATAATTTTATGGATTTTGGTTGAAAATTTTGATGAATTTTTTGAATTTTTGTAAAAAAAAAGGATAACATTGTTGACATTTTAAAACATAAAAGATCAAATTGTCACTTAAAATTAAAATAAAGGACCAAATCGAGAAAAAAAAAAGAAAATAAATGACTAAAACGTTAACTGAAATTAAGATAAGGGACCACGGGTGCTATTTAATCTATTTATTTTTTTATAATATTTATAGTTATTTATTATTTTATTTCATATATTTCTCTCTATATATAATAAATAATTATGAATATTACTAAAAAATTACATATAGATCATTCACTAAAGATATCATCACATTAGAAATTAAACTCATAACTTTATAGATGGGAATCAACACTTTACAAATGAATCAACCTTTGTGACATGTTGCATTGAATTTAAAAAAAATGATTAAAAATAAGAAAAGTATTTTTCATCAAATATAACAATTAAAAAAGGTATGGTGGGAGAAATAATTGTTGTTGAGCAAGTAGTAGCCATCCTCGCTGGTCAAAATTGTCACCTTTAAATATTATTCGTCTGATGAGCAGCCCCTTTGTTTTTTGAATGGGAGCAGCCCCTTTTATTGAACCGATGTTTGTATTATTGCGGAATATATAATTTTTTTTTTCACGAAAGCTATATGCTATACTTAATAAACACAAAATTAATTTATATTTTTTTAGAATTAAATATAACAAAAATCAACTACTTCTTTTCGTGTGGTTAAAATACTTGTTTCATTTAAATTTTTATTAGATTATATAGATTAAATAGCAACTGTAGTCCCTTAATTTAATTTCTTTTAGTCATTTATCTTTTTTTTTTCGATTTAGTCTTTTGTTTTAATTTTAAGTAACAATTTGATCATTTATGTTTTAAAATGTCAACAATGTTATCCTTTTTTTTTACAAAAATTCATCAAAATTTTCAACCAAAACCCATAAAATTATTTGTATTCTTCCGTATAATACAAATTTCATCAAATTCGAAACTCAAATCTTCAAATAAACTCATATTTCTATTTCTAACAATATCAAATAAAGAATGAAATTTTTGTATGGGTTTATTTGAAGATTTGAGTTACGAATTTGATGAAATTTGTATTATATTAAAGAATATAATTAATTTTATGAGTTTTGGTTGAAAATTTTGATGAGTTTTTGAATTTTTGTAAAAAAAAAAGATAATATTGTTGACATTTTAAAACATAAAAAATCAAATTGTTACTTAAAATTAAAGTAAATGACCAAATCGGAAAAAAAGAAGATAAATAATTAAAATGTTAACTGAAATTAAGTTAAGGGACCATGAGTGCTATTTAACCGATTATATATATATATATTAATTATAATTAACTATATTTCTTAACATATATAATTTGATTTATTTTTATTTATAATTCATTTCAAAGATCTTTTTTTTAGTAAATTATTTGATATTTTTTTATGAATAACATTCGAGTTATATGAATTACCAACTGAAAATAAAATCAATTCAAAAAACCGCATAACATTTAATGATTAAATATTAAACTGCTAAACGTAAATTTCAAATGCTCCTCTTCCACACTTCTAGTGTCCTTCTACCACGAAGCAAAACGAAAACATACCTACCATTTGAAGTGGCAATACGTGAAAGAAAGAATCTTAATGGTGCACGATTTATATTAACTTAATTAGTTTAGACATTTTTATTATTATAGATCCACAATGTGATAATGTTTCTAATATTAGTTTAATTGCTATGCATTCATAGTGTAAAGAGTTTTATACCGTTGGCACATTAAATCAATCATAGAAATAACTTTAAAGATATTTTTGATAAAAATTAAATATCTCGAAGGTGATTAACTATAAAAACTTTTATATTAAAAATATATATAAATTAAATCTTTTGAATATTAGTACTCGTTATTTTTTTAATATTTTGGCAAAATTGGTCAAACTTTGGTATGTGTAAGACAACACATAGGATGAAACATCATTTTCATTGAAAATAATTTTAATATATTTAGAAGTGAGATTTTCACAAATCATTATTAATAGAAAATATTATTGATTGCTTGATTGATAAAGCTAAATACTTAGTATATTTAATTTTTTTTAATTAATTTTTTTGTTTTTTATTTAGGTAAATTTTGTTTTAGTCCTTAAATTTATAAAGCTGTCTTCATTTAGTTCCTAATATTGTGACCAATAGATTGTAACAGAAATTAAAATTAAAGTGTTGCTAATAAAATTAAAATTTTGCATCGAAAGAATAAACTTAAAAAAAATTAAAAAACAATTTTCAATTCAAAATTTCTATAATTAAATGTTTATTCATATCAAAGTATCTTTACAAGACTTATCAAATTAATTAGTTAATGGTAGCTAGATTTAGGGTCTGTTTGATTTTCTTCTAAAAAAATTTATTTTAATTTTTTAAAATTTAAAAACTAAAAAACTTATTTGGATTTCTTGTTTTTAAAAACTGTTTTGTAAAACTATTTTTAATATTATACTTTTTAACACTAAAAAAACAAAACAGATAAATGATATTTTACTTCTCAGTTTTCAGTTTTTTAAATTATCTAGTCAAAAACTATTTTAAAAATTTAGATTACCAAATAGGTTTTTTCTTTTTCTAATATTTAAAACTGTTTTTAAAACAAGTATCTCAAAGAAGTTTTTTCTTTAATTCTATTCTTTAAAACAATTTTTAAAAACAATTTTTAAAAATTAAAATGCAAAAGTATTTCAAACAATTCTCACTTTCATGATCTATTTTTCTATCATTCCTTATTTTTCCGCCAAAATGCTCAATGCACATTTGTATCCATGCTCCCATTATCACCATTGCCACAACCATTTCCATGTCTGCCTCCATTACTACCAGATTGGTTGGATGCTTTTATTTTATTATAACCAATACCACAAAGTTGACCATGTTTTTTAATAACTATTTTTATAATTATTAAAAAAAATTAGTTAAATGAAATTAATTTTTTAAATTAATGTAAAATGTAATTTAAATTTATTAAATTGTCTATTTAAATATCAAATATTCAACTACTAATATTAATTTTTTTTATTAAAGTAAGAATATATTAGAAATAATAACATTAAATAAGTCAAAAGTAATTAACTTTATAACTTATAATAGAGACCAAAATTTGATATTACTTTTTTTTTTTTATAATAATAATTAGAGATAATAAGTTCTAGTTGACCCTCTTGTAGACATGACAATGGGACGGGGCGGGGCGGGAGTGGATTTTGCCTTCCCCACCCCGCACCCGATTAATCGAGAAAAACCTGCACCCGCCCCCGTTTTTAGTGAGTGTAAAATTTAGACTCTCATCTCTGTCCGGTTTTGGTTTTCCCGCCCACACCGGCACTCATTCATATATATGAAATTATAAATTTAAAAGTCATATCTATTATAATTAGTATAGTAAAATAATTATTGTCAGACAATAATAAAATTAAAAAAACATTTTTTATAGAGATGAGATTTTAATTTTTAATAGTTAAAGAAATATTAAGTATATTCAATATATGCATGTATATAAAATTTAAAAATTACAATAATATTACTAACGGGACGGGTTTGAGTGCGGGTGCGGGGTGGATATCAACACACCTGCACCCGTTCCCGTACCCGAATTTTAAGTCCGGGAAAATCTGCACCCGCACCTAATCAAAGCGGGTTTTCCCTATTTAAATTAAGACAATTTCGAGTAGATACTTGCGGGTGCGGGTTATGCCATCGCTACCCTCTTGTTTCGAGACCAATGAATAGACTTTAATTGGGAAGGATTCCATAAGTAAGATTTGTGATTAATTGATCATAATAAATAAATCATTGAAACGTTTTAAAAAAAGTCAAGATCATCACCATTTCTCAAAAGAAACGAAGAAACAGATGACATATGCATATGAATATAGAGCTATCATTATATTTTACAAAATATTAATTGAGTTAATGACTCTATTTTTACACGTCAATTGTGTAAAATTTCGGATAACAATTGATTTGCTCTCATATTTTTAGGGAGTATTTGACTATCTATGTCATTTTAAAATATTAAATTCTCTATGAAGTAGTCTGTCTTTCCTTAACTTATTTATTTATTCTTTATATTAATGTTGTTAATAAATCACCCGACGATGACATTGTATTAAATTTATTTTCCCTGTTATAAAAAAATATTTTCTTTTATGTAAAAAATAAAATAAAACTATATTTTTTATTTTTTTATTATAAAATGATATAAATTAGATCGATCGAGAATAATACAATTTAAATTTAAAAAGAAAAAAAAAGAATATGAAAACAAATTACCATTACTCAGGTTAATAGCATAAAACAATAAATTGTCTACAAATGTAATAAAACTTATAAATATAATAAAATTGTAGTTTTTGGAATACACATACCTCTAAAGTTATAACATTGATGCCAAAATCATTTATTAAATGTGCATTGAATCGAAATTAGTATGTCAATCTAAAACAAACAAATACCAGACGAAATCAAACAATCCCACACTAATACGACAGACAATATAACGTGTACTCATACAACAAAATTACAAGACAAAAAGTGAAAGAAAAACTAACTACACCTAAAAAAAATATTTATTTAAATAAAAGTAGAAGAAACCAAGTTAGAATAGTGATTTCAAGCAACAAAAAAAATCGCCTTAAAGTAACTATTTTCAATAGATGTAGAAGAGTTAAGAAGGAGAAAAGTAATGGGGCAGCAGCTAACATAATTCTTAACTTTGATTAGGTACCCACAAAATCAACATTTTAATGTCCTTCAAAGAAAAAAAAACATTTGTAACTTGTAACAGAGTGTGTCAATTTGGTTCTCACTTTCATTAAATTCATTTTGTAGAAAGTTTGTTAAGCTAGTCTGAATGATTCATTGTAGATAGAACAAATATTTTGTATTGTGTATTCGACTCAAACCTTCATCGTGTTGTTGTTAATTGTATAAACATCATTGATATATATATCAAGAATTTATTGTAATTTTATAGATTAAATAGATAATAAGTATATAATTTCAATGATTAATTTAATACCTTGTATGTAATTTTAGGAGTCAATCTAATATGACATACTTTTAAATATAAAGGAATGGGTTAATTTGATTAAATTTCTATTGAGTGAGGGTCTAACTTGACACTTTTAAAAGGAGATCAAGTTAATACACCTTATAAAAGTGAGGGACTGCATAAAAAAATAAAAAATAAAAGTGAGTGACCACCAAACTTGATATTTACTCTTTCTAATACTCTTAGGGTCATAGTTGTAATGCTTTTTTTTTTTAATCTTAAATCACTTATCACTTTAAAATATCAAAACAATAATCATTAAGTCCATATCAAAATTAGGAAAACACCAAGTAAAAAAATATGAGGTCAAAATAACAATCTTAGTTGATGGGGAAAAAAAACATCACAATGGATATAGACATTATTAGAATGATACAAAACTTTGCATATACCGTGCATACATTAATTAGATAGAGTTGACTGTAAAAAGCAACTCAAAATTTGATTTTTATTTACAAATTTTCGTTTGGATTTCTTTGTTATTTTTATGCGATTCATGATAAATTCATCACTTGATGAAAAACAAAGTCATATTTTGATATTTTTGTGAGGTAGATATTGATTTAAAGTGAGATCATTGTCACCAATAAAAGTTAATAATTTGACTAATATTTATAAATTTGTAAGTTTAAGTATTATATTATTACTGATATGACGATCTCACAAATGAAATCGTTTTACCTTATAAAAGTGAAGGACTACCCGTCAAAAATAAAATATAAAAGTGAGAAAGACCAAAATTTTCTTTCTAAATTAAAAATTTATTAAAAAGAAATCACAAATGAAATCAACTCACCTCTATAATCAATTTCAGGGTAAATGCACAAAATCGGTTATGTTCTATTTCCAAATATCAATTGATAACATAATTGTTCGTGAATGTCTCTAAATATAATTTATATTTGCGTTAATTTATTCACACACAAATATAAACAAAACAACCCCTAAATAGATAGTGATTAACATAATAATATTGTAATAGACGATCATCATCATAACTTTCATTGAATACATGGAAAAGGCAAACATTACAAAGTAAAATATGAAGTGGTATTTTTGACAATAATACAAACACACAAGTGGTTAAAAGAAAGACAAAATATGAAATTTGGAGCAGTACAAAATATATTTTATGGTTTTATTGACTTTGTTGGAGTTGTTAAGTGGTGATAACACATAATATAGTATAGTTCAAACGAATGCATTCAAATAGTTGTCCACAGTAGTATATTTCACCTCAGGATATAGCTCAGTAACTTCAACACCGAAAGATGGGTCAATCTCAAAATTTGTACAATCTCCCTTTACTGACATTGAGTGACCTAATGCCAATAAAAAATTTGCAGGGAATGGAGATTCTGCATACAACAAAAACATTCTTGCATAAATATAACATATATGTTCTAAGTTACTTAAACTTTTTATATATTTCATTTTGATATTTGCATAAATATTTATTTATTGAAAAAGAGTGTTAATACCGACCCTGAATCAATTTAAGAAGTTGATCCTCTGGGATATAAATTTTCTGAAGAGTACTATTAATCTTATTCTCCCACAAGGAAACGAGCTCATTGAAACTCACGACATTTGCATGAGGTCTAAAGTATACAATTTTGTTCAAGGTTCTTGGATCGTCCACTGCTTTTATGGTATAAGTCCCAATGTCTTCCTCTGTGACATAAACTCCTGAAAAATGGATTTCAAATGTTCAACATAACCCATTTTAAAATAAATGTAATTAGCATAATAAAATATATATTTTGTAAGATGTTACCTTTGACATTTCCATCCCCAAGAATGACCACTTTGTCTCTAGGAGGAGCTGTGACATTTTGTTGTCCTAATGTAGGGAGGAAATATCCAGCAAAGGCATTAGAGCTAATGTAAGTATAAGGAATTCCTGCAGCTTCAGTTGCTCTTCTGATTTTCACTTTTTGCCCAAAAAAACTTGTTACTGGCTCAACGGCATGGTGACGGTCCACATCAATCCCAAATTCAGATGGGAGAAACCTCTTTTCATCACAATCAAAATATTACAATTTTTATATCTAATTCATTTGTACAACTATTTTAATTTAATACAAAATAAGGCCAATTTGCAACAAGGGAATATTAAATAAGACTTGCTTATATATTTTGTAGGCTAAATAGTACTCGTGGTCCCTTAACTTAATTTCAGTTAACGTTTTAGTTATTTATCTTTTTTTTTTCTTTCGATCTGGTCCTTTATTTTAATTTTAAGTAACAATTTGATCCTTTATGTTTTAAAATGTCAACAATATTATCCTTTTTTTTTACAAAAATTCAAAAAACTCATCAAAATTTTCAACAAAAACCCATAAAATTAATTATATTCTTTAATATAATACAAATTTCATCAAATTCGTAACTCAAATATTCAAATAAACCCATACAAAAATTTCATCAAATTTCATTTTTTATTTGATATTGTTAGAAATGGAAATATGAGTTTATTTGAAGATTTGAGTTTCGAATTTGATGAAATTTGTATTATATTGAAGAAACAAATAATTTTATGGGTTTTGGTTGAAAATTTTGATGAATTTTTTGAATTTTTGTAAAAAAAAAAGATAATATTGTTGATATTTTAAAACATAAAGGATCAAATTGTTACTTAAAATTAAAATAAATGACCAAATCGGGAAAAAAAAAAGATAAAGGACTAAAACGTTAACTGAAATTAAGTTAAGGACCACGAGTGCTATTTAGCCTATTTTTTAACTTCAGAATCACACGATAAACAACTTGATTAAACGTTAATTATATAACCATTTATGTAAAAGTTATTTTTATAGAAAACATAAAATAAAATAAAATTATTTTGATATAAGTTATTTTTATAAAATATTCTGAAAAACTCCGTTGAAAACAACTTATATTCATGTATAAGTCATTTGTATAAGAATCTTTGTTGTACAAATAATTAGATAACTTGTATGTGTTTCACCAATATTAATTATGAGGCCTAGCTATTTTAAGTTTTAAAGTGTTAATTACAGGCCTAAGCAATTTCAATTTGATTGCAAAAGTGGAGATCCTCTAACAATTATTACTACATAAAACAAGTGAAAAATGTGAAAAAAGAAAATGGCTTATGATTATTAGTAAGAGAAGTTAATTTTATATGTACCTTGATGTTTCCTGCTTCTTTAATTGCTGCTATGAGCTTCACTTGATCGTCTACTTGTGCTCCACCAAGTGTTGAGATTACAACATCAACTTGCTTAATTGCCTTAACAAGGCTTTCATGATCACCTAAATCACCCTATACAATTAAAAAGAGAAACTAATGTCAATTATTTGCTATAAACTTTGAAATAATTATGTAAAATATGTATTAAAATATAAATAAATGATTGAAAGGCACATACATAAACCAAAGTAACTCCAGAGGTCTTAAAGCTTTCAATTAGCTTTGACTTTTCAGGATGAGAAACTGTGCTCTCTCTAACCAAAGCAAAAGTGGGGTGTCCTGCTTTTGCACTTGCTTCAACTATAAATTTTCCTATGTAACCTGTTCCTCCAAGGACTAAGATTTTACTCTTCTCTGCCATGATCCTAAAGAACAAAGGTTTACAGTACAAATCAAAAGAAGAAGGTTTGAGTTTGTAACTTTGTCGGATTGATCATGCTATTTGTAGGACATAACCGTCCTTGGAAGGCCACAAATGACGGAATCAAAGTCAGTGGTCATTAGTTCATTAGTATTCGCTCTAAAATATAAATATAAATAATATAAAAAAATTAATATATCTATTTAAAAATTAATATCAGATATATTAATTATATTTATATTTTATTTTGGAGTATAATTATTTTATACTATTAATTAACACAAGCATTTTCAGGATTTTACTTTTACTTATTTTTACAATTGAGACGTTATTTAATTAATATTATGAACTTTTATTTTCTTAAAATAATGCATGTCGACTTTGGAATTTTAAACGATATTCAAGTATAACTTAACTATAAATAATTTATTAAAATGATTCATCTTAAAATTTGTCACAATTTAAATCTGGTCTCTTTCATTGACTTTTATTAAGTAGATTGCAACATGTGAACGAACTCCTTGAAGTCGTTGGATATTTGAGAAATATATATATAAAAATTGATCTGCTTTCAGCCTTTCACAATTGTTTTAGCGAAGTTTGACGGAGGCGGCACTTACTACTGGATTAGAATACAGATTAAAATTATCTATCTAAATTCATTTTATAATTATAAAATCTTTATGAAGTGGTTTGTTACTTTGTTTATTGGTTAATTTTAATAATGTCAGTGGTCTAATCATAAAATAAAAAATATATATAAAAAGAGAGAGAATCAAATGAAGATAGGATGAAATTTGAAGAGCGGTATATAATAATATGTTAGAAGGGAAATTCTAGTAATTTGTCTTCTAGAAGTGCCTGCACTTTGTGCGTGAAAATTGCAACTTTGAAAAGAAAAAGAAAGGAAAGAAAAGTAGGAAAAGTGGTAACAGTAGAACAAGACAAAGGTTTAGACTTTTGCCCATTGTAATTCGTATTAGAAAATGGAAACGGAAAGCACCACACCGCGCATACTTGTAATTTTATATTTAAATTCTTAATAAATATATCAAGAATATTTATTAATATTTTTCTGATATAAAAAAATAAGCGGTCAAATTAATTTTTGGGCGACGGTCAGTATAATGAACTATAATTTGTTCATGGAAGGTCAAAAAAACACCGTTTGACTAAGAATTTAATTGGGTAGACACATAGTGATATACTGTGAATAATCACAACATAACCCCGCAGGTGCGTGCAGGTACCTGAAATCATTTTGATTTAGATAGAAAAATCTGCTTTAATTTGAGTGTTACTTGGAAATTTTTTTCAGAATTAAAATTTAGATATAAATACGATGCGAGTGTGTTGATATCTAACTTGCACATATTCTGCTAGTAATATTATTATAATTTTTAAATTTTATATATATATACATATTTAATATATTAAATATTTTTTTAAATATTAAAATATTATCTTAATAAAAAATATTTTTTTTAATTTTATTATTGTTTAATAATAATTATTTTAATATACTAATTATAATAAATATAATTTTAAAATTTATAATTTTATATATATGAATGAATATAGGTGTGGGCGAAAACGTTGCATGCGAATGTAGATCTCTCATATTAGTCGAATGAGAATGTAGAGAAGGGAAAATGCACCACACTCCACCCCATTATCACGTCTAGTTTTATATCGAGAGTTAACACAAACCATCAATTATGTAATTATTTCATAATCACGGTTGCAATCATACAGTAATATGATACAATTATTAACTGCCAGTGTATATACACAATGTACATTTATTTTAATTACACGTGGACCACAACATATATTTGTAAATTGAATCTCAATAAATATTAAACCACAAAAACTAATTTAATATTAATTTGCTTGATTTTTTTTTCCTTTTTTCCTTTAGGAATCTTTTCATTAATGTATATTTTAATAATAATAATAATAATAACAACAACAATAAATTAAATAACAACTTAATTAAGTTGTTAACGTTAAAAACAAAAACCTAATAAAAGTAGGATTAATTTTATTATTTGGAATTTTCAATTATTCTTAATTATTCTTACTTGCCAAAGTGTTTACTATTAAATGAATAGTTTAATGTCATGAATTTTTATCATAAACAAGTTTTATGATTATTGTGTTTTAAGTGGGCAACAACACCCATAATCAACTTTGAGATAATATGAGGAAAAATAAAAAGAGGAATAAATTTCGAGATTATATACAAGAGAAAAGAGGAATAAATTTTGAGATTATACTTAAGAGAATAAATGAGAGAAACTTGAGAAATTTGGCTGTGTAAACATTATTGAAGTTGACACACATATAATATTATAATATACTCCATTTAATTAAACATTATTGGTTTTGTAAACATTATTGAATAAATTTGTTCTATTACCATTTTGGACGTAATACATTAAAAATTATTAATTAGGCCTCTATACATTTCTAATGGTCGATAGGTTGGACATTGTGAGGCCTAAATAATTTAGTGGCTTTACTATTTCCACCCCTCTAAACATCTATGTAATGATATATAACTCGATGACGGTAAAATTATTTTATTTTATCAAATTGCCAATAGAAATAACTAGCCAACCATGTTTTGTAATATGTGTGGAGCATTTGTGCTTGTAGTTGTAGGTAGGAATCACAACCTTGATATTAGCTTGGTGGTTATATTTAACAGAAATTCAATATTCATGATCGGTTATAAGTACGTGCTAACACGACCAATAATATAGGATTTATTTTTTTTTAAAAGAATATCAGGGTCCAAAAATACTTATATTAGAGTTTCTAAAATAGTTTTAGTTTTTGATTCTTTTTTATGTTATTAATGTTATTTGTAATTTTAATTAAGTAGTTTGAGTTTTTAACTCATTTTAATATTATTTTTAAATTTTTTTATGTTATTTGCAATTTAAATAAATAATAATTTTTTTTGAATTTTTTTTACTTCTTTTTATTGAAGACCTAATTTTTAAAACTAAGACATAACCTTTAAAATATTTGGAACAGAGAATCTAATCATTTTGTTATATTGGTTGATCATTATATTCAAATGTAGGGAAATGTAGGGATGAGTAGCTCAATTTATGGTACAATATCGCATTCGGTAAAATAGTACGGGCTAAATAGTTTATAAATTAAAAGCAAGATTGAGAGAAGTTCAATTGGTTTAAGAAAATTAGATTTAGTATGTTACAATTTGACTTGTATTATATCTAATACGTACAAAAATCCAATTTTATCTTTTTATTTTTATTCATTTAAAGGTATAAAAAAATTACTATAAAATTGTACTTTTCACCAAAAAAATTGGTATTTACGTTTTTGGCTTAATTGCATATTTGATCCCTTTATTTTAATTGAATCATGAAAATAGTTCTCCTATTTTATTTGTCAAACAGAATTTTAATCTAAAACTTGATGAAATTTCGTGTGACATTCCCTGGTTGCCGAATAGTATAGATTGAGATTGACAGAATACTATGAGAACATGTATAGTTAACTTTCAGAGGCTATCTCCTTTGGCAACGTTTATTGGAGAGGTCACTGCGAAGTACTATGCATGGTACTAAATGTTTCACATCCTGTAATCCTCCCTCCACCTACTGATGCTCCACCTTCCAGTCCACCTACTGCTGTTCCACCTTCCAGTCCACCTACTGCTGTTCCACCTTCTAGTCCACCTACTATTACACATGATCCACACATTACATCATCTTCTGCTCCACTTTTCAGAGGCAATCTATTTTTTTGTATATGATATCACATATCAAACATAATGAAACATGTTCAACAACTTTATACAATCAGGATTTGTCCAAAATATGTTTCTCAGAACATCTGAATCCTCTCATCTTCTTGTCCAATGCACATTATTTTCATTTTGTATTAACTTCAACAGATATTGTATTTCTATGTACGAACCTCTCAAAGATGATCGATAAGTACTCCTTGCTTTATATATTTGAGTGGAAATTGTGAGATTCTCTTTATTTCTCTTTCAAAGCACATTCAAAATGAATATTGGTACAAGCTTATACTTTGTCGTGTCATTGAAAAATTTTCTCTCCTCTTCATTTAAATGCCTCAAATATGAATGGTCGTATGAAGTATCCTCTAAATCGTGATTGTGTGTTCCACAACGAACACTAATTTGTCTTTTCTAGCTCTCTTTCTAGTAGTTTTATCAGATCGAATGGTAACAATTAAAATTCAATTTTGCCTTCAAATAATTTTTTTCCATTCAAATACAGCTTCTCGAGAGGGAAATATCTACAAAATATATTTCAAATAAAACATCAATATATGTCTTTAAATTAAAAACTAAAACTTATAAAATCAATTATCATTAATATTATTTGATCAGTGGTGAATTTATCTTTACAATTGATAGTCGGTATTGTAGCAGGAACCTCAACCCTGCTCATACCTGATTTCAAAAAAATATACTAAATTTAATTAATACTAATATTATAAATACAATATTTTAAATAATTTTTTTAATTATTTTGTAAATATTATACTGCATGTCGAAACTTTCAGCAGAATTGAAAATTTCGAAATTTTTGAAAAATCTGAAATTTTATATTTCAAAAGTTTTGAGTTGCTCGAAATTTTCGAAAATCTAGAAAATTTATATTTCGAAAATTTCAAATTTTCTACTTTGGAAGTATGAAACATTTGAATGTATGAAAGATCACTTACTTTTCTGAATTCGAAGATTTGAAAACTTTTGAATGTTAGGGTGAATTCTATAAGTTTCAAAAGAAGAAGTGAAAAAAGTGGTAATTTTTTTTTCCAGGGTTTTATATATAGTAAAAAGGATAAAAATATATTTTTACATTGGTTGGGGGGTGGGAGATTTAGGTTGGGGGTGCATGGTAGAAATCTCAAATAAGAAACCAAAATAAAAATTTGGGCTTGTAACTCCGAAAAAAGAAAATTGGATTTTGACCCTCTAATTGGACTTATACCCCCCAAAATTTAAAAAATTCAAATTTTTATTCAATCAAAGGTAAAAAAAAATTACTTTAAAATCATACCCCTCACTAAAATTTTCGATAATTAACTTTTCCCCCCAAAAATTCAGTACACAAATTAAAACTACCAGAATCAAGTACTATCAATTATTTACTGGAAATTTCGCCAACGAAATCTTTGATAAATTATTTATATTACCGAAAATTTTAATGCTTGAAATTTCCAAGTAAGTAAAATTTTTTTTTTTTTGGATTTTTTAAAACTTTTTTATTGGAAGTAGGGATGGAAAAAACACCATTAAGTACATATTTGACTATCATTCACAACTAATCAAATTTTTGAGTCACGAGAAGATGTCATATCATGGGCAAGAGAGGTCGACCGACAAAACTAAGTAGTTGTTATTATTACTCGTTCTGACATAGAGACTGGAAAGAGAAGAAGTAAGTCAAAATTAAAATTCTTGGTTGTGGCTACTTTTGGGTGGAAAATATAAGTCAAATAAAAGTAACTCAGGGACTTCAACTAAAATGTATGGTTATCCGTTTAAACTTATATTGAGACAATTAAAGAATGACGAGGGATATATTATTAGTTTAATGTGTGGACTTCACAACCATGAGTTAGTGACTAGTTTTGAGAATAATGCATTTGTGGGACACTTAAAAGAAGAAGATAAGAAACATGTTGACGAGCTTACAAAGTATCACGTTGCACCAAGACACATCTTGTCATCTTTGAGAGATTGAGATAAGGAGAACATGACTAATACATCTCAAATTTATAAGCGACGAAGCACATACAAGAAGAATTTGAAAGGACCCTGAACTGATATGCAAAATCAGGTGAAGTTACTTGAAACTGAGAAGTATGTTTGTTGGAGTATGACTCATGAAGACTCCAACGTTGTGAGGGACGTGTTTTGGATGCACTCAGATTCCATGACTTTGTTGAACATGTTCCTTCTTGTATTGATCATGGATAGCACCTACAAAACCAAAAAGTATAAGTTACCATTATTTGAAATTGTTGGTGTAACTTCAACTGGGTTGACATTCAACGTTGCATTTGCTTATATGGATTGTGAGCTTCAAGAAAAAATTTGTTGGGAATTGGACTAACAGAGAACTTGCTTTAATGAATGCAATTGAAGTTGTATTTCCATCTTTAACAAATTTACTTTGTCAACTTCATATCAACAAAAATGTTGGAGTCAAATACAAACAATATATATTAAAGAAAGATATGTAGGAACCCATTCTAGAGTTGTAGCGGAAATTTGTTAATTGTTCTGAATAGAAGGAGTGTGAGGAATTTTTGCAAATGTTTGAGCAAGTTGTGTCGATAATATTATTTTCTTTGACTACGTTAGAGGTATATGGTTGACTCCTCACATTTGTTGAGACATAGAGGTTCTGCAGCAACGCAAGGGATCTTTCGAGAATGAGATATCCTATAGTACCACTGAATGTGTAGGAGGGATGTGTTGATATACCCAAACTGTCGTATGCACCTATCTAGTAAATACAGTACCATTGTAGAACACCAACGAATGTACCCTATAAACATCGACACATACTGAAATTCTGTTGTGGAGTCCTTATCGTAATTTGACGTCCAAATAATATCAATAGCTCCCAAAGAATCCAACTTCGCTTTGTAGTATGCAGCATCCCCAGATATTTGTTTCGCAGTCCATTGAAACATCTGTGGCATTGAAGGTATAGACTCATTCATACCTGACTTACAAATGTCAGGGAAATGTTCATAAATCCATGTCTGTAAATAATAAAAAAGTACAAATAACAAAATAAGCATCTTATCAAATAACAATATAATAAGTATAAAGAATAATATAATAGTACCTAGAATAGAGATAAATATCCTTCAATTTGCTTCATTGCAGACATGGCACCATATCTAAGATAGTCATATAAAACAACAAGAGCAGCTGGTCCCCATGCCCATTTACCACAAGTATCAATGTCTTGAAAAAAAATAAATATTTTGCAGATATAAGGGTAAAAGTTTTGTCAACTTGTATGATACACCTTACCAAATGAAGTAGGTATGCCCTCGCTTCACAATCGAATCTTCCTTCACAAAGTTTCTTAAAGAATATAGCTTTCAACCGTTCAAAACTATATGAAGCACCTCTATTGACCCTAGTTTCATTCATAGCTTCATCATGATCAACTCCCATTAACTCAACGGCAGCAACAATGGCCAAATCTTCATTCACATTAACTAAAAGTGTGTAAAACTTTCCATAACAGGGTATGCCCAAAAGATCCCTAACATCGTCAAGAGTAATAGTCATTTCACCAAATGACAGATGAAATAAGCTAGGCTCTGTGTGCCATCTCTCAGCAAAAGCATATATGAGATTACTGTCAATTATGTGCAAACTACATCGTTGTAGAGGATGTAACCCAGAGATAGTAATCCATTTATCTATCTGAGTAGATAATACAAATTTGATATCAATGAATTTATCTTATTTTTTTGCCATTTGAAACAACTTTCAAGACACGTCTATCCTGTTTAATTAAAATAAAATACAATAAATTATACGATTATTTAGTTTACTACATATATACTAAGAAATTTCACAATTGAAATAATTTAAAAAAAAATGTTTTTTTTCTTCTTCGCTTTCTCAATTGTTACATTTTATCATTTGACTTTTTTCAGTACATCAAATTAAACTCCAATGAGTTCCTAAAACTAGTGAATCCATAAATCAATTATTTCAAATAAATTCAATTCATAAAATCTACTTTATAATAAACTATACTATAAATATATTAAACTATACATAATAAGCTATATTACACTATGTAATAAAATAAATTATTTACTAACTTGTCCATTCCACACTAACTGCAATGTGGTGCCATATTCCTTAAGGACGGAAAGATCATAAGAACCTCTAAGAAATAGAGGTTGTTCAGGCTGCTGATGGTGATGCATGTTATCCTGGTAGTGTTGATGCTCTTAATCATCAAGCGCAAAATCCTGTTGCTCAAACTCAAACTGAATATAATAATCCTTCTTTTATTGCATCTTTTTGTTCCTCTTTCTCCTTTTTTAATAGTGACTCTTCTATTAGTTTGTGTATGATATCGAACTTGAGAATGTTCTATTTTTCGCTCCTCTGGTCCACAATGAAAAAAATTAAATGAAAAAATATAAAAAAAAAAAATTTGTATCGGAAATTTCAGGAACGAATGCAATTTCTAGTTGAAACTTTTAAAAATTTAATTTTTGAAATTTCCGGTATTGAAAAATAACAATCAGAAATTGTAAGAGAAATTTAGAGAGAAAAATTACTTTTTCTAAAAATTTCAGATTGTGAGATAGGATCAAATATTTTTAGTTTTTAGTGTAGGTTTAAGAGTATTTTAGTAACTTTAAGGCATAAATTTTTTGAATTGGGGTAAAAAATCTAATTTTCCTTAAAAAAAGAAAAAAGAAGGCGTACATGAAGGTCCATTTTAATATGTGCTCATATATTATTTATTACCTTTGGTTTTTCTTCTGCAAATTCAAATTAGTAAACTTAGTTGTGTGATTTAGAACCTTGCATGAAATTTTGATTAAAACTAACACAAGCAACAATTGAAATGGACCTACAATTTGATTTACAGTCTTAATTTGTGGGTAATTACAAATTTTAGCACTATTTTGTTTTTGTGGTGAAATGGTTTCAAACGTGCGCCTATATTAAAGTTTTAGGTGGTAGCTTCATTCCTATGTCTTCACCGTGAAAATGAACACTTTATTAATAGCTATTGCATAATTGGACCAAATAAGGGGCATGAAATTGAAAACCCACACTAATTCACAATTGCTAATTATCCCCACTACAAGATGAACTTAATCTACACAAGTATCATTTAAATGAACTTACTAATTCACAACATCAGCAAAGATATTTTGATATCTTAATTAGCATATTCATTTAGGGTATATAAAGTTAATTTGATTGTTGATCGAGAGGGTTATAGAATGAAGTGATAAGAAGATCTTATGTTTGATTTCATATATAAGACTGAATCAAATTAAATATTAAAATACATGACATTTCACATATATTTTTTTTCAATGCGACATCACTTTAACTTATTGTCTATAAAATTTATATAGAAGAACATTGATAATCTTTTTATAGATTAAAAATTCATTTTAATCTTCAAGAAAACTGTGAGACTCAATTTAATCATTGAAAAAAATAAAATAATGTCTAATCTATGAAAAAAATAAATTAAAAAAACATAATTTCTATGTGAACCACCATTAAAAAAAATTGATTTGAAAAATAAAAATTAAGTTACTGACAATAGGGAGGAAAAAAAAATTATTCTGCATTATTTTTTGGAAAATTTTGAAGAAACAATTTAACATTTTATAAATTTAGAGTACTTCAATTGAAGACATAAAATGGTTTTTTTTCAATAAAAAAACTAATCATAGTAAAAAATGAAGGCATCCCCAAAATTCAAAGGATCTTCCACTCTCTTTCTTTCCCGACTCATTCTATTCATGATTAGCATCACCAAAACTAAAGTGACAGTTACAAACAGTATGCATTTGGCGAAGAAAACAAAGCCTTATTATTAACTCTCTAATCTCTATTAATTAATTAGATTTGAATTTTGGTGAAAAAAAAAAACCACTCACCATGGAAGCTCGTTTCAAAATCTTCAACACTTCTCTTCTGAGTCGCCACTTAACATTAACAACAACGCACAAAACCAAAACTTCACAACCCATTTTCCCTTATCGTTACCAACGATTCCCTCGCAGGAAAATCTCTTCAACTCTAACTCGTTTTTCCCATTCACCTATTCCTCCAAATTCGGATCCTCGCAGATTCTTCTCTTCCTTAACCTCTTCTCAAAATCTCAACTTTTCAAACCCCATAAACAATCTCAACAACCCATTTCCCTCACATTCACATGGTGACTCTATTGTTTGGAACCCAGCTTCTCAAAACGTGAATGACAAAGGGTTTTACGGTGGCAAAAAACGTGATGTTATGGTGGTTTTGTTGGGGTGGTTGGGATCGAAAACCAAACACCTCAAGAGATATGCAGAGTGGTACAATGCGCGTGGGATTCACGCGGTTAGTTTCGTCGTTGACATGAAGGAGATTCTTGGATTTGACTATGGGCGTTTGCTTGAGAAACGAACAACTCTGTTTGCAGACCAACTTGCTTCTTGGGTTTCTGGAGAGGAAAATGATGGAAGAGAAAGGTGTTTGGTTTTTCACACATTCAGCAACACTGGTTGGTTTGTGTAAGTGAAAAATGGATTTTTTAATGGTTTTAAAATTTAATGATTGTGCTCTTTTGTAATGTTTTTTTGTTTGTTTTCTCACTGGTTTATTCTGTTTTTGTAGCTATGGTTCTATTCTTGCTAGATTTATGGATAGTCATGTTGTTATGGAGAAGATTAAAGGATGCATTGTTGATTCTGGAGGGGCAGAACCTTTTAATCCTCAGGTTCTAAGAATTACAATTTAGAAGCATTTATTTAATGTTGTTTAATTGTTATTCTTTACCTTTCTTGTGTGTGTATGTATTGGACTTGGAGGATCAATTATTTAGAGCATTTGTTATTTTGACACAAAAGGGATAATAACAATTTTCAACAACAATTTAGATTATTAACACAATTCAAATACATATAACAAAGCATCATAACTCATTAACCATCTGTTGAACACTACTAATCATGATTTTGAACCTAATTACCCCCGATTTTATTGCGTAGATTTGAACCCAAATCGTTGGTAATGGATATCATGTATATTTGAATACATGTAAATCATGGTTTATTACATCCAAAGTCACAATTAGTTTCGTTAAGTGGATGGTTAATGAGATGCCAACATCTTGTTATATTCATGTGAGCAAAATTAACCACGCATTTAAACTATGTTAACCGTCAAATATATTTAGAGCCTTGAGAGACTGGATACAATACACAGCAAAACATAGTGATTGTGGAATGGTGTTGAAAAAGATAGTGTTTTTGAAACTTGGATGTTACTCTGCATTTTTTTGGTTGTGATTGACAAAACTATTGCTATCACAAAACCTTTGGATTATTCCTCATACACCATTTGTACCGAACACATTAATCATTCAGATATTTTTCCATTGATGTCTTCCTTTAATTAGTTATGTAAATATCCTGAATATCCTATTGATTGTATTGCTATTGATTTCTTCCTTTAATTGGATATATGTAAATATCCTGAATATCCTATTGATTGCATTTCTATTAATTAGATAGATTAGGCTCTTATTCTTATCCCTATAATAATAATTAAGAGATTCTGATTGTACTTCATGGTTATAAATGCACAAGGTTGAGGGTTAGTTTCTCTCAAGCAATTAAAATCTCAAACATCATTTCACTTCAAACTCAATTTTAACCAAATCAAATTTGCAAATCATGTTTACTCGATAATGTTTGCAGATGCTCGTCCAAACACATTATATGTGTGTGTTTGAGTAAGCATTGGATAAATGCAATTTGTGTTTAACATGATTTTGTACAATTAATTTGGTTAAAATTAAGTTTGACATGAAATGTTTTATGCTCGAATGTTTTTGCTGGAGAAAACAAGTTCGATGAGAACTCAATGCAAATTTTTGCAGGTGTCCTTTTATCATCTCTAGTCAAATTGAGGTTGTGCAAAATAAAATTTTTCTTACAGCAACCAAACCTGTACTTCTACTACAATCACATTTGATAGGAGGCAAAATCAATTACGATTTATGAATTTCTGATAATCCATTTCGTATACTCAACCGTGAAACCAAACACTCATTTTGACAAACAATTTATATAATTTACTTCTTTTGTTTCTGATTTTTTTCTCTTTCATTGCATATTAGGATCTTTTGTTTTCAAACAGCCTCTTGATTTGTTGGTTATTCTTCCTTCTCTTTTGGTAATATCATGGATTATGAATTGTCATATTGTTCTCTCATGTTTCCTCTGTCTCAATATGGGCAATGTTTATATTTCAGGTTTGGGCTGCTGGTTTTGCTGCTGCTATATTGCAAAAACACAGCTCTTCAACCCAAGCTGTGGTCGAGATCAGAGGCAAGGATAAATCCGAGGCAAAGATTCAACAAATTGAACCTTCCATAACTGAAATTGTTGTGCTTTCACTATTAGAGAAGATATTCTCATTTCTTTTGATGTTGCCGGAAACGAATCAGTAAGTGTCTTCCCTCCAAATTTTTATCTAGCTACATAAACGATACACATGAATAGCAGCAAAATTTAATTTTGTATTTTGTTGATTAGAACCATAATATAGTAAGCACACTATTCATGTCTCAAATAACAGGAGGTTAGGGAGGATTTTAAATCCGCTTTCGGAGCACCAGCCTTGTCCTCAGCTCTTCATGTATAGTACAGCTGACAAAGTAATCCCGTTTCGGTTCGTGGAAGCGTTCATTGAGGAGCAGAGGAAGAAAGGAAAAAGGGTGAGATCCTTTAACTTTGGTTCATCTCCTCATGTGGATCATTATAGGAGTTTTCCAGATCTATATCTATCACAAGTTGACGAATTCTTGAACGAGTGTTTCGATACAATTCGATACAAACAGACCACGGATGCACGTGGTTAAGTTCCAGTCCCCTTGAAATGTAAAATTATTTGATGCAATCAGTGCTAATTACACAATAGCATAATTCTTTTGTTGATTAATACAAGATCAAGCGACTAAGAGAAACCCAACACAACCAAGTGATCTGATGAAGGCCCTAGTTTCTAGTTTTGTTAGATTGACGATGAAGAAGCTTACATGAAGCCGAAACTACGCGCCTATACTTGGAACAAATTGATTCAATATTGGTTATATGTAGTATATTTAACCTCTATATAAAGAAATAAAACAAGTACTTATCCACCTTATGGTATCCAAATTTTCATCTTACATAATGCATTTGATCCAAATAAGATTTAAATTTTGATAGTTGAGCAACACATCATCGGTCAAAATCAAGTAAACAACTTGTTTTTCTGTCTTTGTAATGAACTTGGACTAATCAAATGAAAAATCAAGTTTGTTTTACCAACTTGATAAGTAACTAAACTCAGTTCTTAATTCCTATGTTTGTTTTACCAACCTTTTGCTCTGATAGAGGAGTTAAAGAGATTATTATATCAGCCAAGTAAGGTTTAAAAGAGTAGAAACAAAAACAAAAAACAACCTTTTCGTGCTAGAATCATAGCTTTTTTGGAGAAGTAGAGACCAAAGAGAGGAGTTTGGATTCCAAAACTCTATTAATCCTCTTTATTTATTTATTTTTTTTTCGTTTGATTGAAAATTTATGATGTTTAATAAAAATATATAAGATGTTAATTTTAATATATCTTGATAACATATTAAAAGGTTTTAGATTTGTGTAAAACTTTACATGCATAAATGTTATAATATAAAATTCCGATCCAATGAAATAAAATAAATTAAAAAACGTGAAAGTAAGATATATGGAAGAAGTACTTCAGAGAGGTAGAGACTAAAGAGATGATTATATTGACTAGTTTCAAATGCTAATATGAAATCGAATGATCCATATTACATAATAATAAAATTAATTTAAAGCATCCATTTTTTATAAGATTGACAATAGTAACTGTGTCACAGATTTAGTGCATCAAACTAAATTCCCTAATGAGATTTGGAGAATAAAGAGTAAAGGATCTTCCATTTAACAGGAGAGTACACCAAATCCAATTCCCTCAAGTGTGTTTTTCACCAGAGAGGAAGCAGGGCAAATCTACACCGTTAAAATTAAAACTCTTTCTTCCTTTATTATTTTCCCTATAGAAAGTTTCGACGGGAGAGGATCCACTCCCGCAAGGGTGGGCGTTATTAAGCCACTTTGATGTGTAATGACTTTTAACATTTTGCATTAAATGAGTGGGCCTGATGCATATATCTCAATGCTAACAATAAATAAGCCTTACCATATCACATTAGTTAGTTGCTTGAGGTTGGTATGGGTAATTAATAATTAGTTTTATCACATGTATAAAATATGGTTTTGGCGGCAATATTGGGTTGAAGATATAGTATGATTTTAATTAATGAAAAACGACGACTAAAGTTGCATAGCTAAATTTATTAAATGAACTTATCTCAAACAATATTTCTTCACTCTCCTTCTTCCATGGAAGCTCCTTTCAAAATCTTTAACCGTTCTCTTTTGAGTCCATACTTAACAATAACAACCCACAAAACCAAAACCACAGCACCCATTTTCCCTTATCATTACCAACGCATCTCTCTCAGGAAAATATCTTCAACTCTAACTTGTTCTTCCCATTCATCCATTCCTCAAAATATAAACTTTTCAAACCCCATCAACAATCTCAACAACCCATTTCTCTCACTTTCACAAGGTCACTATATCGCTTGGAACCCAGCTTCTAAAAACGGGAATGAAGAAGAATTTTACGGTGGTAAAAACCGTGTTGTTATGGTGGTTTTGTTGGGGTGGTTAGGAGCGAAAACCAGACACCTCAAAAGATATGCAGAGTGGTACAATTCGCGTGGCGTTCACGCGGTTACTTTCGTCGTTGATGCAAAGGAGATTCTTGGATTTGACCTTGGGCGTATGCTTGAGAAACGAACATCTCTGTTTGCAGATCAACTTGCTTCGTGGGTTTGTGGTGAGGAAAATGATGGGAGAGAAAGGTGTTTGGTTTTTCACACTTTTAGCAACACTGGTTGGTTGATGTAAGTGACAAATGGATTTCTTAATGTTTTCAAATTTTAATGATTGTGCTCTTTTGTAATGTTTTTATTTTTTTATTTTTATTTTGGTTGTTCTGTTTTTGTAGCCATGGTATTATTCTTGCTAGATTAATGGAAAGTCATAATGTTATGGAGAATATTAAAGGATGCATTGTTGATTCTGGAGGGGCAGAACCTTTTAACCCACAGGTTCTATGAATTACAGTTTAGAAACATTTATTTATGCCGGTTTGGCACTGACATAAAAAAATTACATCTGTTCGGCTAAAAAATTCAAGTATAGAATATTTTTATAACAAAAGTTAAAATAAAGTCGACTTGTTCTTCTTTTGTGTCAATATAGGGAGTGTTTTTGTTTCAGGTATGGGCTGCTGGTTTTGCTGCTGCTATATTGCAAAAACACAGCTCTTCAACACAAGTTGTAGTCAAGCATAAATCAGAGGCAAAGATTCAACAAAATAAACCTTCCATAATTGTAATTGTGGTGTTTTCATTATTAGACATGATATTCTCATTGATTTTGATGTTGCCGGAATCGAATCGGTAAGTATCTTCCCTCCAAATTTTTATGGAACCATAATATAGTAAGCAAACTTTTCATGTCTCAAATAACAGGAGGTTAAAGAGGATGTTCAATCCGCTTTCAGAGCACCAAGCTTGTCCTCAGCTGTACCTGTATAGTACAGCTGACAAAGTAATCCCGTTTCGATTCGTAGAAGCATTCATTGAGGAGCAGAAGAAGAAAGGAAAAAGGGTGAGATCCTTTAACTTTGTTTCTTCTCCTCATGTGGATCATTATAGGAGTTTTCCAGATCTCTATCTATCACAAGTTGACGAATTCATCATCGACTGTTTCGATACAAACAGATCACAAATGCATGTGTTAAGTTAAGTTGCAGTCCCCTTGAAGAGTAAAATTATTTGATGCAATCAGTGCTAATTTCACAATAGCATAATTGTATAGGAAAGAGGTTTTTTAGTGGGCTGTTTTGGATGCATAACTTATTTAGCCACTTCTATTGTAACGTTGTTGATGAAGAAAAAAAGCAAGTAAACAACTTGTTTCTTTGTCTTTGTAATTTACCTTGATGACTAATCAAATGAAAAGTCAAGTTTGTTTTAGAAACTTGAAAAGCAAGTAAACCCACTTCTTAATTCTTAGGTTTGTTTTACCAACATGTTTCCTTGTGTTGGTTTTGGGGATTTATTATTTGTTGATCTTATCTGTGTAATGTATCTGGATCATTCTGCAGTCATGAATCTATATAACTTTGAGAGTTTCTTCTCCAACTCTCAATATTCTTCTAATTGACAACTTCAATTTTGTAGACTTTTGAGAACATAAATAAATGGCAGAAGAAACTACCATATAATTTTATTTTAAATTGTTTTATTAAATGAGAAAATACACATATTTGATCCTCAAAATTGTAATTATGGTCAATATAGTCTATAAAGTAACCATAAAAAATTGATTTAAAAAAGGATAATTAGGTCACAATTATTAAAAAAAAATTGGCCCTTACACCACAAAAAAAAAATCCTGAATAAATTATTTTTACATTTGTTCTCGTAACTAATGCAGTTTTTAATTCAATTTTTCTTAATTGATTTATTCATATGCATTAGTTTAGTTTATTCAATTTATTGTAGGACTAAATTTTTATTTTTTTAATTATTGTCAAGGATCTAATTAACTCATTTTAAATATTGTCAATGACATAATTGTCTCTTTCTGATGATGGTTGAAGTAAAAAATAAATTGTCTGATTTTTTTTTCTCAAACTAACAAGTGTTATATTTCTCGGTGACTAAATTTCATTTGATAGATTAACTTAATACTAAAATTGGTCTTCACTTGTTTTTTAATAAAAGAATGACACTAACATTTTAGGGTATGATTTAGTATGTGACATATTGAGAACAATTATTTTATGTGAGAGCGAGTATGAAATATCCATCAACGTTTAATAGTGACTAATTTATGTCGGTAAAGCTATTGGGTGCACAAGTCGAATTATCCTTCTCAATTGAATTTTCTCCATACGCAAGAGTCAATGATAAAATATTTCTATATTTACTTAAGGTGGTTGAGTTCTTAGCACTAGGAGCGTACAAAATCCAGTTCAGTCCATTAACTCATCTTGACTCGTAAGGTATCGATCAAGTTTAACCCTAATCCAAAAAAATAGAGACATAAATTGAGAATAAAAACATTGATTAGTTGAAGTGGACATCGAGTCTAGATTGACTCTTGAATTATCGTTCCGTCCTAAAAATTTTATAGGATTCAAGTGTTAATTTTTACTCATTAATTTTATATTGTTACTTATAAATTGACTCATAGTCTCTGAGAAATGTTTTTACTGCATCAATTTTTTCATACACTTTTATAATTTTATACATGAAGTTTTCATTTTCTACCGCTCCATTTGGGTATATTTTAAAAAGCTGTGCTGCATTCAAAAATGGATTGAAACCTGTTAGAATTTATCACAAGAGCAAACACAAGTATATTGAGAGATAGGAAACGAGGACTTTATTGAATGAATGAAGTAACTAATTACTGTGGCGGGACTTAGAACACAAATATCACGATCATTAAATTTTTAAAATTTTAATAGATAAATAAAAAGGTATTGAATATAAAAAATTTAAGTTGTAACTTTATAAAAATATATTAACAATCAAATTTTTAACGTTTATTAGATAAAAGTAATAGATTAAATTTTAGTTGACAATTTTAATAATTAAAAACTAGTTTCTAAAAATCTTTTTTTTCTTTTTAAACACTAAATTTTTTAGAGTTTAATTGTTATGTTTTATCAATGTAAAAGATTTTAAACTTTTAGAACATTGCAACCATTTATAAGTGTAACTTTAAAAATAATTATAATAAAAGTCAAATTATTTTATTAATATGACGGTTATGATTAATGGATAGTGTAAAATATCTTTACATCTCCGATGCATACAAATTAAATTCAAATATTTACACTATTAAAATAATTTTCTTAACTACAAAGACACAAATAATATATATAATTATTAAAATACATTTGAACACAATATATTGTTTAAGATACCAATATTGACATAGTGTTGATAAAAGATAATGATTTGAATTAAGTATTATGCGATCTATTTTAAAATTACGTAAAACTATATCTCAAATTAATAAAGGTCAAATTTATTAGTTTAGTTCAATTTGGACTTAAACTCATAAAAATAATTAAATTAATTTAATTAGTTTTTGTTAAATTTTTGGGATCATAGGATCATTTGGTTTGATTTTTATATCTCTATATAAAATTCACAACTCACATAGTTGGAATTTATGTTGTAAAATTTAGTTTATTTTATAATTATAGTAGTTGTTTTTGTAATTTTTGTTATAAATAATTCCCTCTAATTTTTTTTATAATAGATATTTGGATCATAATTTGGTCAACAAAAATTGATGTATTTGATCCATAATATGAATGAAATAGATCAATTTTTGTTGATCAAATTATAAGTCAAATGTATCTTATAAAAAAAAGTAATCTATTAAAACACACAATTTGACACAAAATGAGACACAAATACAATATTGTGTAAAATATAGAGGATCACATTTTTATATTTGTGTTCGAATACACAGTAATATATTTTTGTCATGTTTAATGACAAATTGTGTTCCAATAACATTATTCAAAAAAACATAAAAATAATAGTATTTTTTTAAAAATTGTTGGAGACTTTGGAGTGATCATGGCCACTTATGTCTCCAAAAGCTCTGCCGCCACCGACTAACTATCTATTAAAAAATTAAGTTAAATTATATCATTGGTCCCAAAATTTAAAAATTTGGTGATTTTTATTCTCTAGTTTAAATATTATAATTTTAATCCTTTAGCTTATCCTCTTGTGTAAATGGTTGACCATTTTTTACTAGATCAATGTTGATGTGAATTTTTTTTTTATCATTATGGGGATTTTTTTTTTTAAATAAATTTTTTTGCTCATTTTATTCTAAATTGCTAGCTTATTGTTAAAAATTATTATAAACTCATTTTTTTTCTTTAAAAAATTACTAGCTCTGATTATTAATTATAATAAATACACTCTAAAGTGCATTTTTACATTTTTTTTCAATTATTGTGATTCATTTGTACACTACTACTTTTTGTCTTAAAGGTGTGCAAAGAATCACAATTATTTTTTAATAAGTCAAAATATACTTTTGATGATACTAATTTTATTTTGTGTTTATTTTAATTGATAATCAGAGTTAGCAATTTTTTTAAGAATAATTTAAACAAATGAGTAGGGAATTTTATTTTGGTTTTTAAAGGAGTTTGCAATTTTCTTTAAAATAAATTCACATACTCATAAAAAAATAAAAAAAATAAAGTCACTTTAGCGTTAACCAAGTCAAAATTAAAAAAATATTAATTAATAAAAATAACTAAAACTAAAGCGTTGAAATTATAAGATTTTGAAACATATAGAACAAAATAAGTGCGATTTAGCTTAATAACTACCAATTTGAATTAATGACAACAACTTCCCTTAATTCAAACTAGTTTTTCTTCAACAATTTGATTCCTAATTTAGCTCACTATTTAATTTTTTTTTCTTAAAAACATTTATGTCATTTTATAAATACATATATATTTTTTATTATAATTTCTCAAAAACTAAAAATTATCTTTATTTTCTTCTAAAAAAAATACTTTTATTTATATTATAGACTACATAAGGTCTTACGATGTTTTTCATGAGCTAAAATAATATCAGTTATATATATACACTGAATCAACAATCGATAAACACAGAAATGGTAGTAAAGTATTAAATACAAATACATCATGAATCAATTATGAGAGGGGTCCATGTTGTAACTTACCACTTAATTTATTAAAGAGTTACCCGGACATACGGCTATTAGTATTAACGAGGAGGTCAATACTAGTACCAGTTTTATTAAAAATATTTTATTTTATATTAAAAATTTAATGTATTTTGATATTATCAGAATTAAAGCACAAATAATTAAATGATATTTCATTTATATATCAAAACTCTTAATGTAATTAATTTTAATAAATAATATAGTAATACATACATGAACAAATTAAAGAAAATTATTGATAACAAAATTTATAATATCGATATACAATTTATTTTTTATTGTACACTAAAAATTATCAAATCACATATCTCTTTTATACAGATGAAGGTGTCTCAAATCAAAGGACCTAACTCTCCTCTTATAATCATACATATTTATCTTTTTGATCATTTATCTTTTATTTAATATTTATTTTAATTATTTTTTTGTTTAATTGTAGTTTTAGTCCCGGTATTTTTACTGATTCATGAAATTAGTCCCCTATTTTAAAAATCGACAATTTTTATCTATTCTTCTGATTTTTTAACTAAAAAATGATGACATGAAATGCTTTAAATAACGTGACATATAATTCGATAATATAGAATGATTAACACCTATACAATTAGAATAAAATTTTGTAAAAACTTTGTTTTCAACTTCATAAATTTTTCATATTTTTAATGTAATTAATGATATATGAATAATTAATGCATCTAGATTGTTCTATATGATAAAATTGTATGCCACATCATTTAAAATATATCAAATTGTCATTTTTTAGTTCAAAAATCTAAAGAAATGACCAAAATTGTCGACTTTATAAATTGGAGATCAATTCCGTGAATTGGTAATAATAGAGAAATCAAAATTGCAATTAAAATTTTTTTTATTCGTTTTGATATTTTATAAGTAATGTAATTTAGTTTTTGTCACAATATAAACAAAAGTTACAACATCGTTGGAATTACTTCTAATAATTATCAATATTTATCCAATATAATATTCTTTCAAAAAAAAAAATATTTATTTAACTTAATAATAGTCTTGAACTTACAAAATCTCTTTTATACTTTAAAATATATATAAACTTTTTAAAACGAATAATATTTATTAAAGTTGATTATATTTTTACTTTAACCTTATTAAAATTGTACTTTCAACTTTATCGAAGATTTGATCTTAATAGTTTGATAACAAAATTATATAATTTATTTGAAAAAGTTATATGAAGAAGAAAACTAAAATACAACACAACACGTGTAAGAGATTAAAAAACTAAAATTAATAAAAAATAAAAGCACCAAAACAAATGGGTAAGAAGTAGACATTTGCCCATCCTCGTTGCAGAAGAAATTAAATATTTCAGTTAGTTTGGTGTACAATTAGAATATACAAAGTACCTGATATCTAATTTCTATTAATAGGCTTTGAATTGTGCTGAAAATTCACATTTTCATTTTCCATCCAATTATTCTGTGTTCTGCCATGGAAGTTCCTTTCAAAATCTTCAACCCTTCTCTTTTGACTCGTCACTTAACATTAACAAACTCCAAAACCAAAACCACAGCACCCATTTTCCCTTACCGTTACCAACAACTCTCTCTCAAGAAAATCTCTTCAACTCTAACTCGTTCTTCCGATTCACCAATTCATCAAAATATCAACTTTTCAAAGCCCACCAACAATCTCAACAACCCATTTCTCACACTTTCACAAGGTCAATATATCGCTTGGAACCCAGCTTCTAAAAACGGGAATCAACAAGGCTTTTACGGTAGCGAAAACCGTGATGTTATGGTGATTTTGTTGGGGTGGTTAGGATCGGACCCTAAACACCTGAAAAGTTATGCAAAGTGGTACAATTCGCGTGGCTTTCATGCGGTTACTTTCATCATTGACGTGAAGGAGTTTCAGGGATTTGACTTTGGGCGTTTGCTTGAGAAAAGAACAACTCTGTTTGCAGACAAACTTGCTTCGTGGGTTTCTTCTGGTGATGAAAATGATGGAAGAGAAAGGTGTTTGATTTTTCACACTTTCAGCAACACTGGTTGGTTGGTGTAAGTGACAAATGGATTTAGGAATGGTTTTAAATTTGAGTGATTGTGCTCTTTTGCAATGTGTATTTTTTGTTTTCTCACTGATTGTTCTGTTTTTGTAGCTATGGTTTTATTCTTGCTAGATTCATGGAAAGTCATGATGTTATGGAGAAGATTAAAGGATGCATCGTTGATTCTGGAGGGGCAGATCCTTTTAATCCCCAGGTTCTACTAATTAAAATTGGCTAAAAATTATTCTTTTCGTCCCAAACTTTTTCTCAGGTTAATTAACGTTGTTAGCACTTTTTCTCTAACATTTGTGCTGCCGTAAAAAAGTCTATTTTTCAAAACACGACTTCTTTAATTAAAAAAAATATACTTTAAAAAAGTCACATTTACAAATTTAGACTTTTTTAAAGAATTCGTCGTTTGCAAAAGATTTTGGTATATAGTTTTTTTTAAAAAATAGTTTAGTAAATTTTTTCAAATTAGGGTTATTGGAAAAAAAATCCTTTCATCAAACTTATTAAAAATCAAACTTATTAAAAAGTGTTAAATAATAAATGTGTCATGTCTCACTGCGTCGTGTAAGATCAAATAAAAATAAATGAAATTGAATTGAAAAATAAAATTTAAACATGAAAAATTCATCTATTTTCTTCCCAAACTCATTCATTTATTCTACATTTTGTTTGACGTTAAAAAATCTATAAAAAAAAAACATCATTCTCCAACTTATTCTTCTTTTCTTTACCAACACCACCAAAGTTACTCCCACAACAAAAACGAAAAATAAATCAAATATTAACAATGGAGAAATCTTAAAAAATTCAAACTTTAGCTAATAAAAATGAAGAGACTAAAAAATAGATTCCCATAAAAAATAAAATTAGTGTTGAAGATTTTTCTAGGTTTGCTTCTTATTTGTTGAATGATTTTTCTGGATATTTTTTTATGTTGTTTTTCTTGATTTTTGATGTTTAAAGAAATCTAAAAATAAAAAGGAAAATACTTATTGTTATTATGAAAAACGTTAATAAAAGACAAATAGTTATATGTATTATTATTTAATTGATTTAACTATTTCAGTCTACTATTTTAGTGTATGGTTAGTTTCTCAATTTAATATCTTAATCTTTGTGATTTATTTGAAAAAAAGTCTATCCTACTGTATAACATGGCTGAAATAAAAATAGAGAGATGAATTTCTCTATCTTCTTCCTTTTTTATTTATTTTAGATTTAATTATCAGACTTCAGTTTTGAGCTTGAAAGAAACAAATGAATTGAGAGTAGAAGACTTCACTTTTGTCTAGTTAATATCTACTTTCTTTTCAGATATTTTATTTATTTATTTGGATGTGAGATGTGGGGTTTACACGTGTTTTGAGATGATCATCAAGAAAATGGTGTTGTTGGATGTATGAGAGGGAAATGTTGTTGGGTAAATCAAACAACCTAGTCATCAAACAAAATGACTTATAGTCATGATTTAACCTTTTTCCAATAAAACTGATAGAAAAAAGGACCAAAATGGCTAACATAGTCATACTTATGGAACCAAAATAGGATAAAAGTTATTTAAGAAACCAACATGAAACTTGAAAAATAGTTAAGGGATCAGAAAAGGAATTTAGCAATTACAATTTAAAGTAAATCTTTATTTTGAGTTTTAAAATTGTAAGCATCCATGAAATAAGAATATCAATTTGGCCACTCAAATTTTGTTTAGAGTCGGACAATTATTTTATGGAATTTTTTGTCTACGGATAAGAAAGTTCAAGTAACATTTTAATTGGTATTTAGACAATTTAAAAGAACAATTTAATATTTCATAAATTTGAGATTTCAAATTGATCGGTGTTTACAATTTAAGAACCTAAAATTGTGATTGATTGTATAATTTAAAAGCATTTATTTATGCCTCTGGTTAAAAAAAGTTAGACTTAAATAGGTTTTCAATTTCTATTAAATTTTCATTTTTAGTTCTAGTAAAAAAAATCACATTTTTGTCTTTAAGTCATAATTCAAGTGACAAATGTTGATATTTACTATCTTGTTTTGAGTTCAACTTGATATCTCACAGTTATATAACTTAATTATGATAGTATTTATCATCTTTTCTAAGAAGAAAAAAAATCATATTTTTAGATTTTATAAAATTATCATACAAACACTTTTAGTTTTGTTAGAATGTTAACAAATATTATTGAATAATTTTTTTTATAAACATATTTAGAACGTTACGAAAAATTACTCTAGAAAATATTTTTCAAACCCACAAAAAGAAAATGATATGAATTGAAAACTTATTTACGATACAAAAATTTATTATGTATAAAAAATTATTTTTATATCAAATTATAAAATAAAGTCAAATTATATCAATTTATGTTTCAGGTTTGGGCTGCTGGTTTTGCCGCTGCTACATTTCAAAAACGCAGCTCAAAGATTCAACAAAATGAACATTCCACAATTGAAGTTGTAAAGTTATCAATATTAGATTTGATATTCTCAATTATTTTTATGTTGCCAGACACGAATCGGTAAGTGTCTTCCCTCTAAATTTTGATGTAGTTACATAAACCATATGCCACGCGAATAATAGCAATGTTTTACTATTAATTGAAACCATGTTATTAGTACGCACACTCAATTTTCATGTTTCAAATTAATTACAGGAGGGTAAAGAGGATGTTTGATCCTCTTTTGGAGGATCAACGTTGTCCTCAACTCTACATATATAGTAGAGCTGACAAAGTAATTCCGTTTCAATTCGTGGAAGCGTTCGTTGAGGAGCAGAGGAAGAAAGGAAAATTGGCGAGATCCTTTAATTTTGTTTCATCTCCTCATGTGACTCATTATTGGATTTTTCGGAACAAATATCTATCACAAGTTGATGAATTCTTGAATGAGTGTTTCGATACAAATGGACCACAGATGAAGAATGTGTTAGATTTAAGTTCCTTTGAAGTAGAAAATAAGTGTTAATTTGTGTCACCCTTCCACTTTAATTTTTTTTTGAAATAAATTAAATTGTGTTAATTACACAATGAAGTTTACATGAAACCTACTATACCCTATACTTGAAACACATTGATTCAATTATTTGTTAGATGTTGTATATTTCGCCTCTATATAATAAAGAAATAAAACAATTACTTATCCACCATACTGTATCTAAATTTACATCTTAAATAATGCATTCGATCCAAATAAGATTTCAATTTGATCATTAAGCATGATATCGTCAATTAAGTTTCAAGCTTGTTTCATTAACATCCCATATATATGTTAATGTAAATAACACTAGTAATTGTTTAGGATAGAGGTTCTTTTTATTTTTAATTGGGGGCTGTTTTGGATGAATCACTTATATATTTTAGCCACTTCAAAAAGTTAAATATACATTAAGTTTAGTCCATACAAGCTAAACTATCGCACAAGACATCAAAAATTTGAAGCTCTAAAATATTAGTTATATATAGTAAATGTTTACAAATTATTAAATATTTTTGTAATTGTCAAATGGTAGAATATAATGTTTTTATTTAAGAGTCTAATTTTCAATACAAGAACAGAACTCAGAAATTGTTTAAGACGACTCTATATACAACCTCCAACACTTTTAATATTCTGGGACAATATTTCTACATTTTAAGAGAATATGATTATATATAGTAATTCAAAATTCAGTAAAGAGATAAGTTAAGATTCATAAAAAATTGTACAGTTCGAACTCAAATTTTTGTTAAATAATTTTTCATTTATTGAAGTTTGTTAACCATTAAAACTAAATAATTTAACTAATATATATTTCTATATTTGAATTTCTTAACTGCACTTATTAGTATTTATTTTTATTAATATATATATATTCCTGAATGTCACCATGAATCCAATGCAAGTGGAGGTGGAAAACAGAAATAACTATTCTTGTTTATGGAGACCGCTAATAAAGTGGTTCAAAATAGATTAACACATTTTTTTACCATTAGATAAAGTAGCATTTATGATATCAAGGAATTTAAATTTAGACATTGTTGGTAGATTTATAAGAGAGATAATTAAGTGTGAGAGTCGAAGAGTTTAGGTAAATTTATAAGAGAGATAATTAAACGCGAAAGAGATAAAGTAAATACTATATTTCTCTAATTTGGGAGACAATGAAAATAAAGAGAGATATAAGTTTTATATGGTGGAATTCACGTAAAAAATTTCTCTTCCGCATAAGCGAGAGTTGTATCTATAATGTATGGGGAGTGAAAGTTTTTCTACCATACTCTATGGTACACAGTTGTAATAAGAAGGATAAATTTATCTTTTAACTATTTTTATCAATTTCTCTCTCCACATTTAATAATAAAGATAAATTTGTCTTTTTAATTTGAATAAATAAAAAACCAAAAAATTAAAAAATAACATTTATGATTTTATCGTAATATCTCCAAACTAATTTTTTTTTCTCACCATCTTCAACTTTGGTAACTCAGATCTCCACAAACGAGACTAGATAGTTATCCATAGAGGTTTAAGTTTTCTTCACAAACTGCTTTACAAAATAATTCATAAACAAAATCTAAGGTTAGTCAGAACGGTGAGTTAAGAACGATAACAAAGTTATAAAAAGGAGTACTTAAATTTAAATAATAAGAAAAGTTACTAAACTACTAGTTTATTAATATTTGTTTATAAAAAAAATACTATAATAAATAATTTGAAACATCCATTTTTGTCAACATTTTTTTATGCTTTTCGAACATAGTTTGGTATGTTTTATTATTATAATATTTGACCAATAAAAAATATTTGACACAAATATATGTTTTTTGTCTAATCAAAAGGGACAAGAAAAAATATATGTGAAATACTAAAATATGATAAGTTTGCGAAAATCTTCGGCAAACATTTCACAATTTTAATCGTTAATTATTAATAATTATTATTAATTAAGACATTTAATTGAGAATACTGAAATCGATATATCATGATTTGGACAGATAAGATTAATGAAGGAACAAAAATTGCTTAGTGCAAAAAGGAAAATTCTTCAAATATGATTTTGAATTTTTTTTAAAGCAGTTGTGAAGAAGACCTCTATGAAGGACTATCTAGTCTATTTTGTGGAGCTTTGAGTTACCAAATTGAAGATTGTGAGAAAAAAGATTTTAGTGTGAAGAGACTATAATAAAGTCATAAGTGTTATTTGTATCTAATGATAAAAAATAATAGTAATCTATATATCATGAACCACTTTAGCAGTGGTCTATGTTGAAATCTATCTAGACATACCTTTGTCTACCTACACACATAAGTGATTTCATTTCCTTCAATTCTATTCGTTCCAATCATAGTTGTGAAACAAGAATTGCCACCGTGTTTAACCGTTGATTAAACAATTGAAAAAAATTTACATCACATGAAGTAATCCTAGTAATAAGAAGCATACACACCACCGTGTTTAACGAATTTCAAATATTAATGGCAAATTGTTTGGCAGTTACAAATTTTAATGTGAATTGGAATGATAATTTATTAGATTTTGCTTATTTTTTGGTTGAGCTCTAAACTATATATATAATCTTCTTTAAAAAATTACAGGGTTAAACACAAATAAATAATTGTACTCAAACTTATACTTATGTGAAATCTAATTAAATAAGTTAAAAAATTTACTCCATCAAGCAAGGGTTATCTCAATAACATGCAATTGTAGCACTTCTATATGATCGAATAAATCTTTAAGGAGTAAAGCATTAATTTTAATAATTTATCTCATTTTCATTTTTATGAGTGAAAATTAATCTAATTATAATAATTTATCTCATTTTTATTTTTATGACTGAAAACTAATCTTGCTATCCCAAAATTAACAACACTCGCATATGCTACACATAAATCCCTTGCGCTAAACTCAGATGACATAGTTGATCTAATTTTAAATATTATATGCGTTATTTGGAAAACAAAAATTGTTCATAAATATGAACACTATTTTAAATTATTAAGTGTATTTATTATTATTTTTATCCAAACATATTTCTTATTAATACCACTAATTTTAATTTTTTATTTCATATATGTTCTTTTTACAAGAGGTAATTATATTAGAACGCGTCATACACTAAATATGAGTATTTTTTTTAATGAAGATTCAAACTCGGGTTCACCATATTACAAGAGATTGGTCTCTTTCGCGCTATTAATTTATTTTTAAATTTTCATAATATTTATCAATCTATAAAATTAATACATTATATTCTATTGGAGCATAGAGAGTCGGTTAGTGTGTGGGTTTAAAAATTATTGAAGTCCCAAATTAAAATGTCATATTGAGTATTTTTAGTTTTATAAATACTAAAGTTTCACATTGAATAAAAAAATACATGTGAGTTTGTTTTCGTCGTTGAATAATTCAAACTCTTACGAAAAATACAAGAAAATTATATTCATTTTTCAAGTTACCTTTTTGTCAAACATAGAATAGTAAACCAGAGATTTATGACTTTATGACACCCTGATGAATCAAACATTAAAAGTTGGTACAAATAGACCAAACTGTCAGTCAAAAAATATAAATGAACCATACTACATATTTCTATCTAGGGTTCACATTCAAATTAATCTAAAAAAAACTGTAAATCAACCGCATATATATAAATTTTAATCCATTATTGTGTTTATGTTTTATTCTTTGACAAAAAAAATGATTTAGACCGTAATTTATACATGAGATACTGGTATATTCTGTTCTCGTTCCACAACCCAACGCAACCTACCTCTATTCCAGCTTTGACTCAGAATCTATTTCTTCATTTCTAGTGGTTATGGCGGTGGTCCACGATGATGATCCCATGGTGGTTCCCAATCTCTCTCCACCCAATACCTATGAAGCCGTCGTCAATGGTGGCACCTTTGACCGATTGCATGACGGCCATCGCCTCTTTCTTACCGTCTCTCTCTCTCTCTCTCTGCTTTTCTGTTTTCAATCTCCGATTCATTATTTCCAATTTATATATTCATTCATATAATATTGTGTGCAGGCTTCAGCTCAATTGGCAAGGAACCGGATTGTCATTGGAGTTTGCGATGGACCTATGCTTGAAAAGAAACAGGTTACTTTTTTTTTTCTCCCATTTTTGGCCATATATTTTGTTCTTAATTTTTTTTTGTTCTTAATTAGTTTCCTTTTGGTTATTAGCTGCTAATTATATTCAAAATTGGTTTTTTTTTTATGTACCAACATTTTCATGGTTTCAAAACTAGTTAGCCTAATTTTGATTAGTGTTGTCAAATAGCAGGTATAACTTAGTGGAATTTGAAAAAATTCCTATTGTTCTCGTTTTGATAAGATTACACTTGCACTTTTGTGAATCAGTGAAGTAGCTGAAACTCCCCCTTTTCCCTTTCTTGGTGAGGAAAACTACATGCAACAGTCTTCTTAGTTCTATTCTCAACATCAACTTTTAGCTGTCAATTAGTATCTCTCTTACACTTGTCGTCTGATTTGGTTTAATGTCTTGGAGATTGTTAATCCGGAAGTATCATGTACATCCAGACTTGGTCGGTAGTTTGTATTTTGAGAGTAAAAAAACAATGAAATAACTAGAGTCTGAAGTCTGAACTTTGCTTTCATCTTTGAAGTGTCATACTCTCTGTCCGAATTCTTTTTTCAACCTTATTTTATTTTGGATGGAAATAGTCAAAGGAGATTAAATTTCGTATAAGATTATTTTGAAGTCAAAACTAAGGATCTTATTTAGCGGTCTGTTTGCAAATTTCAAACAATTAAACAAAATTTGGTACTTACACTGAGAAAACTGCTCTATACTAGTATACTACAGATCAAATGTTTGAAATGTTTAGCTCTTGAATTTCGGTGATATAATTTTTATCAAAAAATATCTTTTATACACTTATAATATAGGAGCTAGCTAAATCTAAAACCTTGTCCAATTTTGCTCTTGTTAACTTAGTCATATGGCATGGATCTCCTCATGTTTTCCTTTCATGTTTAGATTTAAGATTTCATAATATGATCCTTGTTACACTTGTGCAGTTTGCCGAACTCATACAACCAATTGAGACGAGGATACAAAATGTCAAAACTTTCATAAAGGTCAGAGTCTAAGCAAATGACCATTTTTGGCCTTGTGCTCTAAATTCATGAAAAATAATCTGCTGTAATTTTTGTTTTTTATTTTGAACAAAACATTGACATGGATAATTGTTGGTTATAATATAAAACTTTAAGCATTCATTTTGCTTGTTGGTATAGAACATAAGGGTTATATTTATAGACATCTTTTATCATTTCAATCGGCATAGTGTAAGCAGGAGAGGTTGCAGAGTTTCGTACTGTTAGTTTCTATTTGGTGCATAGGTTAGATGATAATTGATATACTAATCTGTATCTTGAAGCAGTGTTCTATCAGTTGCATATAATGATTATTCTTGCAAGCTTTATCTTAAAGATACATTTTTTAGCATTTAAATTTTGTTTTTGAGTTCGATTTAACATGCAGTCTATCAAGCCAGAGCTGGAAGTGCAAGCTTTACCAATCACAGATCCGTATGGCCCTTCCATTACAGATGAAAAATTGGAGGCTGTGATTGTGAGGTTTGTTATATAGCATACTTGTCTGTATTAGTATTGGGTTGTGGTGTGAAGTGTACATTCGATTTCATATCGATAGACATAGTAAAAAACAACTTGTGTCCAATTATTTAATTCCTAATAGCTGTTTTGTGATATTGTTGTTCATGATAACTAAAGTTTTGATTTGATAACAAACTAAGGTGGAGGTTGTTGGAAAGAGAAATTAAAGATGAAACTTATATAATAATAGGTCATCTTAAGAGGTACATCTACCTGTCAACCTGATATTGCATATCATTTTGAAGGCAACATCAGTGTAGTCCTTCAACAACGGAATTTCCTAGAACTATCCCTAACCTGGATGTTATGAAATTTTTCTGATTATGATTGCAGTATAAAAAAATGAGAACCAACTCTATATATAATTATATTGAGTAATTTGATTACATTACTAACTGTTGAGTTGGTTCTCTTACAGCAAAGAGACTTTACCTGGTGGGTTGGCAGTAAACAGAAAAAGAACGGAAAGAGGCCTTTCGCAGTTGAAGGTCTTAATTCATCGTTTATCTTGTTTAGTTATAATATTTTATATCAAATTAAACGAAAACATATTTATACTCATCAAAATACTTTTCTGACACATTACAAATATTTATTCCTGGATCTTTTGCAGATTGAAGTTGTAGATTTGGTCTCTGGAGAATCAGGTGAAATTAAGCTGAGTTCATCAATGTTGCGAAAGCTTGAAGCTGAAAAAGCCCATAAACCAAGTACAATACCACAGACATAGTAGTAACAAAGATTTGTTGACATATACAAAAACAAAGATACAGTATAAGATGTCCATTAAAGCAACTGATATGCTGGTGCATGTTCATGGCATTGTTTCAAAAGCCAAATTCACATTCTTTAGAAGAAAATAATATTGTAACGATGTATCTCTTTTTTCATAGTTAAATTATCACATGTAACAAAAACATTATGGTTTTGTTAGGTCAAGCTTTTTATTTTTTGCTTAGAAAAATCTGTAGTGGGTAGAGTCGCTGTGAATTCAATTCCAGCAGATCTTTGTTAGGACAAGTAGATAATACTATCTTTGCCTAAATTAAAATGCATATGAATTGTTTATATAAAATAGATAATAAATAAATCATAGTCGATTCCATCCAAAAAAAAAACTCATAGTCAATTAAAATGAACTTATTTATTCATTCAGTATTAGTTAATGTAATGTATCTCATCGAGCTTCATTTTCTATGGTCTGATACTAGTGTCTCTTAATTAAAATTTTTGAACTCATAAAAAAATAGTGTTTGATTGGTGAAAAATTGGAGTTGGGGGGAGAAAAACAAGATGTTATAAATATTTTCTCTCAAGTAGATGATTTAAAAAAAGAAAAAATAATATTTCATCTAGAACAAAAAAAAAAGTGAAAAAATAACAAAATATGGTTTGGATTCATGACAAATTTGGTGGGCCGCGATTTTAATAAAAATTACACTTTGAAATTTTAATAAAAACTACACTCTGAACTTTTAACAAGACTATAGTGTCATCAATAATTTACATTTTTTGTATAAAAAATATTTACATTTTTTCACAAAATTAATCAATTTGACTGCCAATCAATATAAGCACTTTGTGCGTTTAGACCCACTTTTTAATATATTGGGAGCAATTGCCTCGACTAAGATTTTAATTTCATTCAAAAGACAATCAACAATTATAACTTTAAAATTTAAAGTACTATCAAAATAGAACCAACAAATTGAAATTACAAATCATAGTGCAACCATTAATTGAAAAATAGAAGCAAATATCTAAGTGGACGCGATTCTATTATTCCAGGAGTAAGCACAAATTTAAGACTAAAAGGACCAATTTGTAGGACCTAAATATCTTTAATTTTTGTATTAAATACACATGGATTATTGCATGACAAGTGGTACCTCACATAAGCATGTCACGGTTCAAAAAAATAGGGTGGATGAAAAAATTTGATACAAAGATCAACATATTCTAATTTATATTTGTAAGGGACTATAAAGAGTTGTGAAGGATCAAAATGAGTTTTCATTTTTTTATTTATTAACTAGGGACTAACATGTCCCTTATTTTATGTTAAGTAACACTGTTAATACCACAAAAGTAAAGTAACAATACAAAAATAAAATTTTATTCGTACGAAAATAAAATAGTACAATTAGATTTAATTATTAAGAAAATAAAAAAACACGATAATAATATACATAAAAATTGTAGAAGTCAATGAAAAATAATCAAACTAAAAATTTTAATCTTTACAACTAAATTAAAGTCTTCCACAAGTCAATGGCAAAAAATTAATACAAGGTCCACAATCTTTAATGTCATTTATTTTCAGAAAAATATTTGTTAATTTCCAATCATATCGACTATAGGTGATCTCTAACATGACCAATTCAACCATGTATTGACAAGTCATTTATAAAATTGAGAGAGTGTTGTATTTGGTGGTAGCCTCCATAAGTCTCTTATTCAAAACATGGTAACGATAAATGAGTCATTTGCTTTTGTGAACACTGCACCAAGATGGGAAAAATGTCACACCACAATGACGAAAAAACTAATGTTGCACTATGACGACAAAATCATAGATAAAACATGAAAAATAAAAACTAAATATGTGCTAGTAAATCACTTATTTAAATAAAAAGATAGAATAAAATAACTTAGTGAAATGATTCCAGACAAAAAATGACCGTAGATCACCCTTCTAATGGATGAAGAGGAACATAGAAACTAAGATTTTCTTCTGAGAGAAGGCAACCGACAAACAATCTTCGTCATTGTGTTAGAGTCAATTCAATTTCAAATATTACAGTGTTCCCAATTTATTTTTGTCAAGACTAAAAATGATTATTTTTATTTATAGGGACTAATCTACCCTCCGAATATTTTGTGAGGGGTCAAAAAACTCAAAATGAGGTTTACTCTTAATTTATAATTTAGGTTTTTTCTTTTTTATTTTATAGTTTTTAATTGCAAATTTTGATGTGTAATTCAATAATGTTAAACATATAAACTCAAATATTCCATTGGTAGGGATGACAAAATGGATTGGGTCCGCTAGAACGGTCCATTTAGCCTTTCGTTTTTACGGGAAGAATTGTGATTTTCAATTTATTACTACTATTTGATATGTCAAAAAAATGTGCTCGGGTGGGTTGATATGTTGGTGTCTAAATAAAAAACATTTTTTTAATCAAAAGTCTTAGCCCATTTAAATTTTTTCTCTTATTTTTAACTCAACTCAACTAATCTAATCAGTAATTAATTTTAGAGTTAGTATAAATATTAATATTTTCTATATTATTTGATTAATAATTACTTATTAATTCACAAAATATTAGAAGACTTTGTTAAGATTTTATGGTTTCACAATTTTAACTTCATTTTTCTAATAGTTTTGTGAATTGGTATGATAGAGTTATTAACTCTTTATGACATATTCTATAGTTTTGGTTGATGAATCATAAATATTTGAATGACAATTTTTATATTTTTGTTTGATTTATTAGTTTTATATTTTGGTTTCCTTGTTGGTCTTTAATTTTATTTCATACATATTTTTTCTATAGTTTTTATAAATTTATTAATTAATTAAAAAAATCAAAAAATTGATGAGTCTTACCAACTCGCGAGTCCACCTTATAAAGGACAGTAAAATTTTCAACTCATTAACACTGGTTAACCCGCTCTACTCTACCAATTTTTAGACACATTCACGAGGAAACGGATCGGGTTGGCCAATTTTGCCGTACCTATCCATAGGAAACTTGATTTGAGTTCTATATTCATCTTCAAATTGAAACTGCTAAAATTCAAATTACACTAATAAATATCATTTAAAAAATAATCAAAATAGTTTAAATAAAAATTAAAAAAAAATCTGAATGTTCTTTTACAATAAAATTCTGAATGTTAATTGACATTCGATTATTATCCTTTAATAATTTTTTTTATTGGTAATAATTTAATCCTTTTTACATTTACATTTTTCGTTGTGACTTTGTTTTGCTTTGGCGCCTGACGGTTCAGTTCAGCTCGAATCCAACAGTTACGTTTCACTTCTCCTACCCAACAACGGAACCAAAACAATTCAAATTTTAAAGGAGAAAAAAGAAAATCCTAAAAATCCTAACACAACCAATTCAAAATTTCAAAATTGCATTCAAGATTTTCATAGCATATCATCATATTCTCACTAAATTGGTATTCAAGAAAAGGCAACAACGTTGGTTTCATCAAAGGTTCTATCACACTCTTTTCTTCTTCTTCTTCTTCTTCTTCCATTCATTTTTTTTTCTGTTTACCCCTGAAACTTCAAGGTCACGTCTTTTACCACTGAAAGAACCTTCAGGTTTTGTTTTTCTTTTTCAATATAAATTTATAGAACCACCCATTTAAATTTCTCTATGCATAACACACTAAAGATTCAATTTTTAATAACCCATTCTCATGATTGTGTGTTCTCTTTCATGTAGATCACTTGGAGCATTACTTCATTACACAAAGTTGCATCCTTTGAGAAATTTACTCATTTCTTGAATCTTTCCAAAAAGGGTATGTGTGTATGCATGTTTAAACTTCACAATATTTTCCTAGTTTTTTTTGTACTGATTCTGGGTTTGGTTATTTTTTGAAGGTGGGGTTTTGAAAAACATTGCAAAAATGAATGATTTGTTGACAAAATCCTTTTTAAGTTATGTTGAACTGAAGAAACAAGCACAAAAAGACATAGAACAAGATCTTGACATTGAAGCAGGGATACTCAACCCAACACAAGACCCTAACCTCTCTCAATTCTTCCAAGAAGTTGAAGCAATCAAGGTTGAAATGGAAGAGATCACCAATCTCTTATTAGATCTTCAACAACTAAATGAAGAGACAAAATCCACTCATAGTGCTAAAGTTCTACGAGGGCTAAGAGACCGAATGGATTCCGATATGGTTGCCGTGCTTCGCAAGGCAAATATAATCAAAGCAAGGTTAGAGGCACTTCAAAAATCCAACATTGTGAATCGAAGCATATCAGAATGCTACAAAGAAGGAAGCCCTATTGATAGAACAAGAGTGTCTGTCACAAATGGTTTGAAGGTCAAGCTTAGGGACATGATGAATGATTTTCAGTCCTTAAGGGACAAGATTGTGTTGGATCATAAGGAAGATTTGAAGAGAAGGTACTATACGGTAACGGGCGAGGTGCCTAGCGATGAGGTTATGGAGAAGATGATATCAGGGAGTCTCAAAGTTGAGTTTTTGGCTGGGAAAACAGATGCTGATATGGGTACTCAAGTTAGGCATGAGGCAGTGATGGATATTCAGAGGAGTTTGAATAAGCTTCATCAGGTTTTTCTTGATATGGCTATTTTGGTTGAGACTCAAGGAGAAAAAGTGGATAACATTGAGGATAATGTGGCAAATGCTGGTCACTACATCCATGGTGGAACTAATAGTCTTTATTATGCAAGCCAGATAAAGAAGAGGAACAGGAAATGGTTCTATTGGGTTTTGGCTGTGATGTTTATTGTACTGCTGGTGTGTATCATTGCAACGTTGGCTTCTTGAATGGAGCTAGCTATTTTGAGGAAGTGATATAGAGTTTTAAGACTCTAAAGCTGTGTTTACTCCCTCTTTAGAGTTTCAATACTTCTTTGTATGTTGGGAAAAGCTGTACTGGTTTTTTTGGTGCTATTTTTTTCAGTTTTCTTTTGGTGCTAAAAGTTGTATTGATTTGTTCACGAGAACTAAATTTTGTTGAATGAAATTGATTGAAAAGTGCTATTACTTTGTTCTTTTCTTGTGTTACTATTGTTTGTCTGCTTTATTATCAGCGTGTAATTCTTTTAAGCAATTCTGTCTTGTATGGACATGGAAACAGCCAAAGGAAGTCCAAATGAAGCATGATAGTGTTTGGTCTACAAATATCTTATCCCAAACTAGTGTAAACAATTTGAAGCCACTAATATAGAATAATACTCTTATTTTCCCCATAGTTTTTCGACTACACTTTGGAGGATAGTTCTATTTCTTGGTTCTTCATGGTGACTTGGCAACTACTCCAATCCAATGGGGGAGAAAACCCTGGCATTACTGGAGAGATGTTCAAATATAGAAGAACTTAGCAGATTCATGGCCAATTGTTGAGAAATGGCACCATCAAGCACAGGATGACCAGTAAGCAAGCTCTTCACTAAATATGCATCAATGGAGTTTGGCAGCTTCTGAATCATCAAATGCTTCAACATTCAATACCTCACATTACTTATAAGTAATTTTGATAGTACTGTCACGGACAACATTCAAATGGTGTGTTGTCTGTGAGTTCTTAGTTGGGACTGAACCCCACCCACTTATCCGAGACCGAGAGATGTCTGACATGTCTGATATTATTGCAAGTAGATGATATTATTGGTGAAAGTGGAAGGATATAATATTAGTTTAACAACCTGTTTGGATATATTAATTCGGGGGAAATGAAAATAAGAAAAATGTAGTTTTTCATTGTGCGGAAAAGATTAAAATGAAAAAAAAAGAAAATTATAATAACTTTATTTTGTTTGTTACAACAATGTTACATATGTAACGAGGATTGACTTTATGAGTTATCACCTCTCGCAAATTATCAAATCCCTCACCACTAACCAACTATTAGTGGCTTAGTAAATTATTATACAGAAGATACATATTGTTGGCAAATCAAAGAAGACAAAAATAATTGATAATGTAGAGCCACGGTGACTGTTCAAGCAATGGAAAGATGCTGCACAGCTGTCCAAGTTTGTTCTGGCTCTAGCTGGACACTTCCAATCTGAAGCATTAAAAATAGTAGAAATTATAATTCAGATGAATAAATAGAGAAAGCTTTAACACTGTTCCAGACATCATAATATTGCACTACGGCAGGATGCTAGGGGACATGTTAAAAAACCACATGCAGTCTATTTAATTTTTATTCAATTACCATCATGTTGACATTGTAATCAAGAACAAATGCACAGCCTAGCAGGGTATGTTTTTGATTCATTTTATAAAGTTCATAAACTCATTACCTTAGCATTTTCAACACAAACAAAATCTTTGTAGCATGCTTCCATTTGAAGATGAGGGTTCCACAACACCGCATCTGACCAGCTACATGGGTTAAGGTGAATGAGTGTAAGCACATGACTTGGGCAATAAAATAGGAAAACTAATATAAGCTTAAAATTGCATACTTTGTGTTCTTGATAGATATTAGATCACCCAAGCCATTATCAAGTTGCAACTCATTTGAAGCATCAAGATAAACACAATCCACAAATCCTGGGAAAGTGACCACATCCCTGCATAATGAAGATGGTCTATTAAGCTAAATTAAGAGTCTCAATGTCAAGATTTAATTCTTCGTTATTCATTGAAATTTTGGTCTTACATAGATTATATTGAGAAAAAATATACTTGTGCATTAGATCAATACTGTGAAATAGATGAAAACTGAACATGATGAATGAAATGTTTCAGAATTCTAGTTCAAATTCAGACAAAAGGAGGGAGATACAGAAGGTAGGCTTTTCGGTCACTAGCTGTCTTATACAACATACAGCGGTTATGCACAAGAAAATGCATATATATGTATGTGTCTCACACAATAAAGATGATTGCAAATATTTAATAGGTAGTACAACTTTTTAACCAACCACTGATCTAAGAGAAAGAAATTGCAGTAGTTACAATTTCTTTCTCCTGTACTAGTAGTTACCATGTCCTGTTTCAATTTAAGAATTCCCAGCGATCAAGTATGTATTATACAGACCTTTCTTCGCTACCCTCCACTGGATTTTTAGGATCTGGATCTTTGTTCAGAGTTTTGCAACCTTTTAACCCTTTAACTGATGCACCACTTACAGAAGCCTGTGTATAATGACAAAATGATTACTTTCACAAGTTTAAGCAGCAAGTGTAAGCAATAAAATTGAGTTAAAAGAACCATGCACTAGCATTGATGCACTCAATCAATTATTGGAAGAAAATTGTTTGTACATGGTTGGGCATCAGATGCTTAGTTTCTGTTCAAAATATCCAGCAAACATAGTCAAAATATTATTCAAGCACAAATATAAAACCTCATTTAGGTTATGCTTATGACATTTATCACTTACCCGAAAATATGTGTGCAAGGCAGTATTGAATGAAAATGTCTTATTGTCTGTATTTTTAACTTTTAACTCAGTCGAAATACTTTTAGTATTTAGTGTGATCTGCAAAAATGAAAGCATGGAATCACATCATGATTTGGTAACAGAAGAGTGTGTACTCCTAATCATAATCTAGTAGTATTGAAAAGGTGAACTGTACTTGAAGAAAACAAGCCCTTGACAACCTTGTATAAAGCATGGAAGCCAAAATCCCACATAGCACGGCTATAAGGATCATCCTTGAGTTCCAGAGTTACTACAGGATTTCCCTCCACATTCTCAGAATCACCAACAGTCCAATCCACATTCCTTGCAAACCCATGCTGTCAAAAACTCAACCAAGCAAACGTTTTAACAAGTTATCACCTATGACATACTAACACAAACACGGACGCCAAACACACACCAACCTTTAGACACCAATAATAATTTGAATTGATAGAAGCCATTGTATATCATTACAAATGTCGGTGTCGGACAATGAAACATGTCAGAAACTCTGTCACGCTTTCAATTTGAAGTTTAACTGCGGGTTAGGTGTGTGTTTGGCGCTACTCGGGATTTTATTGAGAGAAGCAAGTTTTTACTAACTAGATGGACGCTAGCATCGAATTTGCTATCACTATTTTCAGTAAGCTACTTAAAATAGTATGTAGCATTCGTATCAAAACAAATTAGTCATCAATTCTTTTGTATTTGAATTTAAAATGTGAAGCATCCAAAAACAGAATAACACAAACCGCAAGAAGATAATAGCATTGAATATAGGAATATTAACATACCTGCTGAATTGAACCAGGACCAAACTGTGGAAAGCAATGTGGGATTCCTCCACTGTTCCAGTACAAAACTAATCAGCATCTAAGGGATCACAAATTATTAAATCACAATGTAATAGAAAAAATCAATTTAAAACTAAGAACCTTATCGGTTTCTTCTTACTGAAAACAGCGTCAGGGCGAACAAATAGAAGGTCGTTGCCATTTGGAACTTTCCAAGAGGTAATGCAACCACCAAAGAGGTATATTTCAGCTTCACTGCAAACACAAGTGCAAGTTTCACAGATAATTATAATTTCTACAGAACAATGAACACGTTCACAGAGAAGAAAAAAAGAGCAGAGAAATGAACACGTTCACAGAGAAGAAAAAAAGAGCAGAGAATCACGCACGCACCTACAAGCTGGAGAAGTGAGAACGAGTTTAGGTAAATTCCCTTCGCCTTCTGTAATTCGCACTCCCAAACTAGTTGTTTCTTTATTTCCCAAACTCGCAAATGTCATTCCACTTAATCGCAAAAAAAAATGTTAATGGATTATTTCAAGCTAGAAAATTAGAAGAAAAAATATGGATGAATTTTCAATTTTGAATAACCTTTTGAATCGGCCACGGTTCGGAAAGGTGACAGTGTTGACACAGAAAGCCATAGAAGCCATCGCCATTTGTTTCCAAACTCACAATACTAATTGTTTTTTGTTATCCTCTTTGTATCGTACCCGCGGAAATTCGGATATTCCACTTAGCTACTCTTGTTTGGGCCGAAATTTCACTAAAGCTAGCCCAATGAAGCCCATTTAAAGCGGCCCAATAGGAATCTGGAAGAGAAAACAAAAAAACAAAGTATGGTACCGTAAGTGTGAAAGAGGAAAGAAATGTGGCGATCACGAGGATTGTTGAGGAAGCTGAAAACGGAAAGCGGTGCGGTGAGATGGATGAGTACGGTGATGAGTTTCGGAGATGGAAGCCATGGGGCACTCGGATTAGCAACATCCACCTATTGTATGGGTGTAGACGCATATGAACCTACTCCAATTCCTTCTCTACCTTCTGATATTCTTAGCGTCCATGCTGGTCACTACCACTCCCTCGCCTTAACTTCCCAAGGCCAACTTTGGGCTTGGGGCCGAAACAACGAGGCCCAACTCGGTCGTGGCCTTTCCTCTAGGTAAGGTACTTCATTATTCCTACTCTTTCGGGGATTAAAATAGTGATTTAACAATTTTATTTTGTTTACTATATAGTTTTGTTATTATTGATTCTTATTAAGTGAATTATTATAAATGGAAAGTAGAGAAACATGGAATGAGCCAAAAAAAGTAGAAGGACTAGAAAATGTGAAGGTGTGTGGTGCTTTTGCATCCGGTGTTGTTTCATCTGCTGTTGGAGAAGACGGTTCTGTATGGGTGTGGGGAAAGTCCAAACGCGGCCAGCTTGGCCTTGGCAAACACATAATTGAAGCTGTTGCACCTTCCAGAGTTGAAGCACTTTCCGGAGAAAACGTAGCAAAGGTACTGCTTAAGCTTATATTAAGAGCTTCCTAAATTTTAGAGTTTAGATGAAAACAAATTATGAATACATGAAAAATGGATAAATTAGTTGATAGCGTATGAGCTTATGACGGATCTCGAGTTAGTTGACAGTAGATAAATTAGATAAATTAGCATATTAAATTTGAAGTGTTGTGGTTTAAGTGACCGAAAAATACAAAATGACATAAAAAATATTTTCAATTAATATTTATTTTTTCAATTAAGATAATAAAAGTAAAAAATGAGAGAGAAGAAAATGATATGCTATAAGTTCAAATGTTAAACGTCGTAAATTAGTGGAAAAAAAAAACATTATAAGCTTGTGAGAAAAATAATGTTCCGAAACAACTTACCCATTTATACCAAACACTTATAAGTTACTTCCCTTATAAGAGCGTTACTAAACACTTATAAGCTATAAATTATTTTTATAAGTTATCTTGAGAACTTTTTAAATTAAGTTGAAAACAAACTATGGACTTGTCATAAGCTCTCCTAAACAGTCTCACTAGTGTTTATGCTAGTAGATAAACTTAAATAAGTCTATTGAAACAAACTCTGGGTTGTGATCAATTTTGTTTGTGATTGTTTCTTTGATTGAACAGGTCTCATTTGGTTGGGGACATGCTCTTGCTTTAACTGTGGATGGCAAGTTGTTTGGGTGGGGCTATTATGCAGATGGAAGGATAGGTAACATGGGGAATGGTCACTTGAAGTCATCTCCATTAGATTCCACTGCAAGTGCGTTTTCAAACAACACACATTTCAAGAGTTCAGACCTGGAAGTTGCTGAAAAGAGAGTCTTACATGGAATGGGGGAGGAGAATAACATGCCAATAATATGGGAACCTCGCTTGGTAGAAGAACTGTGTGGCGTTCATGTTGTGGACATTGCTTGTGGCCTTGATCACTCTTTAGTTCTTTGCCGTATGTAACACTGATCTTCATTGCATAGCTTTTGATTAAATCATCAATTTAGTCTCTAAAATTGTCGAACACCATAGATTTAGTCCTTAAAAGTATTAATATTGAAATAGTCTCTCAAATAAAAAATTGTCTATCGCAATAGTATTTTTGCATCAGTTAATTTAGTATCTGAAATGGTCTAGTAGGAACTACTTGTATTTAGAATTTTCGAATTTTCGAATTCAAGTATTGTTTTATAATTTCCTTAAATTCAGGGACAAAGTTGACGACGTCCTTACAATTTCAGATACTAAATTAGTGATTCACTCAACACTTCTTTTAGCAAATTACATATGCATGGTTTTTGTTCTCTCCCAACTCTCAAGTATTGTTTACCCTTATCAGGTGATGGTACCCTATTGAGTTGTGGGAGTAACGCGTACGACCAATTGGGGCGAGCTAGAGAAGACTTGGGATTTTTTCCTGTTGACATAAATTTCACTCCAGTTTCTGTAGCAGCAGGGCTTGGCCATTCTTTGGCAATATGCCAGCTTCATGAATCAGATGATAGTGTGACTGTGGGGACTACAAACATTGCTTCATGGGGATGGAACATTAGTTCTCAGCTTGGAAGACCAGGGCCTGCCAACCGTCCTGCTTTGATTGATGTGTTGGCTGAGGAAAATCCTGTGTCGGTTTCAGCGGGGCGTGCACATTCGGTTGCTCTTACATCAAAAGGAGAAATGTGGGTATGGGGCTCTGGTAAAAATGGTAGACTTGGATCAGCAAGTTCTATTGACGAAGTTGAGCCATTATACCTTGATTCCTTAGAAGGTTTTCAAATTTTGCAGGCTGTGTCTGGGTTTGATCATAATCTAGTTCTAGTTGCTGGTTGATCTGTTTTCAACAAATGCCTTATTGCTAGGCTCAGTAAATTTAGTAACTGGCAAAACAGATAAGAAAGTAACATAGGAAATAGTGTACAAGGGCAAAGCTGTGTCTCTTTTAAGCTTAACCTAAAGGGTGGAGTCTTGAAACAAATCCAAGTGGTCCATATGTAAAAACTGTGTTTGTTTCTTTTGTCTAGAAATATTATATGTTGCATAAGCTTAAACTTCAGCGTGGAGTTTCATACAAGAGTTAAGTCTCATACTGTCCTTGATATAATGCACTTAATAATGATACATTTTTTTAAGATATTGAATTCCTTAGAGGCTGAGGAGGGGAAAGAACAATGAAAAGTTAGAATTATTTATACATTTTTTTCAAACATTTGACCTGAAAGTGCTAGGCACATGAAGTCGAACCAACCTTAATACTATACACTAGCTAGACTTTATCGTTAAGGAGAAGTAATGATTCATCAAGAGTGAGTCCTAATGCAAAGAGTTAAGTGTGATATCCAAATTTGAAGGTTCCTTTGCCAAAAGAAATGGTAATTTAACTGTTGTGATTACATTATGGGTCAAATTTCACCATTGATGGTTGCTTGCCCTCTAGAAACTAGTTAAATTAAACTTACCATCCATGATTCAGCCCAAAAAAAAAATGGATGTAAATATGCTTGAATTTTACTTTTGATTAATTAATTAAATTCTACCAAATCTTTTGCTTGTTTTAGGCCATTTGTCGTTAAACAGTGATGTTTTTATTTGGTCAAATAAAAAATGAATAAGCTTTAAGATGTATCGATTTACAAGGAAAGCAATCTAACGTACATGGACCGTATCTTTTACTTCATTTCTCGAAGGTTAACGTTCATTCGCCCATTGCTTCTCCGATTCTAAATACACTACAAGAAGTTATGATTTATTAGTGTATCTTGTACTATCGAATTAGGAGTTAAGATTAAACATGGCAATGGCAACGGGAGGTAGGAGCGGATTTTATCTCCCCAGCTGTAAAATTTAAGCATATCTCTATCCATAACGAAGTTTGGGTTTTTCCGTCTTTAACACTCGCATCATTTATATATATATATATATATAATTATAAATTTAAAAATCATATATATTATAATTAATATAATAAAATAATTATTATTAGAGAATAATAAAATAAAAAAATATTTTCTATAGAGATAAGATTATAATTTTTAATATTTAAAAAAATATTAAGTATATTTAATATATATATATATATATATATAATTTAAAAATTACAATAATATTACTAACATGGAGAAAATCCACACTCACACCCACATTCAATCACAGCGACGAATAAATACCTGCATATGTGAATTATGTTGTAAATCCGTAAGATAGATAAACTTTCACCTTTCTTGAATCACATCCTTTGTTCCTACATTGAAACTTTTGACAACAAATTGAACTGGCGAGACTGTTTGTGAAGCTTGAAAAATATTGGATGATGTTTGAACAACATTGTATTACCACTTTGTTTGAAACAATTATCATAGTTCAGTTCATTTGAATTTAGAAATTAAGTCCAGATTTAAGTGAATTTTATATTTTTAAAACAAGCCAATTTGTTTTGATTTTTTTAAACTAAATTAAGTTAGTTCTCGAAGAATTCATTACGTAAGGGAAAATTAAATTAGCCTCTGAGCAACAAACTTAAAGACAAATTTTATTTATTTATTCTAATTTTTCAACGGTAATTAATTCAACATTTACTAATAGTTGTTGTTATTAATAATGTGATAGCAAAACTTAACAATCACTTACTACTGACTTACATATCAATATTACCAAAAATTCAACCATACAAGTTCTTATGTATGGCAAGACAACTTGCACCAATATGTATCAATTCAAAATAGTTCTGCTACACATGCATGGAACCCTATAAATACCAACCATCATAGTATTTCTCTTATACACCACTGTTGATGAATATTTGAGTACTCAATAAGATTTGTACTATTGTTGTTTCCTTCCCTATTGATGTAATCATCTACCAATAAATAGTGTTAATTTGAAGTGAGGTTTTCAAATGTTTACACCAATCACTTTGTTAAGTGGTGTTAGTGGAGTGAAGCATAATTAAACGCAATTATATAATTTTTATTTATCTCGCCCTCATTTATCTTATTTTATTTTATTATAACGAATTAGTATTTTACATATTTTTTTTTAGGCATAGTCCTTTATATTTTTCTCTAAATAGATTTTTTACTTTTGTTACATTTTTTCTAGACTTGGATTTGATTGTATTTTGTACATGAGTTTGAGTATTCTTTGTATTCACTTTAATAAAATATATTTTTCTTATAAGAAGATGGAAGTATGATAAAAATAACAAATCATTTAACATTTTTTTTTGGTAAGTTGTCAACTTTTATACATTGTCCAAACATTTGTTTGCCTTGTTTCTCACATTAAATCTTGTAATTAAAAAATCAGTGGAACTTTTGCAGGAAGTACATTAGCATATAATAAATGATAATTGGTTATTTCACTGTGAATTGTTCCATACAATCTTGATCTCTTCGACAATTTCTTTTATGCCTTAGCATTTTGGAAGGTCTTTAGGAGGTGGCAGAACAGATTGATCTAGTCCTGGCCCATCTTCCACAACAAAAGCTGTTTTCAAACCCCAACCAGTGTGCAACTCTAAATGACAATGCATGAACCAAACACCTACACAATCATATATACAAAATTAATCATGCATCTCATTGTCAAATCTTATTAGATATCAATTTCATTTTTCTGATTCTAAATATTTTATACCTGGATTATCAGCCCTGAAGCGAATTGCGGTCCAACCACCGGTGGGAACACCAACAGTGTTCCTCTCCATAGGATCAACCAAGTTATATTTAGCAGGGTCTTTAGCAGGATCAAAATTACCAATACCAGTTCCAACAACAAAAAAGTTATAACCATGAAGATGGAATGGATGTGATTCAACAGTGAGAAGATTAGTATCCTGCAAAACAATCTCAACCGTTGAATTAAACGCAAGCTTACTAACTCTTGTGCCTGTTATTGAAGTACCAAGATTCGCTGTCAATGGCGCGCCGGTATAGTTAAAAGGAGTTGAAGGCTTATCAGGAAAATCAGTTCTAAAAACACCCTTTATGTTAAAGTGATGAGCTTGAAGAAGTGCGGTTTTAGGCATCACAAAAGTAACATTGTTAAGTGATGCAACTAAACGTGTTCCATTGATGCATGTTGGACAAGAATTCATGCCTAAACCAATAGTGATAAAAAGGTTTCTGTCAACTTTTAAAGGAACATTAGCAGGGTATTTAGCAGAGTTCAAACTTTTTAATTTCTTGCTATAATTTAAAGCAAAGTTTGTGTCATTTGCAAAAGGAAGTAAAGGAAAAGAAGGGATTATAGTGTTTGAAACTCCTTTGTATTGGAATATAGCTGTTGCTGTTTTGTTATCAACTGAAAGTGGTGCATCCATAAAAGTCCTTGTTGCTATGAAATATCTACTTGCAATTTTATTTGCTTTGACCAAAACATTTGTGGTTTGACCAGGACCAATTAATATGGATTGTGTTGTGAATGGTTTTGTGTAAACAGCATCAACTTCAACTACTGTCATATTGTGACCAGAAATTGCAAAGAAAAGTTCATCATTCAGTGCTGCATTGATGATTCTAAGTAGATAAGTCTTTCCCTGCTCAACTTCCATAGCATATGTATCTAGAAAAAAATAAATGAGAATTTTTTAATGAGGGAATGGAAAATGTGGTAAGTTTTAATTTACATAATTATAAAGTTGAGGTAATGTTGTTACGTTTTTCTGAACAAGGAAAAAGTGGTCCTGGTTTTCCATTGATTGTATGTGCATCAGACATATTTGGTGGTAACCCCATTTGGTTCCCTTGCTTTTCTACCTCTTCCACATCTTTGTGCCACCATTCTCCTGTTACACAAGTTAAGAAATTTTTTGAGATGAATAATTACTTTTTTAAAAAATTATCATTTTAAGAGTTTTTTTCATCTGTTCCAACTTAAAAAAACCAGAATATGAAATAATCTAAAAACTGTTTTAAATAAGTTGTTTTGAGTAGTTTACGAGAAAAATTATATTAGGTAGATAATTTAAAAAAAAAAAGTTATTCCCATACAATAAACAAACACAAAATAGCTTTTATTTTTTTATAAAAAAAGATCTTTAAATTTTAAATATTAAAATCAATTTTTTGTTAATACATAAAGAACCTTGATTTGTTGTTTAGTTATCATAATCTTTATAAGTAAACATGAATGGCAATCAAATACAACCGATGTAAGCTTAATCATGGCCGTATTACAGACAATATACATCGAAAATCTCGATGTCGCAATTCAGACCATATTCGTGTACTTTTTACAAATATAATAAATTATTAAAGAAATTGAATTTAATTATTATCAGATATCTTAATTGGTTAGTTAGTTACATGAAATAATTAATTAATTTATACTAATTGATTTACTTATCTAATTGATTATATAAATTTTTGTAATTCTTAAAGTAATTAATTCTCTCTATTATTAAGATTATTCAATTTATTTTTCTTTATTTCTTTTTTATCATTGACTTAAATCAATAATAATAATAATAATAATAATAATAATCACCTAGCAAAATTTCGAATTCTCGAGCAGGCTGTGGGAAAGGAAAAGGGGTTCCTTGTTTAGGCATAATAACAACTGCACCATAAACAGTAGCTCTCAACCAAAGAATATGAGCATGCCACCACAAAGTTCCTCTTTGCCCTGTCACATTGAAGTCATAAGTGTAGCTTCCACCAGTTGGGATTGGACATTGAGTTATATAAGCTGGTCCATCAGCCCAACCATTGCGATATTGTTTAAGTCCATGCCTATAATATTATAATAATAATAATAATCCATATATTTTCTTGTTAGAATTAATATCCCATCATTAATTTGCATGTGTATATAAATAAATATAAAAGTCTTCTTTGTGTTTGGTAAAAATAAATTGACCTACCAGTGAATTGACAAGTTATAATTTACATGGTTGGTCACATTGATTTGTACTCTGTCCCCTTCTCTAGCATAAATCGTTGGCCCTGGGAACCTCCCATTTACGGTAACAATTGGTTTTGCGTGGCATAGTCTACTCACATTCTTCATTTGAATCTGTAATAATGTCATCAAAAATAATTAATTCGAATATAACTCTTTTTTTTTTATAAAAAAACACTTTTTAAAATAACTATTTACTTCTTATAAAAAAAAAATAAACCACTCACTTATAGATAGAAACAAACTAACTAATTTTGACCGTGCTTTATAATAATATAGTATATGAATATAACTCACATCAAATTGGTATTTCTTTATTGCTGCTTCAACTGGAAAAGAAATTAATCCAATAAAACCAAAAAGGACTATTAACAAATATATGTGACTGCGGAAGCTCATCATGTGATAGGACATTGTAGTACTCCTCTTAGAAAACTTTGGTTAATTTTGTAATGCTGATGAAGAAAAATGTTGAAATTGCAGTTAGTATTTATACAAGTGCTGAAAAAGTTGGTTGAACTATAACAATTTTTTAATGAAAGGTTATAGAAAAATAGAAGGTTGATTAGGTTGATGAAAGCGTTATACAACATCAAGGCTTTGAAGCGATATGGTGATAAGGACTTAAAGCCTTGGAATGCCTTAGAGGCTGAGATTGTTAGGCATAGGAAAATATTGACACGCATATGATTCAGTATTTATTTTTGGTATGTTCAAATGTGGACTGAAAGTGATCAGATTCAGGGGTAGATGGGCCAAACAAAACTTATTCATTAGGCTAACATTTTTTCGTTAAGGACAAGCAATGTCTAGTTAATTAAAATCAATGGTAAAATGTTACTCTACGAGAGATAATGTGTGTACCGTCAAATACTTTGCATTGGAAAATTTATCATAGGCTATGTGTTAATTTATATAATTACCAATGTGATGTATTTGATTAATTAATCTAATCAAACGAAGCTTTGGTTGCAAGCATTTTATTAATTATTAAATAATTATTTAGCTATCATAGGATATTCCCTGATTGAGAAGTTATGGCTAGTTTTAGGGCGTGTATCTCAATTGTGAATTCTTCATTTTTAGGTTTTCTATTGTTTGGGACAGAATTTGGTTGCCGTTGCAAATAAAAAACACAAGTTTTAAGATCCTGCTACGTCAAACTTAAGTTAAGACATGTTAGGCCTGTGCCAAGTTTAGTCATCTGTTATCTATATATAAAATAATTTCTTAATTAATATTAGTAGTTGGTGTGAAGTTTTTTTTTTTTATAAATAAATCATTAATTATCATATTGTTAAAAATATCAGAAATTGCATATGTTTGCAACATAATATTTTGCTAGTGATACTGATTTAATTGGCATTCATCTCCTTGGAAAGACTCATAAAGTTATGATAATACTTTATAGCGTTTTTTAATAAGTTGTTTATAATTTATAGTTAATTATTTTTGCTTTCAATTTCACATGTTGAAATGGTAAGTTTATAGATTATAGCGAATGACAAAATTATAAATGTCAATAGAAGAAGGTTAAATCTTATCGACTAATTTTTAGAAAGAAGAAATAGGAAGAATCGTGAGAAAAAAAATGCCAGCTTCTGCTTTCTAGTTTCATTGAAACACGAGGACTGAATTTGACCAAGCCCCACCACGAGGATGAAACTTCGATCTGAACACTAAAATGTTTATTGATAATTCTTAAACACATAAAAAGTAAAGAATTACAAAGCCATTTCATTTTCAAAAATTAAAAAGATACCTTATTCTATAATATAAGTAGTTATTATAGCAAAATTTCTCCACCTAATCTATGATGAGAGACCCTCGTCAATATTTGCATTAAGATATTGAAATTTCATAATCCTTCATTATTACATTAATATTAGACGACTATAACTCCTATTGAAATGAAACATCTCTTATGTAAACTTTCATCAATTTGTGCATTAAGGTATTAAAATGTCATAATTTCTCATTATTTCATTAATACTAGGCGACTGCACATACTACAGTAAATCACGCAATTTCCTTAATCAAATAACATTACATAAGTCAGTCTATTTTTTTTGGATCCATTTCATTACTCACTATTTCCTTTGCATTTTTTTAATCCGTCTCATTATGCAATATCTCATTTTAAATTATTATCAAATAACCATTTTTTTTAATAGATAACATTGTATAATTACTTTCAGAAATTCACACACAAACCATTTTACAATATCTTTCATCAAATATTATTATACAATCAACGTGGCTACACTCAAAGATTAATATTTAATTCAAACAATTTTATTGCAGATATTATTTGCACCTTTTGTAAAAAAAAACCAAACATTACTTTTCACTATTGATTTTTACATTGCAACTGTTCATTCACTTTTTTTTTTTTTTTTTTTACTTTTGCACTACTTTAAATATATTTGTATTTTAAGTGTTTCATAATGATTCTCATTTAATTGATATCGAAAAGAAGATCAGATGACAACTTATATGTTTTAGAACCTACAAAATGGAATTCAATTCATCTAATGTATGTACTAGCATTGTTTAGTTTTATAATTTTTTAATGACTGTTATTTTATTATTTCGAGTATACTTACTTAATTTGTAAAACTATTTGTCTAGGTTTTTAGACAATAGTAAAATTATTGAAATTATTTGTTATAGATTTTGACATTACCATATCAAGATATTGTATTTTAATATATCTAAATGGCATTGAGTTTGAGGTTGGAAAAAAAGAAAACGAAATTTACTTTATCGACAGATGATATTTACAACTTTAATTTATACAAATTCCAATATATTAATTTGCCATGAATTTGAGGACTAGATTTAAATTTGAAGTTAGAATATCCAAAATATGATCCTCCTCCAATGTACTTCAAACTAAAAGCTTGACAACTTTTTATGTCATTTTGGTCAAATAATTATTATTTTATACGACTAAACAAACTTTTTTATTCATAAATAATTTTCATACGCCATGCATCGAACGGGTTAAGCATAGTTATATAGTAGTATTATTAAGTGAGGTCAGAAACGAGTAGGCCCATTTGACAAAAAATAAAAGAACTGAGTAGGCCCATATGAGCATGCTACTCTTCATGAATGGATAATGATTAGCTTTAGAAAATCGAGGACAGTGGAGATGCAACACGTGCAAGTGGGACGGAATTTTTCCGAAAACTACATTTTGATAGCTAAAAATTGGATAATCAAATAAGTAATTTTAATAGGATTTTTTTGCACCTATTAGTAAATATTGAAAGCAGGGTTTTTTCAACTTCTTTTCACCAACATTTTCAATTTTTTGTTAAATGTTAATAAAGGATTTTATATGCTCTGGCATAAAAAAAATTATCTCCTGGAATAGCAGCGCAATTGAGAATAATGGAAACATTTGGTTGATTTTGAGAACGTTTTTGGATGCTTACAAGTGGGGTCTGTGAGCGTGAGACATGTTAGAATGAGTTGTACTTGTTTCCGATTCAAAAGATTAGGAAAATATATGAGGATTAATAATTCATAGTAGTATATTGAATTTCTCTAATATTTTTCTTGCGGCCTCAAAGTATGAGTTTGTATTTTCTAACACACGGACCAATCATGTTCGAAGAATTTACGTTTGTTTGTATTTTCATGTAACAAATTGAAAAATAAATATGACGAAGAATGAGTTTTTGAGAAAAAAAAACTGATTTGTTGCTTTTTTCCCTAATGGGGTGGATTAATGTTTTGATTTAGATAGTTAATGATTCACGTGCCAAAACACATTGGGAAAATTTTGTGACAGCATACGTCTATTAATTAATCAGGTGACAGTAAATTATTTTATTATCTAAAACAGGCTACTAGTATGAATTTGCATGAAAGAGGCTCAATTTCTTTTTCCTTTAAAAGAGCCGCTTCATAAGTGATGGTTGAAAGTTTTTTATTTTATATTTTAGAACTTTAATTTATATTTTTTTTTAAGAAAATATAAATAATTTGTAAAAATTATCGACGTCCAACTTGAGACATGAGTCTCTTTCAAATACGAATTTTATTTTGCTATATAATACTAAATAAAATATATATATTAAATATGAGAGAATTAGTATTGTGATTCTTTAATCGTTTAATATATATATATATATATTTAATAGATAATTAGTTTGAATTTATCCAAAAAATCACGTGCTTAAGTCTCCCCTCATCTGACTTTGTAAATATAAATAAATATTTATTTTAAAAACTTATAGATAATTAGAGAATTAGTATTGTGATTCTTTAAATTTTTTTGAAAATTTAATTATCTATAGATACTTTTTTGATAATTAATAAAAAAAATGCATCTTAATATTGGGTTTTATGTTCATTTTAACATCGGATACTTTAATTAAAATTTCAAATTCATTTTAACAAATGTTGAATTATTGTCCAAAAAACAAATACGGAATCCGCAATCTTTGACTCTTTTCAACATTTCTACATGAGCATATAAAAATAGTATAAAAAATGATTAATTAGAAGATAAATACAGGATTTATTTCTAATTAAGACAAGAAGACGTTATCCAAAAACTAAATTCATAATCTCGAAAACAAAGGAACGTGATTGCAACGTGTCAGAACGGAAGCAATAGAGAGCAGTGTGGATTGAGGTACTAGATTCCCTCCAATAACAATAAACTATGGTTCGCTTTCTGCAACGTGATTTACTATAATAAGATTTTTTTTTTCTTTTTTCATTTTTAACATAAAATAAAAAAGGCTGGATCCGATTCATGCCACACCATTCCGTTTCCGAATACCTTTTTTGCGGTGGTGCTTCTGGCGGAGGTTTTCGCCGGAGCTTCCAACGTCTTTTTTATCTCCATAACTTTTAACATCACTGCATTCAAAATCTGAGATCAACTTCGTGATTTTCTCCCTCTGTTTCTCCGATTTGGTGTTTCCTTTTGTTTATGGATCCGGCTTTTAGAACCTTCCTTTTTCATTGTTTTTTGCTTCCCAAGCTGTAACTTTATTAGCTGATTTGGTACGATTGATGATTTTACAGGTTATGGTTCATTTTTCGCCAACATAATTTTGATTATATTATATGTTATGCATTTTGTTTAATTATATCAAGATTTGTAGATCGCTGAGATTATGGTATTTTCAAATAGTTGCAACTCTTAGTTATATAAAATACAAAGTTCTAGCTTTTTTTTTTTTTTGTTGTCAATATTTTGGAGGATGAAGAAGATGAATTAGGTTTTTGCTGGATGGAAAAATGTCTTTACTTTTGTGATATAAAAATTAAGTCCTTAAAAAAAGCTAGGTTTTGTGATGAGGGTAAACTTTTTTTTTATGATGGGTTATGTTTGTGAACCAATATAGTTTTTTTGCTGTGAATGTTGGGTTTAATTTTTTTGTTTTTGGTTGTTATTGAATCTAGAGCTATGCCTGTATACGGTGTATCTGTGTCAACGCAATCTTATCAGCATGTGTAATACCTATCAGCATTAGAAAAATTGGATTAGTTCACATTGTCATAAGTTAGGCATGTTTTTTTACCTTTAGAGTGGAGAATGATTTTGGATCTGCTTTGATGTTTGCAGTTTTTGTGGTGGAAGTAGGATTGATATGCTGAGTAAACATGTCGTTGAGAAGCATAGTACGGGAACTCAAGGAGATGAGGGATGGGATTGGTAACACGTCGAGGCGACGTGTTGGAAATAGGAATTCACAGCGTCGAACAAAGTCACACATTGTTCCTGATATCACTCTAACAACACTTGAACCTGTTCAACAGGGACAATGGGCTAATATACCACCTGAGTTGCTTCTTGATATAATTCGGAGGGTAGAAGAGACTGAGACTTCTTGGCCTGCACGTGCAGCTGTTGTTTCTTGTGCTTCAGTGTGTAAATCTTGGAGGGCCGTTACAAAAGAGATTGTCCAGACACCCGAGCAGTGCGGAAGGTTGACATTTCCTATTTCATTAAAGCAGGTGATTAATGCTGCACTCCTTTTTTGGCCCAATCACTTTTTGCTTCATTTCCATTTACGTTCTCCTGTTTCTTATGCTCTTTACTTTTTGTGTACAAATAGCCGGGTCCTCGCGATTCTCCAATTCAGTGCTTCATCCGCAGGGACAGAGAAACTTCTGTGTATCTATTGTACTATGGACTGGTGCCATGTAAGTTTGCTTCAATGCTGATAATGTTGCAGACGTACTCAGTTTCTTTCTTTCCTTTTCCAATAAAGGCTGTCATCTTGTTTTTGATTCACTCTTGTAAACTTGGAATTAATTAATTTCGATATTGAACTGCAATTTTCGTGCACTAAATATGCAGGATCTTTATATATATTAATCATTACACACAGCGATCATTGTCATCATATTGAGAACTGCTCTCAAATTAATTATTTGTTATTAGAATTGTTATCTTGAGAACTGTTCTCAAATTAATTACTTGTTATTCGCACACACCCACGTGTAGGATTTATTCTAAATAATAAATATACAAAATCTTTTTTTTTTTAATGTAGTGCAAAATTTTAGGGCAAATTCTTCGGTGAACCACATTGATAGGTGGTCCACGTAAGACCAATACTTGAAAATTGCTTTAAACTACAACGACAATCAACGTTGCCTCTCGGAAGTAGTAGTTCATGGTCCTTCTTGTCATCAAAGTTCAGACACTGACTTATTCGATGTCAATTCGATAAAAACAAGGGAGACGAGATTATAGATGCCTCATAACTCAACTCATTTGTTTCCCCTTATTTTTGTCAAATTAACACCTATCAAGTCACCGTCTTCATCGTGGGGACGCGCAAGCTGTGAGCTGCTACTTTTGAGGGTAGGTGTCGTTGGAGGTTTGGGTGATTTTAAAGTGTCGGTCCACCATGGACCACCTATCAAGGTGGTTCAGTTTAGAAGCTGTCATATTATATAAATATATATATATATATATATATATATATATATATAAATGAACTATTTTTTCTTTGGAGTCATAATATGAAAGAAATAACTAAAAACTGAGTCATAAAAAGCTCGAAAAAGATGTTCTTTTTCATTCTTGGATAGAATTTAAAGCTACTTTGTTCCAGTTTCAACCGTGTTGTATATTGACACATACAAAGGCTTTTTTTAAAGTTTACAGAGGCTATTTGAATGGGACAGAAGTTGGCTAAACCTATGGATATAATACCTCAGCCAATTTCTGCTTTCTTTACCTTCATTCAGTCCATCTTTATGAATTTTGATGGAGTGAGCTCTTGAAAATGATATTTGAGAAGTTTGTTTTCTTTCAATGTTTCTTATACAGCGGAAAATGAGTCTGATAAGCTGTTATTAGCTGCCAAAAAGATAAGGAGGGCAACAGGCACAGACTTTATCATATCTTTGGTTGCAGATGATTTTTCTCGGTCCAGCAATGCTTATGTCGGAAAACTCAGGCATGTTTTTTTTTAATAGAAACTTTACTTTTGACCACTTTTCAAATTTTCACCTTGCTCATTATCCTGAAAGCTACCTGATGATAAATTTTGACAGGTCTAATTTTTTGGGTACCAAGTTCACTATATATGACAGCCAACCTCCACAAGGAACTGGTATTCAACCAAACAGGCGGTCCAGTAGGAGATTTCATTCTAAGCAGGTGTCTCCAAGAGTTCCAGCATGTAACTATATTGTTAGCACCATTGCCTATGAGCTGAATGTTCTCCGCACGAGAGGGCCAAGAAGAATGAACTGCATCATGAATTCGATACCTGTGTCAGCTGTTCAGGAAGGGGGCACTGCTCCTACTCCTACATCTTTTCCTCAAATTACCGATGAGCATATATGTCCCGCACTAGCACCAGCCCCTAAAGGTAAAGGTCCAATTGGAGATTTAAGCAATTCATCCCTCCTAGAGATGCCAGCACAGAGCCAAGGCTCTGTCGAGTCCCTGGTACTTAAAAACAAGTCTCCCAGATGGCATGAACAGCTGCAGTGCTGGTGCTTAAACTTCAGGGGCCGTGTTACAGTGGCTTCGGTTAAGAACTTTCAACTTGTGGCTGCTGTTGATCCATCTCATAATGTTTCTGCTGCAGAGCAAGAAAAGGTTATCTTGCAGTTTGGAAAGATCGGAAAAGATATATTTACTATGGATTACCGTTATCCAATCACTGCCTTCCAAGCATTTGCAATATGCTTGAGCAGCTTTGATACAAAACCAGCATGCGAATGAGACCCGTGTCACTGGGTCATTGTCTGCAGGTTTTTTTTTCTTCATATATATGTATAATTTCCTAGGCACAGTTCATCAGCATGGTGAGATGCAGCTGACTTTGCAGTCATTAGTATTTCCCCTTTATGTTAGTTGTTGTATCTGGAATTTAGCCTGTATGTTGTTTCATAGCCCTGCAACTAAATTTAAGTTTAGTAAATTTTCAGTCTTATAATATATAGTCGCATGGTATTTCTCACAATACATCTATTTTATTTTTTTTTCTTTTCATTTTTTAAATAATGCATTTTTAGCTGTAGATATTCTTTTATTATGATTGTGGTTTTCGCTCGATTGTCATTAGTTGTCATCCAACTATGCAGGTGACTTCATATAATCGTGTTTGGCAAGAGTTAAACATAATTTATACTACACTGTCAACTGGTGTTTCTCAAATTTCAACTCTCTACAGTAAGAAATGATTGCAGTTGCTGCAGTCACATAGTTTTTGGCCATTTTAGATCAAATGACACTGAAGTTGAATTTTGAACCAGTGATACAATAGAGTCTTGCCGGAGCTGATGCTATAAACTGCCTTCTAACCCATTTCTTTCGGGATTTAGTTTCTTTCTGTTAAGTTTCCTCTTCTTCAGCTTTGGAGCTTATGTTGCACCTTAAAGCTCTATGATATTTCTCCAAAAGGTTAAGGAGATTGAACAGGAGCCTTCCTCGACAAGCTCTACACTGTTTAATCAACTTAATCACACTTAATGGGTGCTTACTTAATGCTTTAACTGGTTTGAATAAGAGTAAACATGTAACAACTATTCATGGAGATGAACCAGAACTCCACAATTACATTGCTCATGTGTTGCTGAATCTATTTTACTACACTGCCAAATAAATTATAGTTAATTGTAAATGGTAACAACTGATATCCTCGATTTGTTTCAAGTAGGATGGCCCTCTCACCTTTCACCAAATCTATACGGTTGGCCAATCATCGAATATTTAATAATTATGGCAACTAAAAATAATAGCTACACTGACATCTGTTTTTACGATCAAAGCTCAAAATGTAGAGATGTGTTTAATATATATACAACAAGAATTGACAATAAAATAGGCAACTGGTCTAAAGTATGTTGACAGGAAGGGGGTGGGGGGCACTATCACCTATTCTAATAATTAATAAGCTCTAAATTAGAGTGTCAAAAGAATACATCATAATCATAAGCACACCTTTACATCACAAATCCTGCTGTTACAGTGCAAAGTTAGGCAGCATATGCATTGTGAATGAATACTTAGAGCTAAAAATGCTACAAGATGAGATTTAGTATTGAGCTAAAGAAAGGCCAAAACCATAAATGACACATCCATAAAGATTGAGGTCCCATATTCAAACCAAATCATATTTGCTATCCATCAATCCACACAATAGTATGACAGGGATAATATGGGTTGAAATGCTGAGTTCACTTTCAACTTTTGGTTTTTGCAGCATGTGAACTGGATTTTGAGAACAACTTCAGAAATGGTGATCTCTTTGATGATCTGTTTTCTGCATGGCGACTATTGGAATTTCTAGAAGTGTTGTTGGTAATTGGTTCAGAGGAGCTATCTTCATTCTCAACATATTTAGCATCTCTCAAAATACGTAGCAGTTCCAATGCACTTTCCTTTCCTTTATCATTTCCATTCTGTGAGATATAGCAAAGAGGCGTGATGATATCCTCATCCAAAATCAACTTACAATAATCCACACTTTGAGAGCATGAACATAAAGATCGTAAAACAGCTAAAGCATGTTCTTGCTCCTCATTACTTCCACTGTCAAGTATTTCAGCAATAGAAGATATGCATCCTTTAGTTTCAGCAATAGAATTCCTACCCTCTTCAGTATCACAAATGTTTTTCAATATATATATGCAGTATCTCAAAACTGCCCTGTCTTTAAAAAATGGCAGCAATTTTTGGATGCAATTGAGGGATACCATGTGGGGACAAACTTCAATATTGAAGGACAAATTGTACATTATTCTTATAGCTTGCTGTTGGAACCCTTTGGTATCAGAATCAAGTAATTTTAGGACACAAGTAAGTGCATTGGATGCTGTAATTTTAGATTTACTATATCCATCCCCTGACAGTTCTTCCATTATGGCAAGTACTTCTCCTACCACTTCTGAATCAAGAAGATTTGCCAACTTAATGAATGTATCTTCACTTAAATTATCCATACCATTTCTGCATGAAAATTACACATAAAAACAGTTGTTCTAATGTCAAAAAGCAGGTGCAGAGATAAAACAATCAAAGCAAGCAGTTTTTCAGGTCTGCAAGAAAGTTAAAATTGATGTGGATCAACTTGGTCGCTAAAATTATTAATATTTCAAAAAGTTTCTGAAATTAAATCATCAATCATATTAGTTCATGATGGACAACTTGAGAGAATGAATTGACCGGCCTTAAATGACTAATACGATCGAAAATTTTCGATTTCAGAGACTATTTCAAGATATTTATAGTTTTAGGTACTAAATTGACACTGTCTTACAATTTCATAAACTATTTTGGCATTTCAATCTAGGACAATGCATTGGATAGAAAACGAGAACGAATTTTGAACATGAACAAGACTGTGTTTCCCAGTGAAAATAGTTTTATATGGAAAAGTGTTAAATAATGTTTACAAAACACCATACAAAGATCAAAATTGGGTAAGGGAAGAAGAAATCATACCTGCAGTGATTCACAAATTCCAACAGAAGCTGAGTTCCAGCTTTCAACGCTTCCACATCACGCAGATCATTTGCATTGCTTAAAAATCTGACGACTGGTTCAACTAAATTTTCAGCTGACACAGAAGAAATAGCTTGGCTATTGCTTTTCAAATGATCTTTCAAATCTTCAATGACCTTACACTGAGAATTCCATTGAAGATCATGAAGTTTAGGCAAGAGCATCAAATCTGTATCATGTATCTCAGCATGAACTCTTTGCTTGTAAGAATTTTTACTAGTCTTGCTCATCATTAAATTCAAGTCATTATTGGTCTTAACTTGCGAGGCGTCTGAGTTATAACTAGTATCCAATGATCCAAGTGACATGCTACTAAGATCCATTGGCAAGTTCAAATCATTGAAATAACTTCCCAAACTCTTAATGGAGGTGATTGAAGCGTCCATTAATTGAAAATCTTCTGCATGTCTACTTGGATCAGGAATGGAGACTCCATTATGTTTGCACCACTTTGAAATTAAGTCCTTCATGACAACATTTGGAGTCAATGTCATATGAGGTAGTTCCTTTTTTGTTTTTGGACATATAGTTTTACCCTCATTAAACCACTTTGTTATCCACATCCTCTCATATGTTACTCCAGAAGCAATGATAACAGGATCATACATCAATCTTAAGGATATTGGACACTTATATTCCTCAGGAGGTGTCACTCTATCCAATTCACTGGTGTGAGTTATATATTGACCGTAGTTTAAGCTAGGTTCCGACTCAACACAAAGGCTTCGTCGAGAATCACGACTCGAGCTATTATCATTTGCTTTTGTTTCTTCGCTATGAGAATAAAACTCCTCCATGTGTTCTCCTACGATGAAGTTTCCATGCTTTTTCAATAGATGCATAAGATATCTCAAGATCATTTTCTTTTTCTGGTCATTTGGTCCAACTTTCACTGCCAACTTCTTGATAGATCTTATCTCTATTAATATGGCCTTTTTAGATGTTAAATTCAATCTTGGTGCTGCAAACTGAAGAGCTTTAATTTCGAAATCATCGGCTGAATCTGATGTTGAAGTACCTTGCTGAAGCAATTCTGTTACAACTCTCCCAGCCTCTTCCTCAGCAGAGTCCAGAACAAATGTAGCACACTCAAGATCATCAATTATTCTAGAAACCTGAAATTTACATTTCAGTGTCAAGTAGATATTAAAATGAAGACCCATTAGTGTATATTATACAATAGAAAAGATAAAACTTAGTTTGGATTAACTTGTTCATAGAAGTTTTTCAACTACAATAAGTACTTAACTTTAAATTTATGAAAAAAACACTTATTGACTTATAAAAAGTTAGATGAGAGAACTTTTGAAGAAAACATTGACTAACCTTTACTGCCAACATAACTGGAACCATACCCTGAATGGGGATTAAGCTTTGTTCTAATGACTTTTTTGCTTTTTGGCATCTTGAAAGTACTGTGTCCCCTGTCACAGCCTGAAAATAATATTAAAACCGAAAAACTATCATGCAACCTGTTAGTATAAATCATTAATACGTATATTATGTGTTACAATTAGCTTATATTTTTATTATCCTCATAAGCTTGATTAAGAAATAGTGGTCACATTTCACTGACTTGTTAAGAAAGCTATACAAGTTAATTTTATGTTTTAGGAAGAAAAAGTACATACCAGGTAGAGTTTGCTGCTTTCGGAGCAATGTTGCAGAAGTAGTTTGGCTTTTTCAATTGAGTTGTTCAGAAAACACAGAGACTCTATTCCTGATGAGCATTTTGGTCTTGCTGCCTCTATTTCTGGCAATATCCTCATAATACTGTCGACTAATTTTAACAGTTCTGTGCATATTTTACTATGTACCTGTCAACATTAATAATTTTGTTAATAGAATCCTTAATTCTGACATCCAAGTTTTGTCAAGTGGTTGGTGTACAGTGTGTGTGAGTGTTGTAAACTCTGATGACCGAGTTTGATGGACCCTTTATTTATATACCTGAAAGAGGCGAGAATTAGGTAACGTCTCCACTTCTTCACCGGTAACAGTTCTCATTAAGGGGGTGTCCTACATTAGACAAAGAAATAACATATATTAAGAAAATTAATACAAAATGATTCATACTATATGAAAGAAAAACTGATATGTCATATGTGAAATACAAACTTACGTTAACTCGTTCTTCCAACATTTAGTATGACAACTTTGAAAACAAACTTGGTAAAAAAAAAAAACTTTGAAAACAAATGACAAGTCAAACTCAAACTGCTGAATGCAAAGCAATATGGTTGACAACTTGACATAATGGAATTCACCACAACAATGTTTTAAGTACAACAAACAGAAAAATATTCATCTATAGACTCCAAAATGAAACTAAGCATCAAATCCAAAGAAATATAACTTTCTGAATCGTGTGGCACGTGCATGAAGCTCAAAGTTATTTGTACTATATGCACTTTCAGCATAACAGATTCATGAATCTTTAACAGTTAGTGAAAGAACAAAATCCAATAGAAGGACAAAGTTATTTTGGAATACTCTGCCCAATAAATTAAAACAAAAGTAATTTTCTAAATCTAAATTGAGAAGTGAGAATCTGTAAACTTTTAACATACATCATTGAAGACTTTTGTCCAAAAAAAATAATCATGATTTTCTGCCATATATCTTATTTTATTACTCAACTTACAATAGAAAACTATTATTTAATTTTATGTCTGTGTTTTTTTCTATTAAAAAAATTCAGTGATCGGAGAAGATCTTTCTCTCGGACTTTAGAGAGTTTCATCAAATAACCAAACACAATTTGAACCTAAGGATGAAATAGAAACTTCAAACATATAAGGAGAATGAATTAATTACCTAGAATTATATTAATAATTGAGAAGTAATTAACCTCTTCCTCAGCTTAATATTGAATTCAGTACTCTAAAAGCAGCAAAATAGCCATTGATTTACTAGAATTAGCTTCTTTTCTTGCAACTATACCGTAGATAAAGCAAAGTGAAGAAAAAGCAACGGTTGAATGAAATCTTTATTTTTGATGTTAAAAAGTGACATATTTCCAAACTCATATTAATGATAATAATAATTTGTATTCTCCAAGGTTGATTAATTCTCTCCACCTCACATTAAAAGAAGGATGGTGAAAGAGAGAGAGAGAGAGAATGATGGGGGAAAAAAACAAACCAATAAAAAGGGAGATAATTTAGGCTAAATGATGTTTTAGTGGAAGAAAAAAAGGCAAGCGTGCCGATATGATAATTAAGGATAATGAATGATTTGTTTGTACTAATTATGAAAGAAAAGAAGAGGTATTGGGGTAAAGTATGTGGTTTGAAGGAAAGAGAGAGAGTCTAGTCAACGTTAGATTCTTCTTCATTTGAGTGTTGGATTTTCCATGACCCAGTCGACCAAACAAGAAAAGAAAACAAACTCATCATATTAGTGCAGCTTTTCTATGTCAGTCTATGTCAGACACTAATGTGCTATGTGGAATAGAATTTGGCTTCATTAGTATACTTGTTCTATTGTTTTATTTGGGTACGCAACATGAATCAAGTTTAAAGTACATCATGAATTAGTATATTTTTCTCATTTTTAAATTTAGTTTCAAATATTTCAGAGATACTATTTTAATACTAAAAATTAGATTATGATAAATAAATATTCAAAATTAAAAAAAAATTATTATTTTTATTTAAATTGTAAATAACATTAATAATATTAAAAAAATTAAAAATAACATCAATAACTTTAAAAATCTGATTTTCTTTTATTTCAAAAAATTTGAAACTTTTTTTCCTAAAATGTGATTCTATTTTTAGATTCAGGATATTTTTGTTTCTAGGCCTTATAGTGGATAATAAATTTTTATCTCTTAATAGATTTTTTTTTTTTGAGATACTATAGGATTCTTAAGAAAAATAAAAAAAAAAAAACTTTGACGAGGTGCTGTTGGTCGGTGGTCCTGCTCATTTTTATTACTCAACAATAGAAAAAATTTATATATATAAAATGTAATTTATTCTATTACCTTTATTTCATTTATTGACACATATTCAAAATCAAGTATATACTAATTTAAGATATATCTTTGTCCATCGTATTATCTATTAATCGTTGTACGGTTAATTTTATCTCCCTTTTACGCTTCTTTTTTCATTATATTTCTCAATTTTAAATTTTAAATTTTAAATCTTATTAATTTTCATTTTTCATAATCTTTCTATTATTTTGTTTTTCCTAAAAAATTCAAGCATGAACTCTTATATTTAAAATTGTAAAAATAAAACTTAATGTTAAAATATTTTAAAATAAGTTTTATTATTGATACATAAAAAAACATGAAAAAAAATTTGTGGTTGATACATAAAAAATATACTTGGCAAATATATAAAAAAAAATCGACAAATATTTTTCATTGGTGCTTAAAAAAACATGGGACACATATTTGGCATGGATAAATATAAAAATAAAAACACAATTCAAATATAAATTATTGATACATAAAAAATAAAAAATACGATACATATATTTGTAACCAATAATATAAAAAACACGAGACAAATATTGAATTGCCTATAAAATTTTACACAAATCTAACTTTTTTTTATATGATATTGAAACTCATTAAAATTAACCATGTACAACAAAATGTATAAGATGTTAATTTTGATATATTTCAATAATATATCAATTGATTTTATATTTGTATTAAATGATACATGCATGATCAATACGATATAAAAAATACATAATGCATATTTTTCACTGATAAATATAAAACACTAGAAAATATATGTTATGGATTCATAAAAAAATACGAAACACATATTTAACAACGAAAAATATTAAAAAAAAAATACGGAACAAATATTTATCATTAATAAACATAAAAAACGTGAGATAAATATTTGTCATTGATACATAAAAAACATGTGTCTATGTTTGTCACTTATAAATTAAAAAAAATTATGGGATAAACACTTATCGCCAATAAATATAAAAAACCACAACTAATATTTATCACTGGTACATAAAAATAACACGAGACAAATATCTGTCACGAATAAATATTAAAAAAACACATAATAAGTATTTATCACTGAAAAATATAAAAAATACACCAATAAATATAAAAAATATGAGCCAAATATATATTAATAATACATAGATAAAAATACATTAGATATATCTGTCACCAATAAATATAAAAAAGTACATAACAAATATTTTTCATTGATACATAAAAATAACACGGAAAAAATATTTATCACATGAAAATATAAAAAAACATGGGACAAAAATTTATCACTGATAAAATATAAAAAAAATATGAGAGAAAATATTTGTCACTTGATAAATATTATAAATACTAAGAATAAATATTTTTCATTGATAGAAAAAAAATATGAAACAAATATTTGTCACTATTATAATAAAAACACTGTATACATATTTGTCATCGATAAATATAAAAAATTACGAGACCAATATATTTCATCGATACATAATTATATGTTTTGTTACATTTATAAACATGACATATTCATTTTTGTAGTTTTAGTGATTTTAAATAGTATTGTTTCGATATAATTTTTCATCTATTTAAATGAATACTTTCTTTTGTAAAAAAACTAAAATTTTCAAAAAATTGAACATATAGCCGGTGGCGGATCTTGCACAAAATATTGGGGGAGCAATAAATATTAACTAAAATATTATAATTGAAGCTTTGCGATTTTCATCTTTGTCGTAAACTTTCTTCTTAAAAAACTTATCAATTTTTGTGTGTTTAAACATTGTGTTATGTCTACAGCAATATACAAATTAATTAAATCAGTTCACAAATTAATTAAAACAATTTACAATTGACAAATAGTATCACTCCATATCACATGTAAAAGTTTGTTATAGTTTATTAATAAGTAGTAGTTGGGTTGCTAATTATGATGTTATAGTCTGTTTGTTCGATATTAGTTAGTTTATCTGTATGTAGAGTTTGTTGTACTAATTTGATTATATTTTATGAGTATAAATTATAATAAATGTTTATCTCATTTCTCATTTATCTCTTTAATCGTGTAATTTCTAATATGATATCAGCGATATTATGATTATAAGATCTATTGACATTTGTTTTTTACTCTATTCATAGCAAAAAATTACTTAAGTAGAAGAGAAAAAAAGTAAGAACGTGAAAAATATAAGAAGACTGAGATAATCTAAATATCAAGAAGCGACACTAACCGCTGCGAATGAAAGAGTGTCCAATAAAAAAGATAGAGAACAATTTATACATAGAAACAATATAAATTTCTCAAAAATTTAAAAATTTAAAAGATATTTTAGTAACTTATTAGTATTATTTTGATAAATATATGATTATTGTTACCCTGTCCGCTTGAGAAGATAGGCCAATGCATTTTTGTTTTTATCCTGTAAATATCCCAAATAGACTGTGATGACCAAATCTATGAAAATGCGATACAATCTCCACAGTCGTCACTCATGAGTGTTATTTGATTGACATGCCTGTGACGGCGGTGATATCTCTCCACCGTTAATCGCGAAAAATGAGGTGGGTCCCATATTTAGCTGCGACAACAATGTTGGGTCTCTCTCCTTGACCGGGACAAAAGCAGCTGACATTACAACAAGCGAACTCCATTGATACTCTATAAATAAACAATCATACATTTATGAAGTCAAATGTCAAAATTTATTTATAGTTGTGGAAAATTATGAGTGCAACTAATAGGTTGATCACAAAAAAATTGATAACGCGTTAATTCTCCCTTTGCTACTTCTATTTTCTAATGACGATTTTAACGTAAAAACTATTGATATGTTTCTCAACACCAATAAATCAGTGTATAATTTATAAATTATAAGTTAATACGACAAAAAGTATATTGAGTAAGTCATTTTTCATGAGTTTATAGTTTTTTCACTAATTTATAATTTTTTTATTAATATATTTTAAGTAATATTTTTGAGTTTATAGTTTATAATCTACTTCTCTTAAATGCATTATGAGTAAAAATAAATTAAATTATACACATTAAAAAATGTAGTTGATCACATTTAATTTATGTTGTTCTAATAAAAAATTTAAATTTATTGTCTAAGTTAAATCAGTAAATTGGATGATTAGAAAATATATAGACAAATTTTGCTTATATTTCATATTAGATGAAGTATAATTTTATGTCAATTTCACATTTATTTTTTAACTAAAGTCCATTTTTATCCTATATAATTTATTTATTAGAATTTAAAATAAATAAAATAAGTATATATTATAATTACATGAACATGTTCGAGAAATAGAATAAACAACTTTTTCGATTATTGTAGTTAAGATTATATTAATTATTTATTTTTGCCTAATTATTTATTTTACTTATAATGTTATTATTATGTATTTGTTGTTGTACGTCTATTGTTAAATTTCACTATTACAAGATTGATATATTTGTATCAAAAAGAAAATTGAAATGTTTTTCTATACAAAAAAAATTAAAAAAAGATCTCAGTGAATAAAAATAATAATAATAATAATAATAATAATAATAAATAATATATCAAATTAATAAATTTAAAATTACTAAAAAAATAAATTTAAAATTACTAAATGTAACATATTTTAAGTAAGTTTTATTATTAATTAAAAATATTCTTTTATGTCATTTTAAAATTTAAAGTTACTTGAACATTAATTTTATCAAATAAAAAAAAAAAGTAATCTTCCTCTATAGTTTTATTCATTTGTTAGATGATCATGAAGATTAATTATTTTAACCATATAAATTTTTTGGGGTCTTAATTATGCGATTTTCAAGGACAAAAGTCTCAGTAAACTAGAGTCCATCTAGAGGTAAGTGTGTGTGTATATATACTATATATTGTTTATTTTATTTTAAGTTGATTGGATATTTTATTTATTTTTATACACTTAAAATTTTCAAATAGGAAGTCCTTAAATAGTATGAGAGTGGAGGTTTCCTTAGCCTATTTTCAACAACGTTTTTAAATTAATTATTAAGTCTACAAGAATTTAAACTTAAAAAAATTATAAAAGGGTATAATGGGAAATAGATTAGGCTACACTAAAATTAAATATTGCATTTGTATATGTTATATATTATTGGCTAAGAACTATTGAATTTTTTTTACCAGACCACGTTGAACTATTAAAACTAAAACTAACCAGTGTTGTCTGAGGTTAATGTTGAATTCGTTTTTAAAATATTGATAAAATCCTTAAAATTGTTAGCATGTACAACTTTTTTTTTTTTTAAAACAGCATGCCCATATAGCAATTAAAGTGGCTCCTCACTCCGTGCCCGACTTAACCCCACTCATTGGTTTTGGAAAAGAAAAAAAAAACATGAACACAAGTTTTATTTTTTTTAGATAAAATGATGTAATTATTAAAAAAAATCAAAAATATTAAAATTAATATTAATATTTGTTAGTTTAGTTATAATTCTGTAATTTTTAATTTTTATTGAGACATGACCAAAATACATAAGATAAGAGTAGGACAAAACAAACAAATCTCTCACTCTCAGATTCAATTTATTTATTTCTAAATGCATTTGCGGCTTGGGCTTGGATCCACATAGTTTTAATGCATAACCCCTTTTCCTCATTAAAAAAGTATAGTTTTAATCCTTTTCTGTTCAAAGAATCATTCATATAAATAAATTTAATTAAAAAAATTGTCAGTAATATAGTTTTTCTTATTAATTGAAATGCATATCAGTTTCATCAAACTTAAGTCGAATCTGCGTCATTTAGAAGACCTAAAAGAGAGTAAAGAGTAAAGACACTCAAAGGTACAGATGTACACACATGAGAAGAAAAAAATTTAAGAGGATTCATTCCTATGTTACTAGTATCCCTCATTGATATGCAAATATCTGTCCACAATTAAGAGAACCTAAAAATAAAATATGTTTTAATGTAATAAATATATAATTAAAATTTATGGAAAGCTTAATCTTGTTTTATCCAAAAGGTAAAAAAGAAGAAACACAACAAAAGAAACTAATCCAAATTCTTCCCCCACACATATTGCAAGTTGCTCTCATTATTGATATATAATTTCCACCGCCCTCTAATCCACGATACCGGAGAAAAGCAATATGTCCACTTGCAAAACCAAGTTGCATCGGTCCAAATGCTTTTCCCTATCATAATATTAATATCCCCAACATATACTATAAACTTTGCAATAATGTATTGGTGCTACGATTCTACGAGATTAATTTATTGATGCTTCAGTTAAAATCACAGCGCGACTAATTAAAAGATATGGTTTAGGAAGCATGTAAAAGTAATCAATAAATCATAGAATGATTTGATGGTATACGTACCAGTTGTTGTTCCTTTGAAAATATACCCAACATTGTTGATGGAGTGCATGTGTAAGCATAATGAAAGTGTGGAATAGCATTTTATTATAATTATTAGACATGATCTATCTAATCGAAGAAAGAAAGATAGAATAAACAAACAAAATGTTGGTGGTCGGTTGTGTGATTTATTTCAAAATTTTAAAATGATTTGATTTTTTCAAAGATGGTAACTATTGAACAATTGGTAGATACGGTAAAATTATCCTAGTGGAAGTGATTTTTGGATAAAACCTCTAATTATTCTTGCACTTTTTACGAATGAGAGTGAACTTGTCTTGTATTGAGGCCGATACGGTTTTGGGGGTGGTCCGGTCGGATTATGTGTTTGGTGTGTTGTTTGTTGCTATTTTTGGTTAGTTCTCCATTTGCTGTCTCTTTGGAGATTAAATATTTATTTGATTTTATTTCCTTTATATATATATATAAAATTATTTGGATTGAGTTTCAATTCTTGAAATCATTTTAATTGTATTTGAGATAATTAATAATTTTTGTTGAGATGTTCACAGTTTGGAGTGAGTTTCAATTCTTGATGAAATCATATTTGATAAGTTCAACATGAAGTCATGATAAGTTCTCATAAGGCTAACAGCATGAGGTATTAGGTGGAGGCTAACCAATTAAAGAATTTATTTATAAGAAAATAGTACAATTAATTAATGTGTGTCCTTTATTTGATCAAAATTCTCTCCTTCCTTCCACTTGTTGTCCATTGTCCTGATTCGTGTCGTGGAAACGAGAACATATAACTTTTTGAAGATATATTCATCCTACAAGATTAACCAACAACCCCACCAATAGTGTCCTTCCTATTTAGGGGCTAGCAAATCTGTCGGCGCCTTTAAGATTTTAAATAAAATAATTTATTTTATATGTTAGTAATAATTAATTATCTCATATTATTTTGATATTTATTAATGCAAAATATGTATTTAATATTTTTATATATATATATATATCAATAAAAAATATTTATTCTGTACTAAAAATAAAATACATTTTATATAGTGAGTCTAAATAAAGTAACAAATCTTAGGAAACTTTCAATTCATACTAACCAACATAAATTATAACTATAAAAAACCCTTATTTTTTTTCCCATTATTTACTGCTGGTGGAACTCAATCAAATCACTTTCAATTTTTTCAAAAATTAATTGCAGCTTGATATTATAACTAAACAACCAATTAACCGTTGCTTATCTTCTGATGGAATCTTATTGACATTAATTCTATCGATCCCTTTGAGGCTAACTTCTTAAGTATTTTTATGGCTGCCAGTAGACCATTCCCATATGTTTTATAGCAAGACATGAAATGTTTAGAACCAACAGTACTAAAAAGGGACCACTTGGTCATAGAGACTATAATTCCATTTTAATCAAAAATTCACTTGTAACAAAGAAGTTAAATGAACAAGAATCGACCACAATAATTAAAGCTTGCGCAACACGGAACACTTTTTTATTGCACGGATTATTGTGCGCATTTAAGTAAATGGTGTTGAATGGTTGATTACCTCATAGATTCTTGATTCTTGCGAAGCATGCAAATAATTGTTATTGTTTTTATATATTCACCCTTAGAGAAATATACTTCATTAATATTTTATTATAGTATTTATTGTTAATTGAAAAAATATGTAAATTAATTAAGAATATATTAATAAAAAATAATTAATATAGTTGAAAATTATAAAAAATCTTATATTTAAAGACAGATATAATATTTACATTATGATCGATTGAAATTAATAGAAGTGGTGACACACACCAAACATTGCATAGACAAAAATAAAATCTTAAAAAAATTAAAGATCTAATTTGGAGGAATATCATAAATATTGGGCATATGAATTTAACTATTTAAATGTTAGTAAATAATTCATTTTAACCGAGAAAGTAAGATATCACAAATTCAATTAATGGCGAGAAAATCAAATTGATACATTTTGTTAGTTAATAAAGTCATTTTCAACCGGTACTAAATTTGAGATTATCATTAAACTGGTTGTTCAATGAAACCAAATTGAAAATGTACTAGCTTCAATTCAACATTCTTTTGCACAACTATATTCTAATTTCTAACACCAACATTAGAAATAGAATTTAATAATTAATGGATTCGCAGCAATCTGCTATTCATACCATTTTTGACACAGTACTATAACTAACAGAAATGGAAAATTAATTTCAACTTGCAATGGCATAATTAAGGAGTATCTTTCCTTAATTAAAACAATTAGTAAAAGTGTATCCTTTGATCTCGATTCTCTTCTTCCACTTGATGTTACTGTCCTCGTATATTTCCCCAAAAATTCGGGTCATAATATTCGGCCACCACGTACACTAGTAACATTACTTTTCCTTCTATTTATAAAGAGAAGTCTTGTTGAACTCTTTATCAATATCAACATAGAGAGAGTAATATTAATTTCTTCTCTAAATTAATCATAATTTTCTCTTGTTCAAATTAATGGCATCTTGGACACAAAGACAAAACAAACTATTTGAAGAGGCCCTAGCTATATATGATAGGGAAACACCTGACAAGTGGCACAATGTAGCTAAAGTGGTTGGAAAATCTGTTGAGGATGTTAAAAAGCACTATGAGTTACTCAAAGAAGATATCAACCGCATCGAGCGTGGCGATATCCCTTTTCCTTATAAAGGTATCATCACATCACTATTTCTAAACTTTTACTCTTTTTATTTTATTTTTCTATCTATTCACCCAATTTGTTTTTCAAATATTTATACTCGTAATTTTATAGTTCTGTTTTGTATTTTGCAGAAAAGATTCAATTTTTTGTTTTTTTTTTTTTAGTTTGTGTTTTGACTGGTTTGAATTTTGGTGTTTTTCTTGTGAATTTTCTCTAAATTTTTTGTTTAGAGTGAAGTGTTAGAAAGATAATCAACAATAAAGAAAAGAAGATGATTTATAGTTTTTTATTTTTTTTTAATAATAAATTAATTTAAAAATACTTTTTTTTGTTAAAAGACTATTTAAATTTATCACTTTGAATCTGCATCAGTCCCATATACGTTTTTGTAATGGAATATGTAAAAAATAAATAATATGCAAGTTTTATGATTTAAAGGAGTAAAAATGTTTAAAAAAAAATTAAAATATCAAAATGGTACTTTAGTGAAACTTAATCTACCGCACCAGCATGTCATTAAGTACTTGATTTGTTTGCTATTACTATGTCTTTGCATGTTAACCCCTCTAATGGTAAATTTCATGGTTCTTGCACTTCTTACATTCTACTAATATACTTTTTTAATGTTTGTCAGGTTAATGATTCTTTAGAATCCAGCACTTGCAGACTTGATATGTTTGTTTGGTAAATCCATACATCTCCAACGGTGATTCTCGAAGGATTTCACTTTTTTGATGTAATTTAAGATATTTAATTGCAGTTCAACAAATGAACTAAATCGTTGTAAGTAATAATAAAACGATAATATCAAGTGTTAAACTTGATGATTATGTTATACTATCGAATTATGTTTAATTATTAAAATTAAATTAATTTTTTTTTGAATTGATTGAATAATTTTTAAAGTAACAAAATCAAAAATATTGAACTTTATAATAAAAAAAAATGTGAAGGATGAATTTCACTTTGTATTTAACTTTAGTTCTTAATTTGATCTTAGCTACTAAAATTCTTTATTGAAATATTACCTATTTCCTTAATGATAGAACTTTTAATTCTAAAGTAATTCATAATTTTTCAGTGGAATTAAGTTTAAATGTACAAAATCCACATATCGATATATTACCTTTGCAAATATCTCAATTAGTTTTACATGTCTATATCTATTCTTATACTACGAAGTCATTAATTTCTCATCTCAGATATTCGTAAAGTCCACTTTCATTTCAAAATACGAATCATAAAATAATTTAAAAGTGATCAAACAATTAAAAAAAATTAAGCACAAAAATGAGAAAATATAATTCAATAAGCTCGTTTGTATAACAAGAAATCAAATCACATATTCAATGTTTTCATGAAGGCTTGGTTACTTATGGTAGAACTTTTAATTCCTTAATGATAGAACTTTTAATTCCAAAGTAACTCATAATTTTTCAGTGGAATTAAGTTTAAATATACAAGAATCCATATATTGATATATTACCTTTGTAAACATCTTAATTAGTTTTACACGTCTACATCTATTCTTATACTACAAAGTCATTAATTTCTTATCTCAAACATTCGTAAAGTCCACTTCTGTTTTAAAATATGAATCATAAAATAATTTAAAGGTGATCAAGCAATAAAAAAAATTAAGCACAAAAATGAGAAAATATAATTCAATAAACTCGTTTATATAACAAAAAATCAAATCACATATTCAATATTTTCATGAAGGCTTGGTTACTTATGACAAAAGAAAAAAACATAGAGATTAAAGAATAATTACAAGAAACATTTATGAATGATTCTTGAGAAAACTCCTTAAATGATGTTAGAATCAGCCTCCTTCAAGTTTTCTACGCCAGAGCACAAGTTGCTCCTCTTCAAGACAACCAAAGATCCCTAAAAAGTGATAAATTCATATTTTTATTCATTTAGTAGCGTGTCCTATGCTCTAGCGCACGCATGGGACACTCTAGCGCTCGCAGGGACAAAAATAAATTGTTCAAAAACGTAGAAATGCACCTCAGACGCAACTATTTGCACCTTAGTTATAGTGTCTTCATGAAGGTCGTAACTTTCATTTGCAACTGATATAACTTCATTTAGACATCTACAACTCCAAATATGGTTGAAATATTCAATATAAGTCACGTTGGTTTCTCATCAAACTTTTACACTTCACTAAAATAAAGAACTAACACAAAACCACAAAAAAATATCAACTTAATCAAAAAAATAAAAACATAACACCATTAAATGCAAGAACTAAAATTGACAAACTATTTCAAATAACTCATAAAATAACTAATAATTAAAAACTAAAAAAAATATGTATATGAGAAACAACTATCATCGCGATCTTCCAATAAAAAAATTCTTTATATTTTATACTTTCTTCGGACCTCTATATAAGAAGATATATAGAGGTAAACTAGTAAAAAACTGAATTAATTAGCATCACTCTACCTCCCATACATGTATGCCTTCTTTCGATCAAGATAATATCTTCAGCGAGTTCCTAGCTAGAGACTTAAATGGAAAAGAGCCAATACAACACGATAGGAAGTTTGACGCAATCTCCAAAAACTCAAAGAGACATGTTGAACTCTCATCGTCAAAATTATTATCTACCTATAGTACTCGTAACATGCTGAGTCAAAAATGTTTAAATCTTCAATCCACACACTTCTCAAACATGATTTACACTAACATGGTAATCACTTTTCAATTGACCATAATATGAAATTGCTCAATACCATTGAATAAAAGCTTGAGAATTTATAGATTTTTAGCCAAACTCACAGTATATGTTATGCAACATGTAACTTTCAAAATCAACAAATAGATTGATAACGTAATTGTGTAAATTTAAGTAAATTTAACAACAATATCTTTTTAATACTCATTTTTTTAATAAATAAATTTAATGTGAGTCTGACACTTTAGAAACGAGTCTCACATAAAATAGTAGGATCTAAATAAATTATATTCAATGAAAGAGTGAATGTTAGAGTGAGTATTAAAAAATATTTTTAACATTCTTTAAAAATAAAAATTTTGTTTTTCATAAAAATTACCGAATAATTCAAAAATTTCTCTTAACCATTTGTATTTCTAAAAATCCAATCTTATCCAAAATTAAACATTAAGAGAATTTTTTTTTTTAAATACATATCCGAAGGACAAAGAAAAATGTTTTTTTTTTCTTTCTAAATATATATTTCCAAGTGTAAAAGTTTAAATAAGAAACTTTCTAATATAATTGACTTTTTTAGTTATCAAGACGAGAGAAGACGAGAGAGGATAATGCTCAATAGAATTTGATTTTTCTAAAGATGGAAAGTCCATACATTGATGCATTCAAGTACAATGACGACGGTGTAATTTTTAGCAAGCGAGATATAAATGTTAAAATGCTTGGAATAAAGATCTCAATGTTGGAAAATGGCATACTTGTTTATTCATTGAAACTAAATCCATTAAATAGCCAAAATTACAAACGCAAAAGTACCAGAAGAACCGGTACAGTAAAACAGAAGCAACAAACAAAACAGAATTACCAGAAGCTGAAAACGCAGCCAGAAGCAGAATTCCGTGCCTGCTTACTCGGTCTCCTAACAACATAATTGAAATGTAATTATTCTAACGTATTCTCTGCCACGTTATTTATCTAATTAAAAGACTAAATCAACAATTAAACTTCTAATTAATTTGACAATTACTTCCTAAAGTAGACACCCAAGCTGAATATGAGGCCAACAATAAAACCATTTAATTTTAATCGATTGTGAATATTCAGAACTTGCATGGGAGCCGGATCTCCTAGAATATAAAGGTCCAGTGGGCCAAGAGCCCACGGTAGCTACCCTAGTATCCAGACGACAAGTCGTTTGATCTATTTCCAAGTTCGTACAATAAACGACGGTCGTTTCAAGTTTTTGAATTGCTCTCCACGCTTCGACACAACTTTCTCTTCCATTTCCGTTAAACCCTAACTGAGCCTGTGGGTTTAAGCTCGCGCCATACCGTAAACCACCAAACTTCTTCATGATCCATTTTCAAACCGCATTGTAGTTTCTAATTCCAAATCCATGGCCGCCGCTAGACTAACCTCATGCGTGGCCTTAACAGCTGCTGCGGTGGCTTCTATGTCCACATCATCCGATCGTGCTTACGCCGAATCTTACTTTCGTTTCCCTTTTTTCTCTTCCTCACCTTCCGGTTCGCCGTCGCCGAACGACTCAGCGTCTGACTCCAAGTCGGAGTCTCCGCCGCCGGAGGATTCAAACAAGTCGGGTTTTGATCCTGAATCGTTAGAAAGAGGTGCCAAAGCTCTCCGTGAAATCAATAATTCTACCCACGCTAAAAAGGTTTTTTTTTTTTTTTTAATTTTAATTTTTTAAATTTTGGTTCTGGAATTTAATCTGAATTTTTTGTTATAATCTAAAAAATGAATGAATTATTCGTGTTATTTGTATTGAGAAGGGTTATCATTATAGTTTGGTGATATATTTTAGTTGTCTTTCAGGTGTTTGATTTAATGCATAAACAGGAAAAAACTCGACTTGCTGAGCTAGAAGCTGAAAAAGTTTATTATGAACTTATTCAGGCTCAAGGAGATATTGTAAGTGGTCATTTGTAAACGATTTTTTCTGAACTTTTATATCTAGTAGTTTTTATGCTGGTGTTGATAGGTGGCCCATTATATATTGCTATATATTCCTGTATAGTTGCTTCTATTTTGCTTAAGATGTGCTTTACTTTACCTCGTCAAAAGTTTGTACAAAAAACTGTATGTAATTTCCAATTGCTACTAACATTTTCAGTAAAGTGGGAAACTAGCTCAAATTAGAATTAAATACCTGGTATAGTCATGTTTAAACAACTGGCAATGAGGAGGCTAGTTCTCACTGACTACTTTGTCAACGTTTTATTTCCTTTGCAATTTTCATATTTTAAATTAAGCTATCCCTATATATATATTTTAATTATTATCATGATTTGTTTCATCATCGCCCTCCCCCTAGGACATAAGTGCAATAAATAACAAATTGACAATGATCAGATAGTATTGAAAACGTACGTGCTTCTTAAATCTCACTCTTGGTTTATTGTGCCGAATAAATTTTTCGTTGCAGGACAGACTGCGTAAAGTGATTGAAGAACAGCGAAATCTAGAACAAGAGAAGGCCCAGAGGCAGGCTCAGGTGTTGCGATATGAAGATGAATTGGCAAGGAAAAGAATGCAGGTGCAGGAGGCTAAATAAACAACAATAATACTCTTTTTATTGAATATATGTGAATTAAGGAAGTTCTTACATTTAGTTTACGTTAGAAACATTCTTCATCCTTGGAAGAAGTCTTAATAGTTTTGATACTGTTGAATATAGTTAGAAAATATATGCAAAATCATGCTGATCTTGATCTTATATCTTATGGTTTCTAAATTCTTTTTTCCTTTAGGTTCTATTGTAGGCACTAGATATTTTTAAATTTTTTTTTTCAGGTTTAGAAACATACAATACAACCTTAAATTTTGTTTTAGAAACATATGACCTCAGTTAATAATTTACTCGATCACTCTGAAATTTATTTCCTTTCATTTCTGGGTGTTCAAAACACTGTAGTAATAGGATTTGTGATTTAAGTTTCATAGAGTAGTCTAATTGTGGGTAAATCTTATGATGATCAAAGCCCTATGTAAATTAAACTTTTCCAAATTTTAAATTTTTTAGGACTAGGATATTTTACATAAAATCGTTGTCATTATCCAAAGATTTCCATTCGCAGACAGTTCATGAAGATCAAAGGCGACATAATGTTGAGTTGGTCAAGATGCAAGAGGAATCTTCTGTAAGAAAGGAGCAGGCAAGACAGGCTACTGAAGAACAGATTCAATCTCAGAAGCGTCAGACTGAGAGAGAGAGAGCTGAAATTGAAAGAGAAACCATTAGAGTTAAGAAAATGGCAGAAGCTGAAGCCCGAGCTCATGAGGCAAAATTGACCGAGGATCATAACCGAAGAATGCTTATAGAACGAATGCAGGGTGAAAGAGATAAATGGCTTGCTGCAATTAACGCAACTTTTAGTCATATTGAAGGTATGATAATTGATAAAAAATCCTTTGCAGATATATGTATTCCTATTTGTAAATGTGCCCATAACATATTAGGTGAAAATGTTAATAACTTATTGGCCATTGCTATTGATAAATTTTGCCGAATAATATCCATACAAAGAATTAACTATCATGTTGAAAGATATAAAACCAAAACTCATGACATGACACCAGTCACGTCCTTCTTTGTTTGTGTCTACATATCTATGGTATTTCTTCTGTAATTTCTATCGCAGAGAAGTATCAACATGTAGTCTTGAATATCATATGTTTGTATAGGAAAAGTCTTGTCTGTAATGTCAACTAAATTACTAAAATTGGTAATCCTCTGATTGTACTTTAAATAAGATTTAATCGATACACCACAATTTTATAAGCTTGCTTTTGTACAAACTTGTATCATTGTTTTTTTTTTTATAGGCAAAGGTTAGTATATATGCTAGGGGGTGGGGGAAATGTTGGTCACAACAGGATTTGTCAAGTTCATATTTGTTTGACTTACAAGTCAGAACAGGATTTGTGGTTGGATGATATTATAGCTCTCATTCCACTGACAATACATATTAGTTTTCAACTTTTGGGTTTTTTCGTTGCCAAGGCGTGTGTTACATACCACAAGGTTAAAATGTTGTTGCTGTCATTATCTGATCTCATCAATCAATTTATTAATTTTGTGCTTCTAACCTCGATTTGTATCAACTATTTTCAATAATAGTTGACAATGGCTTCATGACCTTTTATTTGGAAATTATCTCAAATTACATTTTTTTTGGTATAACTGACGTCTCTCTAATTAATGCAGGTGGTCTAAGGGTCTTATTGACCGATAGGGACAAATTGCTAATGACCATTGGAGGAGCTACTGCATTAGCTGCAGGGGTATATACGACAAGGTACATGTTTTTTTCTTTCTCATGGTGCATTTATTTTTTAACTTAGTAACATCATTACCGAGTTTGAAAGTCTGTTGTCAATAAATTTTATGTTTACCTTCTGCCAAACATGACTCTGGTTTTGTTAATATTTATACAATTATGACCATGTACTATATCCATTACAAAAAGTTGAATCCAGAATGCATAAGCTAGAAATTAGCGGTTTTATGGCGCTGTTGAATACTAAGCAAATGTATTGGGACGCATCGGTAACACTGACCCCCATAACCATCTATGACCACTATAAATAGGGAGGGAATCAAGGAGTTTATGTGAGTAAAGATGATACTAAGAACTTATTTTTATCTTATGCCATAGAAGTGGTTATAAGCTCTCTTAGCCACTGCTTAGTCATCCAACTCCCAGGCCCATTATCAACTTTTTCATTCCCAGACCTAATGAAAAAGTTGAAAAACAAAAGTACAATTAAAATCAAGGTCTTGCATGCTATGACACTTCCTCCTCCATTTTCAATCGATACACTATTTTATACTTTTGTTCTGATATATTTTTGTCATTATTAGTTCACCCATTGAAGATTCTATTATATAATCCTGAAAACAACCCAAGGAAATGAAGTAAAGTTTTCATCCTTTTGTTGATTAGCCTGCTGGTATAGTGAATTACCAAGTATTATTGATACAGTTGAAATTTTGGAGGCCTGAATTTTGTCTTATTTCAAGTACTCTTTATCTGGATCAATATGCATTGGGCTCACAGACATTTAAAAAATGCATCAAAAGACGTTTAAAAAATGCATCCAGTTCCTAATTCACATTAGAATTTTTGTTTTTAGTAAATGGTATCTAAATATTTTTACTTTTTATTGCCACAGAGAAGGTGCAAAAGTTACATGGGGTTATATTAATCGGATTTTGGGGCAGCCATCATTGATCCGGGAATCATCCATGGCAAAGTTTCCAGGAGCAAGGATCATATCTCAAGCCAAAAATAAAGTTTCAAATTATAGTACCTTGGCCAAGGCAGAAAAGCCTGCTGGGAGTCAAAATGGTCTTGGAAATGTTATCTTGCATCCATCACTGCAGAGAAGAATACAGCATCTAGCACGAGCAACATCAAATACTAAGGCCCATCAAGCACCATTTCGCAACATGCTTTTTTATGGGCCTCCTGGGACTGGTAAAACCATGGTTGCAAGGGAAATAGCAAGGAAATCGGTATGATACTTAGTTCTTCTATGCAAAGTGCTAATTTACATGTTTGATTTGTTAATACTTCTGTACGATCTCTTGAGTTTGTACTCAAAAGTTGGTAAATGTTCCTGATTGTACTGCATGTGATCTATGAACTAATGGATTAAACTTGATTATTATAATGATCGAATTCTGCTTTCTATCAATACTGGTGCCTATAAATGGATTTAGTTTATCTTGTTATATTTTTCTTCTAATATTCTTTAGATATTATTTTAGATCATGGCTACTCTAAAGTGAAGAAGTCACTTTAGAGGAGGAAGCAAGAAATTATTGCCATTGATAGGAAAATTAATGATTGAGATTGTTATCAATTTATCATATCTATATAGGTAAACTAAAAACTACCAAATTATTCAAATCTCAACAATAATTTTCTAATCAATGACTATAACTACTTGCTTATGCAGAAATTGGGATAAAACATACCTTTAACTTACCTTTGACTATTTTAATTTTATGTGAAGGGTTTGGATTATGCAATGATGACTGGAGGAGATGTTGCACCTCTGGGCCCACAGGCTGTTACCAAAATTCATGAGATTTTTGATTGGGCCAAGAAATCTAGAAGAGGCTTATTGCTTTTTATTGACGAGGCAGATGCTTTTCTGTGCGAGTAAGTTTTGTAGAGAACTAAAACGCATTTTGAATACTATATTAACTATAAAATAAAATGTTGCAAAATTGCTCTGGATCAGGGCAGCTCTAAAAATGTTTGGTCTATGTGGTTTATCTAAACATGAGAAATGTAAATATCAAATTATGGATGTCTGCATGGAATATCTTAATGTTTTTACCTCTTATGGTTTAGATTGGATAAATTTTGGGTTTTAAAATCCCGAAGTGGATTAACATAAATGGTGTGGTAAGTGAGAGATTAAAATAAATGTGAATCAGCAACAATCTGTAATGTCAAAGGATTACAAATTTACAATATTTTCTCCTTTTATTATTGAAACAAATGGTGTGGTAAGTTGTATAATAATTATATCATTTCTTGTTGTAGCAAAAGATTTAATGACTGTTTTAATTCAATGCAGGCGTAACAGCTCACACATGAGTGAAGCTCAACGAAGTGCTCTAAATGCATTGCTTTTCAGAACTGGTGATCAGTCTAGAGACATAGTACTTGTCCTTGCCACAAACAGACCGGGAGATCTTGATAGCGCAATTACCGATCGCATTGATGAAGTGATTGAATTCCCGCTTCCAGGAGAGGAGGAACGTCTTAAGTTATTGAACCTCTATTTGAACAAGTATCTATGTGATGAAACCAATGGGTCCAAGGGGGGTTTATTTCTTAAGAAGCAGACCCAGAAGATTACCATAAAAGATTTATCCGAAGATGTGCTAAGAGAGGCTGCCAAGAAAATAGAGGGATTTTCTGGCCGTGAGATTGCCAAACTTGTGGCCAGCATCCAAGCTGCTGTCTATGGTCGCCCCGACTGCACCTTGGATTCCCTGTTGTTTAAAGAAATTGTAGATTACAAGGTGGTGGAACATCATCAGCGATTAAAACTGGCAGCTGAAGGCGTTCTCCCCGCCTGATCAAATGTTAACTTGTTCCAGCTTGTTACTTCTGAATTCCCATAAACATCTGCTCTTGGAGTTTACTTCTGGATACCTTTGTTAATCTTGTTACTTGTGCCATCATTTGTGGCCCGTGAAGCATATTCTTTTTAAAATTTCGTTGAGATGCATTTTGTGATCCAAATTTATAGCATATTTTAGATATATTAATTGCTAGGAGTGAGAGGCTTTAATTACATGGAAGTAGCATTCCAGCAGAACCTGGTCTCTTCATGCTACATATGGAGCAGGAAGCCAGGTCTTGAGAGCGGAGAAGTCAATTATGAAATTAAATTTATAAAATATGCTCGAAGTTGTAATTTAAATTTGCATTTTGTTTTGAATGGGTTTTGTTGAATTCCAATAAGAGTCTGTAGGAAAGGATATGCTGAATAATTCTTTATTTTTTGCTAGAATATATTTGTTATCTATGATACATTCACTTTTCCTTACATTTTAATACTACGTAATTATCTGGGTTCACTTAATCATTGCATTAAATTAAATAACGTTTTTGTTTCATACTATGTTATTATTATTATTTTTTCGTTGTTATTATTATTATTATTATTATTATTTTTTCGCGAACAGGGCGTGTTATAAAGTAGGGCAATTTTTTTTACTGAATTCAGATCATTAACGAATACAAACATAAGTGCAGCTGCTTGTATGCTGGAAATGGTGTTCTCCATGTGAAAATAAAAACAAAACTATATGAAAATATTGTTCTCATAAGATGTAAGGTTAAGGTAGTAGAAAGGGACTATCTATGATAAGAAGGGTTAATTATGTCTAGTTTCTATAAAATCATTGTAAGGTATAGTCCCTTCATAAATTTAATTAAATTTTAGTCTTGATTTTGCTTTTATAGAGATTATATATAAAGTCATTGAAGGACTAAAACCATTCATTTTTTTTATATAAAAAGGTAAAATATAAATTAAAGTGAAATAAAATTCAGTTAGATATTAAATGTAAAGTGTCTATTTTTATAAAGACTAAAAATATAATTTTAAAGTTAATAAGAACGAGGGAATTAATTAGGATAATAAAACATGTTCTTATTGTTAACTAGAGAGCATTAACTTTTACTTTCTTTGCATCTTATATGGATTTTATTTTATTAAATGAATGTTAAAAGGATATTTTGGGGGTAAATGAATGTTATACGTAGATTAACCCCAGGTTTGAAAATTTTGAAGACCTTTCTAACTAAACAAAGCCCTCATTGGTTTCTTGTAAGCTCTAAAAATTTGGCATGGGAGGCTTCTTTATGTCTTGATTTAGCGGGTTTCGAATAAAGAGAATTGTTGATGCTACAACTCTCTGTCAAATTATGTCAACTAGATGTATGTTCATTTTTTTTTTCCCTTCTAAAAGAGTTTAGTGGTGTAATTTACAGACTAACGTAGAGAAAGTGGATTCAGCATTGCTAGATAATGTATTATATATTAGTATTAATGATATTTTAAATATTTATATTCTTTTGTATATATATATATATATATATATTTATTGTAACTTTATTAAATTAAATTTTGTACATTTTATGTTATGAAACTCTAAAGGGGTTGTTTCTCTTCTTTATCTTCTTCCTTTCTATGTTTGTCATTGTTAACATGGTATTAAAGAGTTTTGGTTGATTTCGGGATCTACTATAAAGTGGTCCATAGCTTGGTTGATTTTTGTACGACCTGTTTTGCGACCGATACCGATTTGCTCCCTCCGTTTCCAACCTAATTCTACCTATCTGTTTCCGGCGCAATTCTCCTCTTTTGTTTCCGGAGTGGTTTTGCTCTTCTGTTTTTGGCACCATTTTGTTTGGTTCTTGATTGAATCTGCTATTGATAGGTTATCTCTAATTTCTTTTGCTTTAGTGATTGTGTTCGTTGTATTTTCCTGTGATTATTTGTTATGGCTGGTGCTAAGGATGACTCTCTTCAAGATGTTAGTGTCCACCTCAATGGACATAATTACTCTTATTGGAATTATGTGATGAAAAATTTTTTGATTGGAAAAGATATGCGGGGCTATGTTGATAGAACTTATGTGAAGCCTATAGATAAAAAGGATGAAATTAAATATACAAAAAATTTGAAAACATGGAATGTTAGTAATTTAAAAATCATTACATGAATTAATAATTCTGTTGAGTTGTCTATAAGCGTGCAATTAACAAAATATGATGCCGCTAAAGAGATTTGAGATCACTTGAAACATTTGTAGGTTCAATATAACCTTGTAAAACAGTATCAGATGGAAAGTGATATTAGGGTCCTTAAGAAGAACAATTCTATTTGGCAATGACTAACTTGTGGGATCAATTGGCTCTTATGGAATCAACTGAGTTGAAAGCTGTCAAAGCGTACATTGATCAAAGAGAGCAACAACATTTGGTTTGGTTTCTAATGGCTCTTCGTGATGATTTTGAGGGCATTTGTAGGGATATTTTGCATCATTATCCTCTACCTACAATTGAATCAGTAGTTAATGAATTGCTGGCAGAAGAAATTAGACTTAAAACTCACTCCGCTGTGTTAGATAAGGGAATTCTTTCAACTCCCCCACATGTTTTTACTGCTCCTATTCAAAAAGGAAAATCTCAAGAGAGAGTTGGGCTTGGTAATGATGAATGTACTTTTTGCAAAGAAAAAGGTCATTGGAAAGCACATAAGAAGAATTTTAGGGGAGCATCATCCAATGTTGTTATTGAAGGTGCAAACACGAGAAGGGGGGGTTGAATTGTGTTTGACTTAACTTGAAACTTTTCCTGTTTTAATACTTTCAAAACAAAACTTGATGTATAATTAAAACAGAGTTAGCAGTGGATAAAAATAAAAATAAAAACTCACAGATTTTATACTGGTTCACCGTTAACGAGGCTACGTCCAGTCCCTTCGCCTTGAAGGATTTCACTAATTCAAACTTGAATTACAACCTTGCTACTGACCCTCCAAGTCAGTCTTCTCAATAGTCTAACAATCCTAGACTTCTTGAGGAAAAACACCTCCTGTTCTTCAGCCAATCTGACACCCCAGATTGTAGAAGAAATCACAACACTATGAATCTAATTGCCAAGTAACCTGCTACCTCTACTGACTCCCACAGCTTGTAGACTCTACTTCAACAACTTAGATTTGACACAGTGGAACGAAAACAACAAGAGTACTTGCTTTAAAAACTGAGACTCAACAATTGACTTATATGAAAATTTGAGAGTGTTTGCTTTTGAAGTGTATGACCCTTTTGTGATTTTCGATACTAAGTAATCTGCCTTGTGCCTCCTTTTATAGATGCTGATTTGGGTCTCTTCCAATCCTTAAATTCGAGCTAAATATAGCTAGATTCTCTGTAAAAATATCTTGACCAATTGGGCTTTATTTAAATAAAAATCATATCTTTTTAAGCCTTAGATTTGTTTCATATCTTAACTGGCCAATCAAATCTGTGCATTGCTTCCCGCCACAGCTCCTGACTTCCATGCTACTCCAATTTAATTTATAACAAATCTTTTATAATATTTTGATAAAAATATCATGAGATCTTCACCATTAATTCCCATGATCAAATCTGCACCATTGGATCTTCATGCGATAGTCCACAGCTGGACCAGCTTGATTGCTATGCTATTGTCCTATGAATTCGGCCATTCCTGGACCACACTTCATAGCCCTCTGATCTTCTGATTTCAGCCTTCCTGGATGTGCGCCTGATATGCTATGAACTTCTGGATTCGGCCATTTCTGGACTGCACAGCCTGTCCCTCTGATTTCGGCCACTTCTGGGCCATGGTCTGATTTTCTGATCTTGACCATCACTGGACTCAAAAAATTATTTCTGAACCATTGATCTGGATATTTTTACTCTGATCTGGACAGATTCTGGAATTTGGTCTGGAACAAACTGAAATAAACTTGATCAAAAAATATTTCAATCTGGACATTTTACTTTTAATTTTGGACCAGGTCTGGGTTGATTCTGGAACTCATTTCTTTTGTTCTGGACTTAGTTCCATGCCCTAAATCATGCTATCTTATGGTCTGGGCCAAATATGGATTGATCTTCATGTTCTGGACTCATAAACATACCTTCTGGTCAAGTCTGGGACAAGTCTGGGCTGTGTAATTTTTACTTCCAGATCATCTTCTGGTCAGAATAACTTCTGGAATAAAAATGATATTTGATTCCTGTTTGTCTTGATCAACTCTCCTTCTAGCAGGCTTTCCAATGATATGATCCATGTTTCATTCTGAATTTTATTCCTTCTGATATAGGCCTGCAAAGTTATCTTCTGGTTCAGTTTAGTCATCCTGAAACATCTTCTGGAAATTCCAGAATTCATTTTTCTTTGATCTTCTGCTTCTGATTTCTTCAGTTTCTGATGACATTTAATTTAATAATTCAAGGTATAAAATAAGTTTACATTGAGTGCTTTTGTAAACATCAAAATCCTAAGTCTTAGAACCAACTTGGTTCCAACAGCTTCTACTCCTCATACCATTGGCTCTAGTTCTGATTTTGATTACTCATTTGAGATTGCTTCCCAAATATTTGATATTGCATAACAACTCCAAAATTTTCTTTCCACTCAGTCACATGCCATGTCTACCTCCTATACTAAAGGTTTGAACTCCTATAGTATGTCAGGTATATCTGCTTCTATACGGGTTCTTGATTCTGGAGCATCTCATCATATGACACATGATGATAAATATTTTGTGTCTATGAATTATGCCTCGTCTGTGTCAGTTATGAATGTTGATGGAACTTCTATGCCATTAGCAGGCATTGGTTCTGTCACCACACCTAACTCGTCTCTTTATGATATTTATTATATTCCTAATCTCACATTGAGTCTTGCTTTCGTTAGTCAACTATGTGATTTCGGTTATTGAGTTATATTTTCTTCCAGTTCTTGTTGTGTGTAGGATCCACATTCCTGAAGGCTGACTGAGACAGGTCATAGACAGGGGAGACTTTATGTTTTGGATGACCTGCGAGTCCCAGATATTGCATCCTTAACAACCACTACTGACTTATTATCTAGTTTTCGCTTGAACTTTTCGTCTTCTAGTTTTTATTTATGGCATTCTTGCCTTGAACATGTTTCTGCTTCTAGATTAAAATATTTGGCTTATACTAGAGGTTTAGGAAAGTTATAAACAATGATATTTCAGATTGTTGTGGTTGTAAACCTGCTAAATTTTCAGCTTTACCATTTAGTAAAAGTGTTTTTGCTTTATATGCGCCTTCTGATTTAGTCCACTATGATCTTCTAGTTTTTATTTTGACATTTATCATATGATTTGTGTTAGAGGCAAAACTCAACATAATGCTGTTATAAAGTGTTTTCGTCGTGATTTAGGTGGTGAGTATACCTTTCATAAATTCTTTGAATTACTTGCTTATGATGGGACCCTCCACCAAACATCTTATACTGATACTCCTCAACAAAATGGAGTTGCTGAAAGGAAACACCGTCATGTTATTGAAACTGGTCATTCCTTTTTGTTGTTTGCTTCGGTTCCCATTGAGTTTTGGGGAAAATCAATTCTTATTTCTCTTCATGCTATTAATAGAGCTCCATCATCTGTCATATTAAGTTTATCTCCATTTGAAAAATTGTATGCTTCTATCCGTGATTACTATTCTTTGAAAGATTTTGGTTCTACTTGTTTTGTTCGTCGTCCACAAGTAAAGTGCAATAAGTTGTCTTCTCGTTCAACCATGTGTGTTTTCTTGGTTATGGGGATGGTCAAAAGGGTTAACGTTGTTATGATTCTCATGCAAGAAAGCCTTATATTTCTCGTAATGTTGTTTTTCTTGAGCACATCCCTTTTTACTCTATTTCCTATGATTCTCTAATTACTAAGAGTTCAAAACTAACTCATATTGATCTGTTTGGTCCTAATGATAATGCTGAAGTAGCAATATCGATTAATCAACTCACCTATCTGTCTTGATAGGATTTCTACCTCAAACTATATTAAACTCTTATAGTTTGAGTTTTACAATAATGAGATTGTTTAGAATATGAAATGTCTCAACTCTTGTTTGAGATTTCAATTCTTTTACAGATAAATCAGTATGAATATATCAGAGTAAAATGAATTTAACTACAACTGATTCTGTAAATGATTTGCAGAATTTCAAGTATGTGAATGTGAATGATTTGGAGAAACTTGTTAGCACTTGAACTTCTGTGTTTTCCTTGAGTTGTGGCCTTCCTTTTATAGGCTTGAGAGCATTTAATAAAGGCTAATATAGCCGTTGTTAATGCCTTTATCTGACTTGACCAGAGGCATTATTTTTAAATAAAAATAATCCACTTTTGACTCTTTTTATTTTCTATTTAGGCTGAGCTGTATGTTGCGTTTTGAATCAAACTTTCTTGAATATTTAATGATCCTCTAATGCTTCTGATAAGAGATAATATTGCTAGTTTGAACTGAAGCTTTTAAAACTGACTGGAGATTGATGATCATTCTGGGCTTTTTGTACTTTAGGTATCATTGGAGGCTGATAATCAATCTGGACGTTTTTGTGGCCATATTGGAAACTGACTTTGACTTCAAGATTGTTTTAACAGTCTTGCCAGTCATTTCCAGAACTGTCTGAACATGCTTGTTTGAGAGTCTTTTTCTTTTGCAATTCAAATGTCCTCTTTGATTTGAATAGATCCTATGTGTTCTCTGCCATGTAGTGATCATATTCATGTAACTTCCAGAGCCAACAACTTTATTTAAGTGATGGAGAAAGTTGGGTCTTTATGCTGTCACAGCCTGGCAAACATTCTCCGTTTTCCAGAATATGTCAAGAATGTTCTCTGCCTTTGTTTATGCTGTTTGCTTTGATTCTTTTGAAACCTGTCTTTGAATTAACACACTCAAAAGCACAGGTTAATTTAACAATACATTTAGAATCATAATTAACAATCTTTAAAGCTTCATATCTCATGATCATGTACTGGAAATCCGTTTAAGATAAACATGATTTTTCCTTGCATACAAATCAGGTTCAAACAGTCTTGATGAAGTGACATACTGGAGATTAATGTTAACATGCTGGAGATGGATTGTTAACATGCTGGACATTGATGATTATTTCTGGAGACTAATGATCATTCCTAGAGACTGATGATCATTCTTGATAGAAGATCATTCTGGACATTCTGATGTTCAAGAACAGACTTAGTTCTTCCTCTGAATGTATTTTCTGGAGATATCCTCTGATATCGTTTTCTGGAGATATCCTCTGGTATTCTTTGGTTGAGGTATCCTCTGGTATTCTCTGGTTGAGGTATCCTCTGATATCCTCTGGTTGAGGTATCCTCTGATATCCTCTGGTTGAGGTATCCTCTGATATCCTCTAATATCCTCTAGTTGAGGTATCCTCTGATATCCTCTGGTTGAGATATCCTCTGATGGCAGCTTCATGAGGTATCCTCTGGTGATGTTATCGGGTAAAATCTTATGTTTTTCCAGATTATGTCAAGAGTGTTATTTATGCTGATTTCTTGGCTTTCCTTGAATCATTAACATGCTGTTAATTCTGGACATTCTGGAGATTGTTCAGTCTTGTTTTGGCAGCTTGATTCATGGCCTTTTTCTTAGTGATTCGAATGGCTTCTTGTAATTGATCACATTTGTGCATGAATGGTTTCTTGCTTTGTTCACTTATGAATTCATGTTCCTTAAACAAAACTTAAGTGAAATCATTAGTAGACCACCATTCATAAAACTTAATCATTTAATTTAAAAGTTTGTTGTCATTAAAACATATATCAAAAAGGTTTTTTCCTCAACAAATGCTTCTAGTGATTGTAATGTTGAGAATTGTAGGACAAACACTACTACTCCACATGATGACATCCTTCTTGTCCCCCCGGCTGTCCAACCACCTTATGCGATTGTTGATCCTCCTCGTCACCCTTCCTGTCACCGTAATTCTACTCAATTACCTGATGTTGTCTACTCCATTTACTCAACTTTGTTTGCTTCTTTCTTAACCTCTACTCACAGTTTTTTTGAGCCATCTTCCTATAAAAAGGCTATTCTTGATCCTCTTTGGCAGCAGACTATGGCAAAACAACTCTCTGCATTGCACAAAATAGATACTTGGGAATTAGTACCTCTTCCTCCTGGAAAGCGTGCTATTGAGTCTTGTTGGGTATACAAGATCAAAATCAAGTTTGATGAGTCAATTGAATGCTACAAAACACATCTTGTTGCTAAGGGATTCTCTCAACAATATGATATGGATTATGAGGAAACTTTTGCTCTTGAAGCCAAGATGACCACTACCTGTACTCTTATTGCAGTTGCATCTATTCGTCAATGGCATATTTCTCAAATTGATGTCAAAAATGCTTTTTTAAATGATGAGCTTCATGAAGAAGTTTATATGGTCGATCCACAAAGAGTTTCTCATACTCAGGGGGAAATGTGTAAGTTTAGAAAGGCTCTATATGGTCTTAAACAGGCTCCTCGAGCTTGGTTTGATAAATTCTCTATTGTGATAACTTCTCTTGGTTTCCGCTCTAGTGAACATGATTTTTCATTGTTTATAAGGTCCACCACTTATGGTCGTATTATATTTTCTTTGTATGTTGATGATATGATTATTACAGTTGATAATGTTAATGGAATCAATGAGTTAGAATTGCAGTTAGCCAAGCAGTTTGAGATGAAGGACTTGGGAACTCTTCGCTATTTCTTGGGATTGAAGTTGCCTACTTTCTTAGAGGTTACCTTCTTTCTTAATCCAAGTACATTGCCAACATTCTTGACCAAGCTCGTTTTTCTAATACTAGAGCAACATATACCTTTCTTGATTTGAATGTAAAATATGATCCATTGGATGGTGTTCCTTTACAAGATCCCACTTTGTATCATACTTTGGTTGGCAGCTTAGTGTATCTTACGATTACCAGACCTGATATTGCTAATGTTGTCAGTCAGTTTTTTGCTTTCCCAACTACAGTACACTGGGCAACAATTCTTTGTATTCTTCGTTATCTTCAAAGAACTCAATTTCAAAGCCTTCTCTTTCCATCGTTATCCTCATTAGAATTAAGTGCTTATTCTGATGTTGATTGGGCTGACAACACCACATATCGTAAGTCCACCACAGAGTTTTGTATCTTTCTTGTAGACTCTCTTATTTCTTAGAAGTGTAAGAAACAAGGCAATGTCTCTCGCTCTTCTACAAAATTTTAGTATCGTGTTATGGCATCCACTACTACTAAAATAATTTGGTTGCGTTGGATTTTGTCTGAAATGAGTATCTCTCTTTCTGAGCCAACTTTGATGCACTACGATAACAAGAGTGCTATTCAAATTGCTCATAACTCGGTCTTTCATGAACGCACCAAACACATTGAGATTGATTATCATCTTATTCGTCATCATCTTCAGCATGAAACCATTACTACACTGTTTGTCTCTTCTTCCTTACAGATTATTGATTTGTTCACAAAGATGCATTCCATTAAACATTTTTTGTTTTTTAGTTGACAAACTCTTGATGCTCCATGTTCATACATCGTGAGTTTGAGGGGAAATGTTATATAATGTTATTATATATTAGTAGCAAGAGTATTTTTGACATTTGTATTTTCTTGTATTTATACTCATTGTAACTCTATTAACTCAAGTTTGTTAATCGTTAACAACCGCCTAACTTGGCCTAACTTGGTTTTACATGGACATGTATATTCATTTTTAGTCTTTTTTGTTTTTTAAAATAAAATAAATGTTGGTGATATTTTTTTTAATGTTATTATTCATAATATATATTTCACCTATTTCAAAAATATTTAATGTATGTAGTTGATCATTTTTGACATTAAAAAACAACAATTTAATAAATTTCACTTATGTTTTATATTAAATCTAGAAAATTAATTAAATATTATTAATTTTTTTAATAATTATAAAAATAGTTTTTTTTCCTTACAATAATGACCAATATATAATATGAGTTTTATTGTTATGCATTATTAATTTAAAAAAAATTACACTATCATTACAACACAACTATTTATGAAAATAATTTTAAAAAATAGTTTTAGAATAAACAATTTAACGATTGTGATTCACTATATATAATTTGAATTCGAACCATCTAAAATCAACTACTTACTTTAAAAAATAAATATTATAAATACATGGTATTTTTGTCAGGATTTAAATTCATATAAATTAAATCTTATAAAATATACGTTGTTATTGGAAGTTAGAAGATAAGGTATCCCTTATGATGGTGGAGGAAAACCCGTTTAAACAATGAAGATTGGTCGCGATGCGGAGCATGTGGGTCCGGCCAAAAACAGTGTTTAACACGTGGCCTCTATTAACCCTCCATACATCGCCACGTTTATCCCGAAAGCACCACGTGGAGAGATTCATGCTAACCGCATTTGCGCCATTCTTCATTTTTATTTTACCCGATACTTGTTACGAATAGTAAGGAAAATAGACACAAAAAATGAGAATGTGTAACACGAAGGTTTTGTTGTTGGTAGTATGGCTTGCAATGTGTGTGAGGACATGCAGATCTTGGGTTGAAGATGTTGCTGAAGAAGACCCCAAACAAAACACTCACTCTTTCGCTGATTGGACTCCACGTACATTTTCCCAGTAATGTTTTCTCTCTTATTATATTTCAGTCATTAATTTAAGAAAAAATATGTCCAATTGATTCAAGTGAGAAAGAAATAGAGAAGATAATCTGATTGACGTGATAAGATTAGAGAGAAAATGAATGTATGAAAAAATATAGGTGTATATACATCACTGTTCTTACTTTAAATAAAAAATTAATTTTCATACCATTATACACCAAACATTTTTCATTTAAGATATGTAAGTCAAATCAAATTATATGTCTCTTTCATTCTTTATTCGAACAAAAAAAAGTTTTTCTTTCTCATCAGTAAGCAAAACACGTCAGAATTTTATATATGGGCAGCATTTTTGCTTTTGATAATTCCGTGACTTATCGATCTCATCAGCCAAACCATACATGCATTTGATGTATCATTTGTTGTATTTAATTATAACATGTATTTAATTAGCAACCGCGTAGGAGTGTACCTTGAAAATTTACAACACATTACAATTCCAATTTAAATTTAATTTATTTAAAACATAAAGTTATGCTAACGTGTGCGTACGAAATTTTTTATTGGAAAAAGTAATAGAACTTTCAAAATGTTAAAAATATAAGTTCAAAGATAAAATTTCGACGTATGAATTATTAATATGTCCTCAAGGGTACATGTTAACATTTTAAAAAAAATAAGTAAAGATGAAAATATAATGTGTCTTTAAATGATTGGTTACCCAACAAAACTATTATCTAAGAGTGTTTGTCACCAAATTTTAATATTGCAACCCCATGATTTTAAAATGCACTTCCAGTTAAACTATATATATATATATATATATATATATATATATATATATATATATATATATATATATATATATATATATATATATAAAAGATAAAATTGGATTAACAAAATTTAATATATTTAGTTTAAATCCGTCAATTTTCAATGACATGACTTTCTCTTATATAAGACTGGAGCTAGTGTTAAGGTATTAAGTTAGTATGCAGGGACAAATCCAGAAATCTATTTGTTATATAATCTTGTGGTCAAGTTTTTTTCAATGGTATTTGTTGAAGGTTCTCATGCACTCCAAAATTTGGTGGCATGTTTAATTGTTCTTTAGTCATTGTTGACTCTATTGTATGCTTTTATCTTATGGTTGTTAAGCAATTCTTTGTGTGTTTCTACCTACGGTAGTTTAGCATTTTTCATAAATTTTTCGTGTTTTTTATGCTTTCATCATACGGTGGCTAAATTTTTTTAGCCAAATTTGACATTTTAAGATTTTGGAATTCTTGATTCTATACAAGTGAATGTCATGGAAACACTATAAGATCTTCAAATTAGTTCAAAGTAGGTCGAAAATTTCGACGAGCTAAATTGTGTAATGTGAACATAAGAGGGAGGGCCCCAACCTATGGGTGCCTCTCTAAATCCGTCCATGGTAGCATGGGCACCTATGGAATTGGTGGAAGATTTGGCCAAATGTTTGATGTTTCCACAATGTTGATTGATTCTGCAACTTTTTGTTATGTTTGACCAATATTTGCTTTGTCCATTTATATCTAGGAATCTCCAATTCTAGTGCATATTAGGCCTAACCTTAGATGTTTGTTTGCAATTATTGTTCCAGAAATTTGGAGTTGGAAAATGATGATGCCACTCAAAACATCAAGTATAAAGCTGAAGATGATGCTTCAAGGGCCACAGAAACAATCAAATCTGCAGCATCAGGTATTATTTTCTACCACTCTTATATAATCATGTAACCACTCCATTTTAAATTGTTGTATTCAATTCAAGTAATAATACAATTTCTTTAATTTGTCTGTATAATAAATACATAGGAGCTTCTGAGTATGCTTCTCAAAAGGCTACAGATACTAAGGAAGCAGTTTCTGGAGCCATGGCATATGGAAGTGAAAATGAAATCATTAAAATGCCAATTGATAAAGTGAGTGAAGCAAAAGATACAGTGCAAGATACCTATGAAGATGCTAAGCAAAAACTTAACACAGCTTCAGATATGGCATCAGAAAAATTCTATGATGCAATAGATAAAGCAAGCAATGCTTATGATGAAGCTAAGCATAAAATAAGTGACATGGATTTAGGTAATAGTGGTTATTATGATGAAGCTAAGGAGAGAATCAAGATAGCTTCACAAAAAATGTATGATGTCAAAGACAAAGTAAAAGATACAATAGATTGTGGAGGAGATAAGGATAAAAATGAATATGATAGAGATGAAGTGGACGAAACTTTTGAGCGAGTTAAACGTGAAGTGGCTGAATCTTACATGAAAGCTAGGAATTCCATGACTGAAGAAGCTAAAGCTAAATATGAGGCTGCTAAGGAGAAGGCTTCAGATGCCACAGGGAATCTTGGAGATAAGATGAGGAACACCCCATAAATATAATTAAGGTATTGTTAGAAACTCAAATAACTTTTATGAGATAAATCATTACCAAATGAATCGTTTTAGTATACCTTTTTTTTTTATTAGTTTTTAGCTCTTCTTCATGTTACTAATCTATATATCTAGTAGCTATAAAGTTTTATTGTGATACATGTTTTTGTATTTTAAAAAAAAAATAGATATATGACACTCTCCCGTTATGTTATTGGGATTTTTTTGTATTACATCACACCTAAATCCATGTGCATCTATAACATTTTGCTGTTAGGGCCCTTTTCCTAACATGTATAGCTTGTTAACTTTGTTACTTCTTTCGTCTGCGATATTTGGTCCTTTAAACATTTTATTTTTGTTTTAAAACTTTAATTCTTTTCTTTTAAACTAAGATATAACTAATGATATTTTTTTTTACTCTTAAAAATCTAAAAACATATGTTAAATGAATTTTGTTTTTACTTAATAAATGAGAGATAAAAAAGATTAAATTTATTATTTATGAATATACATGTCAAATACTAAAAAAATTCAAAGATTAAAAGAATTAAAGTTGATGAGTATAAGAAAGAACATGATCATCCAAAATGTGCATGGTTAAATAAAGGTAAATAACCCCCTTTTACTTTAAATATGCGATCTTTTGCATTTCGTACATCAGTGGTTTTCTTTAGTTTTGTGGTCCATACTCCATAACTAGGGACTTTAAATCCATGAATCACTTTACATGATAGTCACGACAAAATTTTGTAATTTCATATAGCAACTTTTGCTGGAATATTATTATACTGTATATTTTAATGGTTCCGAAGGTGAACCATATATATGAAAAATATCACGTTGACAATCAATAAGATAGATATACTTTGAAACAGAGCGAGATAAAAGAGAATGAAATATAATATATTTTTTGCAAGCACCAAATCTAGTGATAAATTAAATTTTGTCAATGCTGTTAGATTAAATTTATTAGTAGTATATTGACACAGCTTGAGTATGTGGTATACTCGTAACGCAGTACTGTGTTCTATAATCAACGGTTCAGGTTTACAGAAGTAAATTGTCTGTCAAATGCATTATAATTTATAAAGCTAAGTTTTCATCATCAATTTTAGTTCTACAGTATCATAAGCCGTAACACAATTGTTATGAGTGATGAATTTTATTTTATACACACGAGGGTTGCATCATTGGTGTATGTAGGATTTACATTTATTTAGCTTTAGCTAGTTTTAGCTCTTTGAAATCGTTAATGAAGGAGAATGTCTAGACCACTATGAAGAAGATGGTGTACCGTACCCTTGTTAGATGAATAAGCAAGATATAACTGAAACATAATCTTTTCATAATCTTAATGAAACATAATCTTAATTTGTTCTATGATATCTAAATATAAATTCAGAAAACGACAAATGATAAAAGTAAACAAAAAAAGTGGCACATTCTATTCTAATTCTGATAAAGGAGTACAAACATGTCATGTTGACAAACAGTGCCTAAATGTTTTTCATAAACTGCTATAAATAAACAAAAATGTTTGATTGATCCTCACTTTTTAGTACACTTGCAATATTTGGTTAATCTTGTAAAAAATGTGATTAATTTTATTGAAGTAAATAAATGATTAATTTAAACACATTGAAGATTATAGTGAATTAACTATAATTTTTATCATTATTTAAATTAATCATTTATCTATTTAACTGAATTAATCTACAAAAAGTGTTTGTCTATCTATCATTATATATAAATAAACTATGAAGTATGAACTACTGATTCAGCTCATTACTTTCCGTGTCACCAAAAATAATTCTTATTACTTCCTGTGTACCGTTCCACAATTAATCATCATGACTACTCTCATCACATTCTTACACAAAATGACAAAAAAGAATTTACTTTCACCATGTGCGAGAGGTGTAGACAAATAAGTATAATGACTCTAGAGGATGTGTTTGTATTCTCCTTGTTCATTTTGTGTAATAATTTGGTTATTTCCTCCTGGTTAATTTCTTTAGATAGAGACAACACACGCACACTTATAATGCTATAATTAATCGGAGAAAAGAACGGGTATTGTCTGCTAAATCATGTGTCGGTGTCTGTCCTATATCCAAAATGTATGACAGTACAAAATTGTGGTTATGTTGGGTCACTATAGTGGTGGGATCCTAATTTTTCTTTAACATTGATTACCATAGAAACCCAATAGGTTCAATAACCGAGGCTTCTATGATTAAAAATAGCAAAAAGTTTTCAAAGGATTACACACATGAAATATTATTGTTTCAGCTATACCCTAATCCTAACTACTAGTTTATATTAACAAACATTAACGTAATGTTGTTATTATCATCCCTCTTCTATTCTTCTTTCTATTTCAAAACTCTATATTCCATGAAGAAAAGGCTACTCACCCCAAAAGGGAAAAAGAGGTGAGAAACTCAGAATCAATGCATATTAATTTTTTGCATATCAAAGAACATTTTAAACAAGACTAGATATTGAAATTGAATAATATGTTATAATTATTCCCTCAATAAAAAGTATTTTATAATCAAAATCAATTAAGGACATACAATGAGTAACATGAAGATCACTGGTTGTGTCTATATCAACATTTGATCATAATTTTAATTGCATTTGCAATATTCCTAAAATTAGACCGAATATAGCCGCATTTGTGCGCAATATAAAAGTTTGTATCATATCTCGCATCTAATCTAATTATTCATTTAAAATATCCTATTTTCTTTTCTTCATTTAAAAAAAAATGAAAATAAAAAATCATTCTCATAAATCTTACATTTGCTGTTTCTTCATAGCTTGTTTGTTATTGTGCATCCAAACCTTAAAAACCTGTCTCTTGATACCAAGTTGAGAACAAAACTGTTGCACTTCTTGTTCCTCATTTTTCTGAATCTTCCACCCAACCTTTTCAGCAAACTCCATCATCTTATCCTTCTGCTCCTGTGAGAATTTCGTCCTCATCCTCTTCTTGGAAATCGGCTGCGCCTGTAGGGAAAATTGTGCACCCGCGTTACACTGAAACGTGTTGAGATCTTCACTTGATGATTCAGCTGCGCCTCCAAATGTCATCATCAACGGTTGAACTTGTCCGGAGGAATTAGTCGGCGTGGTAAGCACGTGCGAAAATCTATTAGAAGAAGAAGGTGTTGGAAAACTAAGGTGATAATTAGGATTAGGAACATGTTGTTGTTGAACATGTTTTCTGTGGAAATTTCGGTGACAATCACAAGCAGCACATTTGAATGATTCTGGTGTTCCTTCTTCACCGTTTGGCATGAATTCGCCACATCCATCTACCACGTGGCTTCCCATGCTTGCTGCGTGGTTTTTCAGACATTCTCGGTAACAGATTTTTGTTGTTGTTTGTTGTGGTATTGGTGTTATTGGAGTAGTGGAAGTGTTTGTTGTGGTTTTTGTAACCGTTGGATCTGGATCTGTGATGATAGGTCTTTGAGAAGATGCAAGATGTGGAGGTGGATAAAGATTATAGTTATGGTGTGAATTTTGAGGAGGAGAAGATGATGAAGAAGAATTTCTATTGCTATTCGGAAGATTATTGTAACCTAAACTTGTTGTTCCCGTTTTTGTTTCTTTGTTTTCGGTTTTCATTTCCATTGTGTGTGTGAGATCTAAATTAGAATAATCTATGCCTTAAACAAGTGGTTTAATTGTGGATGTTAAACCCTAATTCTTGATCACCGTTTGAAGAAAAAAAAAAAACCTAAACTCAATCAAAGATATATATGATTACTGCAGTAGCACTTTATGTGGTTATTTATTCTAATAATCTCCCCACCAATCGAATTTCACTAATCAAATCATAATATTCTCAGAGGCCTAAGGAATTAAGTGCTTTAACTGTTTATAGAGGACCACTACTACTACTACTACTGAGAATATTGGTTTAATTGTTTATTATTATTATTATTTTGGAAAAATAATTTGGGGAAAAAGGGTTGAAATTAGAGAAGGTGATGAAAATTGGTGGAAAGTGAAAAGAAATAAGACTCACCTCCGCAGGTAGATTGGACTAAAGAGATTTTAATTGCACCATGTAGCTTGACCTTGGGAGACACAAAGGGGAAGGTGGGGTGTAGAGAGAGAAATAATTTAAGGAAAGATAGGTTATTCTTAATTTCGTTTTTATTATGAGAAAAGAGATATACTGGGGTTGGAAGAGGGCCTAGAGTTGAAGGGCTTGTTGTTGTTGTTGTTGTTTGTTGTTGTTTCCTAACACCCATCAAGATCCATGAAATGAAAACCAAATATTAAGAAATAGGGATGATGGTTGTATTAATTGCAGTGAGAATGAGTGGTGAATTTGTCTTCAAGAACAACCGACAACCTCATGTTGGTACTCTGCCGTAGTCTGCAGTACCTTGGTCCAGCTTCAAATTATTGTCCTTAATTTACTTTTCTCATCTCACCAAATTAATTAGAATTAGTCTCCCTTCGGTCGGTAATACTGCATGTTCAATCAAATTCCTATAACTTAAATTTAACTTTTTGATATTTTCAATTATAAAATATAAATATGATTATTTTAGATTGATTGATCAAGATCATTTAATCTGTCACTAATATTTTTAAATGTGTGCATTCGACATTCTCTTTGCTGTACGGAATTCAAAATATTTATACATAAATTGTTTTTATATTAAAATTAAGTTAAATTATTTTTATAAGTTATTTAGAGTAGCTTATAGAAATTAGATCGTAAACATATTATAATTATTTTAATACGCTATTTCTAATAGTTTTTCTCAAATTATTGTGTATCTTAGATGAGATTTTCTTCTCATCAAACTGAGGGATTCAGAAATTAATTGAGTAATATAATATAAGTACAAAGTTTTTAATAAGTTTTACTTAAATGTATAAGAATTTTTTATAAGCTCTTTTTGGAATAATATCTTTCAATTAAACAATTTGAATAATATGATTGTGTAGTCAACTGTTTTAATGTGTTTTTCCCACTACACTATTTTTAATATAATATTTTTTAACAAAAATAATATATATTTTCTAACAAAAATAATATATATTTTCTTTTATTTATATATATTTTTTAATATGTATGAGAATGAATACAAATGAATAAAGACCATCCATTATATTTTTTAAAGTGAGGAAATTAAAGGGAGTGAATAGTTGATGGGCCACTACACTAGATAGCACTTGTCTTGGACTCTCTCTCTACTGTGTTGTGTTGTGTTGCAATTGCAATCTGTTAGTAGTGACTTTGTACGCCTGCTGCTGCTACATTATCTGCAAACCACTCTTTCCTTGGACCAATTACTTTCTTTTACGCCTTTCTTCCTTCACGATGTAATTGATGCAATTTGCTACCTTTGTTATCAACTTTTTCCACATTTCACTTTTCTGTTTTGGCTGTTTTAGTTTTAGTGAATCTTTGTGAGTTTAACATACTAATACAATATGTGCTACTATAATTTTAGTATTTTAAGCTTCAACAAAAGGGGTTCTATGTGGTGTCATCATTGTGATGTCACTAAATTCTTCCTTAATACGGTACTTAATACAATCATGCACTTCGTTTTTAGAATAGTGATAGGTGTACAGTCTATCTAAATTGTTTTTTTCTTCTCTTCTATTTAAATAATTGAACTTTACATATATTTAATTTTTCTTCTTCTATTTTTTCGTGATTTTATTGTCTTAATGCGACGTTTTGTTTGTAGTCTTGTTGATTCAGATCGATATATCAACTTCCATACATTGCAAATTTTCAATGTTACAGCTTCGAAAATATTAGATTGATCACTTTAATTTTTTCATATTTGTAAGTTTTGTCACATTTATAAGCATATATTTGATATTATTAAGGTGAATGTTGTGAGTTTAATTGCAGATTCATTTTTTTTAACAATTTTGAATTGTATTGATTTAGATAGATATAATTTATTGATTTGAATGAATTGATATCGTTTTTTTAGTTAAAAATAAGAATTTGGATTGAATTGTCCAACACATTTATAATTTGATTTTAGTTTTAATTATGCACATTTTCATAATCTTGACTACAATAAAAATTTTAAAACTAATTTTAACATTTTCAAATTTAATTAAAATTTTACATATTTTTATAAGACTATAATATAAATAACAAAGATTAGTAAAATCTCTGTATCAATTTATTTGCTGAATAGTCTCTTTCAAAATATTATTAGCCGGAGTACAAAATATATAATTATTTATGTTACCACGAAAAATACATAAGTATTAAATAATATAATAACTGTAAAAAAAATATAATCACCAATTCTAAATAAACCATATAATTTTATAAAAAGAAAGATATTTTATTGAAATTTGCAATATGGAAAGACACGCATTTAAAAACAAAATCACTTAGATATTTTATTGATTTTAATTTATTTAGTTGAAATTTGAAATAAGTTTTGATTTATATAGAAAAAACAAGAGTAACTAAAATCTTTTAAAGTTTCTTTTATTTTATTTTTTGAATTAGAAGTTAGATCCTTATATATTATTTTATCATTAACTTGCAAGCAACATATAACACGATTTTTTTGGTAACATACACACGATTTATTTAAATTAATTTAGAATCTTTTTTACGTTTGTTAATTAATTACTAATATTAATATCACGTTATTATCTCTTCAACCGACCATAATGTCAATTCAATAACCTTATCTTAATTTAAGTTTTCAATTACATTTGTATATATGGCGTTTATTCGGAGAACGACTAGGGCCACATAAGAATGTTTATGGTACTTGACAAATGAAAATACTGAACCTGTTAGCCATGGTTCTGCCGATTGTGTATGTAGAAAAATCCTTGAACATCATTTAAGATTAAGTGCATGTCCTGCATGATTATTATTAGAAGGAAAAAGAACAAAACTTTAAGTAAGCACGATGCATATTTTTTTGTCACCTAGTTCTTGTCTGATTGTGGTGTGGTCTATATCACACAGCACGTCGATTATGCGGTGATTATTACAAAGCCGCTTATGCTATTTGATTCCCCCTTTGTGTCTTTTTATTACAAAAAGGCAAATGCTTACTTAAAAAATGCTGATAATTGAACATTTGTTAAAAATTCATAATATTTGAAACATTTGTTATAAGGGGCTGTGGTTTTTACTAAAACAATTTTCATTCATAAAATTTGTTACAATTCAAAATTATTAAAATCGAATATAAATTTTAAGTTGATTAGGTTGATTTTTTAATAAATACAACATCAATAACATTATATTGTGACGATGAAATCACAAAAAACACTAAAAAATATATATTAAATAAAAAAAAAGGAAAAATAATTTAGATATATATGATTTGAAATTTAAAAGGAAATCATATAAACACTACATTAAAATTGAACATCAAAACATCACATCAAGCAACAAACAAAAATAACATTATATTGTGACGATGAAATCACAAAAAACACTAAAAAATATATATTAAATAAAAAAAAAGGAAAAATAATTTAAAAATACGACTCTAAAAAAAAATTAACTTAAACTACATATCAAGAATAATAACTAATAATAAAACGAGTTGGGCATTCAATATTTTAAAAGTCTAAAATTTATTCTTTTCCTTACAAAACTTTTACTTTTGTTTCACTAACTAACAAGTGTCCCTTAAAAAAATAATCGTTGTAAGAGATGTTGTTTGCTTTTTCTCTGGTATTTTTTTATGCATAGGATTTCTCTAATATTTTTCCTTTTTTATTATCAACTGGTATTTTTCCTTTAAATAGATGTGACGGCGTATAGAATAATAGTATTGAGCCTTTTTTGTTTTGCCCTCATTTTGTTTTTACTGCTGAAAATAAAATAGAATAGAATAATCCTTAGTTCACTACTTTCTTTTTTTGCCAATCCTTAATTTACTAATTTAATTTGAATGATTCTCAAAACATCAGAAAAAACATATTCACAATGGTTGCTCCTCCGCATATAAAACAAGGGTACCGCACAATTACGATGCAGCTTCAACTAAGCCCAAATAGAGATAGACACTCCCATGAGTCCTAGAAAATAGAGATATGCACCAGTGATGGTAAGCACTAACTACGGGGAATCTAAAGCTTCTAATTGGTATGTTGGTGTGTTTTCTCTTCGTGATTCCTTAGTGATTTATTTTGTCGCAATAAATAGAATTACTCTTTCAGCCGCAAGATATCTATAGTGGACCGGTGTATCGCCGCAAATCTTCACTGTGGTCCTGTGTACCACCGCACATAGCTTTGTCATGGAACCCCACACTAGACACCCCTATGCTTATTAAATTTATTTTACTAAAATTGATTTACATGATTTAACAAAAATTACTACTTGTTTTTATTTTAAATTCTTTCGTTGGTTCAAACAAAAAATCCAATGACTTTATAATGGATTTAATAGTAAATGTCCATTATTTGTATGTGTTATGTGTCATTGTAACTCTTGTACAAATGTCATTTATCTTCTTTTACAAAATAGTTGAACATTAAATATTAATGGTTATCTGGACCTTGAATTGATCCAACTAAGACCCAGTGGGCTACTGGTAAGGCTGACCCAATGACTAAGATAAACGTACACTTACGGGGTTTATACCATGCACCCCTACCCCTATACCTCTCACCCCTGTTTATTCAAAATGCTTAAAATATCCTAATTTTCAATTATAAATTTAGTTGTAAAAAATTAAAAATCACTTTTTAAGCTCGGAACTTTAGGATTTTATTGTATAAGTTGAATCTTTCAAATTTTCGAAGGTATTTTTGTACAAATTTTGAAAATTTCATAGATGTTGAAACATTCGCAGTTAAAATTTGTGTGATTTCCTCAACAATTTCGAAAATTTTGTTGAACCTGAAAAGTTCGAAAACTTTCGAAGGTTTTACTTCGAAGGCAAAGTTCCGAAGAGCATTCGGAAGTTTCATTTTAGGCAAAGTTTCGAAAATATTCAAAAGTTTTAATGTTTGGCAAAGTTTCGAATAATTTTCGGAAGTTTCAGGATGGCAAAGTTTCAAAAAGTTTCGAAAGTTTCATTTTGAAATGAAACTTTCGAAGGTTTTATTTTGAAAAACTTTTACTTTATTTTTTAAATATGTATTAATAATAATAATATTATTATTATTATTAATTAAATAAATAGAGTAAACTTTTTAGAATCAGGTATGAGTAGAGTTGAGGTTCTTACTACAACGGCGACTATAGATTCTACAGATAAATTTATCACTGATCAGGTATTTTTACCGATAATTAAAATTAAATTTAGAACTGATAAATTTAATGTATTAACATGTATTAATGTTTTATTTTAAATATTTATTTTATTATGAAATTTTTATTTGAAATATTTGTTTTGTAGATATTTCCTTCTCGACAAGCTGTATTTGAATGGGCAAAAAAAATTGGAATGCAAAATGGAATTTTAATTGTTACTATTTGATCAGATAAAGCAACAGGAAAGAGAGGCAGAAAAGACAAATTAATTTTGGGATGCGAAAGAGGCGGAAGATATAAATCAAAATCAAAATCAACAGTAACTTGTTCTCACAAGAAAAACTGTCCGTTTAAACTCAGATGTATACGATCGAGTTTGGATGAATGATGGAAAATTAGTGTTCATTGTGGAACACACAATCACGATTTAACCAATACTTTAGACGGTCATTCATATTTGGGGCGTCTAAATGAAGAGGAGAAAAAATTTGTCAATGACATGACAAAGTATAAGCTTGCACCAAGGTTCATTTTGAATGCTTTGAAAGAGAAAAATAAAGATAATGTCACAATTTCCACTCAAATATATAAAGCAAGAAGTACTTATCGATCATCTTTGAGAGGTTCGTACACAGAAGTGCAACATCTGTTGAAGTTAATACAAAATGAAAATTATGTGCACTGGACAAGAAGACGGGATAATTCAGATGTTCTAAGAGATATATTTTGGACGCATCCTGATTGTATAAAGCTGTTGAACACGTTTCATTTTGTTTTGATATGTGATAGCACATACAAAACAAATAGATATCGGTTACCATTGCTTGAAGTTGTCGGTGTGACATCTACTGGTTTGACATTTTCGGTTGCATTTGCCTATTTAGAGCAATAGCGACAAGATAACTTCATATGGGCATTTCAAAAGGTAAGACAACTGTTCGTATCTGAAAATTTAATTTCTAAAGTTATTGTGACGGATAGAGATCTTGCCACGATGAATGATATTGGTGTTGTATTTCCTACTTCAATTCATTTGCTGTGTCGTTTTCATATTAAAAAAAATGTTGGGGCAAGATGCAAACAATATGTGAGTAAGGATACACAAGATTAAGTAATGGATTTATGGAAAAAATTGTATTTTCGGCTAGTGTGGAGGAGTATGATCATCACTTGCAACACTTTGAGCTAGTGTGTGCGGATATTATTCTTTTTGTTGATTATGTTAAAGATTCATGGTTGACACCTTACAAAGAAAGATTTATCATGGCTTGGACGAACAGAGTGATGCATTTAGGGAACACAACGACCAACAGGTATTTTTAAATAATGATTTGTATTGTTTTAGAAAAATGATTTAGTGATTTATGTGATTTGTTTTAATTTGTGTTATTTAATTTATTTGTAGAGCGGAGTCTGCTCATTGGAGATTAAAAAACATGTTGCAGACTAGTAAGGGAGACTTGTGTAAAAGTTGAGATGCTGTGAATATGATGTTGAAGAACCAATTGTGTAGCCTCAAATCAACTTTTCATAAATCTATTCTCGATGTGAAGCATGGGTATAATTCACCATTCTATCAGAGATTACATCATTGTGTGGCAAGGAAATGTTTTGAAATTATTGACAAACAATTGAAGAGGGTGAAGATTGTAGGTATTGACAAAACAAAATGTGGTTGCTCAATCAGAACAACTCATGGATTACCATGTGCTTGTGAGTTGGCAAAATTGCAGATGTCCGGTAATGTTATTCCCTTAGATAGCATTCATATTTTTTGGAGGAAATTAAGCATTGAGCAAGAATTGGAGGATGAAGAATCTTTATTAGATTGTGATTTTTCAGAAGAGTTGGAAGCAATGAAGGCATACATGAAGAAACAAGATATTGTTGGTCAAAGAATATTCAGAGCAAAGGTGCGTGAACTTGTATTTCCACAAACAACAACAATGGTTCCACCACCTGATAAAGTGAAAACCAAAGGAGGTACTAAAAGGAGAAAATAATTTGATAGTCCTCGTGATCCATCATATTGGGAGTATGTCGATGCATCTCATGGATCTCCAAATCAATCATCACAGCGTTCTGCGGGGCAATCATCACAGCGTCCTGCAAGGAAATTATCTAAGATACATTTTCCTACATTCATTCATCCGTATATCGAGGACATAATAGATGTTGAGCCTGATGGAAATTGTGGGTATCGCGCCGTTGGAGCGTTGTTAGGTTGGACAGAAGAGTCTTGGCCTTTAGTTCGAACACAATTGGAGAAAGAGAATAATTTACATAAAGACCTTTATTCCAAAGTTTTCGATGACAACGTTGAAACCATGCAGAAGTCGTTGATGATTTCTAGAGGTGCTCAAGGAAAAGATAAGTGGATGACTATACCAGATTTAGGTTATGTGTTTGCAACAAGATATAATGTCATATTGGTATCGTTGTCGCGTAATCTAAATATGACATTCTTTCCGCTGAATAAAGGACCATCGAAAGATTATTCTCTTAATCATTTAATAGCAATTGGATTCATCAATGAAAGTCATTGGGTACAGGTAAGTTTTATGATCTATAGTAATGTTTAAACATAATATTTTCTTGTTTAGATAAATTAATGTTTACTATTTTATTTTTCAGATCAAATTGAAGTATGATTGTCCGTTGCCACCTACCTCACAAAAATGGAAAGACTTTTGTAGTGATTGTGCAAAGACATGGCAAATAGCTTATGTAGAACGTATTAAGCATTGGGAACACATTGATCCATCATTTGACAAATCATCTTGTATTTCATTAAGTCAAGATTAGATTATATGTTTAAACTTTTAGACATTTAGTTATTATAAAGATTTATGTTTGGACTTTTAGAAATTATAATTTACTTATGGTTATGTGGTAACAAGTTGAACTTTAATGGATATAAAAAAATAGATATTAATATAAAAATAAATATTAATATAAAAATATATTATTACAATTTAATGGCAACACACAATAACTAATCGTCTCTTGGGAAGAGTCTGCTTAATTCGGTGAATATATTATGAGCTTCAAATACAGTTACACACAGTAATCCCCTATGTATAAGCTCAGATGCTAGCTGATCTCGTTCTGATGATGAACCAGCACGTGCAGATGATGATGGAATCTGGGGATCGTGTGCAGCACTAGGTGACCTGGAAAGTGGAGCAGCAAAAGGTGTACTGGAAGGAGCATCAGTAGGTGGAGGGAGGATCAGAGGATGTGAAATATTAAGGTACCAAGCAAAGTAGTCTTCAGTGACTTCTCCCAGAAACGTCGCCAGAAGAGATAGACTCCGGAATGTAGTTATACATGATCTAACATTATTCTGCCACTCCCAATCTATACTCCCAGGCATCCGAGGAACGTCACGCGGAATGCACTGAATACGATCAAACTGTCGAAGACATCGCTCTGGCAAATATGGAACTGAAACTCCTGCCCATCGAAGGTATCAGGAGAACATCGAAGATGAGACAAAAGGATGATTAGCTCGATCATCATCATATGGTGTAAACAATACATCATCGAGCATCATAGAGTCAAGTCTTCGCCTGTATGTCATCAGTCCACCTTCAACTGCGTGTTTTGCAGTCCACCTACATGCTCTTGGAAGATGTGCAGGAACCGTTCCATTATCACCGCGTTTACAAATCCTAGGAAAGTGCTCGTATTTAGATTTATGATCAATTGAAAACAAGGTCAAATCTGCATGTTTTGCCAAACATTAAAACTTTCGAATATTTTCGAAACTTTGCCTAAAATGAAACTTCCGAATGCTCTTCGAAACTTTGCCTTCGAAGTGAAACCTTCGAAAGTTTTCGAACTTTTCAGGTTCAACAAAATTTTCGAAATTGTTGAGGAAATCACACAAATTTTAACTGTAAATGTTTCAACATCTATGAAATTTTCGAAATTTGTACAAAAATACCTTCGAAAATTTGAAAGATTCGACTTATACAATAAAATCCTAAAGTTCCGAGCTTAAAAAGTGATTTTTAATTTTTTACAACTAAATTTGAAATTTGGAAATTAGAATATTTTAGGCATTTTGAATAAATGGGGGGGGGGGGGGGGGGGGGAGGTATATGGGTAGGGGTGCATGGTATAAACCCCGTACACTTACTCTTCTAAGTACTAAACATACATTAATTTGAGTATGACTCACTATATTTGTTGGAGCCTTGGAGGCTTTCCTTTTTTAGTGCAAGTGTGTAATCCCTCTTTGTATGTCTACCATTGCATCCAGCAACTTCAATTCGTCGAGAGTTCACTTGTGGTGCCCATAGTTTAGCCTTTCTTACTTTCACAGTCCCACTCAGATTTTGACCAAAAGTTTGACTTAATGGTGTTCACGTGTTATTTTTAATCGACAAAATTTGATATAAATAAAATCAGTCATGTGCCTTCCTTTCTTATCCTTCCTTTCTTATTCTTTACATTGTCTTTAATAATTTTGACAAACAAGTGATTATCTACCTCTGATACTCACATCAAGCACATGTTCGTTTGATTTATAATGCATGCTATGAAAAAGTCAACACTCTAAAGAAAGTCAACATTATGCTGGAAGTTATGATGAAAGTCAACGCTACGAAAAAAGTGATACTTGTGCAATTTGACCCCTCTAGTTTCAATTAACTATCATCACATAATTGACTTTCATCGTAACATTGACTTTCTTTAGAGAGTTGGCTTTCTGTGGAGCAGGGCATTGACTTTCATCGGAATGTTGACTTTCTTCAAAACCTATATTATAAATCAGAGTTAGACGAACAGATGTTTGATGTAATTATGCGAGGTAGACAGTCATTTGTTTGTCATAATTATCGGAGGTAGAGGTAAAAATGATTGATATAATTATCAGATGTAGATAATCACTTACTTATCAAGATTATCAGAAGTAGACAAACAAAATGCACATTATAGTCATTAGAGATAGAAAAATCAATATATAAATATAACTGCATTCATTCATAGACAACTTAAAGAACAAGGAAGGAAACTTGAAACATATTCAATGACGTAGATTTTATAACGGTTATGGCGTGATTATTTTTTTTTATAATTATTATATAAATTTTTGTCAATTAAAAATGACATTCACATTTTTTATTATTTTGAAGCACAGTTAACGAAATAGGCAGCCCCAATTAAGCCTACTCCAAAAAAATATTGTATTTGTAACTTTGGAAAACGTGGCTTCTAATTTGATTATCAAGTTCCAGAACCATGAGGCTATCAAAAGATTGGCCAAGCTCATAAAGTCCAAAATTGGACTTAACATAAAGGAGTCCCATTTGAACACTTTACCCTATATCACCACTGTGATACTTATATATATATATATATTTATACTCCACAATTTTTCAAAAATATTAACTTTATTTTTGAATTTTTTATTATTTTATAAACATAAATTTTTTTACTGTCAAAAAATTTTCAGAACAATTAATTCCAATTTTTCCATATATTTGTTTAAAAAATTTAATTTATGTTCTTCAATACAAAAGTTTGAAAACTTATATTATCAGAAAATTTGTGAAATTATAAAAAAAAAATTTCCGTTGCAGATATTTAAAAACACTTATTTTTTAAATTTTTAAAAAATTTAGAGTTTTAAGTTTTTCAAAACAAATTGTGTTCGAAAAATTTAAAAAATATTTTTTTAAGAAAATTTATTTTTAAATTTCTAAGTTTTCCAAAATAATTTGCGGAAAACTTAAAAAAGTTTCGGTAGAGAATTTTTCTAAAAAAAATTTGCCATTCAGTATTAGAGAATATTATGAATAAAAATAAAAACTTTTAATATTTTAATTTGCGGAGAGTAGAGTATATTACGAAGGTTACCTGGTAAAATTTTTGTCGCTTCTTGCTCCATTATTTCGCTCCTTCAACGGACTTAGACTTTCGAACTTACGCGTCCATTGTGCTCTCTTTAGTTGCGATCCCATAGAAAGTTCTAACGGATCAGCGGTCGTCAGATCTGGTTGTATCAGATTTTTAGAACGCGGAACAGAACTGAACGAACGCGGTAGGGGCGGAAGGCGACTGTTCGAGAGGATTTTCTGCCACGATTTTGAGCGTGAGTGGCAAGGAGACAAAGCTTGAATCGGAGTCATTGCGTTTAAGATTCCACGAAATCCAAACGAGGGTTCCGTTCCCCGTGCTCAACGAAACAAAATCGGAGACGGTAATCACCTCAAACAGCAAAGGGACTGAATCGTAATCTTCTACAAAATGTCTGGAGAAGAAGAAGAAAACGCCGCAGAGCTCAAAATCGGAGACGGTAATCTCATTCTCTTATTCTTCTCTCGTTTGCTTGAATTTCGAAGTATTCAATCATTTGCAAATTTTAAATCTCATACAACCTATGCTCTAAAGTGATACTTGTAACTTCCTATATTTTAATAAAGTGATATATATTCTAGTTAATATACAAGGGTAATAAGTTATGAGTGTCGTGTTGCTTTGAGTAGTTGTGACATACTACTGCTTTGATTCTTGCAGATAGTTCTTTTATGACACCATTTGAAATCTGAACGCTTCTTTGATAGATAATGCCTTTGTGTTTTGTTATGTTGGATTGTTTGAACATGTTTTTAGTATGGTATGATTATGATCACTTTTTGGTTTAACACTAAAATGAAGTAGATTTTTTTTTCCAGAGTTTTTGAAAGCAAAGTGTTTGATGAACTGTGAAGTTTCGTTAATTCTGGAGCACAAATATGAGCAGCTTCAGCAGTCGTCTGATGATCCCATGAATCAAGTTTCTCAGTAAGTTGAAATCCGTTATTCAAGTTCATGTGTTATTTTGACATAAAGTTCATGCATACCATTTTTTATGTCCCTAGAGAAATTACGTTTTATTCCTGGAATTAGACATGTATTGGTTTATGCATAACGCCTCCAAGATCCAAGATGTTGTATTTTGATACAATTGGTGGAAGAAGAGTTATGCTTTGGTGTCTGCTTCTGTAATAATACTGACATTTCATAACATGTCCTTGAACTTGCCAATCCCAATTGATATCTTTTCAGTCCTGGGTTTGACACTGATGTTGAGATGGAAGAGGAGCAGTGTTTCTGGTTCTAGTTAGCACCCTATAGTAATGTTGTTTTCCCGCTTTTTTCAGGGTATTTGAAAAGTCATTGCAGTATGTGAAGCGTTTCAGCCGCTATAAAAATCCTGATGCTGTTAGACAAGTTCGAGAGTATCCTTCAAAACTGAGATGATGAACCCATTTTCTATTTCTCATGGTTCATATATTTACTTCCAATCAAAATTGTGCTGGGGTCCATTTCATGTTCTTTCATCATAATGATTGACCTTATTTTCTTTTTATTTCTTGATTGATTTTTCTGTTGTCTTTCTTGAATTTGGGTTTTCTTTTAAGTAAGATCTCTTTCTATTTTATGATATATTAAATGACTATTGTACCTAAGTTGTTACACATGAGATAATTCAGAGTTTGTCTGTGTTAATTCCTTTTTTATGGAAGTGACTAGTAAGAAACTTGAAATTTCAAAGCCTTGCATCAGATTGTGTTCTTAACTGTCATAAGAATCCTTGCTAGATATCAGTTGGCTGAGTTCGAGGTATTGTGCCTACGCTCTTTACAACTACTGTTTAAGAAGCAAGTTTTCACATTTTATTCAAAATAAAGAAAAGGAGTTATAATTTCACACATTACAATGTATGATTATCTGTTTCAATTGATTTATTGCAGCTGTGTGTCCTAGGCAATCTCTGCCCAGAAACCGTGGAGGAAGCTATTGCTATGGTTCCATCTATCAAGGTAGAAATAATTTGCTAATCCTTCTTTCTGTAATTTTTTTCTTTTGGACTGGGAAGGAGAAGGGTTTTTTTTTTTGATTTGGTGGTGATTTCAGGTCAATTTTAAATGTTTTTCATTCTCCCTTTCATGCTTGTTAAAATTGAAAGGAGGGAATATGGGTTTAATAAAAGCAAAGATGATGTTTTATAAATTTATTATCTTCTTATAAAGTTCTATTAGAATTCTAATTTGAGTTGGTAGAACAGTGGTATTGTTTGATTGATGTTGTCAATCCTATCTAGCAGTGAAAAACATATTTGTGTGTAAAATTCTATTTTGACAAGCATAGTTAGAAATACCTTTAAGTTATTAGGGCAACTAAATTTAAAATAATTCTCAAAATTGGAGAACTCTTATAAGTAAAAGTTGATTAAGGATTTTATTGGGTTACTATTTATTTTTCTTCTTCTCTTTAATGGCTTCTCACAATCTATATATTTTATCTTTTCATTTATCCTCCCCCCAAACCCGAGCCTTATGTTACATTGTTCTCTTGTCGTCTGCCCTCACCAGAATATTTCCAGATTGATCATGATCCAAAGTTTTTATCTAACAGATTGAATTAATGACAAATTTTTCCTTTTTGGGTGTATGTGTGTTTCTAATTGTAAATTAAACTTTCCTCTATATAGTTGTAGCCTTCAAAGAACTGATAGGGTGATTGACGTATGCAATATTCTTTCACGCTTTATTGTGGTTTTGAAATTATAGCACTTTCTAGTTAAGTCGTATGCTTATTGATTTCCTGCCTCTGGTCTTATTGATTTTCTGCCTCTGGTCGTGGTCTAACCGTGAAAGTTTTATGTTATGTGCAATTTTAACATGCAGACAAGAGGACGAGCTCAGGATGATGAAGCAATTGAGAAGATGTTAAATGACTTATCATTGATTAAGAAATTTGAATAATAGTCTTGTCTCTCGTAAATCACGGGTTTTCCTGGGATGTAATGTAAGTGGTACTATATAACATAATAACATATCATTTGACTGCAAGCACACATGTTCTGTGGTTATTACAAAACTCGTCATGGTAATATAGATACTTTACCATGACTTTTATCGACTAGGATTTGATATAGATCGGTGATGGTGCATGAGACTGTCTGTGACATGTTACAAAGATGATAAAAACATGATTATTGTCTTGCTGTGTATCCTCCTATGTATGAGGGGTTATTTTGTTATACTTTTGCTAGTGACAGGGTTAGAGACTGTTTATACAAACACTGGTTCCATGTACAAACTACTGGTTCCATGTACAAACTAAAGTCCACCTTCCGTTTTATCAAAGGTAGAGTTTGGAAGTGTATTAATACATGGTGTGGAAAATCTCTATGGCTCTATCTTATTCCTTCCTCTCTTGGTGATTATATTCAAAAAAAGCTAACTCATTTTGGTGGAGTTCTAAATCTAAAGGTTCTCATAGAATTACTTGGCACTCTCTTGGAATTAATATGGTGGTATGAGCATTAGAAATATCTATTCATGAAAAATAAGGTTGGGCTTTCACGGGAAAACTTTATTATACTTTTGTTTCTAGAATTTTCAAGGCAATGTATTACACTCTTCAATGGCTAGCTTCCCTTGATCTTCTCATTAATGGATCTCATGTTTGAATCCACTTAGTTAGGTAATAATATAATTATAAAAAAACAGGAGTGCACAAACAGGGGTGTTCACATAACAACACTGGTTATGCTTTAGAGTGCACAAACTGGAGTTCGAGGTACCGAGCCTACTCTCTTCACAACTAAGAAAACAAATTAAAAATGATAATTCACTTGAGGTACTGTGCCTATTCTGTGATAGAATCTGCCTACTCTCTTCACAAAAAAACAAATTACTCAATTTTTAAATTGTGACTATATTCCTATTTGACTACAGAATGATCAAACAAGTGTAATCAATTTTATGTAAATATTGTTTCTTTGGTTGGATTAAGCATCATAGTAATTGACGAATTATAGTTAACAATCAAACGTCCAAAAACTACAATTAATTAGTTTAGAAAACAAATTTTGTCAAATCAAATTATCAATCCTATTGAGATTCGAATTAAGCAATCATAATAAAAATGTAATGGAATGAAAAGGAATAGAATCATCAACCTGAAATTAGTCATCCATCCAAGATTTCTATGATTAAATTTTAAAACAGTGGATTAATCATAGAAATTAGTCATCCATCCAAGAATTTGAAAGTAGAAAATTATTGATCGAAAATAGACTCTCCCTGTCTCCCTTTATCTCTCCGTAAACAACCTTACTAGTTTTTGGACTCTAAAAGCTTCAGGGCCAAAAAAACAAGTGGCCCGAGTTGAGATTTACGCCAACATAAAAGTTATAACTCTAACTCTTAGCTTTCCAACCCCTACTCATGCACGTCAATCCAATATTTAGATATTAAGTTATGGCTTGTAGAGCGAGCAAGGATCAATATGCAAATAATTACATTAAAACTCAATTATGACCCAAAGTTTAGAAATATGCTAAAAAACTAATCTTAGGCTAAAAAGGGCTTTCGATATGTCATAGTATAAAAGCTAGAAACATGTGCCTAAATGCATTGATCACATACTCTTTATAAAATGATTTGACTTCGTCTAAGCAAGAAAAACACATCTCCATTGCAGGCTCCTAACAACATCGATAGCATCATCAAGGTTGTCAACTCCAATAACTTCATCCTCCATAGTACCACACAATCCATGAAATTCCCATCGATGGTGTAAGTTCCACACAAAAACTACAAAAAAATAACTCAATTCATTCATTAACCACAATATGCACTTTAGTAACCAACAATTAGCACACCATTAACCACATAATATGAAATGTGTTAGACATACCAACAATTTAGACAACGATGAAACTTAACAATTCAAACTTGGTTAACATCATTGATTAATAGTGATGAAACTTGATATTTTTAGACAGAAATAATTAACATGATTGATTAACAATTTATAGCCTATTTAGACAGAAATAATTCATTAACCACCTATTGTACTTTATTAACCAATAATGTTTACACTATTTACAAAAACCCAAAAAAACTTGTATAACCACCTTACGAAGACCCAGAAAAACAAAGATCTAGAGCTAAGCAAAACAATGTAGTAAAGCAACAACCAAATCAAAATAAACCAAAACCAACTTCAATTTGTTCCAAGATTAGTGTCTAAAAAAACACCTTCTTAAAGTAAACAAGACAAGCAAACAATGTTGAGGTAAAAAACCTTTTTGATATATGTTTTAATGACAACAAACCTAATGAAATAAATGATTAAGTTTTATGAATAGTGATCTACTATGATTGCACTTGAGTTTTGTTTAAGGAACATGAATTGCATAAGTGAACAAACAAGAAGTCATTCACATTATCAAAGTGCATAAGTATCTACTCAATAATGAAAGAATCTCAAAAAGAATATATCACATATCAATCATTCAAGAGAATGAATATTACATCTTCAAGATAGCATCTTCATGAAGAAGGTGATCAAATACATTCATACAACAATCAATGATCACATCATGTATAAATCAAACAAATCATGTCTTAACTAAATTGGAAATTGATGACATTCTAGAAAAATGAAGATCATTCTGGTTTATTAAAAACAGAAGTCTAGAAAAACAAATATCATTCTATTTTATTAAAAAGTAGTCTGAAAAACGAAGATCATTTTGGTTTATTAAAAAACAACAGTATAAAAAACGAAAATCATTCTGGTTTATCAAATGATCATTCTAATTAATTACAAAGTTTATTCTGGTTTATTAGATGATCATTCTGATTTATTACAAGATCATTCTGGTTTATGAAATGATCATTCTGATTTATTACAAGATCATTTTGGTTTATTGTAAGACCCTTAATTTTTAATTAAAATTATGGAATTAATTTTAATTGTATTTTTGGGGATATTTGTAAAATATTTAATATATGTATGTTTTGAGTAAATATATATATATATATATAAATATTTATTTTGGAGGATGAATTAAAATTATTGGATTAAGATTAAATTAATTTAATTACGAGTAATTAAATTAATCGGGCTGTTAATTGAGGATTAGTGGCTAATTACAAGACAATTAAGTGCTGAAGGGTCCAGCATTATTTTAATATTATTTCTGGGTGAGGTGGCACCACAAAAGCTTATTAGAGTGAGCATGATGGTGAAATCAGAACATCATCCCTCTTCCCTCACTGCCCATACTGCATGTAACAATACCCCTTTTCCCTCCCATTCTGTTTATTGTTTCTGCCTTACCCATTTCCAGTCACGATTATAAAGAGGAAGAGAGTGAACTCTTCAAAGTATCATTACTTGAACATCCAAACATTGAAACACCAAAACCCCAGTACAAAAGTTATTCCCCATACCATTACGGAGTTAAAGAACCCAGTTTCGTAGCAGCAAACACCAGCTGTAGTTTTACCGTTTTTGACGCATACACTTGAGCATAAGCAGAACACGCAACAAGGGTAAGGGCACCTTCCACTTTCTAGTTGCATTAGGGATGTAAGTGCTTAATTTTCATGACATTACTAGTGTTTTCATGACTGTTTTGAAACTGGTTTGCCTGTGCATGAAAGAAATGGAAAAAATGCATTTTTGACGTTTTAAAGCTCTGTGATGATTCTGTTTTGAGCTGAATGCACTAAAGTTGTGCTGTTTATGTGGGAAAGTGGAAAATGTCTTGAATGTTATTTCAAACATGATTTAAAAATGCATGTTCATAAAACTGTTTTGAAAATGGTTTTGAAATGCAAAAATGCATTCTGTTTGTGTGTTGTTGCTCTATGAATGCTGATGTTATTCTGATATGTGTGAAAGTTGAAATGCTTGCATGTTCTTCTGATGTGTTGTGGAAACTGAAATGCTTGCATGTTATTCTGATATGTATGAAAGCTGAAATGCTTGCATGTTAATCTGATGTGTTGTGAAAGCTGAAATGCTGTATGATGTTCTGATGTTTTGAAAGTATGGATGACTTGTTGTTGATAATCCTGATTCTGTTCTGTTTTAAGTGATTCTGGTGATGTTGACGATTTAAAAAGAAAATGGATTTTAAATGAGGAAAGTGTTTTCTGGAAAAATGCAGAGTCTGTTTTAATGTTTGGTTGTCTTTTTTTTAAAGAAACCATTTGAAATGTGTTGCTTCTGATGATTCTGATAATCATCATGTTTCCTGCTTCTGATCATCATCCTGATTCCTGCTTCTGATGATTCTGATCATCATCCTATTTCCTGCTTCTGATGATTTTGATAATCATCATATTTTCTGCTTCTGATGATTCTGATCATCATCCTGATTCCTGCTTCTGATGATTCTGATAATCATTCTGTTGTTTCTGCTTCTGGTGATTCTGGCATGAACCATTCTGTGCTTCTTCTGATCAATTCTGCATGAAGTCTGGGCGAAGTCTGGGTTATGCAAAATTCGATTGTCATGCCATGTTCTGGTCAAATTATCCTCTGGATTACTTCTTGCTTTTGACAACTTATGGCCTGGAACAACTCTCCACATGGCAGGCTTCACAATAGTATGGTCCAAAGAATCTTCTGATATTTATTCCCTCTGATATAATCCATCAAAGATATCTTCTGGTCACTTCTGGACAAGTATGGACTGTGTTGAAATTACACTGCCAGACTATGTTCTGATCAGTATAACTTCTTGATTGCTTCTGATATTTGAATCATTCTTGTTTGGAGCAATTCATATTATGGTAGGATTCCCTCTGGTATTTTCAAGATGTTCTTCTGATTTTGTTTCTGTTTGATATAAGCCTCCAAAGTTATCTTCTGGTCGATTTTGGACATTCTGATGGTTTTTACCGTAGTAATTCAAGTTCAAAATAAGATTCCATCAAGTGTATTTGTACACATCAAAATCCAGATTATTTAGAACCAACTTGGTTCCAACATCACTCTGTGTTGTTACTGATGATTCTGGATGAATCATTTTGTTTTGTTTCTGATGATTCTGATGTAAATCATCTTGTTTGTGCTTCTGATGATTCTAATGTTAATCATCCTGTTTCTGCTTCTGATGATTCTAATGTTAATCATTCTGTTTCTGCTTCTGATGATTCTGATAATCATCCTGTTTGTGCTTCTGATGATTCTGGTAATCATCCTGTTTCTGCTTCTGATGATTCTGATGTTAATCATCCTATTTTTGCTTCTGATGATTTTGGAGTGAATCATTTTGTTTTGCTTCTGGTGATTCTGGTGTGAGTCTTTCTGTTTTGCTTCTGGTGATTCTAGTGTGAGTCATTCTGTTTTGCTTCTGATGATTCTGGTGTGAGTCATTCTGTTTTGCTTCTGATGATTCTGGTGTGAGTCATTTTGTTTTGCTTCTGATGATTCTTGTGTGAATTATTCTATTTTGCTTCTGATGATTCTGGTGTGAATCATTCTGTTTTGCTTCTGATGATTCTGGTGTGAATCATTCTGTTTTTCTTCTGATGTTCTGATGTTAAACATTCTGATTCTAATTCTGTTTCTAATGTTCTGGTGTTGATGCTTCTGATTCTGGTTTTGTTTCCTGATGTTCTGATGTTAATCATTCATTCTGTTTCTGATGTTCTAGTGTTGATGATTCTGATTCTAATTCTGTTTCTAATGTTCTGATGTTAATCATTCTGATTCTGGTTCTGTTTTCTGATGATCTGATGTTGATCATTCTGGTTTTGTCTTCTGTATTCGAATACAGAATGTTAAAATTGCATATTTTCACTAGTTTCAGCTTCTATATTCAAATACAAGGAAGCTGTATTCGAATACAGATTCGTGTTTTCCAGAAATCCTCAGTTTTAAACTCTATAATTGAATTTTAAGAATCTGGGAAAACATTTCAAAGTGTTAATAATTAATGGACTGTTTAATCATGATTGTGAAGATGTTAATTCTGATTGTGCTGAAATATTTTAAACATGATGAAAAGCATGAATTTGCTGATTTTTGCATTCTATTTCTAGAGAAGTGAAACACTGCATATTCATGCATTGCATAGTCAAGTGGTACCCGCGATGGGCCACAGAGTAATGCGCAACCACGTGCTGATCTGTTGAGCGATTGCACGAGTGCTGGACTGTTGAGCGTCTGCACTAGGTACTGATCTGTTTTGGTATATAAGTGTTGGACTGTTGAGCGTCTGCACTGGTACTGGACTGTTGAGCGTCTGTACCCTGAAATGCGCAGTCACGTGCTGATCTGTTGAGCGATTGCACGAGTGCTGGACTGTTGAGCGTCTGCACTAGGTACTGATCTGTTGAGCGATTGTACCTTGGTATTTGTCAAACGTGCTGGTCTGTTGAGCGACTGCACGAGTGCTGGACTGTTGAGCGTCTGCACTGGTGCTGATCTGTTGAGCGATTGCACCTTGGTCTTAAGGGCCGTTAAAGTCAAACATAATGTGCTGGTCTATTGAGCGACTGCACCTTGGTGATTCCAAGAAAATTGTATACATGAGCATATACATATTGCATTGAGGGATTGACCGGTGGGTCACGTTTGATTATATGATGAATGAGTGGAAATTGAATGTGTGTGAGTACTGATCAGAATCTGAATTTCTGATTTAATGATTATGTTTTGCTGAGGTGTTGTTTGTACTTATCACATATTTCATAATAATTGGCTGCTGTTTTTGAAAAGGCATATATGTCATTAAATTTTCAAATGAGCATTATTATTTTCCTCATCATCATGTGTTATACATGGATATATATTTGTTGCTGTGAAATATATGCTATGTGATTATCTGTTAATTTCGGTCGGTGACCCTTGCTATTATATTGTGGACTTTGGGTTTTGCCCTCAGATGTTACCCGAACCCGTCCTACCGACGGATACACTAACGACGGAAACGTCGTTAGTTTCCCCTGATTTTTCACATACGGAGTATTCGTGGACGACGCAGAGGGGCAGACAACTGGCTGAAGAAGAGACTTATAGGGGATACGGTGGAGACCGTGCTACTGTAGCTTAGTGCATGATCAGTCTAAACTTTTGTATAGGGTCTTGATGTTTTGGGAAATGTAATTTTATTTTGGGAATTTATGTATGACTTTTTCCGCTGTATTATTCTGCACTCTGACACTGTTTAGTGGCCACAGGCCGGGTGTTCTCTTTTGAAATGAACTGATTTTATTTTAATTCCTTTTATATTAATTTTGGAAAACTCATTTTAATCATTTATTGGAAAAAAAAATACAATCGCGCTGTCTTTTAAACTCAGGGTGTTACATTTATCAAATGATCATTTTGGTTTATTATAAGATCATTCCGGTTTATATCAAGATCATTCTTGTTATTTCATTTATGAGCAGAAGTAAAATGAACCATTTTCCAAAGTCCAGCTATTAAGATAAATGAATATCAAAACTACTTAAAACAATTATCAAAGCCTAAAAATCTAGCTAAAGGTCCAAAGAAGCAAACAACATCAAGATCAATCTCCAAATTGATGAACTATGAGCAAGGACAGCTAGGACAACAAGGACACTGCTCCTGCACATTTTTGCAAAAAGCACATCATGCTTCTGAGGCAAATGACTAACACTAGACAACTGCTAAATCCTCCTGACGCGTTTTTTTTATTCAACACAAAACCAAGAATGTTCTGGTTTTATAAAAGAACATTTTTGTTATTCTCTTTTAAAGACAAAATTAAAACAGATCATTTTCCACAATCCAAACCACATATTAAAGAGTATTAAGACTGCTCAAATCAATGGTGAAGCCCAAAACTCGAGCTGAATGCCGAAAGGAGGAAAACAACCTCCAGATTAATGACAAGATTGATCTCCAAATTGATGAGTTGTGAGTAAGAACGCAAGTACATTGTACATACATTATTCTGCAGAAAGCTCTGCATAATTCTGATTTAAAACAGGATCAACTAACACTTGACAGTTCGTTCACTCACTCATTCACGTTTTCCATTAGACTCAAAAGTAAGAATGTTATTCGTTTGTCAAGAACGTTTTGGACAGCTATATAAACGCATGTTTAATTGTTTTACGTCACTTGGGAAGTGTGTCCAACGACTATATTCAGTTTAAACTGAATATTCAAAATCTTTTATCATCTATAAATTGAATATTAATTGAAAGATGAAGGCAAGAGTTCAATTTACAAATCTACCAACACTTGTTTAAGTAATAACAAGTCAAAAACTCTTTAAGCAAACTTTAGTTCTCTTCACTATATTTGTGGATTATCATTTAGTGAGTTTGTCTTTATTTATCTCAAACAAGTATTGAAAAATTTCAAGATCCTAAACAATTTTGAACTCCAGAACTTTACTCTCAAAAGTTCAATATTATACATCTTTCCACTTTTGTGTAAGGTGGCATGCTATCAACACTTCCATGCCATGTCACATTTAAAAATACTATTTTCTTTGTCATACTTATCAAATTTCAACTTCTTCACTTCCAAAAAATACATTATTTTAATACTTAAGCATAAAGCAAGTAAGTTTTTACCGAAGACACCTCACCTGCAACTTTTCTATACACATAATTTTTATCTTAAATTAGCTTTTACAAATCTAAACAAAACTAGCAAACAATAGCATTGCAATCAAACACTACCATTCAACCAAAGTGGAAAATATTCATACATCTAAAACAACACCTTTTCTCCCTCATCCCTTACTAATGCAAGTTAAGCCCCTTTCCCTTTCAATTGTTGTCGTAAATCAAGCCTCTGGGAGCAAAACAATTCAAAACCAAGCTACACATAAAGCTAACTAGAAAGCAAACTTTCTTTGAGAACCATCAATCAGTTATATAGTTTATTTATGTTTATTTTTATTGTTATTTCGTTTTAAAAAAATTTCTGGTGTGTTTCAATATTGAGTTTCTTTTTACATATTTTCACAATAGGATTTATAGTTCATAACATAGATTGATCGCTTTGTGCAGTTTGTAGACCTTCTAAGAGCTCAAATTTTGGTATGCTCTAATATATAAATTCTATTAAAATGACTTAACAATAGTTGTTTATATATCTCATGAGTTTTTCCAAACTATTTTTTATGCTTGGTTTGAAACAAGAGTAATTATTTTTCATATTGTTTAAACTATTGTGTTGTATATTTTAGGCCTTTTTAGTGTTTCCATGTCTGTTCTACAAATAATTTATTGATTTATAATTACTCATTCTTTTGTGTGTTAGTTTTATCATTATGTATATTTAGTTTGTTAAAACTACTTTGTTGCATATTTGGAGACTTGAGTTGTGTTGATATTCTTTCATGATGACAACATGTCATGAGGTGAGTGTTTAAAATTTGATTTGATGGACATGAACTACGGTTTCTACTGTTGTATGTGTTTTCCTGAAATCTAATAATATAAAAGTAATTGTGTGGGGTTTAGGGTCATGTACATCAGATTCATTGTTTTATTTGTTTCCTAAATTTGGTTTTTCCTTCTTATGTCAAGTTCTGCACATTATTTGATTTAAATCTTGGGACCTTTGTTTATGTGGTTTTTTTACTAGGATTCAAACAAATGCAGATTTGTAAGTGAGACGTTTTTTAAATTATTGGTGGGCCTTGAAAGGGGCAAAACAATAGCATATGAATATTGTATCGGAAGTAGAAAACACAACAAACAAAAAGGCTTCATGCATGGTGTTAACAAAACAAAATAATAGCTGATGGATATTGTATTTCGTGTTTCTTAATATTAATTTTTATTGATTTAAGGTTATTCTTTGTTGTTCAACTTCATTGAATTATTACAAATATTACATGGTTGACCAACTTTTAATTGGACCAAACAAAACTCATCCATGCCAATTTAAGATTGTAAGTATCTTTGGTTTCCATATGCCAAACTGATAGGAATTATTGGCAATCACTATGGTTACTAGAAAAATCAACCTTTTAAATTATGGTTGCATTGGTTTAGACTTCAGTTTTGTATGGGGTACTGTGGTATTGACATGGCTTAGTTCATGATGGGTGAGCTTTTTAAAGTAAAATATGGTTATCTTTTAAATTTTAATGTATTGGCATAAAATGAGTTGTTGAAAGTATGCCTATAAATTGATTCTATGTTGTGAATTCACGTTTTTTTTTTGTCAATATCGAGTTTTCTACTTATTTGTGAGTTTGCAATTTTTGGGTTCTGTTCATTCCTATTTGTTTCCCCTAGGTCCTGGTCAAATTTCTATTATCTTCAACGTTATGTCTGAACAACTATATTATTCTAACTTTTTTTCTCTCCATTAGTGCATTCTCTTTGATGATTCGATAAATACAATGATTTTGACTAAATTATTGAATATGTACACGAGATAGAGATATGAGTTTCAACATCGCTCATATACCATGTTCATGATGCAAAAGACATTGCCACACTCTCAACACATGTACATGGTGTAAAATAAGGATAAAATCTTCCCTAAAATTAATATTGTTTTAACAAAAATTAAATTAATTGACTTTATTTATTATCAATTAAAAAATAATTATTACATAATATTGATTACATTAAATTAATAAATAATTTTTTTTGTCAAAATATAATTTTATATTCTTAAATGTCTAAAACTAAATGTTTATAATTTTTTAAATTTATTTTACTAAAGTACTATTATGAGTTTTAAAATGCCTCATTTTAGAATTTGTCTCCACGGATGTTGGACTGACCTTAAAACATAAGTTATATGAACTCCTATTAATTATTTATCATGTTGTATTAATAATTTGTCAAAAAATGTATTATCTCTTATTTGATATTGAAATATATTGTATCACAGCATTACCTCTATGTTTATCAACATAATAATTATAAATTATATAAAACTTATGTATCTTTAAACAAATTTCTCCTCGTGGGTTGCAGGAGTGTAAATACTAATTTTGTACATGTTTGACGTCACAACAAAAAATAAAAAATATTAGTGAATGTTTGGTTTTATTGGAAAAATTGTAGTGGGTTATTGTAATTTTACTTGTCCCACTGCGAAACCAAACAAATAAAAAGTAAAAAATTCAATTGAAATATTTAAATTACATAAAACTTTAACCTTCCTAAATTTTCAGTTATTCAAATTTTTATGGGCTGAACTATATTAAAGTGACTCAATCTACTATTCTAATGGATGAATTCGGATCAACCCGATCCAAAATTCGAGGTCATGAAAAGATATCGAATTAAGACAAATTACCACAAAGTTGATGGAATATGAAGTCGACAAACTACTGTAGCTCACACATGCCTCCGTTCCTAGCCACACGATGGCTGTAAGAGGAATCTATATTCGACGATGCATGGTAGTTCACATGTACTTTCATCCTTAGCAACGTGATGACAATTAAACTATAATCACAACCAATAGTGGCATTATTATCTCACGTAAAAAAGGACACGTATATTGCATTTGAGGGTGTTATGAGAATCCCAAACTCCCTCTCTTTGACAACTCTAACGGATTCTTCTAGAAACCCTAGAGAATATCATATAAAAAGGACACCGAATAAAGAAAAAAGTATATTGAATTATGACCCTAAAAACTTGACAAAAATTGACTTGATTGTGAAGTATATGCAAGTACACCCCCGACCAGAAGCTTAGAGTCATTGTTGTATTCTCACCACCAAACAAAACAACCACTTTTCATCAGTGAGCCAAGAATCCACACTATTAGGAGTAGAAACACGTGGTCTCATAAAAGACAAAATTTTGGTTTTCTTATTATATACTATAGTTTATAGCTAAAATAGTAAAAAACCGATTATAATTTTAATATCCATGTTGTCTATATAATATTAAGTAACACCTCACGGTTCATGTATTGTATCGTCCTACAAACAAATCTGCAAAACTGTCTCTTGTCAGCTAGCTTACCACCCAACTAATTATAGAATCTCAACAACTTCACAAGCAACAAGTATCATATTCAGCTATAGTCATCAATATCATAAACAGCCTTCTTTACTTGAAGTTGAAGTGTTGTTTGAAGCGGCAATGAGCTTGATCCGGGAAGATTGTGAGGATGGAAAAGAGCTTAAGAAGCCATTCCTCAACACTGGTAGTTGGTACAGAATGGGTTCGAAACAGTTCAACATTTTAAACTCATCAACACAGTATGTCATGCGAGATATATCTGTGTCTGTGCTCTTATGTGTCCTCATTGTTGCTTTGGGTCCTCTTCAATTTGGTTTCACAGTGTGTTCTTCATGTCATTTCATAAACTAACTACACTCTTTATGTCTTATTTGTCCTGTTTTAATTTGTTTGCTTCTGTTTTTGCAGTGTGGCTATACTTCTCCAACGCAAGAGAGTATAATCAGTGATCTAAATCTCTCACTTTCACAGGTTTGTTTATTTATTTATTCATTGCACTTAAATTTTGTTGAGTATATAATATAATGTGTTTGAATCAGTTCTCTGTATTCGGATCTTTATCAAATGTGGGAGCCATGGTGGGAGCCATTGCTAGTGGTCAAATGGCAGAATACATCGGACGCAAAGGGGTATTATAGTAACTCTGCTACTCTTGTATATTACCGTGTAACACTTTTTTACATATGTATACAATCACATCACAACATGTAAATTCTCTTAAGTTGATCACTTTTTTGGTATGTTAATGAAATGAAAATGCAGTCATTGATGATTGCTGCTATTCCCAATATAATAGGATGGTTGGCCATCTCTTTTGCCGAAGTAAGCTTTAGCATTGGATGCTGTTTTTTATTGTTATTATATATATATATATATATATATATATATATATATATATATATATATGCAATGTAATTTTCTTAACTTATGTAGGATTCGTCGTTTTTGTTTATGGGGAGATTTTTGGAAGGTTTTGGCGTTGGGATAATTTCTTATGTGGTTGGTAATCACTTTTTATCTTTCACTTTTTGAAACTATGCTAAGTGGAAATAGTTCACTGTTTTTTGTTTTTCTTCTGTTTATATTAGGTTCCTGTTTATATAGCTGAGATTTCACCTCAGAACATGAGAGGTACCCTTGGATCAGTGAACCAGGTTGGCACTTAAAGTTACAGTTTAATTATTTTGAATGCTAATCTCATAGTTATATTAAATGTTTATATATAATACTTTGGACTCAGCTATCTGTCACAATTGGAATAATGCTTGCTTATTTGTTGGGCCTTTTTGTCAATTGGAGAGTACTTGCAGTTTTAGGTAAATTCTTAGTGATTGTTTTACTTGCCATAGGTATTTTATATATATGTAAGTAACTAAATGTTTTGTTTCATTTCAGGAATTTTGCCTTGTACAATATTAATACCTGGATTATTTTTCATACCGGAATCCCCAAGATGGTTGGTATGGCTCATTTGTTCTGTATTATTATACTAAATAAATAAATTTTGTATTTTTTGTTTTCTTTCTTTATGTGTTTAATTTTAATTATTCCTTTTTGGGTTGGTGGGGGAAATTGGAAAATTAGGCCAAGATGAGAATGACAGAAGAGTTTGAGACTTCTTTGCAAGTGTTACGAGGATTTGATACTGATATATCACTTGAAGTAAATGAAATTAAGGTATTTAGTTCATCATAGTTTTGAGTTCATGAATTTTGGCTACCACAAGCCATATATATCTATGTACACTGCTAATAGATTTTCCTTTTTTTTGTTGTAGAGATCTGTGGCATCAATGGGAAAAGGTGTTACAATCCAATTTGCAGATCTTAAGATGAAAAAATATTGGTTTCCTTTAATGGTATGTTCTGCAATTTATTTTTTGTTCCAATTATGTACTCTTCTCTTCCCCCCACCTAAATCTGTTTTCCTAAGGTTGGCCTAATTAATTGTCAGAAAATTGGAAAAAACAACTACTTTTGGCTGAGATCCTGCAGGTAGGGATTGGATTACTTGTACTCCAGCAATTGAGTGGAACCAATGGAGTGCTGTTTTATTCAAGTACCATCTTTCTAAATGCAGGTTAGATTTGCATATCAGTTGTTAATTGTAAAATGCATTAAATGTATTAACATACAGATAACCAAGGTTACATTTCTTAACAAATACTAGTACCTTCTATTTCTTAATTCTATAACTAGGATCCCAAAGACAATAATTAGCAAGACATTTTTAAAAAAGAAACTAATTTGAGGTTTTAGATTATAGTTGCAGTAACCCAATATTTTATATTGCTTTTGTTTTGGTCTCATGACTTTTGTTTTGTAATAGGAATTTCATCCAGCAATGCTGCTACAGTTGGACTTGGGGCTATTCAGGTTGGATATTAGATATATCAAAATAGGGAATGAACTTAGTTCTCATCATCAACTTTTTCTTTCAGGTCATAGTTACAGGAATCACTACTTGGTTGGTGGATAAAAGTGGGCGAAGGCTACTTCTAATAGTAAGCATTAAGCAAATAATTTAAAATTCATACTTGTATGAACAGTTTCTAATTTTGTATTAGAAGATGCACATGGAATTTAAAAAACAAAAACTTATAATGTTATCACTTATGCAGATATCTTCATCTATAATGACAGGAAGCCTTATTCTTGTTTCTCTAGCATTCTATCTGGAGGTTAGTAGCTAAATATTCAAGCTTGATTTAATATTAAAACATTTGTTATGTTAACAAATTCATTTTATTGATACTAGGGAATCACAGAGAAGGATTCTCCTCTATACAGCTTTTTGGGAATACTTTCTGTTGTTGGACTTGTGGTATGTTGTGTGGACTAAGGTTTTTTAACATTGTTTTTTCCATGTAAAAAAATTGAAGAATTTAAGTATTTGTTGATTTGATCATTTTTTCTTCCTTTTTAGGCCATGGTTATTGGCTACTCTCTTGGACTTGGACCAATCCCTTGGCTTATAATGTCTGAGGTACTTTTTAATATTCAACCGGATAAACTCAGAGGTCAACGCTTTTTAAAATACGCATGCATTTAAATAGAGTATTAATAAATATTAACAATCGTTCATTTTAAAAAGGTTTTACTTCCTTATTAACGAGTAAAATTAAGATAAATTTTAAGAGATGAAACATAAAATATTTTCACAAAAATAAACTATCTCTAAGATTCTCAAATCTTTATTATTTTTATAAGCCTATCACTCTAACTTACTCCCCAAGTAACTGTTCACTTCAAATTCCAAAACCAACTCTCCAGCTAACTAAGGGGTTGTTACAAAACAGAGAAGTTGAGTTAAATTGTTTAGTAAACATAAGGAATATCTCACTTATTAATTAATCTTATTTTCAGATACTTCCAGTGAATATAAAGGGCTTTGCTGGCAGCATAGCCACTTTGACAAATTGGATGACTTCATGGATAATCACAATGACTGCAAACTTGCTTTTGACTTGGAGCAGTGGAGGTATGTTCATTCATAATTCATGCATGCTCTTATATGTGGTGTCTATATAATAATAATAATACTAATTCTAAAGTTTTGCTTTCAACAGGAACATTCACTATCTACACTGTAGTAGCTGCATTTACTATTGTTTTTTCAGCAATTTGGGTCCCAGAGACCAAAGGAAGAACATTAGAAGAAATTCAGCTTTCCTTTAGATAGATATATTAATGTTCACAAGTCTCTGTTTTTTTTTTTTAATTCTCAAGTCTATTTTAATTATTGCAACATGTTTCTTTCTCATATTAGTTGTTCTGAGATCAACAAGATATAGTAATAGAAGCAAAAGAAAACTTTGAATAAAAGAAGTGCAGTAGTTTAAATCACAAAATTGTAATATCTTAATTAAAATGACAGTTTTGAAACTAGTTATGAATATATTTTTAATAATACGATTACGATTGATTATTAGTATAAAGATAAATAATCTTTAACAGTTTAATGCATATAAATAAAATCCTATTTTATTATTTTTTTCATTCATGTCTTCAATCATTTATTTACTAGTGAAAGTGTCTAGCTAGCTAAAAATGATTTGTTTAACATTACCTCCATCTCAATCTATATATCACATACTAAAGAAGTGTTCGGAATAGATTATTTAAATTTACTTGATAGTTAATACAACATTGTTTTTTTATGAGAAGGAATACAAAAACAACGAAAATTAAGGTTTCAAAAAGTTAACTCTCATTGCATCATCAAGCAAGAAGAGTTGCTAAAGTTGGGGAGCACAAGTCTGGTAGTAGATTGAAGAGAATAAGCACTATGTTTAGCAAGTCAATGTGCACACGAATCAAATTAATATCTCACAATAATTTAAGAGAAAAAGATCCTCCAAAAATAGCAACGCGAACTGAGAATTGAATTCACAATAATAATAATAATAATAATAAAAACAACGTATTAATAGACGCTTAATTGAACTCCCTAAAATAATTTATGAAATAAGTACTTACCAAACACACCCTTGACGTATTCATAGATGTGAATTGGATTATTTTCTTTCACCAAGCTTAAGAGAAGAAAGAAACTGCTTAAGGCACCTATTATAAACACAAGGTCGCTCGAGTTGAACCAAGTGACCGGCATTCTTTATCCCTTGATATGTTGCATTATTTCCTAGTATCCTGTCATTTGTATCAAACACTTAGACAACGGATCATTTATATATTATTATTTGAGGAATACTAACATCACAGTTTCTAACACGTATTTTTTAAAATATTACTTACAATAGATTAAAATTTATATAGGTTTATAAATTTAGTAGAATTTATATAAATTTTAATTAATTAAAAAATATGTGTTAAGGACTATTGTTACTAACATCATTTTTATTATTTTATAGACAGAGATAAGTATATTAGCAGTGTATGATAATTTTGCAGATTTTAATGCAGGACCTATTTTTTAAATTTAATTCGGCATTCCTAAGTTCACTGAACAAATCACTTTCGGTATAAGCATATATTATTGTAGGAGAAATATATTAAATTTAATCAAGTTCTTTATAATAAATTGCCAAAACCATTTTCAGGCTGCTTTAAAAATAAAATAACGCTAGCCATTAATTACTTGAATGTTTTTAGTCAATATATATTTTTAGTCTCATTATTTTGTTTAAAATTAATTTTTAGTTTTTATATTTATAAAATTTAGTTTTTAGTTCCTCTATTTTACAACTTTTAGAATTTGATTAGTTTCCTTCATTTTTTTCGACGTGGTATGCTCAGTAATAATACGATAATGACATGACACAAGTGAATTGGATAAAATAGAATTGTGCTCAATATTTTTCTATTTTTCCTCATAAACTCTTACATTGTTACTATAACAAAGGCACTCATGAAATTTTTACGGAAAAAATAAGAAAATAGATATTGATAAAAGAGATAGATTCAATTTGGTTGTTTCACATTTTTATCACATGATAATTGAGTATGCAACATCGTAAAAATGGGAGGAGACAAAAAAAATTTCAGAGGTTGTAAAATAATAATAAAAAAATTAATTTTAAAAATAAGATGACTAAAAATTAATTTAAATTAAATTAGAAACATTAAAAATACATTTTTCAATGTATTTTTTATAAATAAAATATATTAATGTAAAATATAAGGATGCTCAAAAGTAATGGGGACATCAAACCGAAGCACGCACGAAATTAGTAATTATATATTTTTTTCTTTTCGGTGCAAGTGTTTCTTCATTAATAATAATATTAACTAATAATAAATATTTTCACACTTCACTTTTTTTATATAATTTCACACTTTTTATTTAATTTGAAGCCATTTTTTCTCTCTGAAATCCTAACAGACAACATCACCCTCTCACATTCCTTCGTCAAGTCCGAATGCAGTTATTTTGCCCTCTCTCTCCCTCTTCTTTCCTAATCTTGGGGATAGAGACCAACATAAAACTAATACAGCTCCATATGTCCTCTTCATTCTCTTTTACTTCTCCAATCTCAGTTATTTTATATTTTTGTTTCAAGTTTTGTTTCTTTTATTTTTGTTTATTTGAGATATTACTCGCAACAATCCACCTAAAAACCTACAAACTATACGACTAAATCCGTTGCATAAAATAGGCATAAATGAGTCTCAAATGTAACTCAGTTGGTATTTTTGAATCCAAACTCGTCCTATGGACCCGTTGTCCAACTCGACTCAAAATTTGTTAAAGTCAAACTTTATAGCTACTCAATTATTATTGAATCCCAAAAAATCAGATTTTTGTTTCTTTCATCGCGGTTAAAAAAACACAACCAAGGTGGTTGTCACGATTACATTAGTCTCTCAATATAATGAATTATTTTCTTAAAAAAAGTAACTCTAAAACTGACTTCTCCATTTATGAAGTTAGCTTCTACCACCAACTCGGCTACTGATATTAAATATCACGTTGACTTTACCTACGTGTCTGCCACATATCATCTCATTTTGGACCAAGAAGAAAAAATCCAATCCTTTTCTGTATCTACTAAGTTTAAAGATAGTTTTGGAAAATTTTAAAAAATATTTTCTAAATCACTTGTGTTTTACATAATTTGAATTTTATATATTGAAAAAAAGAATTAATTTTTTAGTATATAAAAGAATTTTAAAAAATCGAACTTTGTATATTAAAAAATATTTTTTAAATTTTTTGATACACAAATGTATTTTAGAAAAATTTAATATTTATGTATCAAAAAAACTTTAAATGTATTTTTTAAAAATCAAATTTTAGGTGTCAAATTTTTCGATACACAAATATATTTTAAAAAAATTTAATTTTGTATCTCGAAAAACTTTTTTTTTAATTTTTTAAAATACATTTTGTAAAGAAAAAATTTTAATAATTTTTAAAATACAAATGTCTTCCAAAAAAACTTGAAAAATTTGCATGACTTTTTATATAAGAAAAGTCTTTTAAAATGTCAATTCAATACACCCCTTAATTGTCAAAGAAACATTTTAAAATTACAAAATTAAAAAATTCAATTACTAAAATGTCCTATTTTAGATAGAAAAAATTAATTACATAATCACTTGTCCCACATAGATAATTTAATTAGTGAACCTAAAAAGACTAAAAAGCATTAAGAATAAAATTAGATGCTCGATGTCTACTGTTAATATTTCTCCCTCTCTACCTAACAAATTAATCATTAATATTTGCCTATTAAAAAAACTAAACTATATAATCACCTTACTATATATATATATATATATATATATAAGGATATAAAAATAACTACTTTATGTAATCAAGAGTAAAAAAAATGATTTCTTACTCTTGGATGTTCTGCGCAACTTCTTGTTTGAAAATTTTGTCTTTCTCACCCCATAAAAGAAGTATTCGCTGCAAAGAAGTTAATGTAGTAAAAATATATTTTTATAGAAGAATTGAAAAATACAAAGCATGAAGTTTTATTGAATTTGTACGTTCGATTAGCTTTTCAAAAAGTTTTAAAACAAAAAACAAAAAAAACACGTTTTGTTCTTTCTTGACTTTTAAAAATATAATATTTTTAAAAAGTATAATCAATGTATCCTTAGTTACTTCAATAAAAAAACAATGATATTTGAACATCAAATATAACATCAAATTCAAATACGTATATATTGTTTCCCATATTTATATAAACAATATATATAACTTTTTTTTCAATGATATAGAAATATTGTTTAATAAATAATTAATATTATACATTTTAATAATTAATAAAATATTTGAATTAATCAAAGACACAAGGTAAAAGCGCTATAAAAAAAGTTTTTTTTTTTTAAAACAAAAGACCAATATCGTGTGCATATGTGTCAGTATTACTACTTGTATTCCAATAATGATAAAATAAAAAGTATAATCAACTTATCTTTAAACAATGCTATTTCAAAATAAAATAAAAATAATATTTAAAATTTTGTTTATATTTAATTTTAATTTTTAATTAAATATATCAACTTTTTAAACATATTTTTTTTAATTTATTTCGGAGGAAGTAATTACCTGTGGAAATTTTGGGACGTTGATGTCTTTGTAGCTAATGACTAAAGCCTCTAATAGCTCACATCGCTCTTTCCTATTTGAGAACATTACCTAGTCATGTACAGACAAAAAAAAACAATGAAATTTCACATTAAATCACTGGGTCCTAGCAATATATCTACTTTTGTCATCGTCTTTAATAGCAAGTACTACGTGTAAATTCAGTGAAAAATGTTGTGGATACCTTATTAAATGTATATATTTTAAAAGAAAAAAATATGTGATAAATATAATAATTAATAATATAATAGAAAGAGAGAGAAAAATAAAATAAAGTGTTAAAAAATGTGAGGAATATATATTTCATTTTGAAATTCTTTTTGGTTACATATACTCTCTATTTTGTGATAATAGTACAATTTTAAATATTTTAGGTTTATTTTGATACAACATGAGATTGTTGAAGTCAATATATAAATCTTTTATTTATTTTGATGGAGATGTTAAGTTGATTGATGTTTTAAATTTAAGACACTAATTTTATATTTTAATAAATTTATGAGATTAAATTACTTGTTAGTTATATAAGTTTACTTTCGCATTTACTTAACGATTTAATCATTTAATTTATTTTTATGATTCATTTTTTTTTACGTTTTAAAATGTTGATACTGTTTTTTTTGTATAAATTTTTTTATGCATAGAATTCATAAAATACATTTTTATCTTCGTAGTAACTATTATTTTTATCATTCATAACTTAAATCTTTAAAGAGATTAAAATATCACTCAAACTCGAATTCATGTCAATATTCTCCACATCATTCTTCCATGAGACTTTGTGAATGCAACTTGAATTGGGAAATCAGATAGAAGGTTGAACACTACAAGAAAATTGTGTTTTTCTAAGGGAAATATATGAAGGGCACATTGTTATTATTGTTTGGGATGAAGATTTAGATTTTTTTAAAGATGAATTTTGAATTTGATAAATATCGGATTTCGTTAAAAATGAAGATGAATTTTCTAAATTTTCTTAACAGATATATGTGATAAAATCTATTAAAAAGAAAAACAAAGAAATTAGTGATGATAAAATAATGGTAAAGGAAGGCACGAGTAATAATTCCATAATAATGGGTGGAAACAAACCTTAAGAAAATCGTTAAGTGCACGATTGGGTAACGAAAGTTTTTTGTTGATACCAACAGAAAGAAGTGTTCTAACTCCCTCAATAGTATGTGGCATTAACATTTCGGCACATGAAGAAAATCCAGCATCTTCCACTGCCCTACTTATGATAGACTCCTTTATAGCCAAAACTGAGCCACTTACAACCACGGCTTCAACAACCTCACTATACAGCTCAGCCATTTTAAAAGCCACCATTCCCCCGTAACTAAGTCCAACCACAACACACTTCTCCACCCCGAGTTTCCTTAACCCAACCGCCAAACACTCGGCTTGAAAAGCCGGTGACCGATCCGGCTTATCGGTTGTGGAGCCGCCGAAGAAAATTAAATCTGGAACGTAAACAGAGTAGTTTTTTACCAAAGTGCTGATTTGGAACTGCCATGTTACAAGTCCATCGCCGCAGAAGCCGTGGATTAGAACCACTACTGGCTTGGGCTTGGGCTTGGGCTTGGGCTTGGGCTTTGAATTGGTTTCGGAAGGGACCCAGAATCTCATAAGTGTACCTGGCTCTATCTCCACTGTGTAAAGCTTCAAACCCGCCATCTTCACCGTCCAACTAGCCAATGACCAATATAGTGTCATTATGTTCACCATGTTTATGTGTTTTTCTCTCGCACTCTTTTTTTTTTTTACAAGGTTTTAAGCAATGAACTCTATGCTACTCATTTCCTCTATTATATAAATATTCATGTATGTGTTTTTTTCTTTATTAGGCTAAAATAAGTTTACTTTTATTTTGATAAGTATAAATAGTGTAACTAATAGATAAACTTCTTAGCCATCTTTAGTTTCTTTCTAACATACGTATTTCTTTCTAAATTAAGTAAATGTAAAAATATCGGATTAAATAAAAGTAGACAAAAAGTGGGCAGTTTTATGAGTTAGTATCCTTATTATTCACACTTTTCGTTTCTTTTTTTTTTCACTATAATTTTGTGTCTATATTTATACAAAATTTTAGAACACATAACATAAATTAAAAATTTATTCACTTTATACACAAAAATTATATTAGTGATGTTTTTGAGGATCTTTGACATTCTATTTATAATAGTTACTTTTTTGTTTTTCTTTTTTTGTTGCACAAAATATATATGAATTATACCATTTTGGAAATGAGCCTCACAAGTGGTGAGATTCATATGCATTTCATTAGAGTAAAGTTCTTTTGTGGTAAAAGTAGTTGATATTTAGTTAGCTAATTGAAGTGTTTGAAAAAAATAAATCTTCAATTCGTTTAAAAATGTAAAACAACATAAAATGACGTTTTTTAATTTAAAATAAACTTTACCAGTTAAAGCTTAAAATATTTTAAAATTAGTAATTTAAAATTAAATTTTTGTTAATTTAAAATTTAGGTTTAATTATAGTTTTTGTCTCCATTAATTTAAATTGGTCTTCTATTTTAAAATTCAATAGTTTTTGCCCCTCCCTTGAAATTTTTAACTAAAAAATTGTGATGTGAAATACTTTAAATGACATAGCATATGATACAATAATGTTGAATGATTAATACCTGTGAAATTTAAATAAAAAAAATTATAAAAACTTCGGTTTGAACATTCAAACGTATTTGTTTTTGTAGTTTAATTAATAATATATATATATATATATATAAATAATTAATAAATTTAGATTATATTATATCATGAGATTGTATGTCATATCATTTCAAATGTGTGAAATCATCACTTCTTTATTTAAAAAATCAAATTGATGAACCAAACCTGTTAAATTTTAAAATAGAAGAACCAATTTACAAATGAGTAAAAATAGGAGGATCAAAACTGCAATTAATTAAGCCTAAAATTTATCAATACGGTGTATATATATTTTTAAGTAAAATAAATAAATAAATTATTTACTTTAAAATATTAATTATTTTCAAAATTAAATTATTTCTAAATTATTTATTATTCTAATTTTTTTTATTATTTAGATAGTTTATTTATTTTAAATTATAATAAATAAATTATTTTAAATTATATACTTTAAACTATTATTTATTAAAATTATTTTGAATTTTAAATTATATAAACTATTTATAAATAAATTATTTCAAAATTTTAAATTTTTATTTAATTTTTAATAAATAAATTATAAAAGGTAAAAACATGATTTTAGTAACAATATTAAATGTAAAATTAGAAAGAAAAATGATAAATTATAAGTTATAACCTCACGAGTTACTTGAATTGTTTTATTTAAAAAAAACTATAAGTTATAAAATCATAAATGATTGATGTCTTATAGCTTATAAGCCAAAAGTTGTAAGTTTGTTTCTTTATCTTTTCAAACAGACCATAAGTGTTAAAAAAAAGTTTCAAAGAGAGTCTTGCTAGCATTAAATAATTTAATAAATAAGAGCCACATAATAATCTTTATGTCTCACACTAAGTGGCTCATTTGTAAAATTTATTTTTATCAAATTATTATACAACATTAATACAATATTTATTAATGTTTTCCACTAATATAATTTTATTAATTGTAATTTAATTCATCTAACAGCTTCACTAACTACAATTAATGTATATATCTTTGTCAATGAAACTAATTTTGCTCTTAAAATCAATACAATTAATTATTATTTTTAAATTTTTCACAACACAAATTGAAGAGTTTTGGTATTTTCGATCTCTAAATCAATAAATTAACGATCATTTTTTTTAATTAAAGGAATTATTTGTTGATTTTTGTATTTCAGGAAAAATCGTTTCATAAGGAAAAACTATCATTTAGATTTAGCTTCATTGGAGTTTTAGTCTATCTATTTTTATCAATTCATGAAAGTGGTCCCTCTATTTCAAAATTTGACAATTTCAATTTCTTATTTTGATTTTTTAACTAAAAAATAGTGATGTGACATAATTTAAATAATGTGACATATGATATTGACTAACATATATGACATCTCAATATAATCCTTTTAAAACTTAACTTTTAACTTTATAAATTTTAATTTTTATAATTTAATTAATGACATATGAATAATAATTAATGCATCTAGACACTTCTGTATCATAAAATTGTATACCGCATCATTTAAAATATATCAAGTTATCAATTTTTAGTTCAAAATTTGAAAAATGAGTCAAAATTGTAGACTTTTAAAATAAGATAACCAATTTCATGAATTATTGAAAATAAATGAACAAAAATTATAATTAAACATTTAAACTTTTATTAATATTATATTAATTTTTTATATTTTATCGTAAAAATATCACTATTATGAATAATAAAAATTTAAAAAAATATTTTATTTTACTGAATAATATTTTATAACTATAAATAATAATAAATAAATTTTTTAACCTCTTTAAAAATCAAATATATTAGTACATATTGTATTCAGTTACATATCTTAGAAATTCATTAATAAAAATATGAAATTGATAGACGATGGTCCAATTATTCGCACCTAACTCGTTTTGATAATAGAAAGCCATGAATGCACCATGGGTGATGGGATTGATATGAGGCGTGGGCCAGTATTAATCAGTTGCTCGTCACGTATTAATCACTTGCCAAGTACTATTTTGAGTAGATTACACCAAATATAAATATAAATTTAATATCACTAAAATAAAAATATTAATATAGAAATAAATTTACAACATTTCAATTAATATGTTTAAAAATATGTGACAAAATCAAATTAATTAAAATTGTATCCGGATTTGCAATATTGGAAATCTAATTGTTATTTGAATCAGTAATCGACCGAAGTTGATATGTTGATCTGAACTAAATAAATACTGCAACAAAATAGGAAATCAATCAAACAAACACAACACTAAGACGGAAAATCAAATAACGTTGCACTCAGACGACGAAATCACGAAAAAAAACATGAAAGAAAAATTAGACTATGTAAAAACCACTTTATTTAGATTAAAATAGAGAAAATACTAAGGTGATTCACAATTAAAAATTGACCCAAAACCATATCTTTTTTGTGAATTAAGAAGAAGAGATAAGAGAATATGTTAAAGATACAAAAAATGTAACTTTTTTAATTGAAAAATATAAATATTTTAATTTTTAAAGAGTTGAAAACACAAATTTCAAAACAAAATTTCTATATTTACATCAATTTTGTTTAACGTAAAACAACTTTAATAGATTAAACAGAGAACATTACAAATCGTTTGGACACATTGTGTTCAGACGTCCTCATCCACACTTTAGTAGCACTAATAGCCTTGGACAATAATACACTTCGAGATTTCATAAATTAAAAGATGGTTACCAAATCAATATCTAAAACCTAACGCTCATATTAATTTCTTATGCATGCAATCGTAGACAAAAGAAAAGAGAAAATCTACAATTTTTAATCTTATCCAATTAAGGATAATTTCTTAGACTTTTGTTAGCACACATTGAGTATACGTGGTCTCAATTTTAACCAAACGCACCATATGACCGGAATCCATTTGTTTGGTGGAGAGGAAGTAAAAATTAGTACTAGTCATTTTCATTTATGCACACAAAATAATATTCCAAAGAGTCCAACAATGAGGAGTGGACAAAGGTGAGAGAGCTTCTTTCTCTAACTAACACCACGATTTTCACAGACAGTATATTTGAATCATTATAGTGTACTCTTAGAACACATATTAACTATTCCTAAAAGAATATCTCATTTAATAATATTACGGCTAATATCCATAGAAGAATTCAAAGAGAGAATTATGTGAATTTTTTTTACTTTAAATAAATGATTTTATTTTAGGTAGAGTATTATATTTTTATTGGTGAAACAATGTGAAGAATATTATGTCATTATAAATTTATTTATATACTATAGTTCTTTCATTCATACAGAGTATAATTTTTTAGAATTGTGCAATGTAGAATATAAAATATATTTTTTTTATTAAAAAAGATAAATTTATTAAGCAAATGAAGATTTTTTTTGACAAAAATGATATCTTATAATAAAAAGAAAAGATATAATGTACAATATATAGAAAAAATTCATAACCGTTAAACTATATATTTGTGTAATTGACAGATTATTATGCATATTATGATTATGAATACTGATTTTTGTGTCATTTGTAATTTAAAATTAATAATAAATTAGTGATTATTCATCGGTCTTCAATTTTAGCTCACAAAAATATTAAATATACAATGAAAACTGACTTTCGATAAAGTATTTCGGTCAATTTTACGCATGGATAACAAACGGTGGAATGGTGGATTAAGCATTTGCCTAACAAATTTTGCTAAGCGGTTGGCCATCTTCTTTTCAACCGGCCCACATGCAATAACACAAAAACGAAAGTTATATCCCATACCCCTATAATTATATCTATACTCTCACATTAAAATGCCAAAATTATTCTTCACTTTTATTTTACTATTTTATCAAATTAAATTTTCTTTTTTACCTTCTACCGCAAAACTTGAAAAAGTTTTCCGAAAAAAATGCGAACATTTAACACTACCGGAAAACTTTATCGAGAAGGCGTACCATTTAACACCACCAGAAAACTTCAATTTGCCATCAAGTTTTCCGATAGTGCTGTTTTTTTAAATTTTTTTAAAAAAAAAATTTGAAAAAAAAAAACTACCAAAAAACTTGCCAAAAAGTTTTCCGGTAGTGTTAAATTTACGCCTTTTCCGGCGTCTTTTTCGGAAAACTTTTTTCAAATTTTCTGGTAGAAAGTAATAAAAAAAGTAAATTTTAATTTGATAAAATAATAAAAAAAAATGAAAGGTAATTTTGACATTTTAAAAAATTTGTGGGGGTACGAGATAAAACTTTCCGGAAAAACTCATACACAAAAATTTGTGGCAGGCCATGAATGCGAAATGGGGCCAATATGGGAGTAATGTACCATGCACCCCCGCATCTAGAACTCCCACCCCTTCATTCTTTGTGAAATGTCTTAATTGTCCTTTTTACTAACTATAATTCCTTCCCAAAAAAATTACATCCATTTTTTCACCCCTTCATTCGAAACTTTAACATTTTTTCTAATACATTGGAAGATTTCATAGAGCAAAAACTTCAAACCTTCGAAGATTTCCTAAACTCTAAACCCAGAAAAGTAAGTTTGCTTCGAATATTTTGAAACTTTCAAAGATTGTTGGATGAAAGTTTCGAATATGTTTCTGAGTTTTTTTTCCAGTTTTACACTTCGAACTTTTGGGAAAGTTTCAAAGGTTTTGCCAAAGTTTCGAAAGACAAATGAAAATTTCGAAAGTTTTGAAATTATGGAAAAGTTTCGAAGGTTATTTGAAAGTTTCGAAATGCAGTCTGGAAAATTTTCCCACATTCGAAATTTTCAAAAATTTTACCAGATTTGAATTTTTCACAAATTAGAAAGTTTCGAAATTGGAATTTTTCCCAAATTGGAAAGTTTCGAATTTATTATTTTTCAATTTCCAAAATTAGTTTTGAAAGTTTTATTTTAAGATGAAATTTTGGAAATTGAAAAATAATAAATTCAAAACTTTTCAATTTGGGAAAAATTCCAATTTCGAAACTTTCCAATTTGGGAAAAATTTAAATGTGGGAAAATTTTCGAAAATTTCCAATTTGGGAAAATTTTCCAGACTGCATTTCGAAACTTTGAAATAACCTTTGAAACTTTTCCAATTCCTTCGAAACTTTCCCATAATTTCGAAACTTCCCCTTTATTTCGAAACTTTTGAAATTTTCATTTGTCTTTTGAAACTTTGGCAAAACCTTCGAAACTTTCCCAAAAGTTCGAAGTGTAAAACTGGAAAGAAACTCAAAAACACTTTCGAAACTTTCATCCAACAATCTTCGAAAGTTTCAAAAGAATCGAAGCAAACTTACTTTTCTGGGTTTAGGGTTTAGGAAATCTTCAAAGGTTTGAAGTTTCTGCTCTATGAAATCTTGGAATGTTTTAGAAAAAATGTTAAAGTTTCGAATAGAAGGGTGAAAAACTGGATGTAATTTTGTTGGAAAGGAATTATAGTTAGTAAAAAGGGCAATTAAGACATTTCACAAAGAATGAGGGGTGGGAGGTCTAGATGTGGGGGTGCATGGTACATTACTCCCAATATGGTTGAGACATTGGCCATTATAGCTTATGAACTAACAGCCGAAAGCTAGCAAAATACATGTATATTCCCACGAGTGGTGTGTCATTATTTACCATAGGAAAGTAGACAATATAGTAAAAAATATTGAAAAAATTTATTATAAAATATTATCAAAGTTTAAGGATACTATTTAAATATAATTTTTTTTTTTACATTTTCAAAATATATATATATAGGATCAAGATATGTTAACTTCAAGAGTATCTTTGTGATGAGTTAATTCATTTAATAATTATAAATGATGAATTTGACTAATTCAATCTCAAATCAAAAAATTTTAAATTTAAATGATATTTAAATTTAATTTCCTATAACATTTTTTAAAATTTGTTTGTTTCGTATTGTTATTAGTATTATTTGGTTTAATTGCAACAGAAATATAGTTTTCAAGATTCACAAACAAAAGAACAATTCATGTTCAAATGAAAAACCAGACAAAACAATAATAATGCAAGAACAAAGAGAAATAAGAGAGAAAGTGAAACTTACAATTTAGTAATTTAGGAGATTGAGTTTGGGTTGTAGGCTTGAAGGCTTGTTGGACCGATGCAAACCCTAGCTTCGGCATCCAACACCGTTTGGCTAGGTCTAGTAGAATGAGGACAATGACGGGTTTCAAACATCGAGCTTTGGAATTCCACCTTCACTGCCGTAGAACGCTTTATCCACTCGATCTAACGGCGACGATCTTTAACATGGAGTTTGTGGAATAGATGAGGTTGAAAGCGAGTGAAGATTTGCGTTTTGTTAATGTTGGGGGAAATCGAATTGAGAATACAGGATTTGAGGGACAATGGAAAGACAATGGAAAGTCAATGTTGGATTTTAATAATTTTAGTTAATATTTAATTTTTAAATTAAAAATGGTAGTATTCAGTTAGCAAAGTATCATTTCGCTATTTTCTTGGATATTGGCACTCTTTGTGTTACGGCACTAATAATTTTCTTGGCAAATGTTGATACATCTAAATATCATGAGAAAAATCAATTGTTGTGTATTTAGTGATATTGTATTGCAAAATCGTAATTTCATTGTATTGTTTACTATCTAAAAATTTTGCATATGTCATTACGGTATAATCTTATGTTTTCTTGAGACTGACACATTAAACGATTGGATGAACCACTCACCGAATACTAGATGCATAATTATCAGATGATATAACATCGTTAGTATCAACTGCATTTGATATTGAATGTTGATAAATTAGACAATAGGTATCAGATATTTAGTATAATTTGTGAATTGTATCCCATAATGTAAAATCCGTCCACTTGAACAGATATAAGAGATAAGAGAGTATATTGTTCTCTATGTAATATTGTTATTATCAATATAAGGATTGTTATGTCAAATATATATCACACACAAAAAACAAATTAAATGTATTGATTTTTTTTTATATAAAAAAAATGTATTGATATTTACATGACCTAGGTTGTCAAAAAAAACAAGAAACTTCAAAATTAATCACTCACATCTCACATTCAACATAATGGAACCATCAAAAACTTGAAGTTTGTTATGAGTAATAAAACTTGAAGTTTATTTACACGCGAGAAAATATGCTACTAATTATAATAGAAAAGGCTACTAATTATAGAAAAAATTACTGAGTTAATCAATACAAAATTAAATTAAAAACGAAAGAAATTTAAAATTGACTGAACTAACCAACTCGCACATCATTGTCATTTTTTGTAGTTGAATTAGTAAGATAAATCAAACTTGAGTAATAAAGTCTAAAATTTTGACGCGTTCACTTAAAATAACAAAATCTAAAATTATGTTACGTATCTATTGCTATATATAACTTTAACCATGAACGACAAATGACAAGAAAATAATAATACTTCTTCTATTTTTTTTAAGTGTCATATTTTCAGAAATTTTATGTTTTTTTTTATTTGTTGTTTTTAAATTTTATAGTATTAAATATTGTTTGACTAAAATTATCTCTACTTATTTATTATAAAGAGAAAAATAAATGAATTGAGATAAAAATAATATAAGAAAAAATGAATTTGTTTATTAAAAATTAAAAAATTTATATTTTTTATTAGTTGGTATAAACAAACTTAAAACCATAATAAAAAAAGAACCGATGTACTAGTATCAAATAAACTAACAACTTAAGAACCGGAAAGATAAAGAAACGTTCTTTTAAGACGCATACAATATATACAGTGGTTTTAAAACAACCTTTGACCAAAAGGTTAGATCAGCATAGAGGAGGGGGACAATTAGAGGCTACAGAGTGTGGTCTCAGATGTTATATATATATATGGTACTACAATAAGCAAACTTTTTGAATAGGATGCCCTTATTAAGGATTTCTCCTACAATAAGGTTCTCCTTTTCTATATGTTGGTTCTTGCCTCCTCCTTGGTTTACTACTTTAATTTTCCCTGCTTCCTTTTTCTCTTATTTGATTCTTTTTTGTTTTTTACAACATTGGTACTTTGAAGCCTTATACCTGGCTATGCCAAAGAAGATCCCGTCAACAACAAAATGACTGGACCAATCCAATCCCAATCTACCAAGCCAAAAGTCTCTTATCTCGATGGATCTAATTTGAACCTAAAAGGAAAAATAAAAATATTCCTAACCCCAACTTAGGGAGAGAAAGACAGACATCCCAGTTGTATATTGTTGCTTTTGAGGATTAATGTAATTTTATTCGTTCCCAAAGTTTATTTTAGTGATACTTGTGTTGTTTGTTCTATATACTAGTACTACTATACTCCTACCATATCTATGCGGCACCACATAGCATTTACTAATAAAATATAGCCTAGACATTATTGAATTGAACAACATTTGCATGCATGCAATGTTAGAAATCTTTCCCCGATACCCACGTGGCATCTTGGTTGATGATGATAGTATCATTATACCAAGTACTCCACCTATTCTTCTCGCTATAAATAACTTAGTTGTGTTCATAATTATTAAAATAATAATTAATTGTATTGATTTTACGAATAAAACTTATTTATTAAAATATGCATATTAATTATAATTAACGATACAACAAATAAAAATATATTAATAATTAAAAACAATAAAATGTTTAATTGTAATAGAAAAAAATATATAATTTAAAATAAAAAATAAAAATCACAAATGAAATCTTTAATATAAGACTAATAAAATATTATTATTGATTTATGATGTGATTGATTATAAGATTTTGGTTGGTTTAGGGCTTAGATACGATATTAGCAATGATTTTGGTAGCTCATTACATTACATTGGGAAATTGGAACACTATAGTAGGTGAGTCCCACCAAATCCAACGAGCCACGTAATATCATGATTAACAAGAGCATTACATATAAGACCGTGCAAAACTGCGCTAGTGAGCAGACCGATAATGGCAACTTACATCTTTGTTTTTTCCAATTTACAATTACAATTAATGATCTAATTAATAACTTCACCAATATTAAAAAATAAAAAATATTAAAACTGACATATATAATATTATTTAGATAGAAAAAATAACTACTATTATTTTGTAAATTGAACAAAATATATCATTCTTTAAACAATTTTTTTTACAAATAACTTATTTATTATAGAACAAAAGGAATATATTTTGAATCTAACTATGAAAAATGAAAAGAGTGGATGATCAATTTAAGCAAAATCAGATTAAGAAATATTATCGGATTTTCACTTCAGAATTTGTTTGTTTAACCTCTCTAATATCTAGACACTCATATATATATATATATATATATATATATATATATATATATATATATATATATCGTGTGACACACAGCCTTCTTAGGATAAATGCAATAATTAAAATAAATAAAATATATATATATATATATATTAATAAATGTAATAATTAAATAAATATTTTATCAAATTATTCATCTTAATGATTAGTTATTTTTTACTATTATTAATGTAAAGTATAATAATATTTTGGAAAGTGTGGAAAATTGAATTGTAATATAAGAAAAAATAATAATTAAAGTTGTATTGAAAATTGTAAATAGTATTTAGGGTTGCTCATGGACACTATATCAATATAATCAATCTACATTCATATAAAAATCATTTATCATAATCGATTTTTATAAGCAATCCATATAAATGGATTTGATTTTATAAAACAGTTATTTGGTTGGAAGGTTATTTTGTGCAATTCTAATGATGTTTATTTTGAGATAATTTTTTTGTTAAAGTAACACTCGTTATAAGACGGAATGAATACTAGAAAAGGAAATGCTCATTGTGAGACAAATGAAACATGTACAAAATATATGACAAAATAACATATTATCTTGTTGGTTATCACATTTATATCAAACACATGATTTGATAATATTTATCATATCACTGTCATATCATATATTTATCCAACTTTATGTCATATCATATCTATATCCAATCATGCACATCAAACACACATTTAAGATATCAAATGTATAAATTTTACCTTGAAAATTGTGCATTAAATTATTTAGCAAAATCCTAAAAGAAAAAGGGATTTGACTCTTTTAAAACGAGTAACTTACTTTAGATAATAAAATGAGTAATGTCAATCATTGATCATCAAATGAATAATTGTTATTTTGTGCATATACATAATCAATTATGAGTAATTATAATATCAATCATGAATTCACTCATTTTACTAACTTTTTTATTTTAGATGAGTCAAATTCTACAAGAAAAAAAAATAGATCTTATAAAAATAATAGAACCAACTTTTCTTTCAGATATGGAATCAATTACAATTTAGCACATTAAATTATATCCAATATGAAAAATACCTATTTTATATATTTTTTAAGTGAAATGAAAAAATTAATTCAATAATATAACATTATAAGTGCAATATAAAATAATTTTACACCATAGTTCAACATAAACCAATCGCGTTACCGGATATGTATATATTATAATTTTTTTTTTTAAATTATTCTTACTTAATTTTTATAGATTGTGAGTGTAAAACTAATTACACAAATTGTACACAATTTTTTTCTCTAACATTATTATCTTTGGTTAACAACATAAACAATGATAAAACGGTACAAAAATTAAATGATATCACCAACATATTTTATATTTTGTTTAAAAAAAAAAGAAGTTAGAATTGTAATGCAAATCATGAAGAGGAAGAACATATAAAAACTAGTATTAGTATATAAATGTAGCACATGATGGTATTATCGTGTAACAAGAATGGGTGAGGTCGCGTGTAATGTTTGGTTTCTTGGGCTAACCGTAGTTTTAATTTGGTGATAGTTTACAAAGGGAATTGAGAGCATCTTTTGGAAAGCGGTGGTCGTCCCGTTTGTCCAACTCTGTTTCATCAATCTCTAGACGATCTGATTCTCACTCTCCGTGAATGAATGTTTTTTTTTTAATCTTTAATTTCCATCGAATTAATGGAATACTATATCGATATTCCACAGAATTTTGTTTTGTTTGGACTTGGTTATGATTATGTATGTGGTGGGGTACTTCTCTGTTTTTCTTTTTTAAATATACTAGAGTAGTAGTACTCTATTTTATTTTTTATTTTTTATTTTATATTTTATTTGCGATCCTTTTATTTTTTTTCTTTGTTCTGTTCTATCTTTGACTCAAAGAAACCTCTCTAGTGGACATGACACACACAGTAAGCCAAGTATATGAAGCAATGTTGCTTTGAATGATTGCAGAGTATCTCATCTGAGATACCTTTATCACTTTCTCTCTTTTTCTTACTGTCATCCAAAAATCTATCAAAATCTCACCACCTTCTCTTCTACCTCTAGTTTAATTAAATTATAGGTCCAGGAATGTTGTTTGGTTAAGAAATAAAAAATAGAAATATTATATAATAAAAAATAAAATTTAAATTTTTTAAAAATTAAATATATAAGTTTCTATGTATTTTTAATGTTATTATTATATTTAAATTACTTATAAGTATTTTTAGAACATTTGTTAACACTTAATAACATTTGTTTTAAATTATGTCAGCCGTGGTCAATGAGAGTCATAACTATTTTGTTTTTATAAAATTTGTAGAATTATTATTATTATCCTATTTTATATCACACACAAAATTCATATTTTATACTATTTACTAAAAACAAAAAGTTAAAATTTTAAATTAATCGGCTAATTATTTCTAACTAACTTATTATTTCTAATATAAAAATATGTAATCTTAAACACAATTCACTAGTATAATTACTTTAGTATAATGTATTGGTTATAATGTATTGATTGTTGGTACTTCTTTCATGATTCATTGATTTATTATACTCTTTTACTATTATTTAAAATTAGTGTGGTTTAAATTTTTTGTGTATATATTAAAAAAATTATTTAATAAATTATTTTTATTAATTATTGATTGATTTTTCACTATCATAAATATAAATGATGATTTAGAAGTAAAAACACGCAACAATAACAATAACAATAATAATAACAATAATAATAATAATAATAATAATAATAATAAAAGGTATAATTAAAATAAAATAATATAAATTATATTAAAAATTAAAAAATAATATTTATTTTAAAATAATTATTTTGAATAAAGTAATATTTATTATGAAACGAATAATATACTAAATTAGTTTCAACGATAAAAAAAATATAAAATTGACTTTGTAAGTAAAGTGAAAGAATAAGGAAATACAGAGTAATAAGAGAGGTATATATATAATTCAATCCCCACTTTAAACCTAATATCAACAATATTAAGATCTTGTTAATATCCGTCTTTGTTGAAAAACTAAAAATAATAATCAAAATATAATCCTTGCGTTGAAAAGAACGATGTTTAAATTTTAACAATTTATAAATACAAAATTTTCAAAATAATATTTTTCTTTTTAATTTCATAACAAATAGTCTCGGTAGCATTCACATATTAATATATATAGTTGTTAGAAAAATCAATTTGAACTATTTTTAAAAAATTTACATTAACTTTAAAATACTTTAAAAAAAATACTTCATTCGATCACTATTATAAATAAATAAATAAAATATTTTCATGAATATTATTAATAAATATAATTAAATACGATTAAATTTTAAAATTTTATATAAAATACAAATTAAATTTACTAAATTATTTCTTTTAAATATTTAATTATCAATATTAATATTAAATATTTTGAATTAAATAAATTATATATTGAAAATAATAGTATTAAATTAGCTAAAAATAATTAATTTTTATAATCAATATTTTTTAAAAAAATACTTATAATAATGACGAGAGTAATATTTGAAAGTACATTTTATAAGCCTTCTTGTATTTTCTACATACTGGCATGTTAGTGTTCTCTGATAAGCAACACTTCTAAAAAGCAATGTTGTGATTGGTTTTAGATTCCGAGCATGAAGGTTATTATGATGACGAGCTTGGCTTAGATTCATCCACGTGATTCCCACAGTAAAGCTGGTCACAGGTGGAAGCTGTGAGCTCCAAATATATTAATTACTACTAAACTGGTTGTTGCTATGGAATTGTGATTCTTAATTTGTTGCTGCTTCTGCAAATTTGATGGATTTGACGGCCTATAACTACTAACGGAGGGGATGTTATGAGGAGTGGTCATTGTTCTGTTGAAAAATATATCATCACATGTTCACTGAGATACTGCCTATAAATTTCATATATCCCACCCGTACTATTATAATGTGTGCGATAATAACCAAAATTAAATTTTCCTTGACAATATACCAACAATAAAATAAATTAAAAATACACTTATAACATCCTTCTAGCTTCCTTTTTTTAAGAAAACCAAATTCTGTTATAATAAAATCCAGGTCTAACATTAGAAAAATAAAATAAAACAATACTTTATAAAGAGGGACAGTTTTTAACTTAACTGATTTTATAAAAATAAATTAAAAAATATATAAAAATACATTATGAGGGGACATCGGTTGAATTTTATAGTTTATTGTAGATATTAAACTTTATCGATTCAATTATTAAATATTTTTATATTATAAATTTATCTTAAAAGATGAAAAGTCGAAGTTAAACACATAAATGAGTATTTTTTGATATATTTATACAAAAAATTGACATATTAAGTACACTATATTTCTTTTTAATAAATGTTAAAAACAAAAGAAGCATAAAATAGAGATGAAAGTTATAAATACTCCCTCTAATTTCATATATTAGCACAAAAAAAATACTCTTTTGCATCATTTAAAAATATTGTTGATCCCATTTAATTTTCTCATTAAAGTAATAAAAAAATCAATTAAATTGTGTCTTTATGAAAATTTGTTATTTGAGAATAAAAATTAATATTAATTAACTAATATTGTATCGATATAGACCAAACAAACTTATACCGATATTAATTGGCGCAACTCAAATCACTTTAAGCAATAAAATATTTTACTAAATGGGTCGACTGAAGACCAATGAAGCGAGAATGATTGACAACACACCATGGTTATCGAGATTTGGACTATGGAGATAACAAATTATGTGAGTCTTAAGGATCATCAAACCTCATCCTAATTGAGCTACAAAGGTTCTATCAATAACAACTTCTAATCATAACAAAGGAATCTCTCAGCATCCCCTATCACGATTGACTACCCTTAAGTTAGGATAAGACCTGAACGACCAGACTTAACAAAGAGCTTCAGTTATTGAATGGGTGTAAAACTATTATAAATAGGAATTTTATCTCTAAGTAACACACAATTTCATAAACACTTGAACTTTGATACCATCATTTACATGTTCATTCTCCTTTGCATTGAAGCAAAAGGGTGCGGTAAGTCAAGGAAATAGGATAAATTGATCACCATTTTGAGTTGATCAATTATGTGTTCTTAAACAAGAACAAATATATATAATTAGTTAATATTTTTTTTACAAAAAGGATAATTTAAGCAACCAAACCAGTTGCAATAGAAGAAACAATTCAAGGAGGACAAACCTCTATCCAAATAGTGTTAAATGAGGATAAAACAAATATAGCTAAAAAATGTGCATAAACATTTGTAATTCTTTACACATGCATAACTAAACAGTGAGAGAAATTAGTGCTAAAATCATGACAACAAGTAATAAGCAAACTAACATAAGAGCAATCAACAAAAGAATTATTTATTGCTCGATCTACTTTAAGTGAATCTCCTTCAACCATAATAATGGAAAAACTCAAACTGAAGCGATAGATGAAAACCATGTGCCTTAGCCACATACGAGTTAGGTAAGGTTGATGATATCTTTTAAATAGTAACAACTAAGACAAACCCCTCAACATCTCTTATAATGGCGTCAATTATCTAAAAAATATTATCCAGATCACCGACATTAACTTTATATAAACTCTAAGGACGAGGAAATCAACAAGAGAGAAGGTATAAGTGTGATTTAGATCGACCATCACCTTGGTATTTAACATTAGTTTGTGATCATTAATGACTTTTCCTTTATTGACTGTTTTGAATTTCTCAATGGTTAATTTTTTCTTCAAAATAAAGTTTATTTCAAACATACCAAATATTGTATAATGAAAATCATTTCAGTCACTTCTGATCAAAGGGATGCATAAATGACAATTTCAAGTCATTTTATGAAAACGAGAAGAGAATTCTCAACAACACATTGAGAGAGAAAATAAACAAAAAATTGTTGAGCCAACAAGCAATTTTTTAAAACACGGGCAATATCTTCCCTTTATTATGACAACAAGGGTATAAAAGATCAATTAACGATCTCTTTTCTCGTATGAACTACTTTGTAAATTGGTTTTGACTAAATTAATGTACTTTGGTAAAGTTTTGATATTTTAAGGTTTAGATCAAACTCGAGAATTTTTATGGTGGAATGAAATTAGAGAAAAATTTCCTTATATTAAATTATACTACTACTACAACTAGTATAAAAATAAAATAAGTTGTTTATACTTCATCTGTCTCACAATGAGTGTTATTTTAATAAAAAAAAATTGTTTCAAAATTAATGTCATTATCAATTTTTAATACAAGTTAATTGTTTATATTATATATTACTCTTCAATAATGACTATGTGCATAATTTACAAAACATTATTATATTTTACATTGATAATTGTAAAAACTGATTAATATTTAAAATGAATAGTTTGATAAAATAAGTTATTTATTTATTCTAATTATTACATTTTTTAATACGCGACAAAAACCTTAAATGACATTTATTATGACACATAATAAGTATTCGAAGAAAATGCTAAGATGTGTTATAAAGACACATGTTAATAATTCAAATTAGTAGAAGTTTTATCTTATAACTTATATTTATAACTTTTTAAAAATTCAAACATTATTTTTTTAATAAAAAATTTATACTTTTAATATTATTAGAATGTATCATAAATGCATATATTAGCATGATGTTTTATTTAAAATTAGAAAGTGCAGGAGGAAATGTATAGTAAGCAATATCGGGATTAGAGCGTGAGTGTAGAACAAGAGAGAGGAGCGTGAGTATAGAACAAGAGAGAGGAGCGTGAGAATAATGGGGAAGGAAAGGAGGGAAAACTATTCCATTTTCCTTGGGAGGGTGGCAGTGACAGAGGCAGAGATACATACGGATACGGACAGAGGTTTGTATTCGAGACACTAATTAATAAAGCCTCGTGATCGGAGACTGCAGATAGATCCATGGAAGACTGTTCCCTCACTCACGTGCCCTCTTTTGACCAACCCACACACCAAATCTAACTCACAATACCACTCATCCTTAAAACTCTTTTTTATTTAAAATCATAATTATTAAAAAATTATTATTTTTATTTGTTGTCTCTTAATATATATTTATTTGTCACAAATAAAAATTAAAACTAAAATATATTTATTTTAAATTTAATATTTATCTTTTATTTATATTTGTGATTTATTTTAAAATTATATATATATATATTTACAAACATGCTCTATTTAAATTACTATTAAAAAATATAAATTACTTTTTATGATATCTTAATTGTAAGGATAAATTTATAAAATTAACATATTTTTTTGAAATTGTGTATTATTAAAACTATTTTTTTTAATATATTAAAATTTATTAGAGAGTCATACAACAATCATTAATAAGTATTAATTAAATTATTAAATTTAAGTGATTAATAAATTTTAATTAAAAATAGATAAAAACTCAAATTCTAAAATAATTTTTAATCAAATTTAATTAATTTCTTAGTCCATCTTAACGAGTTTAATTCCTCTAAAAAGAATATATTTAAAAGTAGTATTACATATTACAAAGTCCTAAGTGCTAGCTTCTAATAATATAAATTTAGAAATTATAGATAGATGAAGTCACAAACAGTAACGACAGAGATATTAGTAGCTTATATACCCTACTAGGCTACTACCACACTCACTCTCTGCATCATGATTCATTTCATAGCATTACCATTGGGTAATGGGGTCCCTCTCTCTCTGTTTTTCTTTATTAAAAAGATAAATACAACGACTCTCTCTATCTGAAATGAACAAAGCCTCCTCCTCTAACTCTTCAAGATTACTATATACTAAATACTATATTTTGTATTTGTAAGTACATGTCTCCATTTGCCATTAACGACAACGTGGACTGCAGGGGCTGACTGTTATTTCGCCATTTTATTACAACTTCAAACACTATCAGACAATTCTCTCTTCCTCACTCCCCGTACTCTTTCTTTTCAACCCTTTTATTATTGCATTTCCTCTATCTCTTCAAATTAATAATCATCTTCATTGTTCTCTCTCACACACACTCCATCTTCTTTCCTATTAATTCATTCACAACCCAACCCTCTATTCTTCATCAAAACAAAAATGATGCATCGTTGTTGCAGTGCTTCATCTACTCATCAGATGGGACACTGTACATGTGGTATGTTTCATGGACAAAACAATTCCTTCTCAATGTTATTCTCAAAACCATACGATGAATCAGACACGTATAATTGTTTCAATCCTTCTTCTGCTTCTTCTTCTGTTGTTGACTGTACTCTCTCTCTTGGAACTCCCTCCACTCGTTTCACTGAAGATGAAGAGAAACGAAACCGACATGAACAACGTCGTTCTGTTAAAAACTTCTGTTGGGATTTACTACAACCTAAACATAACAATGTTCAATCTCAAACCAAAATCACACGAGGAAGCACTAATATTGTTAATAACAACAACAATGATTCTCTTCTTGCTCGTCGCTGTGCAAACTGTGACACCACTTCCACACCCCTTTGGAGGAATGGCCCTCGAGGCCCTAAGGTAACTTATTAAATAACTATACTTTCCAAATAATCTATTGTCCATAACTACACATACATATTTGAGTAATCAATCATTTGGTTTTATTATGTAAAAATATTTGTGAAAGATGTCTATTTTTTATTTTTTACAAAAAAAAAAAAATTAGAAAACGTACCTCTTCAATATTTTTATTTATGTATTATCACGATTTTGGCAAAAACAAAAATTATACTTTTAAATCACCATATTACTCTAATTTTTGTAAAATTCATCTTTTTGTTTACTATCTTAAAGTTGAAATGATTATTATTTTGTTTTTCAAAATACTATAAGGACACTAAGCATTAAAAATCTTATAAAATATGAAACTTTGTCGAAATGTGAAAAAAAAAAAGAATTTAAATTACATGCACTAACCATGTAAAGATGGTTAGTTAATCCCAATTATTAAATTACAAAATATTTAATTTTAATTTTTTCTATTTTTTTATATAAACTTTAATTCTTTCCATTTTAAAAGTTATATATAATTAAAAGTTTATAATTGATCAACCGCGTAAAAAATATTTTATATCAAAATCAATTTCATATAATAATAACAATATAATCAATATACACTTTGAGTAAAAAAATTTATTTCCATCGATATTATAAGGAGAACTTTGTATAATTATTTGAAAAGTCTTAAATAGTTTCTATTTGATATTGAATTTCAGTCACTATGCAATGCGTGTGGGATTAGATTCAAGAAGGAAGAAAGAAGAGCAAGTGCCGCCGCCGTCACACCAACCGTGGTATCCGGCGGCGTAATGGAATCGGCTCCGATGTATAGCCACCACAACAATTCATGGTACGTACACCCACAGAATCAAAAGATGCAGTGTTTCTCTCCGGCAATGAGTAACGAATTCCGTTTCGTTGATGAAACCGATCATGAATCTGATAATGGCATTCCCTTTCTCTCTTGGAGACTCAACGTCACTGATAGAACCAGCTTTGTTCATGACTTTACCCGATGAAGTTATAATTAAATATTATATATTAATAATAGAATATTACAAAAGGAACTAGCTATTTAGAACGGTCAAGACCAAGCAGTTACACGTCAACGTTTTACGATGATGATTATGATGTTGAAGATGTTTTTGATTGCGATGGTTATATGGTACCGTCACATGATTTTTTTTTTTTTCTTAATTTTCTCGCTGTTGTTGCATAAATTGGAGTGAGAATGTTGGATAATTCTATAATCTTAATTTGCTTTTTTACTTTGGACTTATTTATTTAACTTTCTCTTTCAAGTTACATATATAAACCTACTTTTTTATTGTTCGCTTTCCTTATTAGACTAGTCGCTTTTTTTATATATAGTTAATGTTTTGTATTAAAAAAAAAAAGTATATACAGTTGATGTTGACCATGCTACGATCACTTTTTGACCGTTTTGATTCAAAATGACATTATAACTTGGGATTTTGCACATGTCACGATGCTTATTTCTTAATTTGCAAGTCTGCTTTGTTAGAACCAAAATAATTAATCACGATGTTTAATTCTTAACCGTACATAATTTAATTACCTATAAGGTTGGACGAATAATCAACATGCTTAATTAAGTAAAGTGTGCAATGTGTAATAGTGCTATTATAGTAGCTGTGTTTATTTTAATTTTGGTGAATTCCACAGCACAGACATTCACACACACACGAGTATATAGATTGATATAAGTATACAGTACCGATGAGATGAGAGTGAAGAAAATCTAATGGTCCAATGCCAATGTTTGAAGCACTGTTCTCTGTGATCTGAACTGAACAGTACTGTGCGGTTCAGAAACAGTAAAATGTTTTTTTAGAATACAGCATCGAATCTAATCGTCCAATGAAGTTAGTGTTGCACTCTGCCTCCAAACTGATCAGGCAACTTTTTCATTGTAAAACATAACATCATTACCGGTATTATATTATTTTTATTACTACCATGTGTTAAGTGTTAACAAAATCTCTATTTTTCAGAGTAAATACTCCTAATTCAATCCCTAAGCATAAACTAAAAAAAAAGTCTATTTAAACGAGATATTATGAGTCTCTTTCAATTTAAATCGAAGTCTTTTAAATTTGAACTTGGACATACAACAGCTAATGTATACTATTGAGTAGTCTTCACATCTTCGTTATTATTTTCATGATTAAAATAAAATATTAATGTGAAAGTTTTAAGTTTTAATTTAAACGTTACTATTAAGTTGAACGTTTTATTTTGAATTTGAATCGAAACTTTGCAGTTATGTGGATTTATGGTAATATTTATCATCTCTTCTAAAAAAATATTACAATTGCTAAGAATACTGTCTTTTCAATACTCACTTTAATATTTGTTCTCTTATTGAATGAAATCTATGTGGATCCACCACTTTCTATGGAACTCATTTCCAAAGTGTGAGATCTATATAAATTTTATCCAATTAAAAAAATGAGTATTAGAGTAAAAGTTGAAATAAGATGCTTCTTGGTACTCCTAAAATATATGAATGTGAAAAAAAAATGGGTCAAATTGGATTATGTGTTATTCAATTTTTAAAATTTGTTCGTAAGCCCAACTTAATTTCATCCTCTTTTACATTTTTAGATTTAGTTAGTTATAATTATGTGAAATTTTGTTAGGTTAATTACATTAAGAATACTATATAAAATATATTATACTTTAATTGTATTATAATTGTTTATATTAATTATTTTAAGTTTTATATTTATCTTAAAGTATTTCTCTGTTTTTTAGATTCAATCATGATTCTTAGCATAGTATGAGATGAATGATTATTCCGTTATATTATTTTTTATTTTACATCAAAGAATGAACATCAAACCAAGAATACAAGAAACCTCCTTGGAACCCAGATCCTAGTGCTAGAGTTATTGTTTTATCACCAACAAAAATTTTGGCGACAAATTATAGATTTGTCTCTGAGATATGCAACAAGGGATTTTAGAGATGCAATCTTCAGTTACATTACAGAAATCACAAACTTCCTTGGAAATGGTGTATGTACCTTGAACCATCATGTGTCCACTATAACCAAGCTTGTGCATTAGGAGATCTCTTTGGCATTACATAAAAAAAATCATTTAGCCGACATGGATGCCTACATGGATGGAGAGGACCTTACTACTACAAACAAAATTTTATCGATAATTCACCTAATTGTTATTTTAACTTCTATCTCTAAAAATATATTGAACAGTTGAGTTTTTTTTTTATTCTCTACATGTTTATATTTTACGGTAGTTAAGTGTTTAATTTTTTATATGCTTCTACTATATCATAGTTAAGCAATTTTCTTTGTGCTTCTATCTACAGTAGATTAACATTTTTTATTTTTGTTGTTTTTCTATTTTATAGTAGTTAGACTTTTCTCATTTTTGTGCTTATATTATATAGTAGTTAAACTTTGTTAGTTAAATTTGGCATTTGAAGACTCAATTGATATTTTTAATTGTGTATTGGAGTGAATATTGTGGAGATACCGAAAGATTTCGATGAAAGTTATGCATTTGAACTACTACTCTTTTTTACATTAATTTTTTTTTTCAACTGATGTGATTATAACTTGTATTTTTTTGTTGTTATTTTTTTTTCATTAGTTACATTCTATTTTTCTTTATCTTTATTTTTCTTGTATTGTATTATTTTTTTTATGTTGCTAATGTTATTACACACTTTTAATTTACTGAGCATTTAGAGTTATGATTAGTTATAATTAGATGAAATTTTGTCAAATTAATTAAAACACTATATAAAAGTAATTTATATTCTAATTGTATTGTAATTCTTCACATTATAATTTAAAATTTTTTATTTTTTTAATTATTCATCCATTGAATGGTTGAAGCTGATTTTTTTTTTTCACGGAGGAAGGTGATAATGTCGGCATTGAAATTTTGTGGCTACCTACACGAGTACTTATTTTCTGATTTGTAAAGTGACAATACATGCATAGCGATTACGTTGGTATTGAAAATTTTGCGGGTCATTTGTTTACTTATTTTTTGGTTTGTAAAGTGGCAGTACACTGCCAAAATCTGTTGTTTTTTGTCAAAAATAAATAAATTATGTGTTTCTGTTTGGTTGCTTTTTCACGTACAGCTCTGAATTGATTGTATAGTGGCGGAATGAGATCGAAGCACATTTTATAAAATGACACAGTGATGTTTTTGTAATTTTTGTTTTATTAGCAAATTGAATTATGAGAGTGGAAGAAGTAATTCAATCCATTATACAAAATAGTAGTAATTCATTATCGAATGATCCAACTCAAACTCCAAAGCCACCTATCATTCCCCTAAACTTAAACATTGCAAGTGATTCAGATCATAAAGAAATATCTACGCATAAAGAAATATTTTTAAAAGTTCTTGTAGGTGCTCTTCCAAACCAATTATCTACTCATAAAGAAATATTCTTAAAATTTTTAAATATATAAAAGGTTTTTATAAATAAGTTATTGTAACTGAGATTTTTTTTAGGGGTGCTCTCCCAAACCAATTATCTACCCATAAAGAAATATTTTTAAAAGTTTTAAATATATAAAAGGTCTTGGTAAATAAATTATTTTGATTTTAATCTTGTAATATTTTTTTTTAATTTGACTTTGCAATTTCAGTCATTTTTAATTTGGTTATTTATTAAACTTTTTTGCTGAGGTGGAAATTTTTTTAATAATGTGCCATTTAAACTTTGCCGACATGGTTTATAAGATGTTGAGTCATATATTTCAGCTTTTCCAATAATTTAAATTTGGATCATGCTAATAAGACACTTGTTAGTGAATTAATTAAAAATAGAAATAAAAGTAAAGCTTTGTGAAAAAAACTATAAAAACTATAAAAAATTAAAATTAAAAAAATTATTTTTAGTGTCTTAACTTGTTAGAATTTTTCGTTTAATTTTAATGTTTTTGACAAAATTCTAACCATGTTCATTCTTTCAATCTAATATCCATCATTGCCCTGAAATTTTAATCTAAATGTGCAAAATTTTAATCTAAAAAAAAATTATTACCCGTGAATTTATTTCACAAACCCAAAATTACAGAAAAAATGAAGCACCACCATCAATTGTCCAACATAAAATCTGATTGAATATTTGGATCTAAGAAAAAAGAAACCAGAGATTGAAAATTTTGGATCTAAAAATTTTGGAAATCAATGATTAAATTTTGGATGTAAGTAACACAGAGATCGAAAACTCCAATCTCTAAGAACCGAACCAACATCTATTGCAGAAGAAAACCAAAAATAAATAAATAAAAAGTAAAAGAATTTCATTGATTTGAAACTCCTAAACATCCTCTTTCTCTCTCTCTTCTTCTCACCCATTCATTAATTCAACTTCTTTTCTATGTTGAACCATTACAAGGTGGAACACATCTGAGGCAATGAAGCATGAATAACAATCGAGAATTTTGTTATTGGTTCTGTCTATTATTCCAAATTTGGCCAAATGAGAATATTTTTTCTTTTTAATATTGTTGGTTTTAACTAGTCAAGAGCTAAATTTACATGTAAACAATAGTTGTCACACTCTTGCCAATTAGGCAAGCTGTCACACTCTTGCCAATTAGGCAAGCAAAGTCGAGTGAACATAAAATTATCTGTTATTTCAACAAAACTACGACAAATGATCAAAATTTAAAAAAAAAAATTAAAAATTAAAAGTGATTTGAATTTATCCGGTTAAATCAAAATAAAAACTTTTTATAAGGACTAAAATCAAAGTAATCTATATTTAAAAAGACTTTTGACATATTGAAACATTTTCAAAATTATTATGTATACATTATATGTTGTTTGAAAACCAGTATATTGGTATATTAGTGTTATAAATCATTTGACTTTAAGACTAACATATGGTTCATTTGAACATATTAATAAACTAGATTGAATTAAAAATTTAAAACAGACGGATTAGTTTATCTCTCCCCTCTCTATTTCAATGTAGAATTAGAAGTGGTAATTATAATTGTGATGAGGATTGGCTCTAAACGTATTATCGTCAGAATTCTTCACATTCCTTGGTGTGGGGTGATAGTAAAATGGTTTAATAGTAGCTTATCTTTGTAGCATTATTTGTTATTAGTTTATTGATGGAAATGTATATTTATAATTTATTTTGACTTATTTGTTTTACTAGGGTAATGGTGTGTATGTGTAATGCCAATTAACATGTGTCTTTTTGTTTGTATTTATAATTGAACAAAATAAGTTTGTCATATTTAATAATTTTTTTTAAATTCATGCAAATGTTAGTGTTGTTTAGTGCACTTTTTATGCTATATTTAGTGCTATTTTAATTCAATTTTGTCTTTTAAAAAAATTATATCATTATGTAATTATGTCAAAAGTCATGAGAAATGACAATAAGCCATATAAAGAGATACTTGAGTTGAAACTCTCACAAAATAATTCTTTTTTTGTAAAAAAAAAAAAGAAGAACAATTTATAGGGGCTAGGCCAAAGCCCTCGCAAACTATCTAGGCTATGACCCTCGTTATTGTTATGTTGCAGAAACTTTCCGAGGGTTCGAGCCTTTGGTATTGTCATAATTCAAAATATTTTATAGGGCTATGACCCTTACAAATCTCATGTGTCAAATTTTTTACAAGACTATAATTCTCGCAAATATTATGTGTTATATAAATTCTTAGGCTCTGGTCCTCTAAAGTGATGCTACTAATAAAAAAATATTAAACTATTTTATTTTATATTCATATTAAAATAATCAAATTATTTTATTTTATTTTTAAAAATTATAAAACTTCATTTATTACACAATTTAATTAGATAAATTTCTTTTGGTAAAAATTTAGTTATATATGTATTACATATATAATCGTTTATTATAATTATAAAATATTATAATTATAAATTTAATTTGCTCTATATAATTATTTAATTATACAAAAAGATTCAAAAAAAATATCCAAATAATATACTAAAAAAACATATGCATCTCTTGAGACGATTTTGTTGTTGCAAGTATGACGAAATCACAAAAGAAGAATAAGACGTCACACAAGTTGATGTCCCAATTGTGAAATAAGTGTGTCTAAAAGAGAACTTGAGCAATGAAGGTTACAAATCTGGCGATAAACTCTACGGATAAATTCTAAAGTGCTCGAATATGAAGATTTTCTGAAAAACTAAAAAAAAAAGTAATTGATGAGAGGAAGAAATTGGTAGTCATGGTGTGGCTATTGGAGGTCAAATGGCGATAGGCCACATCCATATAATGTGGGAAACCACAAAAGTTTTTAGTAGGGAATAGAAGAGAAAAAGTTATATTTGTTGAAAGAGAGATAAATAAAATTATAAACGAGAGAGATAGTTTTAAAAAAATCAATTTATTTGTATTATATACCAATATTTTTTGTTTAATAGAATAAATCTAGGGCGAGAAGATGATATATCATTTTAAGATAAAGAAATTTTAAAGTTCATTAAACAATAGATTTACATTTATATATCTCTAATAACAATGTTGAATCCAATATCTGTTTTTTACCATTAGACCAAACTATTGGAGTAATTTTTTTTATTCATATCATCATCAATATCACTAGCATCCTTTACAAATCTTGAAAAAAATATTAACACTTTCTCAAATATTATATTTTTAGGAAATTTTAAAGATATTATTAGATTTTGATAAAAAAGAAAGATATATATATATATATATATATAGTGTAAAATAAATCTCAAATATATTGTTAGAATTTGATAAAATAAAAAGATACAATTTGAAGTTATCATTCAATTACAAAAGTGTATTATGCTAAATCATTTAACTATACGAAACTTTATTATGCTAAATCATTTAACTATACGAAACTTAAATAGTGTGATATAACAAAATAAACAAGTTTATTGGTTACCACTTACTTTGATAATGTATCTCTATTACACTCTTTTGACAATGGTTAAAATTTAATTTATATTGAATCATAGATTTGTGAACAATAAATGAAAAAACCACCGATTCAATTATGTATGCTGAAATATATTTTTATAAAGAAAAAAATATATATACACATAAGAAAAATAAATCAAATCTTAGTTGATTATAACCTACCGACATAAACTCCACGTCCAAGTGGTATCCTTAGCTGATTAATTTCCTATCCAATCAAATATCGTAAAACCCGTTTATCTCGACAAAATAAATCTTGAATATCTGAGTTACAAAAACGGTTCTTGGAAGAAGATACGCACCGCTGCCCCATTGTATTGTCGTGCTGCTTATTCCAAATTTAGACAAATAAGAATTTTTTTTTTAATATGCTTGGTTTTGGTTTTAACGAGACAAGAGCTAAACTTGTGAGTCGACGACACATATGGTCGTCACATTCTTGCCATTTAGGCAAGAAAAGCGAGTCTACATAAAATTATCTATTTTATACATTTCAATCAAACTATATCAAAATTTAAAAAAAGAAAATTAAATATTAGTGTTGTTTAGTGTATTTATTACGCTCTGTTTAGTGTTATTTTAATTCAATTTTGTCAAAATTATATTATTATTATGTAATTATTTATATCAATACAATAACAATAAAATTTTAACAGGTCAAAAGTCATGAGAAATCATAGTAAAATGAAGAATTACTTAAACTAAATTCTCACAAAATAATTTTTCTTTTGTTAACCAAGAGGTACCATTTCTAGAGGCAAGGGCCTCACAAACTATACAAGGATATCACTCTTTTGCATAATCTTTCCCAGGCTCAAAACCTTGGTTTTGCCGTGATTCAAAATATTTTATAGGGCCATGACTCTCACAAATCTTATGTGTGAAAATTTTCACACGATTATGGTTCTCACAAATATTACGTGTTAGATAAGTTGTTAGCCTTCTGAAGTGATGCTACCAGTTAAAAAAATTAAACTATTTTATTTTATATTCATATTAAAGTAATCAAATTATTTTATTTTATTTTTAAAAATTATAAAACTTCATCTATTACACAATTTAATTATATAAATTTATTTTGGTAAAAATTTAGTTATATATGTATTACATATATAATCGCTTATTATAATTATAAAATATTATAATTATAAATTTAATTTACTTTGTATAATTATTTAATTATAAAAAAGATTCAAAAAAAAATCCAAATAATATACTAAAAAAACATATGCATATCTCTTGAGACAATTTTGTTGTTGTAAGTATGACGAAAGCACGAAAGAAGAATAAGATGTCATACAAATAGATGTCCCGATTGTGAAATAAGTGTGTCTAAGAGAGAACTTAAGTGATGAAGGTTGTAAATTTGGCGATAAAGTGTTGACACCACACTTCTGAAAAACTAAAAAAAGAAAAAGTAATTGATGAGAGAAAGAAATTGGTAGTCATGGTGTGGCTATTGGAAGCCAAATGGCGATAGGCCACATCCATATAAGGTGGGAAACGACTAAAATTTTTAGCAGAATAAAAGAGAAAATTCTATCTTTGTTAAAAGAGAAAAATAAAATTATCAATGAGAGAGTTAGTTAAAAAAAACCATTTTGTTTATATCATACACCAATAATTTTTTTTATTGAGAGGATGAAACATCTTAAAATTAATTAAACAATAGATTTACATTTGTTTATTTCTAATGATAATGTTGAATCCAATATCTGTTTTGTTACCATTAAATCAAACTATTGGGTTAATTTTTTTTATTCATATCATACATCAATATCACCAGCATCTTATACAAATTTTGAAAAAAATATTAATAATTTTTCAAATATTATTTTTTTAGGAAATTTCAAAGATATTATTAGATTTTGATAAAAAAAAAAGAGACATATACATATAGTGTAAAATAAATCTCAAATATATTATTAGAATTTGATAAAATCAAAAGAGATAATACTAACGTTGTAAAAGAATTTGACATTATCATTCAATTACAAATATCTATTATGTTAAATCATTTAATTATATGTCTACCACACTCTTTTGATAATTATTAAAATTTATATTAAATTATAGATTTGTTAACAATAAATAAAAAAAATCACCGGTCCAATTATACATGCTAAAATATATTTTTATAAAGAAAACAAAAATCTAATCTAAATAAAATCTTATTTAAATATAAATATATTTTTCTAAAGAAAAAAAAATCTAATATATATACATATAAGAAAAATAAATAAAATCTAAACTCTATATCATCCTAAAACCCTGCTTATAAAAAAAATCCTAAAATCCTGAATCTCGACAAAAGAATCTTGACCTCTTAAATTACAAAAACCTCTGAATTTTTTCCAAAACCCTAAAATTGGGAAGAAGATACGCACAGCTCCATTGTCTCCGTCGCTTTTAGGTTGTGATCCTTTGTCGTGCTGTCTCACTTCAACCACATCGCGGTCCCGTCACCCGCCATTTATCAAGGAGTTATTCCTTCTCCTGTACAATGGAGAATCTCGCAGCTTTCATGGATTCAACAGAATTTAAAGCGAGTGAACTATTGAAGGAAGTTCAAGTTGATTACTCACCTCACTTTTCTAAGTTTGTCGATGACACCGTCTCCGCTATTAAATCATCCATCGACAAAATCCCCGATGACTATAAGGTCATTCTTCTCTCAATCGTATTTTCGCTTTTAGATATTCAATACCAATCGTGCTCAATGCTCGTCAATTGATTTTTTGTGTGCAGGTAACTGCCAAATTGGCACCGAGTTTTGTTAAGGACATTGGTGCTGATAAGGTGGATTTCAAGTTTAAGAAACCATCGTTTTTTAAGATGTGTGGTAGTTACTCCACACAGTGTCTTGCTAGGCCTGAATTAAATGTGGACCTTATTATAAGGTTACCAAAGGTATGCTATTCATACGAAGCGTATTACTTTTATATAGTATTTATATAATATATATGTGTATGTATGTTAATTGGTTTTAATTTAATTTATTAGTGTTGAGTGTATATTTCGATATTGTAACCGTTTATAACTGTATTTTCTGTTTTGATAGGAGTGTTTCCATGAGAAGGATTATTTGAACTATAGGTACCATGCGAAGAGGTGTCTTTATCTCTGCTTGGTGAAAAAGTATCTGGAGAAATCTCCTTCTATTAGTAGGGTTGAATGGTCTACCTTGCAGAATGAAGCTCGAAAGCCTTTACTGATTGTGTATCCGGGTTCGTACCATGTGTTTGCTTAGCTTTTAAATTTCAATGTCTTTTTATTCTAATACGATATTGGGGTGACTAATGAAGATAATTCCCGCAGCTGCTAAACTTGTTGATGTTGATGGTTTTTTTGTGAGAATTATTCCATCGGCTACGTCTATCTTTAGCATATCAAAGTTAAACCTGAAGCGTAATAATATTCATAATTTGAATAATGGTTTGTACCTTCAACACCTATATTCTGTTTCTTTGAGATTGTTGCTTCTTATTCTGATACATATGTATTGACGATTGATTGTTAATATTCTGAAGGGAGTTCTGTTCAAGCTACACCCAAGTATAATTCTAGTATTTTGGAAGACATGTTTCTAGAGGATACGGAAATCATCAACAATTTTTTTCTTGGATGGAAGGAATTAAGGGAGGCTTTAGTCCTACTTAAGGTTTGATATTAGAATTTCTATAAGGCATTTGCGCATTATGTTAGGTAAAAAACATAAAAAATTACATGGGAAGGGAACACTTATTTTGATGCTGCTCTTTTGTAATTTAGGTGTGGGCTCGACAGAGAAGTTCTATATACGTTCATGATTGCCTGAATGGATTTTTGCTATCCATCATACTGGCACATCTTGCTTCTAGACAACAAATTAGCAAGTCAATGAAGGCAATAGAAATAATTCGCATTACCTTCAACTTCATTGGTATGTATATAGATTCTCCTTTGCTGTTCAGCTTGTTTTATTTAGCACTCTTTGCCATGTTAGGGCACTACAATTGATCTGCTATGAAAGTGAAGCTGCTTACATTTGAGAATTGTGTTTGTCAACATATACATAGTTCCACAATTCTAATTCTTTCAATATGGCACCCATTTGATGCACATTCTTTTATTAAAATGAAAATGCTGGAAAACATTGCTTATTTCTCCCCCTGTACTGATTAATTTTGATGACTAAACAACGTTTGCCTGCCATATTTTGGTATTCTCGATTCATTATCATTGTTTCTGTCAACTAGTATATTTGAATTCCATCAGAAGTGTTACATATACAGATCTTTCCTGCCACACGTCGTTAGGATTTTACTGAATTTCTAGGCAATTTGCTACCGACTAAAAAATCGGCATTGACTGGAAATGGCGGCTTTTTAAAATTGATTTTGATATTTATTTATTATTGTGATTGGTTTTGCAGCCTCTTCAGAGACGTGGAGCCGAGGTCTCTACTTTCCAAAGGAAGGCCAGGGAAATATTACTAAAGAGGTTCAGATCTCTAACCTTTTTTGTCTGCTTTTGTAATTCTATTTTGAATATAATTTGTGTTCATGTTCCATATATGGTTGTTCTGAAATCCAGATCTCTATTGATAGTTTATTTTCCTCAGTGTTGTTAAACAGCAGTGCTATAGCACCATTATATATCACCACTGTTCTGCGATACACTATTTAGTACAAAATGTCGTCGAATAGTGGCATTGTTGCGTAGCGGAATTTGGACAAACCGCTATTTTCCACAATCCGTGATTGACAACACTGATTTTCGTAATGTTTTTTATTTGGATTCATGTTTCATTTATTATTTACCCGTTTTTAATTGATGAAGGGTTGAAAATTTTAAATAAATCATATTTTGGTAAACCGGTAATGCAATATCAAGTGTATGGCCTTTCATTGGCATGTGGCTTTCAATCATTTGCATACAACAGCTCAATCTTGGATTGATGAAATTTTTTCATATGCACCATTTATTAGAGATTTTTTTTTATAAATTTTCATTTATATTCTGATTCCATTTGTAGGAAAGGGTGCAACTAAAAGGGTCATTTCCAGTTGTCATATGTCATCCATCAGGGGCGTTCAATTTGGCTTTTCGAATGTCTCAGAATGGTTTTACTCAGGTATTCCTGGCCAGCACACCAACTTCACTATTTGTTATCCTTTTTAATATTATCTCAAATACTCATTTTGATTATTCATTTGTATATTCAGCTTCAAGACGAAGCTGCTTTGACACTTAAATGCATGGAAAAGTGTAGAGATGGTGGATTTGAGGCAGTTTTTATGACTAAGATTGACTATGCGGTTAAATATGATTATTGTATGAGGTAGTCTTAGCTTTTTTTCTCTTGCCTTTGCTTTTCTTCTTTGTAATAAATACCGTATTGATTCAGATACTGTATTTCATGATGGGTTATTCTGCTTATTCATTTTCATGGTGGTTTGCTTCAAGTTGTAAAAGCTGCACATTTGTTTTATTACATGTTTTTGCTTGTATAGAATAAACTTCAAGGGAAACAAGGACGACCTATATGCATCTGGATTTTGTTTGGATGATGAGTGTTGGAGATTGTATGAGGAGAAAATACATGCTATTTTAGCTAAAGGATTGAATGATAGAGCAAAATTCGTTCGAGTTATATGGAGAAATGCAGAATGCCAGTGGAGTGTGAATGATGTATGGTTTCAAGCATGAATTTTATGCATCTTATTTAAAATCTGCTTCATGTTTTTCCTTATTTTGTTGTGTCTCTGATTGAATTCACAACTTCAGGGCTTGTCAATACTTGATAAAGAGCCCTTGTTCATAGGAGTTTCAGTCAGTAATTTGGAGAAAGCATTTAGAATGGTTGATATTGGTCCAAATGCTGAAAGCAAAGACGAGGTACATTCTTTTGTTCATGTTCACTCTGTTTTTCCTTGTGTTCGAATTTGTGTTGCTTTGCATGCACCACATTCCTTACTCATTATTTCAAGCAGGCTCTTGAATTTAGAAAGTTTTGGGGAGAAAAAGCAGAGCTTAGAAGATTTAAAGACAGTAGAATTGCAGAAAGCACAGGTGAGGCTATATCTCCAGTTGCAATTTATTTATTTAGTTGATCAAGTATGACTAGCATGGCTTTCTTGTCTTGCTGGCCTAGATAAAGTATCCCGATGACTAACTTGGCAATGCCTTTTTCTCTTATGTAGTATGGGAATGTCAGAAATGGGAAAGGCATCTGATTTTGAAAAAAATAGCCGAGCATGTGCTTAGTCGGCATCTTTCTTTCTCCAAGGAAAATATTGTAGTAGTTGTGGATCAACTTGATTTCTCTTTGGCTCATGGTGCTGCAGGTAACAATCTTATCTATTCTCCCATTTTTGACCCCTATGCTTTTATTATTAACATCTGCTGTTCTTTTGAAATGATTAATACACAGATCCTATATCACACTCTGGAAGTTTGATCGAGGCATTTGATGTTCTATCAAAGCGTTTGCGTCTTATTGAAGACCTCCCTTTGAAGGTGTCTAGTGTACAGCCTTTAGACTCTGGTAATTTACTCACCTGAACAAACATTTATTTATTAAAATATGTACTCTTCAAAGGTTTTCTTGTATTACTTTTTAATGTCTTTTTTGTCAATGCTTGCGGTGTATTATTATAAACTGAAACTGAGAACATTTTTGCCAAAGAAAAAAATGCCAGTATAAGGATGTTTAAGTGCTAAATGTTGAATTCATATACAGCATTCAGGTTTACATCAGTCTTCCCTCCTGAACCTCATCTTCTAGCTAATGAAAAAATTGAGTCTCTCAGACTGAATAAGTTGGTTCCATCATGCATCCAACCACTAGAAATTATGATTCAGGTATGACTTTATGCTCTAGTGGTGTTTAATGAACTGACCTATGTACAGAAAAATTAAGGAGAGCTTATTTTTTGCTCTTTACAGCTGGAAGGTTCTGGGAACTGGCCAATGGATGAAATTGCAATTGAAAAAGTAAAATCTAGTTTCCTTATTCAAATTGGAGAAAGGTGGGAACTTACGCCCTTTATATGTTTTAGTATCTTGTTGTTTTTTATTGTTTAATATGACATGATTATGTTATTATGGCAGTCTTCAAAAGAAGTGGGGGATGACATGCACTGCAACTGAGGATGATGTGGATGTGTTAATGTCAGGATATGCATTTCGTCTTAAAATTTTGCATGAGAGGGCCCTTAGTTTACTCCAAGAAAGTATGGTTTCCACATCTTGTATGATTAAATGATGATTTAAATGGAAATGCCACTTCTGAGTTTCACTTATCAAACCATTTTAATATGCAGTTGGGAATGATCAACAAACCCGGGTACATTCTGCAGACAAGAAACTTTTTATTCGTAGTCAACATGCTAGCATGATCAATGGACTACAAAGTCGTTACCCAATTTATGGACCAGTAGTTAGGTGAAAGTTGAAAAGTTTCTATGCCAAGTTACATTCCGTGTATAATCCAATGTAACTCATAGGTTTCTTATTTGTCTACAGACTAGCAAAACGTTGGGCTGCTTCACATCTATTTTCTGCCTGTTTGGTAGAGGAGGCCATTGAGTTATTGGTTGCATACCTCTTTCTTAATCCTTTGCCATTCGATGCTCCCTGCTCGCGGATCACCGGGCTCTTAAGGTGTGCTTCCTAATTATTGTTACTCATTTACTCAGAAGATATGGGAATTATTTACTGTCTTACTAAGCAAGAGTAAGTGCACTCTTTAAACCTAATTTTCTTGAGGGAGTGTCTTAAATCTCATTACCGCATTTAATGTGGCCATTCCCTTAAGTGGTTTCACAACTGGGTGTGAAGTTGGGACTGAAAATTACCCCAAGAGGCCAAAACTAAACATCAAAATTTCAAAATATGGTTATTGATTTGTACATATTGTAACACTTTTTATTTCATTGACAGGTTTCTGCAGTTGCTCTCAAACTATGATTGGACTTTTTCTCCATTGGTTGTTGACATAAATAATGACTTGAGTCAAAGTGATGCAAAAGAAATAAATGTAAGTTGTGTGTCTAAGTGCATAATTAACTAAAAACTTGTTGATTTCTTTTTAGTCTGTTATTTTTCAAGGCTTTGCCCCTTATGAGTATAAATAAAAAAAGTAAAACATGTTGATAATGTTTGTCTTAGGAAATATTTGTTTTTGATGTATGGATTTTCAGGACAACTTTTTGCTAAGAAGAAAAGGACAGGGAGAGAATGGGCAAAATGTTGGGCCAGTGATGTTCTTGGCTACAGTTTATGATAAAGCATCGGAGGCTTGGACTGGATTATCACCTAGTGTTCTGGTTAGTTCTTTAAATTGGATATAATTTGGGTTTTACTTTGTTCAGATATTTTTTTTGTAAGGCCTGAAGTTTCTTTGTGTTTGTTACTTGCAACTCTGTCCTCACTCTGGCTTTTATTCACTAAATTCTTGGAATAATTTTCTAAAATATATAATATTACCTGGGTGCATGGCTGTCTTTAAGTAACAATAAATTGCTAGTGATAATTTCCAAAACAGTTGGGGTTCAGTAAAAGTTAAGCATACCATTGTTTTGAACCTTTATGTCAATATTTCAATGCTGTTTAATCCAGCGACTGCATGCCAATTGATAACTAATGAAGTATTTGTTGCATTGTAATGGATTGTTAACAGGAACTTAAAAGGTTAGTTGCTTATGCCCGAAGCAGTGCAAATTTGTTGACGAAACTCGCATTTCAGGAGGAGATTGGTCCCTATAGATGGGAGGTAAATTGAGCACATTTTTCACTCATGTGTTTCAAAAACTTTGAGTTGTAGATGAGAATGAGATTTCTTTTAAAAGCCTAACGAATTTTTCAAATCTTGCTGCAGTGCCTTTTACGAACACCCTTAAACAATTACGATGCAATCATTGTTCTCCACAAGGAAAAACTTGCGTATCCTCAAAGGCTTCTCTTCTCATCAGAAGTTGATCACGGTATAGTTCTTATTAGCTGGTTTAGAAAATTATACAGTCGTATAATGGTTCAAGGGTGAGGGTGAAATATCATTAGTTAACTGTGATAACTATTTCTAGCAAGACTACAATTTTATTAACCACAGCAGGTTTTTCTATGGTTTTTCTGTGTGTATGGTAAAATATATGATGACATTATATAGAATATTCTGATCTACTAAACAATGATGACAAGGATAACATTACTTTCAGTATGCTAAGAACTTTATATACAGTCTGACCTTTCCCCTCACTTTATCTTCACTTTCACAACCTTTATTAATAAAAGGATATTCTCATTGGAAATGTTATCAGGAACACAAGTTGCTAAAGGACATGCTGGCAAGTGCTTCCAACCCTTTTTGTTGCCTAAAGATTTGAAGGGTAGGCCAGAGGAACTTAAAAAGAAGTTGCTGGTAGACTTCGATCCATCAAGGTGCTTTATCAGAGATTTAGAGGTATGGAAATGATTTGATGTTTGAACATAGTGGTGTTGTTTCCCTCTGTCAGTACACTCTTTGCTAATTTAGATATCCTCATTTTTTAACTTGCAGAAAGAGTTCTCCACCACATTCCAGTTATGGCGTGATTCTCTCGGAGGTGACGCCATTGGCCTAACGTGGGGGAAATCCTGTTCTTCCAAGGTACACAAATTGTGTTTATATTGTTGATGTTGATTTAGTGCAAAGCATGTTACGAATTCTTAATATACAAATCTAATCAAATGGATCTTCTCATCACTGTTTTTTTCTTTCTTTTCAAAGAAGCGGAAGCAAGAGGAAGTTGTTGAGGAAGGATATGACCCTTGCAAGGTGCTAAAAGCCGTTGGTGAAGTCGGAAAAGGGTTTGTGAGGAGTATATATTTTCTCAAGCCACCAAGGGTCACAAACTAATGTAGTTTCTGTTACTTATCTGTAAATGGAATTTTTTTGACTCTAGTCAATTTGATTAATTAGAAAAGTTTTGTGAGGAAGATTAATTAGAAAAGTAACTTTAATTAACGCGGAGAACACAGTTGAGAGCACAAGAGTTTTGTAGAATGGTGCATGTATTCCCACCTCCGTAGGTCGACAGCCCAAAAAGAATTCCATATTCTTATTGTAAAGCTGATATAGTGTTGCATAAATTGTACGTTATTATTCACGTGTTTTTCAGTTTCTAATAGAGATAAATTGAGTATATGTTCTTTTATGACGAAAAGGAAGATGCTGAAAGTTGCAAAAAGTTAGTGCTAATACGAATGCATAAGCGAAACTTGGCATGATCTTTCCTGATATTAACCCGTGCCATATTTTCTGATATTACGTCGAGTTAATGGCTATCTATGAATTAGTGTTTTCCGCATTGAGATATATTTCGTGCTAAATAGTATCATTTTATAAGATATGATTAACAGTTTGGAAAAAGAAATGTGGTGGGAAAATAAATTTATTTTTGATTAATTCTGTTTAGTAATGGATATTAGAGAAAATATATCTCGTTATTTAGGCTCCATTCCTCTTAGAACTAGAGTGTTAAATAAAACATATAAAAATAAAAAGAAGATAGAACATATTCCTCGGGTTGTTTGTTTCAAGGTTGTCGCAAGCATTCTCGGGAGAGAGGGGATATAACATCTCCATGTTCAGTACAAATTTGTAAAAATTATTCTCAAATATCATTTATTCATAGGCTTTACACATGAATTCTCGGTTTTATATTCCATGTTAGAGGATGAAAATCTTTTTTTCCTAAGAAAATATAATGAAAGTATCATTAACTATGCTCTATTTTTAACTATATATTTAAAATAAATAATTTAAATAAGTTTCTAGGAATATCAAGAACTTACATTTGCGAGAGAAATATTCCTAGTAACAAGTTCATAGGAATAAATTTTGTGTTAGTAAGGATAGTTCGATTAATAAGGAGTTGACTCATATGTTAAACATAATTTTTGTTGACACATCATAGATGAAAAATCTATAAATATCTCTACTAGCATTCTTTAAACCTTGAGATTTGTTTCGGTGAATCCTTAAAATCTTACTCGTCTAAACTTTCAATTGAAAGAAAAAGTCCACTTATTTTCTTTTGTTATTTATTGGACAATACTCTTTCTGTGTCTCACAATTCATAGCATTTTTTCGGATTCTAGGATTCAACAATGAAAAAAGGAAATTCAATAGTAAAAAAGTGAAATTTAATAACGGTATCAAAAACTCCAATTCAATAATACTTTTTACACATTTTAAATAAACATTGAAACTGAATTTACAACCACATTTCTTATTTCATTAAGGCTATTGACCATAAGCTTTGTTTCCCTGCTCCAAATGGAATGAACAAGCTGTGTCTTTTTTTTTGTAAGCAGCAAAAAGTTTTGAATGGGCTTTGGGTTGTTGTTAATTTAAGAAGGGCCTGCACTCAACCTCATACAACGCGGTTGGTAAAAATAAAATCTTTCTAGAAACATAATAATGATATCTTCTACGGTTCTTGCAGCCAATAGGACACAGTGAGTGTTATTTCTTAACAATGTTTTTATGCTTAACATAATTATTATTATTGTTATGTCTCTTCATTTCATCACAATAATAGCTCGCATATGTTTTTATTTTTTATGTTGATGTTTTTCTTTTTCCGCTGCCAGTTATTTTCTTCACACTAGGCATGTTATCTATAACATCTATGCTATGCACACAAACTATTTGTTTTATATATCTTTCTAGTTTCCTCTCTTTTCCATTTTCCTTTTATTTCTATATGTGTTCTCGTATCAATAACTGGGTTGAATTGCACACGAATTTATGCTTGTGATGTAAAATTCAGAGGTAAATTTGAATTTTGAAGTGTGGAAGCGAGTGTGAGAGAGTGGTGCATGGAAAATGTTTGTAAACAAGTATGCTTGAACTTGTGTTGTGGCGTGTAATTCTGACCAAGAAGCTAAAAGTTATCTTGGTGATGAATCAAAGAACACATAGCCTATTTGAATAAACAACTTATAGGATAAAGGCATATCGTATCTTATCATTGCTTATGTATAAGCTATTTCTAAATCAAATGATAAATTAAAGTCACACTGTTCTCATATAAATAAGCTATAAGCTATATTGGAGAGCTTAAGGAAATAAGCTGAAAATAACTTGTAAACATGTCATAAGATGTTTTCATAAACTCTTCCTTTCCTGTAACTGCTTTGTGACTGAAGATCCCGTGTTTGAGTATAAGCTTGTCTACAATAGATCCTTGAAGATAGTGTCATGTCAATTTAGTGCTAAGTTTATTTTTATTATTAGATATTCCAAAAATCTTAATGGGAAAATTTTTCCTTTTATATTTATTTTGATTGATGGTAACTGGATTAACTTTTTGTCGGATGTTGGTAAGAATGGATTCAAACAGCAAGCAGACTAATGAAAAATTAATAGTCAAGCCAGCATCAAGGGTCACATTCTGCCAAAGAAAGAAATCTGGGAATGGGAGTTTTATGTCTAAATTAAGAAATCACTTTGATGAATTTATTCATGCATCTGTTGATGAACACAAGACATGCTTGAGAAACACAATTCAAAAGGTATATTTTCTACTGTGGATGTATGTATATATCTATGAAGCCTCTGTTTGTGTCTTTGTGATGCTCACAAGTGATCTATTGTATTTTGTTTGAAACAGATATTTAAAGCTTCAACAAATTTTGGAAAAAACAGTGAAAACGCAAACGAAGGTGAAAATTCGGTACAACTTCATTCATCTACAAGGAACTAGAATGCTTTTCTGAATTATCAGTAGATGACAGGAGTATTGTGAAAGTTTATATTATATAGTAAGACCACGGAACACTTGATTTACTACATTTATTATGTTTCACTACGAAGTAGTAATCAGAAAGTACTGTCCTGTCATTTGACTGATTGTCTTTCCTCAATGTTGTCAAATAGCAGCTATAGAATAGCGGACAAATCGCTTTTGTTTCGCGATATACTATTTAGTAAAAAATTTGTCAAACAGAGGCTATTAAGGCTCACTACCACTGTATCATAGCAAAATTTGAACACACTACTATTTTCTGTGATCTTTGATTGACGATGCTGGCTCCCCTTTCGTAATGTCATTAATGCATACAATTGTTTAAACCACTTAATGTATAACATTCAAGTGGGACTTTACAGTTACATGTGATTATCATAAAGTTTGTATCTGTAGTTAGCATTATAAACTTATTCAGTATTAACTTTCTCCTTGTTTGTAGAAATCCAATCCTCTTATGAACTGTTTGAAATTAAATGCTAAATTTGTAAGAATAGAAAGTTGCTTATCCCTCATCATAGAAAATGAGGCACGATGGAGAATGGTATTCATAGAGTGCTAGAGGAATTAATTACAGACACCTAAAAAAAAGAGTTACAATGTAAGAGTTACTAGTCAATGCTCCTAACTGTTAAATGACTTTTAAGAAAATGGTGTTCAATAGAGTTCCAAGTTCCTCAGCCTGCACATAATTTGCAACAAAAAAGAAAATGGTTAGCAAACAGACAGAAAATATAATCTGGTCACTAGTCCAGTAGAAGATATTCGTTAGAATAAAAAATATATCTTTGAAGCTTGCAAATATATGGATTCTTGGATTTAGCTGTTGTGCTATGTACAGTAAAATTTATGGATGAAAGTTCAACAACTGATGCTATTTGCATCAAGTTATATGCATCTCTTCACAGTTTTGGCATTGTTTAATTAAGAGGTAGGGTAGGCAACCAGCTTTTGCTAAGAATTTCAAGAAGCACTCATGATTCATGGAAAAAGAATATTAGAATCTTGCATTAACCATGAGGTTTTTATCAAGACCTTATAACATGTAAGTAAAAATTAGTTTCTACATCTCAATATGAATAAGTTTGTAAGGAATTTTCTGTAAGTGGACAAATAAATTTATTTTAATTGAGAAATTCCTATAAACATGAATTTTCATTTATGTTCTGAGGAAGTAAAGGATTAAAAGTAGCTTTCAGGAAGCATTCCCATCCCACTATAGGGGCACTGTCATTGGAAAATTATTGTATAATAACAGTAATTAGGGAGCTTATATTTATCAGAAAATGTTAGTTTATTGATAGAAGAACAATTCTATTTATGGAGGTTGTTGAAAGTATAATTTGTTTTAACAAAGGGGTTGGGTAGCTCAACAAGTTTCGAGCTATAGGTTGTAGGAGAACATAGAGTATAATTTGTTTTGACTGAGGAGTTAAACTAGCAGAGTTCAAATGTTGATGAAGGAAAAAATACTAATATAACAACTATTATGTTAATATTTGTCTATAAAAAAAATATTTGTTTTGACAATGTTGTTAATGGGGACTCAGATCTGTTACCTTTAATTTGTACTACCGATGTTTATTTTGCTGCATCCGGTATTTGTCTTGTAAGTTGGCAGGGGAACTTTGCCTGACTCAATGTTTTTGATGTCCTCTTGAAGAATCTCATATTGCTTTTTGATTTCCACTTCAGTTGTCCCTCCAACAAACATGGCTATATTGTACCAACGGTCAGAAGTTTCCTTGTCATAAATTGCCAAGGCATTTTCAAATAGTTTGTTCTTCTTGGTTGTCCATTGTAGATTGGAGTTAGGAGAAGAGAGCATGTTGGATGTTTTTGATGTCATTGCAACACAAAATCAGCAGAGGATTTTAGATGGAAAGAGAGAGTTGTTAGGTTTATATTGACCTAACTCATCTTTATATAAAAGTTTATAAGTTGACGAGTGTCACTAATGAATATGCTCTTATAACATTAAATTTATATATTCGTTTAATTCATTTTCACATAATTGTGATATTAAGTTTTTCTGATAAGATTTAATCATTTGGCAACTAGTGACTAAATTAGAAAGAATCATTTACTATAATAAGGAAGTGAATGCATGAGAAATCAATAGGTGGAAGGAAGACCGAGGGAAACACAAGGAACTAGGAAGCTAGCAAATAGTGTGAAATATTATAAGTACACTCAATTCAAGAGATAACACTGTGAAACTAGTCATTGGTGTGTCATTTAAACTATATATGGTAAGTTTCCAAGGTGTGCAACAAAAAGTACATGTTATAAAATCTTATCCTTATATAATAATATATTAATATGATGATTGTGCAGCTCGTACATTAGCAAGAGGGATTACTTCTAAAGAAAAACTTTGCTACTTCCTTTTTTAAGTCTAGTGGTTTAGATTAGAGCATATTCATCTTCAATCTTCAGTAATGAACATTTGAGGATCTTAATTTATTTTTAATGGGTCCTATTTTTAATTTTTTTCAATGACAAAGTTATGTAATTAATTATTATATTTATATTTTTTCTCTTTTATTCGTTTCAACTAACGTCTTCTAATTCTTTAATCTTTAACTTAAATCTGTTAAACTATCCACCTTTTATATGTCTAACAGCCGTAAAAACTTAACAATTATTTACTCTTACAATGCAACTCATTGAAGATTTAAAATGAATCTTACAAGATTCTGCTCTTAAGAATTCTGGTATATTAATGTGGATATTACCACGAATTTTGTTAAAATAATGAAAAAAAGGTTTCCCAGTGAGCTTAGCAGAAGAAAATTATTACCAAATTATTAGTGAAAATGTATAATAAGACTGTAGTTTCATAAATATATACTAAATATAAACAGGGTTTAGGAAAATCTCCAATTAGATATATTACGTTATCAAATCATAAAACTCAACAAGTGTGACTCAGTTAGTTAAGCAACACTAAACTTATAGGAGAGAAACGTAATTCGATTACCGCAAACACATTATTTGGAAGGGGTAAAAAGTTGTGAACCCTAAGCACTCAAACAAAAATTAGTCTCATCATTATTTCTAAAGATCAAAGCTTGTAGAGATACTCTATGGAGTCACTAATTAAATATCTTACCTTGATTATGAAAATTTCCTACTAAAAATATTATCACGTTGTAATATTATCTCTGAAACTTTTATATGAAAAATATGTTTGTAGGTTTATATCAAACTTGTTTAAACTATGAATATATAACCATTTATCTTTAAAATAATTTGTATATATTGTTGGTATATTTTTTCACATGCATTTAATCAAGTAGTATCATACAACTATTTATAGTAATATTTTAAAAATTAACACAACAAAGTGGTATTATAGTTTGATTTGATTATATACATATGTATATTAATGCATATCAATTAAATCAAAACAATATATAATAAAAGCTAATTGATTTTTTTTCAAAGAATTTGTTAAAGTTGTATTTTTTTTTTTTTGTTGAAAAAATTAAAGTTGCATCAAACGTAGATTTTGACCGACTCAGACTACTGCTTTGGGAACCAAATATCTGCCAAGATAGGTAAAAAAAAATGCAAAAAACATAATAATAAAAAAAGGTCCCACCGAGATTTGAACTCGGGTTACTGGATTCAGAGTCCAATGTCCTGACCACTAGACCATGGGACCTGTGGATGTTAGGATTTTTTGTTTGATTGATTATAATAATGTAATAACTTTAATAAAATTTCGAATGTAACTATCGTCATGATCATTGGTCACCCAACTACTATCATTTTTATGGAATTAATTTTATAGAAAATACTATTATTTATTTTGGTAATAAAGATAACAATTATACAAATTAAATGAAACGTAATTATATGGTGTTTTGAATTTTTTATTTTATTGAATTTAAATATCTTGTTACAAAAAGTAAAAAATTGTCCATTTATAATTTTTTTTCTTTCTAATATATCATTTTCAAATAAAATTTAATATAAAATTTTCGTTTTTGTTCAACTTATAAAATAAAATTCTAAATGCCTTATCTATTCTACATATGTCCAAGTTCATAAACAAATAGATTTGGTGTGTGTTTATTGAAAGAAATTAAAGATGATACTCTGTTAGTGTAAAATTATTTTATATTGATAATCAATTATAATGTGTGAATTCATAAAATAGGCGTGAAACTTCCCTTTTTTAGTTTTTCATTTGTGTTGTCAACTTGTGATTAGTTTTCCGTGCAAAACAAATTTACATTGAAGTTGCACCATCTTTAATCTCTTAGTTAAAATACTGAGTGTAAATACTTTATCAATCAATGGGTGTGTGTTATGTAAATATTTCTTGAAGAGGTGAGTACAATTTCTTTGGTATATGTTGGGTTCCACTTTGTTGACAAAAAAAAATGTTTGGTCCCACTTCTGAAACAAGTAAAATTAATTTTAGAATTACCATCACTATTTATTTTTACAGAAGTTTGTTTAGGAGGGAACAGATCCTTCTTTCGAACAGAAGTTGCCGTCACTACTATGATATTAGAGATTAGTTTAACAACTATACACGTGACAATTGTAGAAATCAAGAAAAGAACAACAAATTTGGTGCAAAAATTGAAAATATCTGATACAAGCAGGGGATGAATCTTTACACAAGATTCAAAATACAGCACTAAGCCTAGCCATTACTTGGCCGTAGTTTAAGATTAGGAATAATAGAACACTAAACTTAGCCATTATTTGGCCATAGTTTAAGATTAGAAATAATTGACCATATCCAATTTATCACTGTTTTTTCAATATATAATAGATATTGAACTTTAAGTTTGACATTTTAAAGCAAAATAGAACACTTTTTGTAGAAAAATAGTAACAATAATACTACATATCACGGTAAAAAAATTGTAATAAATAATAATACAACAACGAGGGGGAAAATCGGCTCTCTTCCAGGGCTAAAAATAAATACCTCTGTAACCCAATATTTACAATCACAAGAAAACAAATGAGTAACACATCTCGCTCTTTACATATCAAATCTCACTTTATCAATCTGGAAAGAAACAGGCTTCAAACAAGGTATCTGAACCATCAATTGGTATGGCCTTTCAGTTTCATTTTCATCTCTTCCTTAATTGAGAACCTTTGGCCACTGCTTTCATATTTTGAGAATCTTTAAAACAGACGAAGTGCACGAGAGTGCTCCCATTGGGGTAGACAGCAAAAACACTAGTCCCTATTTTCTTACGGCACAGAGAACACATGCTATCGCTGGTTACCTTCACAACTGCTTTCCTCTGACTATACAGCTCATCTTTTACCTGTGCAAAGCAATTTGAATCATGCTAGTTGCTCACAAAACAGACGTACTTGAAATTCTAAATATGCATCTGTTGCATCCAACAGTACAAGTCATGATTTTGTATGGTAAATCCATTCAGAAGCAGGAAACTACCTAGTATTCATTATAGCCACCCATCGTACAAATTCCCCCTAAAATATTAAATAGATGAAATTTTCATTCTTGGGTACCTGAAGGTTCTCGCTCTGTCTCAAGCTCTTGATCACTGAACAGTTACGGTACATTTCACTAGATTTTCTCAAAAGAGGCCCAATAAATGAAATCAAATCCTGCAGATTACAGATACACTTCTTACCAGACTGAATAAACTATAAACTAAAAATTTCATAAAAATATAAACCTACTCCTAACAGAAAAAATTCCTAAGAACATCAGTTAGAGCAGTAAAGGTGCAGCAACAAGTGGTGGTTCCCAACTTACCTGCAACTTAGTCTCTCTTGGTAAAAGTTTAAGGGCCTGAGCTCCATTTATTCTATCCCACCTTCGGCTCAATAGATCAAGGACCTCATCAAGCATGATAGTAGAATCACCCTCATTTTCATCCGCATCACCATCACTCTTGCTACTATCAGTGCTGCTCGAACTAACTTTTGTGTCCTCTGCACCTTCAATCTCAGCAATTTTCTTCATTCCTCGGCCTCCTTTGCTTTTTACAGATGCTGCACCAACTCTAGACATAGATGAATTTTGCTGGGATAGTAGATTTGTAATTCTCTTTTCAAAGCTTGCTGTGGTCCTTCGAGGATTCAAAAAGATTTGCAGAAGCAATAGGTATATGTTGTTAGAATGTTTTACAGATGGCTGATGCGTAGATTCGTACACCCGATCACAATAAGACAAAGCCAATTCTGGAACATGAAGCTACAAATGAAAATTGAAAAGTAATTATTATCAGTGTTATTCGTTAGTTTAGAAACCAAGATTTATATGACAGTGCCACACTTGTATTGTACATCTAAGAATGAACTTAAGTGCAATTGGGATATCAGAAAATGACTATATCAGAGAAACTCCCATCAGAGTAAACAGATAATAATATGATATATACACAATATACCTTATGAACATACAGAGATAATGCCAATTCATGTTGGTTCATTTTTCCCAACAATATCGCACGTTCTTCATATAGAGCATCTTGAGGAAGACGTTTCAGCAGAGCTTCTGGATTGTATCCAGATATACCTTCCAAAGCCGACAATAATTTTTTCCTAGTTGGGGTATAAGCTTTCTCATCCCAATTTTGTTGAGCATTTATGTCGGCATGCCAATCGAGGACTTCAGATAGGTAGATGTTTACCTACATTGCAGATTACTGTAAGTAAATAAAGAATTCTCTCTTATTATTAATTATTAATCATACATAAAACATGTTGACAATAAAGCAGCCTGAAAACATCACCAAGAACCTTATCCAAAGCTTTCAAAAGCTATTGTCATGAAATAACCCGACCCTTCTCCATAACCAAAAGTAAACCAAAATAACTGATTCATTTCTCAGAGCCTTTAAATAAGATGCAAGAGGTCCTCACCATTTCATTTTGCAGATTGCCAGATATGGCATTCTCATTCATTGCAAGCATGAGCTCCAAGTACCTAGCTTGCATGTTTGGAGAGTGCTGCTTCAAATATGAATTCACCATATCTGCTGGTATATTTCCGGACAGAAAAAGCTCAATAGTTTGAGATGGACAGCTCTCAAGAACAAGCATTGAGAATTCCAGAACAAGTATGGGGTCTGTCCCACATAGCGGCTGCATCAAAAACCCACCAAATCAAAAACTTCACTGAGTTGGAGGGTACGAGTCTTGTGGCAAACTTAAATTCATGCAATATGCAAATTGAATATATTTTTCTAATTAATCAGTAAGTGAACACACCGACAACACTTTCCAGTACAGCTAGATGCAGAGAAAAATAACTGAATTAGCCAAACAGGGAAGAGCTAAAAGAATTCCTTAACTCATGTAAACATATCAATGCCACAGACTATCAAATTTCATCCAATCTAGACTATCAAATTAAGCAAAAGAATAATACCATCATTTGATCTCCATTTATACACGAACCTAATGTTAATAATACACCGAATAAATATGCCAATTTTTTGTGAACTGTGGACTTACTCTATCTGATTTCAGATTATAGGATATCATACATTCAGACATTACTGCTTCCAAACTCCTAAGAACCAACCCAAATCAATTCCTTAGTCTTTAAGTCAGCAACAAATTTAGCTAATGCCAGCCCTTTAAAATTAACAAGAAAAATATGAAATGTTTCTAAAAGAGCTACCTTGAGATACTTAACAATGTCCTCAGGCTTGAACCTTTGTATAATTTCAGGCTGACCGGATCTTGACTCTTCCACCAACTTGTGAAGAAGTTCAAGAGCTTGCCGGTGTAATGAGTTGCATTTGTAAAGTTCTAATAAAGCAACATTAAGGTTGCCTTTTCGAATTATTTCTTCACATATTTTCATATCGCAGTAATTAACACCTCTCAGTAATTCCAAAGCCGCTGAAGACTGTCCAGTAAGAAGCAACGCTTGGAGTAGAGCAGTATCTAATATTGAAGCCATCTCCCTAGCTCCAGAACTAACCGACATATTACCACGCCCCTGGCGCCAATAATTTCAAAATGATAACTTCACTGACAACTTGATAAATAATAAATTATTATATGATTAAACTAGTTTGGTATTTCAAAAAAAGATCATGTGTTCAACGGTGTGTGTGCATGCAAACGTGTGCGCTTGTGTCTATTTGTCAATAAACCTTTACATGGGCAATAACACTAACCTAGTTGGCCCTCCAACTGAAAGGTGGAAGTTGCAAGTTTTACAAAAGTTAACCCACAAACATTGTCATCACACATTGGAGATATATTAAAAAAGGAACAAAAAATAAAAAACTAGTTTGTTTCACCTTGTTTGTTTTCTTAAACCGAGTGTAGGATGCAAAGTTATTCCCAACTGCATCTAAAACAACTTCTTCAGTTCCCTCTGCAGTAGCCTTCTCAATAAAACTACTTCTCTTCTTCTGTAAATATTTTATAAGAGCCATAAGCATATTATGGTTTGTTTTTTTGGATTCAAGTGCTGCATTCTCGTCCGACAGTGAGGGTTCCATATCATCTGACACACCTGATGAAACTCTGGGGAGATAGGAAACATCCCCATCAATATCCAACTTCTCTGGCTCATGAACAATGGTTGTCTTTGGAAGTATAATGGATGGATAAAGAGAAAGCACATAGGTTATATCTACTTGAGATGCCAGAAAATGTTCCATAGCCTCCTCATAGCTCCCATTGTCAAACAGATAGTGGGCATATCTGTAACAACATGACACAGACACATTCAACAGCCCTTTCAGAAAAATGCAAGGCAAGTAATGCTTAATATGTTAAGCTTGATGTAATTTATGAAAGGCAAAATCTTCCACTAAACAAAGTTACAATTATTATCACTATTGTATCATTGTAATGAACTTAACGAGCATTACAAATTTCTTTTTCCGGGTTTACATTAGTTATCATGATCATATTGATACATAGGGGCTCAGAATTAGGATGAACTTGTTAATCAAAGGTGTTCAATTCAAGATGGGAAAATTGTCTAGTCTGTTTATTTCCAAAGAATAATCTCATAATGGCAAATAACCTTATATGAATTGATCCCTCCTTTGCAGCACGGAGACTTGAATCTTCAGGTGGAAGTAGCTTGCACAATGACAAGGCCTCTTCAAAGTTGCCAGAAGCAGTTAGTTGGACAATCTGCAATGGAATATTGATATCCTTAACTTCTAAATTACAAATGAGACACAAAAGTAAACAATTTTGATACTTGGTAGGGTAAAATGAAGTGACATGATTCACTGCTTTTCCATTTCCAATAGTATCCGAAATAAGAGTGTGGCAATATGTGTCTATCATTTAACACTATTTGCAATACCTGGGCTCCAAGAGGAACAGGGAAGAGACCATGAATAGAATTATCCAAAGCAAGTATCACAGAATTATTGCTTTGGCAAAGATGACGAACGTTACGAAGAACAATAGTTTGTATCAATGGATAAGGATCTCGAAGAGATCGAATCTGCAAAACAAAGGCCATATTATAGCATATATATACACACCCTTTCACAACAAGAAAAGTGAAGATTGTTCCCAAACAGTCAGTTACCTCCACGAATCTGGGCAGTAAAGCTATAGCATACGGCTTCTGAATCACAACTTCCAAAGGGGCCTCTGACCAACAAATCCGGCCTTCATGAATAAGTTTCCCATTTTGATCCACAAAGACCCCAATGTTCTCCTAAAATATGCATCGACAAAACAAATTACTTCCTCTAACCTAACAAAACAAGCAATGAAAACAAAAAAAACCACACACACAAACAACATACATACAAATTCAAAGGGAATAATAATACCTTTCCAAGAAGCAGCTCTCCAGAGGGAAGAGGCACAACTAAAGGCGGCGCTAGTCTCCCAGAAGTAAAAACCTCAGACAAAGCACCGTTTGATGCATTCAGAATCACATATTCCCTTCTAATCCCCAAACATATATTCTCCCCACACCAACTCATGGACTTCACCACATCCGGTACACCAAGCTCTTTCACCTCCACAAATCCCCTACCACCTACGTCCACAATTTCAGTTTCAACTTAAATTCCAGTTTCAAAGTCAACTTCAATTTTCAATGAAAACTTCAATCATCAATGACAACTTCAATTTCAACTTAAATGTCAACTTCCATTTCAATTTCAACTTCAATTTAAATAATCATAGCAAGACCTTCATTTATATTCTATCTATCTACAACGGAATTAAGAGAGAGAAGGAATTATTACCATCGTGTCTAAAAATACAAACGCGCTTCTGCCTCGCGAAACAGAGGAATCCTCTTCGATCATCCCAGCAAAAGACGTTAGCACCTTTAGCTTTGGTGATAACCGCTATAGTTTCCAAACTAGGTAGCCTATGGAAAGCAATGGATTCAGAGAGCGACAAAAGGAGCTCTCTCGATTCCACCACTTCCATTGAAACAACAGGTTTCTTCGTAAAACCAACAAGGCTCTTCTCAAGCACGTAGGGTTTAGAACGATCGGAGGATTCAGTTTCCGGCGAGTAAATTCGGAGAGATCCATCGGAGTAACCGAGTAAGAGTTTTGAACCGTAGGATTCGATGGCTTCGATCTTGCCGTTTGTATCGGGAATAAGTTGTAAACAATCGTACGCACTGTGCACCATTTTGATTCCACCACTGCGTTCTTAATTCCACATTTTTGTTTTTTTTTTTTGGACTTGAAGCTTACTTGTTCTTACTCTTTCAAACCCAGAGACACTGTTAGAAGGTTGGTTTCAATTTCAATTAAATTAAATTAATTAATATAATAAATGAATAAAAATAAAATGACAATAGTATTTATGAAAAACAAAATTAATATAAGAAATAGAAATAAATTAGTTAATTTAATATAAGAAATTGATAAAAATAAAAATAGATAATTAATATAAGAAATTGATAAAAATATTGGTCCCGGCGGGGCTCGAACCCGCGACCTTCGGCTCATAAGACCAACGCTCTAACCAACTGAGCTACGGGGCCTTGTTAACATAAAAGTTATAATTATTAGTATGAGCCAGATGATTCATTTATTTATGATTTTAGAAAGTCAAAACTAGTCACGCATTAGAGGATGAGCAGAGTTGGTAATCACAAATCACGCCAATTGCATCCACTTGCCCGCCAATACCGACTACAACCTTTTTGTTTGGAAATTGCATCCACTTCATGTGATTCGCTCGTGTTACTAAAAGGTTTAAGACAAGTCCGTATAAAATATAAATTGAGTTTTTAATGAATATATTAACCTAAGTTTGCTGATAAAAATAATTAGAATTAAAAAAAGTTGGTTGATATAATCTTTCCCCTTGTTTTTTAATATGCAAAATTTAAATATAATAATTTATTTTATTTACATATAACGTTTAAGCCATTTATTCTAAAAGAAATTAAGTCTAGACCAAGTTAAGAAACATCACTAAAAATGAAAATTGAAAGTCATAATATATTATAGTTAAAATCATCCACGGCGAAAGAGATAATGAAAACTCACTAGTTAAAACAAATAATAATAATAATAATATATCATAAAACGTTAGTCTATCGACACAATGATCCTATTGACAATAAATATGAGATGAATCGAAGATATATGACGAGTTGAATTAGACAATTTCATCACAAATTTCAAAGATATTAAATAATAACGACAATGTTGCAGAAAACTAGAATGATCGGACAACAGTTACACTCAAAAAAGTTTAATTTAATTGCAGTTTTAGTTCATTTATTTTTACTAATTCATAAAATTGATTATCGTATTTTAAATTTAAAAGTTTTGGTCACTCTATTAGATTTTTTAACTAAAAAAAGTGATGTGATATAATTAAAATAACACGACATACAATTTTGTAACGTAAAATCATCTAAATGTATTAATTATTTATATGGTATTAATTAAAATACAAAAAAATGAATGATTTCATAATTTCAAGCCGATGTTTTTAGATGATTTTATTGTAATTTGTTGATATTAATTATTTAATATTATCTATTCATAACTCACGTCGTTTAACGCGTGTCAAATTACTATTTTTTAGTTAAAAAATCACAAAAATTGATCAAAATTGACAAATTAAAAAAGGAAATCAATTTCACACATTAATTAAACATTAGTTAAATTAAGAAAATCAAAACTACCATTAAGAAAAAAAAATTGCCTATAGTATATTTATCTTTTAAAAGTTACTCAATTTTAAGGATACATATGTTTTTATATACAGTGTGTTGTGTGTGCCAAGTACAAGATAAATCATCCCTTTGCAATATTTTTTTTTATAATCTTACATAAATTTTATGATATATTAATCAAAATAAAATTGTATTTAGAGATGTAAATATTATTATGATATGCACATTAATTAACGTGTAGATAGAGGTAACTTTTTAGAACTGTGTTCAATACATTAGTAATCCTTCATTAAAAATTAAATAGTGGAGTTATAACCAAAAATAAATATTGGAAATGTTTGACTATAAGTATAAAAATAAATATTAATTTATTCATAAATTAATAATTTTTAAAAATCTACATCTAAACGAATGATCAAAATAACAAATACTTGTGTATATTGTTTGTTTTATTTTAGTATTGACATAAATATATTAAACTTAATAACTTAAAAATATATTACATTTATAAATCGAGTAAAGATTCGCTGACTTCATATATAACTTTTATTCGAGTTATTTTACCAATAATCCTTTATAGATATTAAATTGTATGAATTCATCTGTTCAATATTTTTATATTTTTTTAACGATCATATATATAAAAAATTACAAAAAATAAATATGTGTAGGTATAAGATCTTATAGTCGATATATTGAAAAGTATATTATATGTTAAATTAATTTGATTAGGGTTAATAATGATATATTGTACTGCATATTTGTATCGAAAGATATGTACTGACACAATCTTATCCCATTTCTCTGGTGGGAGGATGTATGAGAGAGCTTGGTTAAGACCTTATTATGTATTTTTAATAGATTACATCATTTCCCTATGTTGTGCCCATACACTCCAATTTGTTCATAATTAAAGAAAGAATTAGTCTCTAAATAAAGAAAATTAACATTGAAGTAAAAGTATCAATATAAAAATCTAGAACCTCCGTGTGGTAATTATATATTTATTGTATTAAAAATTAAAAGAATTTAATAACTTTTGGGGTTTTACTTAAAATATAAAATATAAATAAAACGAAAATTGAAGTGAATAAAGAAAGATGTATAAGTAGAGGAACGAAGAGAAAAGATGGTGACCGATTCTGAACAACATCATAATAGCATCTTTCATCCATCACCAGAGTGAAGTTGAAACAGAAAAGAAAATTCATCGGTGACTTTTGAAAGCGATGACACTGGGTTTGATCAATGCCAATCCTGTAGTTCACGCCAAGAAAGAGAGAATCGTTCGTTCCGAAGAACCTCACACCGATGGTGTTATTGATCCCCTCGATATTTATGATATCCTTCTTTTCAATACTATTTTTCTTTATTAATTTCTCTTCATTTGTGTTATATATATTTTCTCTCAGTTTACTCCTTGAAAATTTGGTAAATTTTGTATCCTTGACTTTGATTTGGTAAATTTTGTGAGGGATATTAGGGATCCCGAACATCCTTATTCTTTGGAACAGCTCAGTGTTCTATCCGAGGAATCAATTACTGTTGATGATAAATTGGGTCTGATTCTGTAAGTTTTAATTTTAACTTTTAATCTTTATTTTGTTTTGGGATTTTATTCAAACTATTAATTTAATCATACTTGAACATGAATTGAGTTCACTTAATATATTTGGGCGTGGCTGGAAAATACAGCGGTGAAACTAGGAAAAGTGTAATTTAATTGATTCTAAATTTGCTCTTAATTTTATGCAGGATAACTTTTACTCCAACCGTTCGACACTGTAGTATGGCTACTGTGATTGGTCTTTGTTTGAGAGTTAAGCTAAAGCACTACTTCCCTCCTCATTACAAAGTTTGTTCCCTCTCAACCCTATGAATATATTGTTTGTTTTCTTGTCTTTGTCCATTGACTGCTTTTTACATTTTTACTACTATGTTTTAATGATATAATTTGCACATTAATCTCATGCATTTCTTGGCTATGTTTCGATGAACAACTTAATTGAGCACTTATAGCAAAAAAAATTATCATATGTTTATGTATAATGATATTTTTATAACAATAGATAAAATAAATCAAACTATTTTCATAAGTTATCCCGAAGAGCTTATGGAAATAAGTTGAAAATAGCTTGTGGACATGCCACTCAAAAGTGCTTATGTAAGTAGATAAGCTCAAATAAGTCAATCCAAATAGGCCTGAGATATGGAAATGGGTTTGTCTGATTTGGACCTTCAAAACAACAAATACTTGTGGAGATTGAGTTTGTGCAGAAGTTATACATCAATTTCTAATGTGAAAACTATTTTTTTTAAGAGTGGAGCAGTTCAGGACTTGTAAGGGATAGTGTTTTTAACTAAAGCATTTTTAAAGTAGGAAAACAGTTTATTTCTTCATGAACAGAAGTAAACTTCATACTAAATGTTCTGTAAATTTAAATTTTGATGAAATGAGATAAAGAGAAAGAAGAGGAGAAACATTAAGAATTGAAAACAAAGGGTATGATTTGCTAAATTTATTAGTTTATTATTCAAATGAGCAACTTGGTGCCATAAAACCAGAGAATGGTCCGCTACAGTACACTGTCGTACCATGTATTTCTAATAAGCTGAATTTTATGACTCATACATGTAATCTCTATGTCACAAACCATAGAGTACTTACCACTGGGGCCAGAGAGATATGTTTTTAGATCTTGCATTTCAAATCTTCCGTTTTTTTCTTGTAATTTGTAATACATTATTACATATAGGAATATGATCAAATGGTTATTTTATTAATATACTAAAGATACACTTAATCACTTGGTTATTCTTGAGTAGCTTTCTATCTTCACTTCTAGATTACAATGTTTCCCTATGTTCACATGGTTTGATAATATTCCCCTGATTTTGGTGTGCCTATTTATAATCTCAATCATTTGAAATTAGCAAGTTGTATGTGTCCGTCTCTTAACCCCATCTCTTGAATCCCTTATCGCCTGTACACACCCTATTTTCTTCTTAAATTACAATTCTCAATGCTGAAATTTCATTTCCACACTGCTTATATCATAGTATAATTGTCTTCTCTCTAGTTGTTATCTCATATGTTACTCAAATTTTTCTTGGCAGGTGGACATTAAAGTGTCTCCAGGATCTCATGCCTCTGAAGAATCAGGTAATGTTTGAAAATTTCAAATTTGATAAAACAATAACTTCGAAGACTAAATCTTTCCTAATTCCTTTTTTGCAACATTTTCCCCTTCTTTTTTCTGTATTCAACATCAGGGGAGACTCAATCTAATTTCTCAAACAAATATTAAAATTTTATATGACCCTACTCTCCCTAAAAACAACTATGCTTAGCCACACTGCAACACACTTACACTTTTACCCCACACTACACTGAGAAACTACAGTTTCCTTTATATACCTATCTTCCTGCAACATGAACTTCTAATAATATTTTCATGCAGTCAATAAGCAATTAAATGATAAAGAAAGAATTGCTGCCGCCTTAGAGAATCCAAACCTGCGCCAGCTTGTCGATGAGTGTCTCTACTCCAATGAGCTGTGAACAAGCACATATACCTGCCCAAGAACTGTTGTGAAGGCATTAGCGGCCAATGAAGTCAATAAAGAGTAATCATTATGTCTTTAGTTCTTCAATTTTCATAGGTTTGTTTAGCGAGCGGTAACTATGTAAGTAAATTAAGTTAGAAATCAATGTGGGTCATATGTCTGTGTCTTTAACTACAGATATGCATGTATATTTTGGCTGTTTGTGGATTAACTCGCTGTCATATTCAAAGTTCATGCCAAGTTTTTAAATTTTTGGTGGAAAGGAAGCAAAACAGCTTTAGCATTTTGTAGAGGTTTTAACCGTTGCAGTGTGAATTTTCAACTATGACAGTTTAATGTTTTCTTGTAGTATAAACGTAGATTTCTGGCTAAAAGCTTCCAACACAAAATAAGGCACTACTATTTGAAAAACTAATAAAAGATTAAGATTGAAAGATGAAACAACAAAAATATCAACAATGCCCAAGGATCACTCCTCATGAACAGGGGTTGAGGCACCATAGACCTTGGAAACAAGTTTTTGCAAATATTGTTTAAGGGTTGAAACCTCTCTACAATCAAATTTATAGTTTGACAGTGAGATTGACAAAATCACATTAAGTTACTATGATTTTGCAAAAAAATTAGAGTGTACTTTTTGCAAAATTACGGTGGATAATTCTACCGCGAAACCAAACAAACACAAATTTATTGCTAGCACTTGTGCCTATTTCATTTATAAAAATATTTTGCCTTTAAGAAAAGAAATAGGTGTAGACATAAAAAAAAAAAGGGTCTTGCAGCTGCTACTGAGTGCCATGGTTTGTTCACCGGCATATTCATGTCTTTGTTTCAACAATTACTACAGTTTGGGTGGGGTCCTTCTTTGAATTCCTCTTCAGTGGGTATTAGCTGTGATCCCACCGGTTCGGATACCCTCACGATTTCAAAACAACTATTTTTGGTGTGACTAGTTTGTTAGCATTGACTACATCAGTGGTGTTAGATAGTTGGTCCTTGTTTTTTTTGCCGATAAGACATTATAAGATATATATGTTCAGGGTTAATTCGAACGTGTATCTGAGAATAAAAAAATACACATGAATTGATTAATCTAAATAGACATCATATATTTTTGAGAATTTAAGGGATAAGAACTTCAGTAATGATAATATCAATTTTGAATGTGTCTGTTTTCAATATAGCAAGTTTTAAAAATTATCTTAATCAAAACTTGTGGCCAGGTGGATAAGAAGGATAAGGGTGTGTTTGATTGATAACTGGACATTTAATATTGTGAGTTAAGATCTCTTCTACCATAACTTTTTGGAAGCTTTAATATGTAGTTTTTGATCCAATGTGGTTTTGATGTTTTGTCATCCACTTTAAAAAACTTCAATAATTTGTTTCTCATCCACTTTGATTTGGATGTTCTTCCAATATACACTGATTTGATGGTAAAATTGACAAAATTACGGTAGTTTATTGTGATTTTGCAATGACATTGTGAAATCAAATATAAGTTAAGTGCATGTTTAGTTTTATTTTTGGAGGAAACAAATGTGATTTGAAGTGTAAAATTGATTCTGATATCTTTAGTTCTTTAATTTTTGCTTGAAATTATGATTTGTGTGATTTTTTACACTTCAATTTTTTTTAACTTTTTTCCGTAAATATATCAAATAATAAATTATTTTTCATTCAATTCACTTTTAATTAAAATAAATTTATTTAAAATAATTTTTTATCATATCAGAACTAAAGATACACTGACTGATCTTGATGTATCAAGAATTAGTTATTAGTAGTACCAAACTACCAATCACAAAGTTTATATTTCTGATACAAAACGTAATTGATTACCCTTTCATTAGTTATTATTATTACCACCATCTACAAGAAACATCAAGTTTTAAATATTATCTAAAAGTTCTTAAGGCCAGGTTGGTACTACCTCAAGGCTCAAGCAATCTTCCTTGTCTTGCCTCGCAAGGTTTTTTTGACCATTGAATTCTGCAACGCGGAGAAAAGTCAAGAATTTCTAAACAAATGAAAAACATGTAGACAGTTTTTCTTGGAAATAAACAAGTAGATAATTTGGCATATACTTCCAAATATACTATGCTTTTGCATATATAATATTTTTTTAAAATAGGCTTTTGCAAATACTTAAGTCACTCTCAAATCTCAATCAACCCCACCACAAATTTTTTAAATAATTAAGCTAAAATTCCACCTAAGACACGTTTATTAAATGATAGAAAATACTATCAAGCACACACGCTAAAAAATCAAATGTGAAATATTGTCTTAAAAATAAACACATTAAACATAAGTTTTATTTTATTTTATTCTTTGGTTCAATTATTTGACTAGTACCCAAATGACACTTACTTCCTCTCATCGTTATTATAAACAAAAAATGACATCAAATCTTAATCACTGTTATAAATAAAAGTTAATTATTTATTTAATATTTAATATTATTGATATATCTTTATTTTAATAAAAATCACTTAATAAATTTTAATTATATTTTGCATAAAATTTTAAAAATTAATTATACTTAATTAATTTTTTTAATGGCGATAAAAATTAGGTAGTATTTTATATGAGTTGACCGTCGGCTGTTTCGTAATCGAATATGTAATGTAACCATATGATAAATAATTAAATAAATAAAATGTCGTTAACATTTAATTCCCAACCAATAGAACCAGCGTCTTTAACCAAACATATATATCCTTGTACTTGTTCCATTAATTATCTTTGTTGTTTCCCTCAAATTGAAGTTAATGGAGTTTAGAAGAAGCTTTAGGTTGTCGAAGTCAGAACGAATATTACTTTCTTCCGAATCTGTGACTTCACAATTTGCTGCCTATGAAAGACTCTCACAATCCATGAGGCTAAACGAAGAATTCGAAAACAAGACGAATAAAAAGGGTACGAGGTTTCTAAGTAAGGTTTTAACTTTCACAAGAATTTCAACTCCGCACGACGAGCACGAGATGGTGGAGATTAAGGCGAAGAAAGACAAGAAACGCTCTTCTTGGCTTCCAGATCCACATAAACGTTGGCCAATTCAAGGGTGGTGAATGATTTTTTTTTTCTTTTTAGATTTTTCTGGTTTTGTGTTGAACCTTTCATGTGACTAAATCAAAGCATTTATGTTTTATGTAAATCTGTTTTCTTTAGATGTGAACATTCTTAAGATTGATGAATTGAACGGTAATTTCAGTTAAGAAAATTGTCTGTTTTACCCCTTCTTTTCATATTGTTATTGTGAATTTGATAAAATACAAGATAAAAAGTGTAATAATGCATCTTGTTGGTACAAACTATTTACTTGTTTTTTTTTTTACAAGATCTATTTACTTGTTCTCATCTTTTTTTTTTTGACAATTATTGTATTATTTTTTCTTAAATAAAATAAAATGATAAATAAACTCAAAAACAATAATAAAATAGTTTAACGATATTAACATTTATCAGTTAAATTAGTATTACATACAACAAAACAAATGTTGTTGTCTTATCATATCTACTACTACCTCCTCTCTTATATTTTAAGAGCTTCTTGTAAAATAAAATTAGTCACTTTTATTTTCTATTTTTATAAAGCGATTTTAAAATTATAAGATGCATTATTTGTATAATAAAAAAATCAATTATTTCTCCTCTCAAACATGACAGTACTAACTCAAATTAAGATCTCTTCACTACTTCATTCATTGAATCCACTCATTCATCTCAGCCCTCACAAGATATGTGTCGTAGATCATTGTGGGAGCATTACAATATGCTACACTTACTCGTCCTGAAATATCCTTCAGTGTCAACAAAGTGTGTTTGATCATGAGTAATCCTCTTGACACTCATTGGCGCACAGTTAAACACATTTCACGCTATTTGAAGGACTCCTATGATTTGGGTTTGCTCCTTCAGCCTGGACCAACATCATCTCCTTTTTCCTCAAGGCTTATTGTGATGCAGATTAGGCAACAAATGCTAATGCTCGTCGTTCCACTTCAGGATCTTGTATTTTCTTTGGTCCTAGCTTATATCTTGGAGCTCTAAAAAGCAAACGTTGATGGCACGATCAAGTACATAGACCGAATACAGGAGCATGGCCAACATTACTGCATAACTATTATGGACTCAATCTCTCCTTCGTGAGTTCATGTCCAATTTAAAATTCCAACACTTTTATGTGACAACCTGAGTGTTGTCATGCTAATTAGAAACTTAGTTACACTTATCTCAACACTTTGCCTTACACTTATCTTTTTAGCTTGACAAACTTAGTTACAATTAGTTTTAGTTTTCTAACCGAATTCTATTGTAACCCTTAAGCTTGTAACATGTGTAACTGGTTGAACATCTGCACTAAAAATAGATACTGGTGGACTCTCTTTGTAATAAAGAAATCAAATGAGAGAAAGTGAGTTTCTATGAATTTCTATCTCCCTTGGGTTGCTCTTTTTATGATGGCATAGACTAGAGTATTTGTGACTAACGACTCCAAAATACTCGGTACTTTTCTTTTAAATTTACATTTATACAAATAATTTCACTATGTATATTGTTGTCACATCGGAACGTTACTTCGAATTTTGATAAATATGTATTATATTGTTTTCTATTTTGTTGATTAAATACTGTCATGCACGATATATATTAACAGATACCTTAATTACTGATACACTTTCCTCTGCACCTTGTAGGACGGGATCTTATATTTGGAACATTATCATCAAAGTCAAGGAAGCCTGCAAGGGTGGTAACATTTTTAGAGTGAGTGCGATGGATTTTTTCTTCCGGTAAAAAAATTGAACCTTCTTAGTCCCCTTTGAACAGATATCCCTTTTGTTTCCATCCATGACATTGCCCTAAAGTTGATGGATGTTTATCGAAATCGTCAATTGGATCTTAAATAGCTTGCTACGTATGGCCATAATCTTATCACGAACACCACCCAAAACCTCCTCCCACACAAACATTTGGTTTATTTGGGATGGATTTATTCGGCAACCTAATCTTAATGGCTTTTACTCTACTAAATTGGGATATCAGTAGATTATATGACGCATAACTCAACAGTTTCCTTTTGTTTTCTTGGTATTGGAATTGAAATATCGAAGGTCCTCAAAACAGTTTTTTTTTAGCTTGTTTGTCATAACTAATACTTGTAATGTCTTCACCATCAGAGCCTTATCCCTTCTCTTGTCTTTCAGTCAGACGTGTCATGGAGCTAAGGAATTTTTCATTCATAGCATTCGGGATTAAGCTTGAATCTGGTGGTGTTACTAGTTCTTCGTCTTCTGCAAATGTTTGCTGGACATAAAAGAGTTAGGAAACTCTCCATATCTGGTCAATGACCACAAGCCCCTCTACCAAGTAATTGTGGTTGTTCACAATCTTCAGATGACCACCTAAAAGTGTTTTCCTACCTCCCATGACCGACGTGCTGAGCGGTTGGTCCCACGGCATTAGCTCCAGTATGATGTCATTATTGATGTGGATAGTAGTAGCTTGGGCAACTTGGAAATTGCTGGTTATGGTGGCATTATCCACTACAGCTTCGTCAATTGGAGCTCAGATTGTCACCGGCATATTGGTTTCTCCAACATTTTAGATAAGATTTTTGTGCTCTTACATGGTTTCCCTATTTCTTCGGATCCATGATATTATTTGCTACTCAGACTCTATGACTGTCTTATAACTAGACTCTTTGAATACCTTATCTCTCATTTAGAAGCCTCTTCCTCCTATGTAGTTTACTTGTACCACCCATATCAAGGAACTTTTGTCATATCTTACAGAAAGAAAAATCAGTGTGCTGGCAAGGTTTGCCTCACGTCTGGATATGCTGGAGATGATGTGTCATCCCTCTAGTTCTTTTTTATTTCCCATCCATTTGTTGTCGTCAAGTACAAAATATATATTATCGAAAAAATAGTCATTATTTTACATGATTATAAATTATTTCAGATCTAGGTGGATTCGAACCACCATCTCTCAGAGATTTAGACTAAATGCTCTGAGCGCTCTTCCGAATTGAGCTACAAATCTATTGTGCAGTACGAAATTGTGATATAGAGGGGACATGAAACATGAATACGTTAAAAACAAACGCTTGTATGTTCATGATATAAAATCTCAAATAAAATAACAGTGCCAACACCATTTTTCAAATGCATGTTCTAATTAGATCCTCACAGATAGAACTATTTGTGGTGGACAACACAATTTGGAAATCAGAAGGTGTTTATATTTGATTCTTCTCAAAGAAAATAACTATTAATGGCGGACAATAATCAAAAAATTTATTTAATCACAAATTTTTCAAGGAATTTTTCAATCAGCTTCATAATTCACGTTGAGAAAATTTCAATTGATAAAAATCGATGTAATCAATTAAATTCATGTGAAATTACAACTTTAGGAGAATGTCCCTTATCAAATTTAAGGAGGACAATCTCCACTGATGCCAGTAAAAAAAAGATTGATGCCAGTAAAAAAATTAAGAACTTCAAAAGTGTTGTCCACCACAAATAGTTCTTATCTTTCTGTTGTCTGAAATCCAATAACTTTTAAGGAAAAATCCAGGATGGATAGTTATTTGATTTTGAAGTAGAGATTAAAAGTATCAAAAAGATTATCTTAAAAAAGAAGGTAAAGTCAGGAAGCCATTAATTTCTTCAGTAGAGCAACAAAAGATAAGACTGAAATAGTTCCACATATATTTTGTACTCATTGAAATATTTAAATCAACAAAATAATAATTAATAATAATGGATAACTGCAGGGAAATAGAATAAATAGCATGCGTTGATAATATCGATAACTACAGGGAAATAGAATAGATTACAAGTGTTTATAATAATAATAAGTAGAATAGATAGCATGTGTTGTGGAACACTATTTAAGGGATATGTTTTCTAAAACAAAGAAAAGTAAATATATTATTTAACTAGGATTATAAAATCAATGAAAATAAACACCAAATAGTAATGCGAGGATATAATGCTGATAACAGTGACTGTGTAAAAAATTGTTAAATACATTTGAGAGAATATAAATGATTGATATAATTTTTAAAAGGAAAACAGGCAAAATAACTCGTGGCAAAGTAATTGTTTTAAATCCCTATCATCCTCTTAAATTCAAGGCAAACCATTAAAACCATACCCTACCATCAACTATTATTAACCACACATCTTTTCAGTTTATCACTTATTACATATATATAGCTGTAATTTATTTATAAAAAATTATTTATTCATTTTATTATTGAAACATACAGTTTTTATAATTCAAATAAAGAAAAAATATTCAAAAAAATCATAATTCGGTGATCAAAATCTAGATTGAAAACATGTTAAAAAATATGAAATACAAAAAAGAAAAAATATTTAATAACCAAACAGATATCATTGAAAAATTCTTCATTCATAAATATAGAATAGTAATCTCGTAAATTATAAAAAATTCAGTGGATATAAATATATAGAATTATTTGATAGCTTTGCACCACCAAACATAATTTGTAAGAGACATTTATTTGCTTTGATAGAATATAAACGACAGTATTAATACTTAAATAAAAAAAAATCCAACATAATATCAATATTGTTTCATGAATTACAACAGTCATGATACGGTAAACCATAAATATAAATAAATGGCATTAAAGCAAACAAATTAAAAGTGGTTCCCAAATCCTGAATACGACAATGATGAAATATAAATGAAATTCAGCCATCCTCAGGAATCTATGGTTCATCTAGATCTAGAGGAAACCATAGACTTTTAGTAGTGGCTTCATAACATTGAATCAAAAAATTCAACTTAAACAAATATCAAACAGTAATAATATATAATTATAATATAAAAACCGAATGAAAATGCATCACTAAATTACTGATTAATGAATTATTAATTAAATAATAAATAATACAAATGAAACCATTATTGTTTATCAGCATAAATGAGAGAGCCGAGGTCATCTTCACCTTAATAATTGGAGACGCTTTGTATGAGAGTAATACAGAAGCATCCTAGATCCACATCATCACTTCAATGCAAACTTGCATTCCCTTCGGCTGGGTCGTCGCTGTGGGACGATATAGGTAAACTACAACTAAAACCACCGAAGTATCCAACTAGATCGATGCATTTACAGATATATCCCTGAGATCATATGGTTCAACAGGATCGTCGCTTCCGCAACAAGTCTATCATTATCATTTAAGTTTACAAATATTACCGCGACCAAAGCAGTAACTCCATTTTATATTTACATTTAAGAAAAAATATGTAACAAAAGAGCTCATGAAGTAGGACGGCACTAGAATCTCCAATACAAAATCATTCTTTCAAATTGTTCGAAACTAACTTAAACATATGAACATATGCAAGAACTTATACAATTAAAGAGAAGGCAGAAAACACAAGAATGACCAATGGATGGTTTAATTTTATTTAATTGATTTTAATTTATTAATTTCAATTCTTCAATGGAATTAAATGAATACAAAGCATAATACCGGAATACGATAGGTGGTGAGCATAGAGCAGGTTGCTGATGAATAAAACAACAGGACATTACGATAATAATATTGTACATTCTAATATAAAAATTACAATCGTAAGTTTTAAATAGAGGTTTGAAACAGGACTTCAAATTAACATTCACTTGACTTTAAATTTTTTTTTCAATTTTGCTGAATAAATTTTAAAATCATTGAAATAAAAATGATCCAAATTAAAACTAAAGACTTATTATAACCATAGAAAACTTAGGAAATATTAGTCAGAATTTGATTCACTATTTCTATTTGATTTTAACTGCGCAATTAATTAAATAAATATTTAAAACGATGAAACAATTCCAGATCTTACTGAAAATTGATTAGACAATACCTCGTTATGAAGTGGAGCATATCTTCAATGAATCCGTTCCGCGCAGAGTCGTGCTACGTAGTGTTGCGACGTAAGCTATGGATTGTTGAGCGAGATAAGTAAAATAAAGAGACATAAGGAAAAGAAGCAAGGCACACACCACACGAGAGCAGATCCCAGGGAAAACCCCGTGCGATCTCTCTCAAAAACCAATAAATCTTTTTATTATTATTATTTTTTGACCTGCCAAGCAAGCGCACCTGACATGGCAAAGGTCGGATGACAAGATCACTCAGGACTCAATCCTCGAAACTCTCAGCGAATCGAGGCGTAAAATCCTGATACATCCTACATCCATTATAATCCCCCCGCAAAGCTCCCAATCATCATCATATCATCATCATATACATAATTACAATATCGAAGATCTGCATCATGTATATCTATAGCTTTTGGAAGACATCAATCTTGATCAATTCTTCATAGCAGCATCTTGTCTATGTGTAGAATCAGATGCTGAAGCAACAGACTTATCACAAAAACGGCATCATCAGAATTAACAACCGGATCTACGATATGATCAGCTCTCCACCGTCAAACCTGCAAAAAAATATCTCGAGAACCTTGATTTAGGACATATCAATCGACTTTCTATGAAACAGACTCCACACACAAAGGCTAACGCGAAGATCACACCTCTGGACAGTAGATCTGACGCACGAAGTCTCAGATCTACGAAAGAAGAATATCATAATAATATGAGAATAACAATTAACGATAAACAAAACATACGCGAATCAAGCAAAATCGATCGAAAGCGGTTCATACCTGGTCAAAACCACCATCGGATTGTAGTTCTTCATCGGATCTATACAGCTCTGGTAAAGAAAACCTTTTAACATGAAAGAGAAGAACATGATCTGAAACTGGAGGCAACACGATGAAGGCGTGAAACCCTAAAAGCCGTTGAATGAGATAAGAATAAGGAACTCAAGCGTTTCTTTTATAATGGATTTTCGTAGAATGGACGGCTAAGATTACTTGTGTTAACGGTGAGGATTTTTTGATGACGTGTGCTGTTAGGTGCGGCACGTTTAATGGTATAGGCAGTATCGTTGATTATCTGTCCTATTTTTATTTTTAATTAAAAATAATAAGATTGAGGGATAATTCGGTAAAATGATATGTGGTCACGGCGGTTTCGTGTGTACAGCTACAAATACGGCATCATGCGTTGGGCATTGAATAATTCAGCTTTGCGTGGTTTTTACGTTAATCGTGTTGAAAGATTCTATCTCATTTTAAATGTAATATTTGTGTCCAATTTAAAAATATATATAATTTTATTGATTTTAAAAATATAATTTAACAAAAAAGAGTTTATTTATTTAAATAATATTATTAATTATAACTAATAAAAAGTAATAATAAATTAAGATATAATAATTAATAATATATGAATAGAAATAGATAAATAATATTACATTAATATTATAAAATAATAAATAATTTAAAGTATAAAAAATGATTTAAAAATTATTTTATTGTGATACATTTTTCTAGAAAAAATATAACGACCTACTAGTACTTTTTATGTTTTTACAATGACATGGATTTTTTTAAATAAATAAAAGTTGACTAGGACATTTTTATTCTCATGTCCTAATAATAATAAAAATCATCTAACACTCTTTTATAAAAGAGTAATAATTCTATTTTATAGATGCTCTTCTTAAAAAAGTAATAATTCTATTCTGTGAGAGTAATAAATTAGTAAAAAAAATAAAATATAAGTTAA
>JBBPBO010000002.1:5668398-5970169 GCA_037974295.1 Cicer cuneatum | reverse complement strand
AAAATAGTATTGTGTGATAATAATAATAATAACTAACATTTCACACTCTATTATAAAAAAGTAATAATTTTATAAAAAAAGTGATAATTCTATTATATGAGATTAATAAACTATTAAAAAATAAAATATAAATTAATAAAACAGTATTGCATTTTTAGTGGCATTAAAATTACTAAAATTAATTAACATTTCCTTAAGACTTTAAAATAAATTTTTTTATTGCATACGTTAAAGACAAAAAAAATAAATATATCATTGAGAAATATATTGTTGAGAAGTAATAAACAAAGAGGTATTGTTATTTAAATGATTTTTTTACAACTGTATCCTAGAATATGATACAATTAATAAGAAATTTTTGTTGCCGCATATCTTCAAGCCAAAATAGAGTATGATATCAAGAAGTCAAAAAAAGAAAGAACATATTATTATTTAATTAAATTTTTTCTAAAAACAAAAAAAATTGTAGTTAATTATCAACAATATTTGTTGCCTAATTGTCAATAATATTTGTTGACTAATTAATAATAATATTAAATAAATAAATTATCAATTACTTAATATATAAAAAATTCCACTTATATTTGGGGGAAAAATACAAATACTACTCTAGTTTTCTTAGATAAAAATCACATTTTTAAAATATGAAATAATTTCATTGAATTAACATAAATAAATATATTTGTATTTTAAAAATTCCATTCATATAAACTTGTCTTATGAATAAATTTTTTTATTTAATCAGAAAATTTAAAATAATTGATCATTACATTATATAAAATTTAAATATATTTAAATATCTAATAGAGTATCTGTGTATTGCACAAATTTGTTCGAAAGTAAAATAAATTAATCAAGATATCACACCCATTGTTTTGATCCTTACCTAAAATATTATGAATAATCTTTCTTGGTAGTGACGAGGATCAAACATAAAATATTATTCAAAACAAAATACAAAAATAATAGAAGCGATATATGGTATTTTTACGAAAAGTTATAAATACTAAAATTTTAAATTAAAAAAAAAAGTAACAAAACACAAGACAATGAATTGAAATAGCTAAACTAATGTATATGACTTTCTATCTTTCATTATTGTTTTTTCTAATAATATTTAGCATTTTTCTAAAAATAAATAATACTTTTTTACCCTCTTTCTTCACAAATATGAAAATAAAATATTATTGATTTAATTATTTAAATGGTTTTTATTAATTTGATGCAACCAACTCTTATAGAAAGGAATTTGGATTGTTTGCAACTACAAATCTACCACATTTAATACCGCAATAACCATTGAATAAAATTTAAACAATGTAGATTTTAATCCTGATACAGTTTTTATAAATAAAATTTTTTGTTTATATTATGTGTTGTCCGATTTTGATCCAACTATAATAGATGTGTTGGGTCCATAAAGGTGTAAATTTATAATTGCGACAAATCCAATTTTTAAACAAATCATGCAATTATAAGACAACAAACAAATGAACGGTGAAGAGAGAAAAATAATAATAGTTTAACAATAACTTTAATTTAAATTTTAAAGTCTTTTTTTATTTAGATTATTCTGTTAAAAATATGTTTTGCTAGTCTATTGTCAATAATTTATTTGCACATTCAAAGAGGCTACACCATTTTTAAACAGAATAAGAAGATATTTAACAAATTTAATCTTCTCTTTTTATTAAGAATTACCGAGGGAATTACATCTATACTTGCACAATTTTTACATAAATAATGCATTACTCTAATATATTATAAAAAAATGACATACATCTTAATTCAACTATTAAATAATATTGTTAGATAGTTTGAATTTGACACCTCACAATTATATGTCATTTTCTGATGATAATTATATCGGTTGACAAAAAGAAATTAAGACGAAGCTTCCATTAAATTTTTTATTGGTACCCACTCAATTTGACCATCAAATTAAATAAACATAAATGATATCATTAGTAATTACCACACTAGATTTGGTCACGACTATCTACATGTATATTATTTATCTTGACACACAACTTCTACATTCTCAAAGAAGAACCAAAATTACATTCATCTGGGGTGAACTGAAAACATGGCACTCCAGCCCCGACCCTAAAACATCAATTCGCAATCTGCCAAACATATCAAGAAGAGGGTACTCATAACCAAGAAAACAATAAACAAAATGGACCATTTTTATAAATAAAAACACAAAAAAAAATTAATAAATAAATATACAAATGAAGCTCCATTGTCTAACCACAAACGTCGGCTCATTGGCCCAATCTTCAAATCTTAAAGGGAATAAAGCCCCACTTTGCCTTTTTATGATTGTAATAATTTTTATGGACAATGCTTGTTCTTAATTTTGGTTGAAATAAGTGTTATTTAAAGTTTTTAAAAATAGCTCATTTTAAGACAAATTTTTATTGTTAAAGTGATATTTATTGTTAGATAAAGAGATTACTATTTTAACCATAGAAAAAATGGTACCTTGTGAAATTTTTAAGCTGAAGCTCCTCGCAGTAAAAAAAATGTAGAGAACATGTTTAAATGTTATTTTTTTTTAATAATAAATTTGGACCATTAATTTAATCTAACAACAATTACTGCATACAAAAAGTTATATATTACATTATTGGCAACTGTATGAAAAAAAATAAAAAATACATAAATAACATTTAAATCATAATGCGATATTATAAAAATATAGTACATATATACACATTGAAACAATAAAAAAAAAGCCAACAAACATGCATAAGAGACCTGTTAATGCTGTATTCAATAAATTAAAAAACTTAAATATAGTTTTAATCGCTTCAATTTATAAGAGAAAAAATATTTTAGTCTCTACTAATGTACTATTTTTTATTTTTTATCAATGTTCTTTTATTTTAGTCATTAAAATATTTGTTTATATTAAAATTTGTTTTTGTAATATTGAGATTATTTAATTTTAGCACGTCATCTAACGTATAATAATAATTGTTAGTGCAAAAATGGTTTTAGTTACCATCTTTTAGTTGATGTTTTAATGATAATAAAAACAAACAAATAAAAAATAATTATCACATAACTATATTTGCTAAGTGTGCATATTATTTTAGAATACACAAATTTATATTAATGACTATTTATTTTAAGGTAGCATAAATTACAAGTAAATTAGAGATAATAATCTAAGTGTTTATAAACACAAATAATATTATTACATATTAAACAAGTAATTATGTCTACTAATAGAGCAAATCGTAATATAACAATAAGTTGTATTGCAATATGTAGTTCAAGTCAAAGCGTTATAAGAATATTCTAAACAAATATCGCACTAACTGTGAATAAACTACTATAATTGTGTTTGACTCTTATGAGCGCGCTCTTAAATACGTCTCGAGTGAATTCGTTAATACAATAAACAATATGAATGGTATGCCTATGACAAGCGTGTCAAGCAAATTAATCGTATGCTATGATAAGTGTGTCAAACAAAATGATTATCTGCATTTGATAACTGTGACTAACACTGTATCATACGACTCTAATAACTGTTACAAGCACTATATCTTCTGCCTATGATGAAAGTCAATGCTCTAGAAAGTCAAAGATCTGAATAGTCAACACTATAAAGAAGTCAACACTCTGTTAAATTTTTTGAAAGTCTGTGCGACATACTCTATTAGTAACATCCTCTAAGATTTGCCCTCTTAAATTGAAGATACACAGAATAAATCATGAAGATATATATGAAAACACATTAAAGATTGATCTACCTTAAATGGTGATTGAAGATCTTCGACAGTAGTATTCTCAACGGACAAAATGAATATGGGTTTGACATATGTATTTTGCATATGGTGTTTGAAGTAACTAAAATACCACTAGAAGCAGGTTGGATAGACATATTGTACTTTTCTTAATTTTCTTTTTCTCTTAAAACAGTATCATATGTGTGAGGGTAATAGTTAGGTGTTGGAGGATAAATGTTTGTAACTGAAATGAGAGTTAGACATAATAAAGAGAATAGTATAGAGAATGACACACACAAATTTATACTAGTTCACCCAAAATGGGTTATGTCAAGTCCTTGCTTACTTGTAAATTTTCACTATGGCTCAAAAGACTTGTCATCTGAAGGGATTTTTTCCACTATGGCTGCATGTTGTCTTTCTGTAGGATTATAACCCAACTATTCATAGCCTTATTGGACAATCTCAAATACTTCTTGAACTCCCAACAATGATCTTATTGATGTAGACCACTTCTCTCAATTCTTCCTATCAAGAATTGGCAGATTCGATGGAAAACCTCCTCCATTCATGATTTTTTTCTCTCTTTCACTCACATTTGTGTTTCCCAATTTTGAACCCTTCATACTTTTCACCTGTGTTTCCCTTAAATTAGAATCCAAGCTCTTGATGATAATTGTTAGAACAAATTGTATAACTAAGAGAAATTAAAACTGAGAAGAAAAGAGTAAAACATAATGTTCTGGTAAACAAAGATCGATAGATCACAACCAAAAATGTTCTTGGTATATAAAATTTATATTAAACAGATTGCACACAGTAAATGTTAAAACATAATTGTAACATTTATAACTACTTCTAACTAACTTCCTCTAATATCATTTGTGAATTATAATTACATTAAAAAAACTATTTTATATTTTAAAATCAATTCATAATTAATAAAAATAATATTTTACTTCCTCCATCTCATAATATAAAAATAAATAAATAAATAATATATGTGTTAGATTATATTACAAAATGAAAGGAGTAGTAAAATAATTATTTATTTTTTACAATCATTACATTTTTGTAACATGTAATCTTACAAATTGTTAAGAACACTCCTTTTGAAAGAATAGAGTAATTGATTAACCTCAAAACTCGACTCTTCCTTTGAACGTGGCATTGGTGGGTCGAAGCACGCGTCTCTTCGACGTTGAATCAAATGAATTGAAATATTTGTTTATGCAGAAACAGCCTTTACGTGTGACACGCACATTTTTCTTTAAAGGACACGAGTCGGATAGACAATGCAAATGTACTATGTCATGAAAATTTTAAATTGTCCTAAAAACGTAGCAAGTGAGCGTAGGAATAGGATGTCAATACATTACTGTATGATTACCGATCCTAATTAACCTCTGTTTCCCCTGCCGATATTATAGGAGTCCTATAAGTTTGCATAGAAAAAGAATGCTTCACACAATTAAAACTGTTTTAACATATCCACAAGCCTCGTTCTCACGCTCACTCTCTTCCACGTTTTGTCTTTGTAGGGAAACTCCCACCGTTAGATTTTGCACCAAACCTGATACTGCCCATAACATGGACAAGGCTCAGAAGCCTAATAGAGAGGAAACCAAACATGGGTGAGCTCAAATAACATGAATTATATAATCTCATATCATTTATCAATTTACCGACATGTGTTTCTTTGTTTTTTTTTTTTAATACAAAATTTAAGTGTATTGTTTTAGATATTTTGTGTATGGTTCAATTTAATCATATTTTTATCAAATTTATAATTTTTTTAAAACTTTTTATAATTACAAAGTCTGTCTTTTATTTTAAGAACGATATAAAAAGTAATTAAGCAAATACACCTTTTTTTTTTCTCTTCAATTTTGATGTAAATATTCCAGATAAACTGGAAGATATTTAAAATCTGATTTAAATTTTGGTAATCTCAACTACTCAATTCATTTTTTTACCGATGTGAATATGATTATTATGTTTTTTAATTTGTCACTAAGAAAAATGAAATAACTATGAAATTTTTCAGGGTAAAAAATATTAAAACTGTCTCTTTAATTAGAGTCAAATTTCATTTTTTATCCTGGTCATTTTTAGTAATTAATTTAATTTTTTATAATTTTTTTCTTTTGATTTCTATATATTATGAGATTTAATTTAATTAATATGTGAAGGGATGTGATGTCACATTCGTTTGGAGAAGGGTATGCTACGAGATCTGATGAAGAAGGATTTGGGGGGATATATGGTGAAAACCAATCCCTTAACACCACTCAGAAAGATAAGTCAGTCCATGAAAATCATCCAGGTTATAATTTTGATTTTCATATTGCTTTTGTTGGGGTCAAAAGATGGAAATTGATTATTAAGCCTAATTAAGAAATGTTTGTTATGCATGAAGATTATGACAAGACGCAAGGAAGCGAGGTGAAAGAGAAGGAAAAAGGGAGGCACCAGACCAATGCCAACGCTTAGGTTTTTCATGTGTAGTATAGTGTGGTTTATGCAATATACGCATGTATTATTTTGCTGTTAGAGTTTTTTTTTTTACTTTTTGATCTATTATTATTATTTTTTGTTTTACTGCTTTTCAATTTATATATTTTTTTTCTTAGAAAAGTAATTTACATAACTTTAATTTAAACTTAATATTTAACCTAATAATATTTTTGTTGAATTAGGATTTAAAAACGGTTTTTAATTTATATTAAGTAGTATAAAATGGAAGATTATCTCTTTTTAAAACACAAACTTTATAATTGGTTTTAAACCTCTTTTATTTTGAACTAGTCTAACTGGTGTAAGGTAACTTATGTTACTATTTTTATTTTTATCACGCTGTCACATATTCTTAGTATTCTTAGTGGAACATGTGTGACATGTGAACATCTAGGCATTTAAATACAGCTAATTGACGATAATTCTTTTTGACAGTTAATAGACTAATAATTTGTTAGAAGTAATTGTAAAAGAAAAACATTTTTTTTAGTAGTAATTTGTGAGCAATTGTTTTGTCTTCCACTTAATAATCAACAAGTAACTATTTCGGCAACAATGATAAGGCCAAGCTTGTGGTGACATATGTTGCTATTGCTCGAGACTTCAAAATATGTGAATTTTCGTTCGATTATTTGTAAATTCAATTTTCGATTGACGCTACTTTTGAAGAACCATATCTCTCGATCCATTCATATGTGTCATTGATCTCTTACGTCAAGAAGTTCATGTCTTATTATTGGGACTTCAGTTTTATACACATTTTACGTGAAACGAATTTTTGCATAGATTAACTTGTCAAACGTGTTTGTTCTCTCGTCAAGTTCTTATCATTCTTAAGACTTGTTCTCTTCAACTCTTTGTATCTCTTGGACAATTTTACTTATAAGTATTGCTTTTACTTTTTTTTTCTGGAGTGACAATTATATCCATTATCCATCTAACTTATCAATTTATTCATCCATTCAATCCATCTATAATATTAAAAATTAACTAATGAATCGAATTTTAATTAAATGAATGAATTCAATTCACCTAAACATTTTTTAAAATCCAATAGACTAAATATATTTTTTGAACTAAATTAATGAATTACTTTTATTTATTATAAATAGATACTTTTAAGAAATATTATTTATGTTATTTTAAAAAACATATTTTTTTAAATTAAAAAACTGTTGTTTTTACAGAAAACATAATATTTTTTTATAATTAAAAAAAATCAGTTCTATATATAATTTTAATAAAACTGTTTTTGTTACAATTTAAAAAATAAATGATTTATCAAATAATATTAATTATTATTTTAAAAAATCTGAAATTTTTGTTATTTTTTCTTTAATGCCAATTTCTTTAATTCAAAATAGGACTGTTTTTTTTAACACAGAAACTAGAATTCTTTTAATATTTTACAAATCAGTTTTATTACTTAAAAAATAAAATAATATGATTTATTATTAATTTAATTAATAATATTAGTGGTGTTCGGTGAGCTCGCCACTGTAGTTATTGCTCTAGCGTCGCCGGCAGCATTAAATAAATAGTAATATGTAATTTATTATTTCAATTCTAAATAATATAAAAACATGTTTCCCTCGTTACACAATATTCTAATTGTCTAGAATATAACTTGAGCGTTATCATAATTCGACAAAAGAGATGATTAATACAGATCCTGATAGCTTGTCATGCAAATGTATAACATGCATACTAATTCTTAAAAAAAAAACAAAAATAAAAATAGTACATAAGATATATATGGTTTAAAATAATTTCTTAAGAATTTTAACCAACTATGGCATAAACTGCTATGCTTCATTTTTTGGGCTTTTGATCTAAACTTCTTGTTTGTAAAATATTTAAATAACATAAAATGAAATTACATTTCAGTGGGTCTCAAGAGGATATAACCAAATCAATTAACATTTTAATTCTATAACATTCTAATGAATTTTTGCAAACACAAATATTACAAATTATGAATAAATCAAGTAATGATTTCATCAAAACATCACAATATCAATTCACTCAACTTAATCTCTTACAGTGAAATTTGAGGCTTTTAACCTCAAACACATCAAAAGAGCATATTTTCGTGTCATTAAGGAAATTTAATTCTACTCTAATCTATCATCAATTGAAGTCATATAACTTCACATGCATGACTTATTTTAACCATCTATTTCAAAATCTATAAATCTAACATAAACAAAATCCACTTCTTCGTTTCAAACCCTTAAACCCCAAATCTCTAATCTATGGTAGACATTATCTCTTACGTGCATGAAATAAAATACGAAAAGGAAAACCCACCTCTTGATTTCTAAAAGAATTGAGAAGACGATGATACTCTCAACTCTTTCTACATTGACTTCTAGCAAAAAAAAAAAGTGCACTATTCATTTATCTCCTTCTTATTTTGCCAATGTTTTTTTTCTCCTTCTTGTCTTCTCTTCTTCTCTCTCTCTCACCCTTTCTCTCCTTCTCTCTATTTTTGTCCTCTTCTTTTCTTCTTCTTTTTTATTTTTTCTTAGTTTAGTAATGTTTTCCCCCTTTCTTCTCTTTTTTTCCTTCTTTTTCTGCTTTTATTTTTCTCTCTTTCTCTTAGTTTAGTGATGTGTGTTTTATTTTAGTGTGGGTGTTTTGTGTTAGTGTTGTTGTGTAAATGGAATGAAAAAGAATAAATGGTGTTGATTTGAATTTTTGCTTTATAGAGTTTTCATACTAAATAGTCCCTATTTATTATTCACTCTTCCATTTCTCCTTATTTATAACTCCAAAACAAATTAGAATATGTATCAATTTATATATATATATATATATTTATCTTTTATAGATTAATAAGTAAAACATAAAATAATTACTATAAGTTATTTAATGTTAAAGAGAGATGTTATATTATGCATACTGTTTTCTTTTAAAAAAAATTAGTTTTTTTTTTGTAAAAAAGTTGTCAAGAAACTAATTTTTTAAAGTAATATCAAAAACAATATTTTAAGATAAAAATAATTAAAAAAAAAACAGAATTTTATATCAAAGAAATATATTTTCTAAATAATAAATAATAACAAATTTTATAGTTAATTTATTAAAATGGTCAAATAATTAGATGGATTGGATGAATATTCATTCATTAAAAATATAGTAATTGATGGATTGAATGATTTTTATTTTTAATAGGTAGATTGAATTTGATTTTTTTATAGCATTTTTAATGAATTATAAATGGATTAATGGAATGTCTTGATCCATCCATTACCATCTAAATCCATATTCATCTATTTTGCTACCTCTATATTTTTTTTTTGGTTAATGAATGTGAGTGTTTTTTACTTAGAAGTTAGAAATGCGGAACATGCGAATGGAAATGGACTAGCCACCTAACCTTTTCTTCTATCACGACTTATGCGTGGTTTTTGTTTGAAATTTTTTTGTCAGTAGACGAAATGGTAAAAAAAATTGCACACAACAGCGATGTTTTAAATTTGAACTCAAGACATGATATTCAGTTTAATAATTTCAGCATTTATTAATTGAACTAAATCTTATAAATTATGTTTAGGCATTGACTTGAAACTATAGAGTACGTGGTGGATTATTGTTTTTAGCAATTAGATTGATCTATTATTAACCTAGGATTATTAGGATATTTTAAATTGAATAACTTATTTTTAAAAAATATTATCAACTATCGTTAAATAAATTAACAGTGTATATTATATATACACGGATAATTAATCATGAATGATTATATATTTGAAAAATTGCCAGATATTGAATTGAGACATTGGCATATACTAAATACAAATTTAAATTTAGACTTCTTCCAATTAATATACTAATATAACATATTTTTCAAATCTTTAATATTTAATATTTAATTTATGTATGTTTTATTTTCAAATTATTAATATTTAATTTACGTATGCAAAATTTAAATCCAATAATATTAAAGTCGCTAAAGATAACTAACACTATTGGGTTTTTACAAGATTTCTTGCGTTATTAAGGTCGTTATGCTACAAAAAGTTTTAAAAAGTATTCTTTGAATAATTAAAAGTTTATTGATGTGGACTAATTGAAACTCTAACCAAAGAGTAAATATAAACCAATAAGAGACATTTGTTTGCAACGCCCACATGATCTATGCACCCGTTACACAAGCCAACTTGTTGACCATCTCATGGGAAAGACACCAAAGCAATTTAGCATGGACTAGTTGTACTTTTATAAGTGTCATTTATAGCGTGTAGGTGTGGATTTCTTTTTAGAGCTTTTAGAGGTCTGCTAGGTTCTATAGCACTTCCTCCTCCATCTCAGTCTTTGCGTGAATGTCGTTGTCCGAGTCAACTTCGGGAGCTAATGTTCATGACACACGTTTCTTGGGAGCTGAATAGAGACTAAAAATAAAATATTGAAATCCAAAATATGATTCACTCTGAATGATTTTCATAAAAAGGGTTAAAAAATATCTAATAAAAATTGATTTTCGATTTTACTTCTTTTGAATGGATTTGCAATTTTTTGGGGCCAATATGGCTATGAGCAGTATTACATTGGTCTCGCACTACTGCATAGTTTTCTCATCTTCAAGCGATACTTACATAGACACACTTGAATACAAAAACAAAACAGAAAAACTGGCATCCAAGGGCCGTATATATGACTTGTGTACATGCATAACAAGTGGAAAACTTGTGTATGACTTTTGGAACGAGACTTAGTAAGTTTAGCACATAACTTTTGTTTTTTGATTTTCTTTTAAAGTGAGTAATTTGATTTAGACTCTAAAATAAATAATCTCAATTTTTTTATGAATAAACCAACTTTTGATGTTTCGTGCATATTTATGCACTATTCTATGCAGTAGATCATGAATGTTCATTTTTCTTATCAACAGTTGAAACTCTATAATACGAGAGCTCACTTAAAATGAGACGCTTTCGTTAAATAAATTTAGAATAAAACACAAGATGAACTTAACATACAGTGTACATAACTGCACGTAAAAGCTTACCAACATCAAAACCTATGAAAAAATTGTGTTGCTGTTATTCTCTGCTGCAAATACAGAGCATTATTTGGAGATGCTGTGAATATTAGTTAGCATTGATGATGAATGCAACAATTATCATCAAAATCACACATCCAAGACATATTATTGCATCTATTTTCACTTGCACAAGTGGAAACAATATGCCTGAGCCATCGATATGTAATTATATTAATACACACGAGCTTTAGGAGGGAATGATTCAACCTCATCATCCAATGTATTCAAGTGGACCGGCCTGTAATCTAATCGGACCTTCTCGTTCTCCCAGAATCTGCAAATTAATACACAAAAGCTTAGCTAACATAAACAACACCAAATATTAAACAACTTACCGTTTAAAACAGATGGCTTCTTTATATTGAATCAAAGCCTTTATGGGTCATGGTAAGATAGTTTGATCCTTTATGCTATTATACTTAGAAGACGCGTTAAGGTGTTAATCATTTTCCTAACCTTAAATCTTAACTAAGCATATCTAGAATAGTTTCTTATTAAAAAAACATGTTTATAACAGTTGGGTGCTGACACGTAGACTGAACTTATTGTGGGAATACAAACAACGTATCTCCCTCTCCAAATGACGGACTTAAGCTTTTCAACTTCTCTAATAAGGTTACATAGTACCATTTGGTTACTGGTCTAAATCAACTGTCATCATTGAGTGAAGTATCAGCATGAAATTTCAGAGACAATTTTAGCAATTTGCCAAACAAAGAACACTGCTAGTTCAATTTTAGGTTTCATCATGCAACTTGAAAATTTGGTGGTGATAACTAAAAGATTGCATAACTGAAGAACTACATAAAGACTAATGTCTCTTATGGAAATCAAAACTACTCTGTTACTGAAGAGCTTCAAGCAAGGATTAGTTGGACAGAGCAAATCACTGATTAGGATTTTGATAGATAAATGATAAATATTTAAAATTTCTTAATTATACCTCAGAAACTTAGATTATCACTTAGGATTGGTTTTCATATTTCCTTCCATAACATGTATTGTTAACTTATTTCTGCATTTCCTTAATTTAATATTAGCATATTCGCAAATATTAGTGTTTTAACATTTGTAACATTATCTAACACATCCTTCACAACAATATCCAAATGTTATGTTATTCTGAATATTCGTTTCCCAGGACATATCATGGCTGGGGTTTTACCTTTTTTAGCATCATGTTGCCTTTTATTCTAATTACTCATTTTCCTTCCTTTATACCTAAACCCTATAATTCCAACACTTTTCAACCATACAAGATAACACACACCAGACAATGCCAATATTATTCAGCTTTTCTTCATTAGTACAGTAACTTAATGAGCTGCTAGGCTGCTTCATCCTTAAAAGAAACTCGAGCTCTAATACTCTTAAACACTAAAGCTCATGCTTGGTTGGATGGACGAGAAGTTTGTACGGGAATGGGTCGTTTCCTCCCATGTTTGGTTAGAGGATTGTGGTTGGAAACTTGGAATGAGCATTTCGAAGGGTATGAGCATTCTTACAATTTTGAGATTTGTTATTCTATCACAAAACATGATAAAATCTGCATTCTATTTCACCAATCCACTAATTCGGCTTCAAAGTTTTGCTTTTTAGTCACAACCTGCACCAACTCAGGCCCATAAATTGGTTGGCACGAATTGGATCAAACCCCACCTATATAGTCTTAAAATAAAAAGCCGGAAAAGAGTCGCCAGTTCATCTATTTACACCAAACAAAAAATAATTATTATAACACATTTTCATTTCATTCCTACATCCATATTCCATTCCCATCCCATCAAACAAAAACACGACCTAACGGAAAAAGTTTCTCGCAAGTAATAAGCAACTCAATTTCAACACTATACTCAAGTGACTACTTTTGAAAAGACAGGGGATATAAGGTTGACTTCGTAGTTGGAGTGGAGGAGTTAAGGTGCGGAGTGATAAGGAGTTTCATGGTTTGAACCCTAATACTAACTATACTAATATTTGTCATTCAAAAAGAACAGTAAGGCAAACTGAAAGTAATAACCAGTATATTATTTGAACATGACTTACCCCAAAGTGTGTTTCATCCAGCTCTCATCGTCTCTTTTCTGCAGATTTCAACACAACATATTCAATTACCTTTTTCATATCAATGGTATGAAATTTGTACATTAAGGGGCAAAAAATACTAACCGTGAAGTCCTCACGGGCATGAGCTCCTCTACTCTCTTTCCTAGCTTCTGCAGAGTGCATTGTGATGGAGGCATTTATCAAAAGATTTTCCAACTCAATAGTCTCGATCAAGTCCGAGTTCCTGTAAATATATAGATTACAGCCAATAAACTTTTAAAATGAACAAGCAGACTCCTTGAATTATTAGGGATGTTCAACATTTGCTAAAAAAGACTTACCATATTAAAGTCCGGTCCTTCACCTGGACATCACTAAAACTCTCCCACGTTTTATCAATTAATTGACAACCTGTTAAAAAATCAGTAAAGGTAAAACACACACCTAGTCCAACAAAAGAAAATGGTTGCAAGACAAAGTAATATCAGCAAAAAGTAGATTACCTTCTTCTAATGTTTCTTGTATACGGAATACAGCAGCATTATTTTGCATTACCCGTTGCATATTCAGCCGAATTTTTGAAGTAGGTAATGAACCATTTGAATTTCTCAATTTGTCCAGCCATGCAATCGTTTTCTCGCCAGCATCCTTCTCTAAAGGCTTTTGTTTCTCTCCTGCAACATGGATAATAGATGCATTTTTATCACCCTAGTTTCAGTGGGGCACAGCCTTTTTCAATAACTAACAGGAAAAGAATCTTGCCTGGCCTATTAATTTCTGCAACTCTGTTTGCACAAGCTCTACCGAAAACAACAATGTCTAAAAGTGAATTTGCACCAAGCCTGTTGGCACCATGAACTGATGCGCAGGCTGTTTCTCCAGCAGCCATCAATCCAGGAACTAATGCATCAGGATTGTCACCTTTAATGGTAACCACCTTCATAAAGAAGCATATTAGTTCGTAGTTTTTCATTTTTTGTGTTTTATTCCAATGAAAAATGAAAAAAAAAAAACAATAAAGAACAACATTAACACATTATAGAATAAAACTTTCAACCTATTAATCCACAAATAACTAGTCAAGTATGCTATTTGTGACGTGATGTAGATGATTACAGAGAACATCCAATGTTAGTGATGCTATAAATATGGGGTAGTAACTGACGCTACCACCAACTTATATTTGCAGCTTACTGACATGATAGTTCTTGTGTAGTTAAAATCCAAAACAAGCCCAAGTCTTATCAACATGGTATTTTGGTTTATAGAATAATATTAGATGATCATTTCTTTAAACAAATTCAATCTAGCTTAGCAAAATGAAATGACTATATCAATATTCTGGTTGGAAAACAAACCCAAAAAATTAGAGTGCAAAATGGAGATTAGTGAAAAGTAAGAATAGAAGTAGAACACTCATTTATCAAGTGATCAATAGCAGTGAACAGTTTTGATATAAGAAGTTTTATCCAGCCAGGATGGTGTGAATAATTATCCTAGGTTTTTGTTCTTCTTTTCTCCATTACTTTATATTTTTAAGTCTTTCAATTGGAAATTTTACTTCAATTCAAAGTGCTTGTTTCAACTTGATACCTCTCCATGATGATTTGTAGGAATGCCACCCATGTTATAATGCACAGTTGGCAAAACGGGAATGGGTTCCTTTGTAACATCCACACCAGCAAAAATAGCAGCAGTTTCAGAGATACCAGGAAGTCTCTCCTTGAGCACATCTGGGGGTAGATGATTCAAGTGTAGATAGATGTGATCTTTCAGGGGTCCTGCAAATGATTTCCACTTAATAAAAGCTTACATAAAAATAAAGGTAATGTTAACTTGTCCAAATTGACTGGTAACACTATTTTTAATTATTTCCAATGTACAAAATAGAGAGGTTATCTCTCTCATTGACAACAACGACCATCAAAGCTTTTTCCTTTCCTCTAGGGGTAACGGGTGCTATGCCACATGAACCAAATAAAACCTTAATGAACTATCTTAAATAAAGTATGATTTCATTCCAAATCCTTCTTAAAGGACGCTATCTCTTCAAGATTAAAAAATGCTGATCTACATTAAGCAACGTTGCAACAATTACCAACAATCTAGATGCATACCTACACCACGACCTTCCCGGATCTCCATAGTCATCGATCTTGAAACTACGTCTCTGGATGCAAGATCTTTTGCTGTAGGAGCATATCGTTCCATAAACCGCTCCCCCTCGCTATTCCTAAGAATTCCACCTTCACCACGAGAACCTGGGTCCAAATAAAAATGAAAAACTTTATATTCCAATTTAACTAGACAAGGTGCAACAAAGGCAAGCCCAGATTTGCATATAAAACATAAACTACCAACCTTCTGTTATAAGGCAACCTGCTCCATATATACCTGTTGGGTGAAATTGCACAAACTCTAAATCCTACGTGATTTAAGATATAAGTATGTAAATATAAAGGACTCACTTCATAGGATAACATCTTATTATTAAAAAGCACCAAAATATAAAAAATAAAAAACCTCAAGGGGGATCCCAGCACGTGCAACCATGGCGTTGCCATCTCCAGTGCATGTATGTGCTGAGGTTGCAGAGAAGTATGCTCTACCATAACCCTGGTGCAGAATAAATTATCTCACTTATCCATAATAAGTACAACAAAAACTTCAATTTCAAACATCCACAGAAAAATTATGTTACCCCTGTGGCCAAAATTGTTGAAGCAGCTTGGAAACGATGTAGTGTTCCATCTTCCATATTTAAGGCAATCACTCCTTGGCAACTGCCTGCTCATCCAATATGGAAATTAGATAACGTAATCATTAACTATGACAAAAACAAATTATTTTGATTTCCTGTTTTTCACCAATGTAACATGTTTGATAAAGCATTTGGCATACAATAGAGATAACTTCTTTATAATCTATAGAGAACAAATAATGCTATTTATGTGAAGAAATTACTTATTAAGGCCAATAAATTCTGAGACCTTGTTAGAGTAATTCATCGCAAAGTGAAAGCAAGCTGTTTTTTGCAACAACATACCATCCTTATTCATTAAAAGATCCAAGGCAAAATATTCCACAAAAAACTGTGTATTGTGTCTCATAGCCTGGCCATAGAGAGTGTGCAACAAAGCATGCCCAGTTCGATCAGCAGCACACGCACAGCGGTAAGCTTGACCACCTGTATTGTAGCACAAATGAGACCCAGATCAGAGCTCTTATCAAACTAAAAGGCAGACAAACCTACTCCAAAACCTGACATACCTTTTCCAAAGTTTAAGCTTTGACCACCAAATGCACGCTGATATATTTTTCCATCCTCTGTTCGAGAAAAAGGCAATCCGTAATTCTCTAGTTCAATGACCGCTTTTGGTGCTTCCCTACACATATATTGGATGGCATCCTGATCTCCTGTAGATTATAGAGCTTGCGTCAAGAAAATGAAAGATAAAAACATAGAAAAATCTCGGTTATAACGTGCTCAACTGCTCAAGGTTGCACCAGCACCTAAGGATTTTTCAGATTTTCACTTTTCAGTTAATCACCAAAGCTTTTCAGAAGAAAAAAATGACAAGTTTCTTTTTTTGTTTAGGTAAACAACCACGGGGCATACCTTGTTCATTGGAGGTAAGTAATTTTAAAGGAAAATGAATCTCTACATGCAACAATATTTGTAACAATAAACACTGTACTTAAATTTATTGATATTATAGGATATATATAGTGATTAGTGAAACATAATTCAAAAAGATTGACCTAGTTTGTACCTAGCCAATCACTTCCTTTGACAGTGTCATACATGTGCCACCTCCAGTCATCTTCAGTCATATTTCCCAATGCAGCATTGATGCCACCCTGTACAAAAAATTTAATCTCATGAGTCAGCATTATCAGCATATTCAGGGAAAAAAAAAGTTTAACTCACGATGTGCACTTAACATAAATTACTTTTTATTTCACAACTAACTGTAAGAGCAGACAAAAACTAGTGTCAAATTCAATGGGAGAATCTTATTCCAACTTAATATTTTTATCAAAACATAAAGTCTACAAAGAGCTGATTAAATCCTTATCTGTCATCAAGAAACAATATTCCATCTTTCAATGTTTAAAATTTCATGTCTCACAATCACAAAGTAATTATAATGGAGTGTCAAACAATGATGAGTAAATACAACAACCGCATAAGAGGTAAAGCCGAACTTAAGATGGTGTCAAGTGAACCCAAGTCAGTATCGATGGGATATTGACATCACCAAAGCCTACTACAGTATACAGTAAATAAAACAACCAAAGCCTTTTCTCAATAAATAGGGTTTGTATATATATAGTTGCCTACTACAACAGAACAAAAGACACGAATGAATTATAAACGGCAAAACTAAAAACTGCCGGCGTCTTCCAAGTTCCAAGTCATAAAAATCTGCTGAACATAATCACCAGGGAAATTTCTTCCTACACAATCATACTAACAATATCACCGCATAACATCCAAAAAGACCTAAAAGCAAAACAACTAACAGAATACAGAAGATTGAACAAATAGTCATACTGCAAAATCATCAATGCAATAGAGAGCTTTAACTAGGTCAAAAAAAGTGTGATACCTGAGCAGCAACAGTGTGTGAACGAGTTGGGAACAATTTGGTAATACAAGCAGTATTGAATCCATGTTCTGAGAGTCCAATAGCAGCTCTCAAACCTGCCCCACCAGCACCTACCACTACTGCATCGTAAGTATGATCTACAACGGTGTAAGACGAGTTTACCCCACTCTGCATAACAAACAAACAAACACAACACGATTTACCATCACTCAACCCTATATATAACAAAGAATACAAATTCAATTCAAATTAAAAAAATTCAATAGTTAATTCAACGAATCGGATTCAAGTAATGTAAAATTATCGAATAGATGCAAAAGATGAAATCAATTTGGTAATCATATCATATCAAATCAATATCAATATTATATAAAATATAAATGAAAGTGGAGAAGCTAGTACATACAGAGAAGAATCTAGAAAAGTGAGATCTAGTGTTCGAAGATGGTGCACGAAGTCCACGAGCGACGCAACGCCACATTTCTGCAACACAGAGTGTTCGTGCTTATTTAGCTTTGTTTTTCGATTCGTGATTCAGAGCCTCCTTTTGCTCTGCCTTTTTATTGGTTTCTCTATTTATATTGTCGTCGGGTTTTGTTTGAGTTCTAGAGGAATATATCGCGGCTTTACGAAGTAGAAGGGAAACGATGGTTTAATTCGAAACACGTCACTCGGAGGTTCGTAGGAGGAGTATCTAATCTAATTTCACTTTGATTAATATTAATTAATGATCGTTGGATCAATTCGATCTCATCCTTTCACTATATTTTCATGAAGGTTAAAGATTAATGGTGATTCAACACTTGTGTTTTTTTTTTTTTTCTTTCAAATTTAATGATTGTATGAGTTGTGAATTTGACATACAATCGTATAAGTTATAAAATGTAACTTTTGAAAAATCACTTGAATTATAATTTTGTCAACCTTGTTACATCAAACAAGTATTAAATAAAAAATTGTCTCTCCGTGCACTTATCAAAGATAGAATCTCGACCAATTGATTAAGTGACTTATGTATCCACTACTCCTTGCACACAGTGACAGTCCCACCTTGCAAGCAGGAGCCCCCACTTAGGTTGAATTGGAAAATTTTTTTCTATACTACATTTACATAGCATAAAAAAGAAAACACTACGTATAGAGAGAATGATTTCACTAATAGATAATTTTTACACAAAATCATTGTTAAATAACCAGTTAATTATTTATAAGGTTAAATAAATTTTTAATTTTTGTAAAATTTTATTTTTAATCTTTATAAAAAAGTATTAATTTTTTAGTTTGTATAAAATATTTATTCAATTTTAGAGTCTATTTTTAAAAACAAAATTGTAAAAAAATAATATTTTTAGTCTCTAAAATCAGTCCTTATAAAATTAAAATAGGACTAAAACTGAATAAAAATTTTTAATGACTAAACTTTAAAGGTCATAAGTTTATAGAGACACTAAAAACATATAAGATATTTGACCCTTAGTTTTACAATAACTTTCAATAAGAATTATTTACTTTTTAATGTCATACCATTGAAATGAACGCGAAATAGGATGATTTAGCATAATACATAATTCATATTTGATGTTTGTGTAAAATTTGTTTTATACCTTCAACACATATTCAATTTTCTCTATTTTCATTAACTTCAAAAATGATAAAATCATTTGATGTTTTTAAAATACAAATTAAATGAAATATTTATATATTTATGCTTTAAAAAATGAAATGTTATATATATTTAATACTATAAATTTATATGTATATTGTCTCCACTAATCAAAATTTATGATTTCATCATTGCTTCCATGTTTGTTTATCAAAAATACTTAGTGATATTTTGTGAAATAAATTTTTTTATTAAAAAAACTATTTTTTTAGGGAGAAAAAGTTAAACGCTTACGATTAGACATATTTTATTTCAGTCTAATTTTTTCTTTGTCATGAAATAATGCTAAGTCACTATTTTTCACTCAAAAAAAATTTAGGTTATTTTTCACACAAAATAAACTTAAGGTTATTATTTTGTTGTTTACTTTTAAAATGAGCGATGAGTTAAAATAAATTTAAATTGACAATGAGTACAAATTTTCTTTCTAAATTATTATAAAATTAGGGAATATATGGTATGTATGTTTGAGTTTAAATAAAAATGACTTTTAAGTTTAGAAAATTTAGAGATTATTTCGTAGAGGTTTGTTTTGAAGTAGCTAGAATATCAATAGAAGGGGGTTGAATAGAGATATTTGTTGTTTAAAAATTTCTTTTAAGTTTTAAAGCTTTATTCTCTTCGAGAGGATGAAAATCAGAGGTTGGAAATTTAAAAATATGAGTAAGAACAAATGACTGAAAGACAAAGAGAGAGAGGTTAGAAAATGACACACACAACTTTATACTGGTTCACCCAATAAGGGGTTACGTCCAGTCCTCACACACTTGTGAGATTTCACTAAGAAAACAATCAACCTCTCACAGAGGTTAGTTACAACTTGTGTGTTATTGAGCTTCACCAAGCTTACAATATCTTCTCAAGGATTTCAACTATTTCTAAGTGTAACTCTCTTAGAAATTACAATATAGTTTGAAGGTGTTTGTGATGTTTCTCTTTACTAGCACTTTCTAAAAAGATGTTTCAAAGATCTAGTGTAGTACAATAGAAAGTATAGAGAGAGGATGAGAATAACACTTGATAGCTCTTAGTCTTTTTCTTTGAATGCTTTGCAGTTGTGTCCAATGAAGAAGAGCATTCTTCCTTTTATAGAGTTGTAAGATGGTCTATCCATGTGTTTTGGTGCTTCATGTCCGTCAGGCACTTTAATAAAAAATTCAAGGCCAGTAATATGAATTACAGAAATGTCATTCAGCTATCTTTTGTCTTGTTTGAGTGCAGGAGGATGGGAATTCAGTCCATCCTCGTATGGGAGGTTCAAACCTCCTAGAAGTTCGGGTCTTAGCTGTTCTTTTGCTTTTTCGTTCTCCAAGGCATGTCAGATTCTATTTTGGGCTTTGTTTAGTACAACCTTTATTTGCTTTTGAAAAGGTAGAACCATTTTCATCATAAGCATATGAAGAGAGCTGGAGGTCCATCCTCTTATACTTCATTCTTCTATGTTTATCCTCTGCCTTTCTTTTCTTCAGTTGACTTTGTTTCTTTCAAACTTTAACCTTGATTTGACTTCTCTTTTGGCAAGAAATCAATGTTATCGTGATTCTGAATATTTAGCCTAATAGTTGGTTCATCCTCTTTGAAGATTCATCCTCTAGTCCATCCTCCAGATTAAAAAACTTGTTGGATTGACTTAGATTTTATCTCTTTTGAAGAGCACTCTGTTTTCTAATAATAATACACTCAAGAGCACATATTAGTCTTAACAAGAATCATAATCATTAATTTTGTTATCATTAAAACTTTTAGAAAGAGATTTTGTCTCAACATGTTTTAAATTGATTTTTGGATTTTCGTTTGTTTACTATCATAAAAATGATTTTTTTTTTTAAAATAAATTTTAATCTGTTTGTATACAATTTTATAAAAAGTGATTTTTTAAACTATAAAATTACTATGAATGACGTGACTTTTCTAAATAAATTAATCTCTCTCTTTCTATACGTCATATGTTTATATTTGTCCATTTTATCTATTATTCAGCTCCCTCTCACTCTTCCTTCCTCCCTTTTCTATATTCATTAATAAAATGATTCAAATAAATAGCATAGAAACAACAAAAAATGATGTGTGGAGAAATTGTAAAGGAGAAGGAAACTTACTTCATGAAAATTTATATTAGAGTACCATGGAGATCAGAGTACCATGGAAGGAGAAAAAATGTCACAATTGACTATGTGAAACTGATGCAATATATAGAAAAGCTAGTAAAAATTAATGGAGGACAATTTTGGATTTTTTAAAAAGAGTAAGAGTAATTACATCATTGTCTCTCGTTAACACCGTGTTTTTAAGATTTGTGTCATTTTCTCTCATCTATCGGAGAAACAAAAGTGAAAAGCTACTATTTTAGCTTTTCATTTTTAATCGAAAAATGATTTTTTTTAACAAAATAATTTTTCAAAAATATAAAAAAAACATCGTTCGAACAATAAAAAAATTATTTTTGATTTAAAAAAATCTGAAACAAAATAAACTCGTAATGTTTACTTAGTGATTATGATTGAGTTGTAGAATAGAGGAATAAATAAGTAGCAAGTTCAATTTCCACCTTCATGAAAGTACTAAAAATATAAACAATATTAACATTTAAAAACAATTACTAATAGTATCATATTTAAACAAAAGATTGGATATGACTTATATGTAGAGCTTGTAAAATGGAATACTCGGTCAACGTTGGGCTATTAATATTTTTTAAGACACACGTACTCCTTATAATAAAATATAAATAAAAAATATCTAAAATTTTGATTATTTAATTTTAATTTTTAATTAAATGTATCAATTTTTTTAGATATTTTTTTGTCTATATTTCATTATAAAACGAATTACTTTTGTGTGATGGAGGCATGTCATTACAAATTAGAATAATGCTATTAATATATTTTTTGACATACACTTTTCAGTATACTATTTTTTATTGGTTAAATTATTCACGTGACAAATTATTAGATGTAAGTAGCAATTCAAAAGAATTTTAGAAGCACAAGCTGTTCAAAATGAAGAGTTTTATGTAACTCTCACATATATTTGTCACCCCCAACCCATATGAAAATACAATTTTGCTCTTTTAACTATTTATAAAAACTTCAAAAAAATTTATTTCTCATTTTTTCACTACATCTTTCGAACATTTAGAGAAATCATCGTAAATTCGAATATTTATAAATCTTCGAAACAAAAAATAAAGTGATATACAAATATTTCAAACTTTCGAAACACATAATTCACAGAGTTTTAAAACTTTTCAGGAACCTGAAGTTCTTGCTACAATACCGACTATAGATTCTACAGATAAATTCATGAATGATCAGATAATCTTAATGATAATTGATATTATAAGTTTTGATTTTTAATGTATAGACATATATTAATGTTTTATTTAAAATATATTTTGCAGATATTTTCCTTTGAAAAGCTATATTCGAATGGGCAAAGACTATTGGAAGGTAAAATGGAATAATAATTGTTATCATTCAATCTGATACAACTATTGGAAATAAAGGAAGAGCAGACAAATTAATTTTGGGATGCGAAAGAGGTCAAAGATATAAATCAAAATCAACAGTAACTTGTTCTCACAAGGAAAATTGTCCATTCAAACTTAAATGTATACCGTTGAATAACGGTGAAAGATGAAAAATTAGTGTTCATTGTGGAACACACAATCACGATTTAGCGGATACTTTATACGGTCATTCATATTTGGGGTGTTTAAATGAAGAAGAGAGAAAATTTGTTAACGACATGACAAAGTATAAGTTTGCACCAAGATTCATTTTGAATGCTTTGAAAGAGATAAAAAAAAAGAATCTCACAATTTCCACTCAAATATATAAAGCAATGAATACTTATTTATCATCTTTGAGAGGTTCGTACACAGAAGTGCAACATCTCTTGAAATTAATACAAAATGAAAATTATGCGCATTGGATAAGAAGACAAGAGAATTCATATGTTCTGAGAGACATATTTTGAACGCATCCTGATTGTATAAAGTTGTTGAACATATTTCATTTTGTTTTGATATGTGATAGCACATACAAAACAAATAGATATCGGTTACCATTGCTTGAAATTTTTAATGTAACATCTACTAGTTTGATATTTTTCTGTTGCATTTGCTTGCATGGAACAAAAACGACAAGATAACTTCATATGGGCTTTTGAAAAGGTAAGACAACGTTCATATGTGAGAATTTAATTTCTAAAGTTATTGTGATCGATTGAGATCTTGCCATGATGAATGTTGTTGGTGTTGTATTTCCTACTTCAATTAATTTGCTATGTCATTTTTATATTGAAAAAAACATTGGGGCAATATGAAAACAATATGCGAAAAATGATAGACAAGATCAAGTAATAGATTTATGGAAAAAAAATTGTATTTTTGAATAGCGAGGAGGAGTATGATCATCACTTGCAACACTTTGAGCTAGTGTGTGCCGATATTGACCTTTTTGTTGATTATGTTAAAGATTCATGGTTCACACCTTACAAAGAAAGATTTTTCTTGGCGTTGACCAATAGAGTGATGCATTTAGAGAATACAGTGACCCTTCAAAAGGATGATTAGCTCGATTATCATCATATGGTGTAAACAGTACACCCTCAAGCAACATAGCATCAAGTGTCTGCCAATATGTTAGCGGTCTACCTTCAACAGCGTGTTTTGCAGCCCATCTACGGGCTATTGGAATATGCACACGAACCATTCCATTGTCGGCCCGCTTACAGATGTTAGAAAAGTGCTCGTAAATCGAGCACTGCACCAAAAATAAAAGACCATTTAGTAAATTAAAAATACAACTTAAAAAGTAAATAACACAATTTAATATGAATCAAATACTTGTAATAGGGTCATGTAACCTCCCAACTGCCTAGTGTTGTGAACAACTTCATCTCCTAGGTTGCATATAACACAACCAATGCAGCGGTATCCCATGCATAGTCTCGACAATGATCTAAATCAATGAACAAACTAATGTATTTCGTCTCCACACGAGTGTGTGTCATGTCGGAAAAAATAGTGATGCCAACTAAATGCAAGATGTACGTTCCAGCAGCACACTCAAACATGTTAGTTTGAATGATACGTTTATATAAATCATGCAACAACTGCAGTCTATATTGTGCACATTTGTTATAATTTATCTCATCAACTGCATCCTCCAAGGTTGCTCCCAATAACTCATGTGAAGAAGAGTCACGACGTCGTCCAGTGTAATTTTCATCTCTCTAAATGGCATATGAAGCGAGCTAATCTCTCTATGCGACCTTTCTACAAATGCAGATATTAGACCATCATCAACCATAATCAAATAAGCTGGAGACAAATGCACCGACCCAAATTCTTGAATCTAATGTTGTACAACATCTAGTACAGGTACGTCGACAAACTTCTTCAACTTCAAGCCATGTGTGATTACCTTCAACGGGTTACGATCCTACGCGTAATTTAAAAACATAACAATAAAATCATTTACTAAATTTCATTGAAAAAATGTACTAAATATAATATATACTTATTCTTAATTAATTAAAATATATATCTCCTTGAAGTAGCAAAATTTATTTACAAGGAAGGGGGGTTTGAATTGTAAATATTTCCTTTTAAAATTTTCTGAAAAAAAACTTAAGATTTTAACTCAAGAATAATCTTGGTTAAGATAACAGAAAATGGAGAACATTTTTTGTTAGTTAAAAATCAGAAAAACAATTTGTATTTTTAACTTGAAAATCAACCAGATTTAATGAAAAGATAAAGGATAAGAGATACCACACAAGGATATATCCTGACTCACCCAATTCGGGCTATGTCCAATCCTCATAATTGTGAAATTTTCCAATAAGTGTTTAAAATAAGAACCTTCCTGATTTACAGCACCTAGTCTAGATCGATCTTGATCTGTTTACAATCTGTAATATTTCCACCCAGAAAGATACATAATCAGTCTACCTATCAATCTTTAGATAAGAGTTTACACTTCACCTTTTAACCATAAAAGGATTTCTTACAACCTACTCAATCTACACTCAACACTTATAGTCTTGAGTTTTTACACAATATTAATAAGATTTTATGTTAGAATCTGAGATGTCTCAACTCGTGTTTGAAATTAGATTCTTTACAAGAGATTCAGAATAAGTATAACAATAGATTAAATTAAAACAGAATTGATTCTCTTGATAATTTGGAGAATTTCAAGTATGTGAGTGAATGATTTGATCATTTGATTATCACTTGAACTTCTTATTTTTCCTTGAGCATTGGCCTTCCTTTTATAGGCTTGAGAGCAGTTAATGAAAGTCAGGAAAGTCGTTGGAAGTGCTCTTGTCAGGCTTGACCAGAACCAATATTTTTGATTAAAAATATTCCAACTTTTGACAACTGTTAAGTTCTATTTTGACTGGGTTGAAACCTTTGTTCTTGATCAGATTCTTTTGATTTTAATGATCTTTTAATACTTCAGATATGTGATAATGCCTTTAGCTTGAATTAGAGTTTTGATCCTTGTTAAAACAGATTTGAACAATCATAAAGAGTTGTTGCAGAAAGCTGTACTGAAGCTGCTGGAGATTGATGATCAATCTGGAATTTTAAGCTTTTGAGTTTCGTGGAGATTGATAATCAATCTGGACAATTTTCTGATCATTCTGGAATCTGTCATTATGCCTTGCACATTGTCAAGATCATTATCATTCTTGACAGTCAAGCTGGAGACTGTTCAGTCTTGTTTGGACCAGCTTGATTCATAGCCTTTTCCTTTTTGATTTGAATGACTTATTTGATTAGAATGAATCATATATGTTCCTTGTCAAGTACTTATAATATTCCAAAGGCAATATCTTCGTTCATTTAATGGAGATTGATTGATCTTGAAGCTGTCTTGACCATACTTGGACTTGGAGAACATTCTCCATTTTTCATATTTTCTCAAAAATGTTCTCTGTTCAGATTTATGCTTTACTATGCTGATTTCTTTGCTTTGCTAGAATCCTATCTTTGAATTAATAGACTCAAAAGCACAAGTTAAATTAACATAACATTTAGAATCATAATTGACATTCTTAATTAACCTTTGTTTATTTTCATCAAAACTTTAAAATGAGAGTTTGTCTTAACACTCCTTCCCATATCCTACTAGCACATGATGTTCATATTGTGTCCACACGAATGTCACCAATGGTCATTCGGTGAATCTGAGCTGCTGAACCTGCTTTTTGACATACTGCTCCTCAAATTCCTTGTAACTCATCTGTTCAGGCTCATGAACATCCTCCTAAACATCTAGTTCAAACTCCTGAACATCCTTGCCAAGGATGAGACTTAAAACCACGTCTACGATGATGCTAACGAAGTGGACAATTTGCTTCATTCATTCGCCGATATGATGATGTGGGTGGAACTCTATCGCCCCTACCACCTCTATCGCCCCCAAAGCCTCTGACAATAGTACGAATAATTTCTCTGTTCGCACCTCTGGTTCTAGCCACTACAAAATTAAGTTAACATAATTATTATATCAATAATTTAAAAAAAATTGGAAAATTACAAAAATTTCAAAACCTTCAAAAGTAAATTTTGGAAAATTTCTCTTTCGAATTGTTCGAAAGTTTCGAATGTTTTGAAAATTTTCCATTTCAAAAGTTTCAAAAAATTTGAAAATTTTCTATTTCAAAAGTTTCAGATTGCTCGAAAGTTTCGAAATTCTGGAAATTATCCATTTCGAAAGTTTCAGGTTCCTGGAAAGTTTTGAAAATCTTTTAAATTTTGTTTCGAAAGTTTGAAATATTCGAATATTACTTACTTTTTGCTTTCGAATATTTGAAAAGGTTCAAAAGTTGCGGTGATTTCTCTAAATGTTCGAATGAGGGAGTGAAAAATAAGAGGTAAAAAAATTTGAAATTTTTATAAATAATTAAAAAAAATTATATTTTCATGTAGATTGGGGGTGACAAATATACGTGGACGTGCGAGATAGAAAATACTAAAATGAATCAAGACTTTGTAAGGTTTGGCCCAAGATGACAAGAGTTATAGTTGTCCAAAGCAGTTTTGGACCTTGAAAAATACAATTTGCATTAGACACCTGAAATCTCAAAGATGACCTTTTTATTACATGGAGGTTAATACACAACACAATAATTTTGAGAGATAAAATTATATAATGTGAGAAAGGAGGTAGAAATAAAACGAGTATACATGGATAAAAAAAAGAAATGAATAAAATAAAAAGTAATCGCCTTCTTTTTTTTTAATAACAAAAAATTAATATATTTATCATCTTTTTTATTTTCATTTAATATGTTCCATTATTTTTTAAACTCAAACATAAATTAACAATTATATTATTCAATCTTTTATTTGTTAACTGATAAAAATAGCAGCCAAAATTAAAGTGAGTTGGGCAGCAATTAAAATTGCAAGAGTGATTTGATTTTTCCTATAAGTTTAAAGAGCCACCCAATAGACCCCAAGTATTTTTTCATGAATACTTCGAAAATCAATTTTGCTTTCTTTCTTAGAGATATAATTATAATTAACTTATATAATCGTAAAATTTTGAAGTCGAATTTAAAATAATTTAATAATATTGATATTTATCAATTAAATTAAAATTTAAAATTGAAAATTAATTTTAATTAATTAAATAATTTTAAAAATAAATACGATCACGAAGATTTCATTAAGGTTAAATCTCCAAATTTTCACCAAGATGAAAGATCCATGATTGGGGAAGCCCTTGATCTACTTTACGCCATCCAATGGATGGGAGAAATTGGAAATTGATCATGTTATTTTTTAGTTGGACTTCGGACTTTCAATTAGTAGGGGAAAGTTTTGATAAACTTGCTAGTGATATTTATGATTTTTTTTACTTTATTTAAAAGGAATTTTTTAGAGATTTTATTTATTTATAAACAAAGACACGATTTTTTTATTATTTTTTATTTATAAACAAAGACACGATTTTTGAATTTATTTATTGTTTAAAAGACTTTTTTAATATTAGTAGATACATTTAATGCCTCACAAATTTTTATGAAAGAATATTTAGTAAAATATCTAAAAGACTGCAATTTAAGATTTTTATTATTTTAGTTTCTAATATTCATTTTCCATCTAAATTAAATAAAGCCACATACTGACGTGGATTTGTCTCATCTAAAGTTAAAATTTAGTTAATCAAATGGATCATTTGTTAATGTTATAATCACTCATAATTGGTTATGCATGAACACAACATAAAAAACATTTATTTGATAAACAATAGTTGATAATACTCAAATTGCCACACCATAAGGGTTATGTCATTATTTTATGTGATTTTTTTAATCTTAAAAATTGGAGTCATACAAAAAAAATGGGATACAAATGATAAAGAAGAAAATTTAATAATACACTAAAGGATAAAAATCTTCATTGTCGACTAAATACAAAGCATAACTATCTTGCTAGTACTCAAATGAGATATAACTAGTCAACACAAAAATCTCTATTATTTAGTGACACAACAAATCTTTTAAATTCCTTAGTAAACTTGATCTTCAAATATTACAATTATGAAAAATATCATCACTTCCATATATTAGAAGATTTCTCTTTTGACATTGTGCAAGATGTAAAAGAGACTATTGAAATTTTCTCAAGAAAAGAAATAGAAAGAAAGAGGAGGATTGAATATTGATATTTTCTCGAATAATAATTGAGATAATATCTTCAAAGAGGATTTAATGGCTCTAATACCATGTTGAGAATCATGATTAAACTTAAAAAAGAGATAAATAATTAAAAAGATATATTAAATTTAAAATAATAATTTAAAAATTATTATTCAATTAGAATATAATTTACTTTTATATAATACTTTTAATTTAAATAATTTAACAAAATTTCAATTAATCAAAACTAACTTCTAATTATTTTAAACTATATCTAATTAAATATAAGAATATCTTACACAAACTATATTATTTTCCATCATCCACTTCATCTCCCAATTGAGGTATCCACTCTGTAAGCACCGTATCTTTTATTTTGGGTCTTGTCATCATCAGAAAATATAGATCAATAATGCTTTGGAATCCAATTTTGTTGGGGCCAGGCCAGGTGTCCCTATGTGAATGTGAAAAGGCCATGAATATTATTAGAAACAACACCGCAACTTGTTCCATGTCATTGTCAATTAATTAATGCTTATGCGGTTATGAGTAAAAACAAAAATGCTTATCCGTTCAAGCATTGCAATTGCATTATGTATTTTTTGTCTTGCTTCCCTTCTTCCCTCAAGTCTATAATTTCACCCCATTTTGCAATAAATATGGGAACGCAGAGTTATTTATAAAAGCTATGAGATAATATGATTTTATTATTATTATTGGTACATAAGTGCTAGAGTCTCAGGTTATGTGGAAAAATAGATATTAACTATTGTGTAAGTGGAAAGATTTATATATATATATATATGTATATTTAATATTTTAAAATTTTGAATAAAGATGTAAAATATAATTTATTTGTATAGTTATTCTTATTCAAATGTAATAATCTTAAGCCCTTCATAGTTCAATAGTTGTTTATGATTGATTTTATCTAACTAATTAATTTAGAGTCTAATGACCCTCAAATAGTCCAATGCGATAATTTTTATAACCCTTGTTACGTAATACTCTTTTATTAACTCATTTTTATTCATATTTTAAGTTAAAGTAGATTATTTAAGTTGTTTTTATTAAAATTTGAGATAAAAATTGCGCGTTAATAATTTTACATGATTCAGATAAAATTGATTTATTTAAGTATATAATTTGGTCAAAACCGACTCAAACTAATTCATGTATATATTTGTTACACTTTTGCTACCAACACCCTCCATATTGCTGCACACACCTACAAAAAAAAATTTAAAATCAAAATTCCGAATATATCCTTCTGTTTTTCCAAAACCTAATTCCCAAACTAATTCACTATCATCTTCATTCATCTCTCCCTAAACCTAATTCCCAAACTCCATAATCTTCATCAAACACCTTCAAGAAAATAATCAATCTTATTTAATCATCTTCATCTTCTTCAAACACCTTCAATCATCATCATCTTCAACATCTTCATCTTCAGCAACTTCTTCACTATCACATTTTCAACAAGTAAGTATAATGTTGTTGTTGTTATTTTTTGTACACTGATCTTGTTGTTGTTGGGTTTTAAAAGTTGCAAACCCTTCACGTACGTGAACTCAGTTCACGTAAGGATCTAGGATTTTGAAAACCAGTTCACGTAAGGATTTGAGATTTTGAAATTGAGTTCACATAAGGATTTGGTATTTTGAAACTGAGTTCACGTATGTGAACTCAGTTCACGTAAGGATCTGGATTTTTTACTCTGAGTTCACGTACGTGAACTGAATTCACGTAAGGTATGACAAGTTCAAGTACGTGAACTTAAATCACGTAGGGCATGCTGGAATTCTGGAATTGTTGTAAAATTGTGATTGTTTTGATTTTGATTATGATTTGGTTTTGCAGGAATGGTGCGCACTATATTTACCGATAGGGATGGTCGTGTTGTACTGAATGAGGGTACTTCTAACGAGGAGGGTCGTCGTGTTAGACCAACAGCTTCTGCACAACCTCACCGTGCTAGACGAGAGCAAAGACAATTACAGTAGGAAGAGGCCCAAGAAGCGCAACTGGAAGAAGCACATGATGAAGAGGAAGAGGCATATGATGAACCTCCACATGATGATGGATTTCCTGGTGGTCGTGTTGACATGTTCGTCCTTAGGACATTTGGCGATCATGTGGCGACTAAACTCTGGGATGGCGTGGTAATTTTCTCAATCAAATGAATTTTTTAATATCTATTTTTTTTAATGTGCTTTAACTTATATTTTGTTTGCTTAATTTATTTCAGGATCACGGCGAATTAAGGGTGTTCAGCAACGGTAAAAAATTAAGAGAAGTCGTGATTGAACACGAAGAGGTTGAGCAACTGATTAAAAGTTCCGGATTATATTCGTTGTTAACATGCAGCTACATAATGATCGAAAAAGGGATTATTTCAGTCTTCATACAGAGGTGGCATCGTGACACCAATAACTTTCATCTTCCAATTGGGGAGATGACGATTACTCTTGATGATGTCTCCTCTCTACTACATATTCCCATCACTGGTGCATTCTTCACTGTTAATATATTTAACAAGGATGACGGTGCAAACATATTGACTGAGCTTCTCGGAGTCAGTGAGGCTGCTGCCTATGCTGAATTTAATGTCACGCAGGCAAGCACTGTTCGATTTAGTTGGTTACTTGAAGTATATCAACAGCGCTGTAGTGACCAGCATTGGCAGATGGCTGCGAGGGCATTTCTTTTGTTTTTGGTCGATTGCACTCTTTTCAGCGACAAGAGTGCCTTCGCAATTAGTGTTGCCTATCTTGACTGCTTCCGAGACCTCAATGCATGTGGGTGATATACATGAGGTGTTGCTACTCTTGCTTACCTATATGATAATCTTTGCGAAGTAAGCATGCATAAAACCAGAACAATTTCTGGGTATCTGACACTCTTGCAGGTAATAGTTGTATATTGTGTTAATAATTTCTATTATTAATTATAAACTAATGAAATGTTATTATATATGTGCAGGTGTGGGCCTACGAGCATTTCCCAACGTTATGTGTAGATTGTTGTAGACTCTCTCCTAGCTATGTTGAGCATTACCCTAGAGCACTTAAATGGAAGCCAAAAAGGGATAAGGGTTTGGTTCTTCCATTTAGGAAAGCTCTGGACGAGATTGACGTTCATCAGGTATGCTGGATGCCATATGAGCAACATCAATTGAAGCGACCGTTTGAACAGGTTTCTTTATTTAGATTATGGATACGCTGTGGCCCGAAGATGTACGCTCATCTGCCAGACAGGGTACTGCGTCAGTACGATTATGTCCAAACCATTCCTGACTCACCGTTATATATAGTGGGTCAGACGACCACACCAAATGAAATGGACATAATATTTACGCAGTATGTTATGCATGTAGTGGATGCTAGCGCAATTGTACATGGACCTGCAGCTTGCTCAAACGATTACATGAATTAGTTTCGCATAATATCTCATCCGTACATAATTCGAAGAGAACCAGTTCATGAAGATCCTCTAGTTGCAGAACCTGCCGCTGATGCTGATGATGAATCAGTTGCGATAACGGTATATTAATTCCAATTTATTACATAACAAAATTAATTATTCATCTATTATTTTAAATAAATTATTTAATGTATTTTTTTAATGCACCGTTGTGCAATAGAAATTGTAGAAAAGCTTCTCGGTCGACAATTAGTATTACCTGATGGCGTCGCACTGGTGAATGAATTAATTTTGATGCTGCGAAGACAAAGGGGTGGTAGTAGAGATTGGTCTAACGTAGTACCATATCGCAGGAGAAATATAGGAACTTAGGATTTATTTAGAGATTCGATATGTATTAATTTTCGAATATTTTTGTGATTTAATTTTTAAATATTTTTGTTATCAATATTAATTAAGATACAATATTAAATATTACATTTGTAAATATCATATAATTTTAAATATTAAATTTCATACGTGATATTAGATATTAAATTTCTTACGTGTTAAATTTTAAATTTCATACGTGTTAAATATTAAATTTCATACGTGGGATTAAATATTAAATTTGATACGTGATATTAAATATTAAATTTGGTATGTAATATTAAATATTAAATTTCATACGTGACCAATATTAAATTTCATACGTCATTAATATTAATTATTTAATTTAAAATAAAATCATTTATAGTTTATGAAAATATCTGCAACCAATGTTGCATGCGATCTTTGTAAATAAACTCTCATTGTCGTGCTTCTTGAATGCAATACTTTTTCCACAAATTACTTGTTGGTGGCATAGGAGAATCAAGCTTCAAGTAAACTTGTTGCATTTAATAATTTATTAAACTATTAAAAAAAGTTGATAAAATGAAATTAAATATCACAGTTGATAAAATGAAATTAAATGTCACGATTAATACCTGCATGAAATGACAATTGTTAACAAATGCAATGATAATTATACGATGATCTGTTGTACATGTTGGTGGTGGACTTCTTAGAGGAAAAAATGTTTACGATTGGTTAAGTGATAATGTAACGAAAACCAAGTTTAATATCGAAGCAATCACATAACCAATTTCTGGAAGTGTCATCCAATTATGCGTAGTTGCAACTTATTCAACATATATATTATCTATAAGGTTTTGAACAAAATTAACTCCACCATATATTGTACCGTAATGAGACATGAACTCTTGAAGCTCTACTATACACTGTTGACGAATGAATGCCAAAGAGTTCTTACCCATTCCAAGTAAAGCTGCAACTGCACGATATCCACAATTACCATCTAAACCGACGTCAATAATGTCATCTATGAATTTATGAATTTCAACCGGCAACCATTCATTGAATAAGTTGAAATCAATAGTTCAGTTTATCTATCTAACTTGATAATTAACAGAATGAAAGTAAATAGGGATAAGGGAAGAGATATCACACACAGATATATCCTGGTTCACCCAACCCGGGCTACGTCCAGTCCTCACCACTGTGAGATTTTCCACTAAGTGTTTAAAACAAGAACCTTCTTGGTTTTACAGCACCTAGCTTAGATCAACCTTGATCTTTGTTTAAAGAACTTAATCTAATTCCACCCAGAAAGAGATTAATCAAATCACCTATCAACCTTGATAGGATTTCTTACAATCTATCTCAAACTATACTTAACTCTTATAGTTTGAGTTTTACAATAATAATGATTGTTTTGTTAGAATCTGAGATGTCTGAACTCTTGTTTGAGATTCGATTATTTACAAAGAACTCAGTATAAATGTATCAGAGTAAAACGAATTTAATCAAACTGATTCTTGTAAGTGATGAGAGATTTTCAAGTATGTATCTGAGTGATTGATGATATATCTTGGGACTTGAATGTCTTTGATTTTTGGACAGAATCTGAGTATGCTCAACTCGTGTTTGAGATTAGATTCTTGACAAAAGAATTCAGTAGATGATTCTGATACGAAGAGGAAAAACAGAACTGAATCTTTTGTTTATGATTGAGAAGCTTTCAAGTATGAAGATGTATGTGAGTGATGTTTGTCTCTGTACTTGAAGCTGTGTTTCTTCCTGAACTTTTGCCTTCCTTTTATAGGCGTGAGAGCATTTAAAAATAGAGCCGTTGGAGTGCTCTTGTTAAGCTTGACCAAAAGCATTATTTCTGAATAAAAATAATCAAACTTTTGACTATTTTTATTTTCTGTTCAGACTGGGCTGTGTGTTGCGTTTTGGATTAAATTTACTTGAGTGATTTACTTATCCTTTAACACTTTTGATAAGTGATAATATTGCTGGTCTGAACTGGAGCTTTTGGATCATTTATAATAGATTGAAAATGATCACAGAATGTTGTTGCAGAAAACTGTAGTTGCTGGAGATTGATGATCAATCTGGAGCTTTAGCTTTTGGATATCCTGGAGATTGATAATCAATCTGGACTGATTTCTGAACAAACTGGAATCTGTTGTGATGCATTGTATATTGTTAAGATTGTTTATCAATCTTGACAGCAGAACTGGAGTTTTTGATTATGTCAAAACAGCTTAGAGAATGATGATGAACTTCTGCAGAATGTTAATGAAAATTCTGGAGATTGATAATCGATCTGGAGTCCTAGTATTTGAACTTTCTGGAGATTGATAATCAATATGGAGGTTCAGTTTTGATCATTCTGGATGTCTTCCTGATCTTTTCTGGAGATATCCTCTGATATCGTTTTCTGGATGAAGTAAAATTTGACTGTCATGCTATGTTCTGGTCAGATTATCTTCTGTAATACTTATTACATTTGATTACTTCTGAGCTGGAACAATTCTCCTCATGGCAGTCTTCATCCTGGTATGGTCTAGGTTTTCATCTGATATTTCTTCCTTCTGATCTGGGCCAGCAAACATATCCTCTGATTCATTCTGGATCAAGTCTGGACAGTTTTGATATTTCACTGTCAGGCTATGTTCTGATCAGTATAACTTCTTGATTGCTTCTGATATAAGCAATTGTCCTTATGGCAGGCTTCCCTCTGGTGTATTTCAGATGTTCTTCTGATATTGTTTCCGTTTGATCTGGGCCTCCAAAGTTATCCTCTGATGATGTTTTTTGACTTCCTGGTTTTTTCCAGAATTTATCCTCTGGTAAATTCAGGACGTATCCTCTATTAATTTCCAGAATGTATCCTCTGGTAATTTCCAGAATGTATCTTCTGGTAATTGACTTCATGAGGTATCTTCTGGAGTCTGATAATTACTGTTTCCAGAACTGTCTGGACAGGCTTGTTTGAGAGTCTTTATCTTTCTCAATTCGAATGTCCTCTTGATTTGAATTGATCCTATGTGTTCTCTGCCATGTAGTGATCATATCCATGTAACTTCCAAAGCCAACAACTTCGATTAAGTGATGGAGAAAGTTAGGTTTTTAGGCTGTCATGGACTGGCGAACATTATCCGTTTTCCAGAATATGTGGAGAATGTTTTCTGCTGCTGTTTTCTTTGATTCTTGCTTTGTTCACTTATGCATTTATGTTCCTTAAACAAAACTTAAGTGAAATCATTAGTAGATCACCATTCATAAAACTTAATCATTTAATTTAAAAGGTTTGTTGTCATTAAAACATATATCAAAAAGATTTTTTCCTCAACAGCTGCAATTTAACAAATGACACAGTGCTACATACATTTGTGCCACTGCATCAAACACTTGCATCCACATACTCCCACCAAGAAGGATCACACTTGGTTGATTTTTCTCTTTTTGATACTTTACTTTTGTCTTTTTTTGGTGCACCCATAGTTTTAACCTTGTTAACAGGTGGATACATCGACGTAGTGGATGGATACGCGATCTCTTGTAATTTACCTTTAAGTGAAATTTTCTCAGGTACATCAAGTTCTTCAAACTTTTTCACTATCACGTCTATTTCATGTTTCATAGATAACTCTGAAGTTTTATTGGATCCATTATTATGAAAAGTTAATTTACTCCACCAAACATGAATAGATTCTAATGGAATGGAACACGGGACCATACTATACCTGACTATTTCACATGCACAAGATAGACCATGTGTCGTCCTTATCGTGCAACGACATTCAGACTTATCAATACCCAAATATTTCACCCAGTCATACTCTGCGGCAATGTGATCAATTGCATTTTTGGACACAATACCACGCAAATATGCATACAATCTATTACTATGTCGGTGCACCTTTTGAATGATGCTCCTTTCAAAGGATGCTACTATCTCGCTGTATTGTAATATAATCATTCTATTGATGCTTTCCCAAACACTGCATATATCACCAACACTACCTTGTAATATCCGTTTCAAACTCCAGTGCTTTGACTTAACTCTTTGTGTTGTGATATTCCCAAAATGCATAACTCTATTTGTCCACGCCGCAACAAATCTTTTCTTGTGGGGATTTAACCATTGTTCATGTACATAATCAGAAAAAATAGAACAGCTGCTACAAATTCCTTCAAATATAGCCAACTTCGTGTAGTATTGAGACTCATCATGACTGTATACAAGACCTTCCCATGCCTCCATCACTTGCACCTGCTTCTTTTTTGGAAACACGGTCATCTTACACTTTGCTTTCACATTTTTGCATACATGAAACAACAATAATAAATTTACCGCCTTTGGAAAAACATATTCAACTGCGTTCATCAAAGCAAGGTCTCTATCAGTTACGATGACTTAAACTTCTCCAATTGTAATATATTCTTTCACCATTTGTAGTGCCCACGCCAAATTATCAACACGTTACTGTAGGTATGCAAATGCCACGCAAAATGTCATTTCAGTAGATGTAACACCAATAATCTCAAGTCATGGCATTCAATACCTACAGGTCTTATATGTGCTATCAATAATCAATACTATGTGAAAATTATTCACAAGAGTGATAGCGTCTGGATGGGCCCAAAAAATGTCCCTCAACTCATATGAACTATCTACATTCCTATATCGATAGATGTATTTGTCGCGTTCCATCAATGTCAAAAGATGTTGCATTTATGTTCTATTACCTCTAAGTGATGATCGATATGTTTGACGTGCATTGTAAACTTGTTTTATTGTCGTCAAACTTTCAACATTATGATCATTTAGCGTCATCAATATGTTTCTTGGTTTTACCATGTTCTTTGTCATATCACCAAGTAAATTTTTCTCTTCACGAGACAATTGGCCTAAGAAAGAATAATCAGTCAGTTTTTTGGCCAATTCGTGGTTATGGATACCACATATTACATGCAAATACCATCCCTCACCAACATTTGATGGTGTTCCTCTCAATCTAAATGGGCATTCACATTTTCTAGTACAAGTACTCCTCATCGGTTTAGGATTTTTCCAAGGTCTATATTTACCGCTTCTTTCACAACCAAAAATTAATTTTGTCTTTGTTCTTTGTCGTGCTATCGCAGTTTCAGATCTAAAAATGACAACGACAACTCCATTTTCCCTTCCAATATTTCTAACTCATTTTAATAAATTCTTTTTAATGTTAAACATCATGTCAGTGGTAAACACATCAGTCAAATCAATCATAACCGGTTCAACTCCTTTATTCATGGCGTCTTTAATTATGGGTTCCACACCATATTGAATTTCCTCTAAATGTTCCAAACTCTCATACATTTCGTCACTATGGTATCCCCCTTGATCCATTTACATGTATCCAGAAAATAACATATAATTTTTTTATAGTAATATGCAGTAATTCTACTTGATTTGAGTTCAGGTAAACTTTCGTGAACTCAGTTCACGTATTTGTCACAAAAATGGCCTTTACGTGAACTCAGTTCACGTACTTACAAAATTGTCAAAAAAATGTATTTTACGTGAACTCAGTTCACATACTCGTTAAAATTGTAACTTAAATGTATTGTACGTGAACTCAGTTCATGTACGTCTACGTGAATTGAGTTCACGTACCTTAGCTTCAGATGAGTTCACGAAAAGATACTTTGAATTCGTAAACTCCATTGTTTACGCAATCTCAGTTCACGTACGTTTACGTGAACTGAGTTCACGTACTCGTTAAAATTGTAACTTAATTGTATTGTACGTGAACTCAGTTCATTTACGTCTACGTGAATTGAGTTCACTTACCTTGGCTTCAGATGAGTTCACGTAAAGATACTTTGAATTCGTAAACTCCATTGTTTATGCAATTTTAGTTCACGTACTTTATTCAAATTATTAATATTTTATACATATGTAGACTCAATTCACGTACGTGAATTGAGTTCACGTAAAATTTTCAGATTTAAAAAAAAATTAATGCAAATACAAAACAACAACCTTACTTTATTTTGACATTTTAACCACAATGAGAATATGAGATTAATGTGTTGTAAGCTATGAGTGAATGTTGTGAGTTTTGAATGATAATGACTTATGGTGGATGAGTTATGGATGATTTTTAGGTTATGTGAGTTTTGGATTTAAAATGGTGAAGGCGAATAAGATGTTTAAAATTTTTCTTAAAAACAGAAGGGTATATTTAGAATTTTAATTTTAAAAAAATTTTGGTGGTGTAGACAGCAATATAAATATGGGGGTGTAGGTAACAAAATTGTATTTTTTATCCCCGAAATTGAAGTGGCCGGTGGATTTGTAGGCACATTACTTGTTTGATCCCTATCTACATTCATGTTTCATTTAGGTTGGATATTTTGTAAAACTTGTTAAAATACAGTTAGTAGTAGTAGTAGTACGGTCGATCTTTTCTGAACATGACTTGATATATCATAAAACGTATTTATCGTCAAGGTTCAAAGGCAACAATTTTTTGGATTTTGTCTTATTGAAAAATACGAGATTTAGTTTTGTCCTAAGTCCAAAACATCCGTCGTACGTTTGAAAATAATAATAATAATAATAATAAACATCGGTACTCATGTTTATCTTCTTAATTAACTTTGTTTATGGTATAAAGAGTGAGGTATATATCATTTTCTAAAGTATCTTGATGTTGATATCCATAACGTGCAGCTCCATAGACCATAGACATTGAGAGGACGAACACGCATCAAAAGGAATACAAAGAAGATCAGAAAGCGAAAGTTAGCCTAACAAGAAAACTAGCTACATGTCAAATATAGCCTGACTATAATTTTATTATCTGCCGCGATTTACGGTTGAATGAGAGGTGTCTTGTTTTTTATTATATACATTTTTTTTTTAGAAAAATTAATTAACAAGTAAAATTAATCGATTAAAAAATTAATTTAATTGAATAATACGATTAAAAAGTTAATCATCTGATGAATAAATATTTTGGTGTGGTAAAAGTGAATTTAGTTTACTAATAAAGTCATGACATTTAATAAAATTTGAATATAATTAATTTCAATCTATTTTGAACACAATACAAATTGTTATTTTTCAGACATAATGAATGTTAATTTGTGAGTGAAAATATAAAATTAATTGATAAAGAAATATCATAGTTTGTCATCTCGAACTTTTAGGAGAAAGTGGATAATTGGAAAATCAACTCTAGTCTCTACTTTAGTTTGGTTGTTACCTTCTCAATCATTCATTTATGTTTTTTTTTTAGTTAGAATCAATCCTAATCCAAATCTTGTGGATTGAGACAAGTTAATGGACTCTTAGTTTTTGTACATGTCTAATGTTGGGATTAGAGTATCTGACACTAACTAAAATAAGATATGAGAAAAGAGAAAAAAGAAACTGAATACATAATATTTACGTGTAAACTCTCAATAACAAATAAAAGAAAAAATCATCACACAATAGTTGAAGAATTTTCACTAAGTGGAATATTTTATAAAATCTCTCTCTAAATGCTAGGAGAGAACAATTATACTCTCTCTTAAAAATAGAATAGGAGAATACTAACATTAAAAAAAAATTTGATCGCAAAAATTAATTTTCATCTCTAAATTTTTTTTTTGAAGCAAAAGATATTTTATATTAAATTACGCCAGACAATTTACTCCCTGGATCAAATTATTCTTTTAAGATCATGTTGACAGCTTCATTCCAACGTTTATAATTTTTAAATTCCTATTTATCTTCCCCAAATCTTGAAATCTTTATATTGCTAAATCTAAAAAATCTCAAATATAAAAATACCACATCTTCTTCTCCAAAATGAGAGTGTTTTCTAATTCTTAAGTATGGGGCAGGACAAGTTTTTTTCAAGGATCATTAATTTTTTTTCTGGTCAAAATTACTCATAACTATTTAATGTAAAGAAACAAATATGTAGAATTGAATAAAACAGAAAATAATAAAATTTATTAATTTTCTTTAAATAAATAACCTTAAAATTACAATTAAAAAAATGGACGGAGCATCTCTCACACACAACAAAATAAAACTTTGCATGAGTTGAACAATTAATTACATGTTGAAAGTAATAATAAAGCATAGTAGATTCTACACAAAAGATAATTGGATTTTTATACAGAGTGAGAAAGGTAGATTACAATACAGCGATAATAATATAAATGAATAAATCTTCACTTGTCCTTGCCTTTTGGAAATGAATATATATAATAAAATGTACAATATGGGTGGGAGTAATGGGCATTAAAATTCTAATACAGCCTATAGGGAGAAGAAAACGGATAAGTAAATGAAGTGGCCCTATTGACATGCCATTGTACTTAATTTGGTTCTGATTTTCCCCCCTTCACACGTGTGTGAACTTCTAGGGAAAAAATAAATAAATCAAAGACTTTCACTTGATTGGTTCAAAATGCTATGCCATTGGTTCCATCTAGTATGTAAACAAAAATCAAAATATATATTTTAATTTTTGCTTATATTTCTAATCAGATGAAGTATATATTTGAAATTACATTGAGTTCAATGTATTTATGATATTAGTTTAATTTTATTAAAATTTTAAAGTATAATTTTAATCAAAATTTCAGTGATTCATGGTGATTTTCTTGAACTTACCATAAATTCAAAAATAACAATAAACCACCGTAATTTTAATAAAAACTTCATTTTAAAATTTTAATAAAATCACGATTTCACAGTAATTTTGCCAAAATAATGTTTGAAGCACGTACACTTAATTAATTTAGCACTTGAAACATTTCCAAATCCAAAACAAAAGCCTATATATATGTAGTAGGTAGCTTCATGTGTCATAGAATGGGTGAAGTAATTACCAAATTGGAGTTGGATCATATTAAAGAGTGGGCTTGGACTCTTATTTGTAGGCCTTTAGGGAAATCAACAAAAGGGTATGCAAAAGCTTGATCGTTATTATCAAGCAATTCCCAATGGTAGTTGAGAATGAGATGGTGGATGAAAACAGCCATTTCAAGCTTAGCTAATTCTGATCCTGCGCAAAGTCTTGGTCCTCCCCCAAACGGTAAGAAGTTATTATTGCACGTTGCACTTGAGTTTAGGCAATTTCCTCTATTACCATTGTTCTGCACCACAACAACATCATTGTCAAATTAATAATAATAATAATATAATAATAGAATATTGAACATAAAATATTTTAAAATTGTCAAAAGACAGGGGAATAGTACTAACTTAGTAATGATGTGAAAGAGCAATGATTTAAATAATTGCCTATCATGGATATATTGATATCAAATGGTTATCTACCAACATCATTAAAACACAGGTAGGAGAATGAATAGATACGACATCAAATCATGACTTATGAAAGGCGTGGCCGAAACTAACAAGTAACAAACTCGAAGGTGAGGATAAATAATTTTTTTTTTTTAAAGGCTAAATAATATTAAGATTGATGATTTATGGTGTTGGAGTGGACTACGCTACTTGTCACAATCATAATTGTTATCTAGAAATCGGTCACCTCTTCTAGTTCCCACTTGCCTACATATATATATACTCTCTCAAATAAAATACAAACAACATTCATATTACTCCATGTTCTTAAAATAGTAATCCTTCCCTCTCGCAATAAATATATTTTAAAGTTTTAATTTTTTATCATTACAAATTATATAATTAAAAAATTATTAAAATTGTGAATAATATTTTTGAGATAATTTATTTCGTTAAATGATATTTATTTTGAGACTAAATAAATATATTTAAAATATTATTTAATTCAATTAAATTTTTCAATTTTTAATGACTTAATTTAATAGTCAATAGATATAATTTAAACAATAAATATTTTTATTAAAATTTAATAAATTAAATGTGAACAAATGTTTTTAAAGAGTACTAACAACACTTTTTAATATTTATATTTCAATTTTACTCATTTAATGAATAAAAATCATATAGATCTCACTACTTTAAAATGAGTCTTGCGTAAAGTAGTAAGATACACAAATTTCATCCATAAATAAGTAATGTTGAAAAGAGAGTCTTGCTATCATTATTTATTTTTCATTGAAATAATTTAGTCACTAAACTTATAATCATTAACTTAAAAGAAGCAGAGAATTTCAAATTAAAACTAAATATCTACATTTTAATATTCCTGCAAGTATCAACTAAATTATACTTATAACACGGGATGAATTATCTTTTTATTAGGTATAATTTAATCTATTTTTATTTATAATTTATGTTAAAAAAGTATGTGTACATATTGGATATTCCACACTACTATATAATTTGAATATATAAAGTAATAAAAAAAATGTGATTGAGTATTGAGTTAGGACCAAAAATTAAAGAAAAAAAGGCACATATACACGTGCATGTGAAAGGCCCACATCCACATGGGCATTAATTAATGACCTGGAAACCCAGGGCCTGCCCACACGTTCACAAAAGAACCATGCTTGCTCATCATTATCGAGTCCTTTGGGACCCACATTCGTACTATTCACAACATCCCCATCGCTGATCGTGACACTTCATCATCGCTCAAGGGAATAGTTGTTGATCCATGAAAATGTCTCACTGTCTAAAACTTTAGACAACGGTTGTTGTCTATATAAGTATTCAAATTTATTGTTGATAGCCAAAGAACTATTAACTTGGTGGTTAAAATTTGATATTAATTTGCAATCTTTTATTTGAAAGATATTTTGTAATCTTCTAGTCATAAAATAATTATTAGTAATCACTTTAATAAGAAATAATTTTTTGTCTCATTTCTTTTTAAATATCATTGTTAGTGGCATTGCTAACTGGTAGGCTGCGCTCTCTTGAAAAAAATTGAGTTTCTTTAGTTTTGACTTTCAATTTTTGAGTTAAGTTAGATTAAAATTGAAATTATTGGACAAAAATCTCTATTGAAATATTTTTAAAGTAAAAGTTATTATAGGACTTGTCTAATGTACAAAATATGAGCTAATTTTTTTGGTAAGCCTTAGAACCCAAGTTATTTTTCTATATTGGAACTTTGACACATGCATGGTATGGACCCACTTAATCCTCAAATGTGGACTGTGGTCGTGGGCCACACCCTTTTATCATTGACTTCTAACCCAATAATAACTATCACTAAAAGAAAATCAAAGATAACTTCACATTACAATAAAAATAAATAAAATAAAAAGATAGTTAATAATTGAAAATTATTATTATGAACTCTAATCATTCCTTGAGCAATGGGCATTGGTTGAGGGAGATTAATTAATTAATTAATTAAAATATTGACCCAGCACCGAATAATTTATAGTTAAGGGACTAGTATATAGATTTAGCACTTTAGAAGCATGTGCATTGGTGATGAATAAATGTGTACCTTTAGGATGAGTTAAAGTCAACATTAACAATGATCAACGGATAAAACATTATTCTTTTAATTTTTAAGTTTTGTGTTTGTCAAATTCGTGCATTGTGTGTACGTTATGTTGGAAAAATAACTTAAGAAAGCAAGAAAATAAATGAACCAATATAGAGTTACATTTTTGGCAAAAATCCCAACCCTTAAAAGTGAACTTAATTTTTGTTCACAACCACACCTCCAAAGGAAGCCCATGGGGATCCACCATAATAACAAATTCAAGTGCTTAGGGACCCCTTCTTATTATTATTCTCTTTCCCTTTTTCCTAATAATTATAGCATTTATATTTTAAATTAAGCATTGGCTTTTAAAAAGAATAACAAAGAAAAGAAAGATGGATAATAATTATGCAAGGCATGCTTTGTGTACAGGTGTTCATCATGTCATTGATTTATTTTCGTTTATCTATTGATATAAAAATTGGTCAGATCGTTTGAAATAATAATTTTCATAAACTCTCAAAAATAATTTTTAAAAACAGCTTATAATTTATACAATAAACATTTAATGTTATAAGTGTTTAATTAATTTATTCAGTTATATTTTATAATTTCAATAAAATCACATTACAAACTTAAAACAAAACTAACCTGCCATCTCCATGGATTGAAGTGTTGAGGTTGGTCAAAAAGTGATGGATCAAGATGAACGGCTGCAATTACTGGAAGGACTTTCCAACCACATGGAATGTCATAACCTTTCAAATACAAAAAGAAATTTTCCTTTACTTATATTTCCTTTTTCTCACAAAAGAGATTTTGATCTTACTACTAAAAAGAACTTATAGTACCTTTGTACCGAACATCTTTGAGAGCCTTCCTATGAAGGAACCTCACAACATTGCCCAACCTAAGTGTCTCATTCACAACCTGTACAAATATTAGCAACTAATTAATAATTGTTATGCATACAATACTTTTAAATATAAAAATTCAAATTACATATTTTTCTTCTTTTTGGTTAAACCAATAATGATGTTCTGTTTCAAACACTTTAAAAAGACTTTGTCATCTAATATAATATTGGTAACTACTAACTCTTTCATCAAATAACATTACTAATTGTTACTCTTTATACTTTATAAAAGAAAAAGACAAGAAAACCCCTGCAATTTATTTATCATAATTTGACATACACAATGAGTAAATTCCATTTTTTTGTAGTCTTCCCAAGTCAGTTCAGTTTCCCCTGCTTGCTTTTTGGCTCTGGCTATTTCTCTGTGTTCTTCCTATATTTTTCCACACAAAACAAACAATTAATAATTAATAACAACAAAAAATTTGAATTATTTTTTTAACTTAAGTTTACTTGCTTACCCTTAACTGTTGTATAGCTTGAGGACACCGTGGAAGAAAGTAAATAGCTAGAGCTATGGACACAGATGAAGTTTCATGACCAGCAAAGAGCAAACTAAGGATCAAATCAAGTATTTGCTCTGTTGAAAGATTTGAATGTTTCAAAACCCAATTCAAAAGATCATCTTCCTCCAAATTTTCATTTCCCTCTTTCATTCTTTTCATCCTTTCTTCCATTTTCCCCTCTATGAATTTCAATATAGTACACCTAGACTGAAAAATACAAATAAGCATTAAAAAAAAAAAAACTCATTACTACTAATAAATTATAATTTTTATTATCATCATCATTATTATCATTACCTTTAATGCTTTCCAATATGCAGTTCCAGGAAAATTCAATGGTGCTGATACAACCCCTTTCATAAAAGTAACATACTCTTTTTTTAATTTCTCTGTCTCTATTTTACCAGGTTGTAAACTCATGATGTGTTCTGCCATCAAATTGAATGTAAACTGCAATTTTAAGCCAACCAAACTTTATTTCACTTTATCTATTAAATATCAAAATTTAACTATTAAAAATTGTTCTAGGGATCATAGTGATAAAATCTTGACATTGTAACACAGTAAGTAACAGAGTTTAAAATTGTAAAATTATTAACAATAATTTTCCTTTGCCCAATTAAAAAAAATATAAAAAAATTAAATAAATAAATTATTACCTTTTTAGCTTCATCTTGAGCTGGAAATGTGGATTTTTCCTTCCAGGAACTTAGAACAAGAAGAGTATGTTTCTCAACCTCTTTCAAAAGATGTGTTCTAAGCCTAGCATGGCTTAAAAAATTGAGTGAAATAACACGCATGTCTCTATGCATGTCACCAACCAAAACCAGCATAGACCATTTCCCAAGTATTCCACCAATGCTTCTAGGATAGCTACATTCAAATAATTTCCCTTCGTTTTGTAATATGAACCTGTTTAATCCTGCATCTGCTGACACTATTGCTGGTTCCCCAAATAATTTTGACTTGTAAATTTTACCATACCTGCATATAAAATAATCATTATTTGCTAGTTAGATTTAAAGGGTCAATTTTGTTTCTCACATTTTTTTAATGAAAAATGAAGTCTTTTTTTTTTTTTTTGACCTTGCTATGTGCTGTTCCATGAATACACCTATTGTTGTAGCAGAATAAGGTTTCAAATAACCGATTGTTTCTCCAAGAAAAGGCCAACCCATTTTTCCTGGAGGAAGATTAAACTTGGGTTTGGCTTGTTTTCTTTTGATTAGAATGAAAATGAAGATGAGAAGAAGAGAAAGAATTGATGAAAGACAGTAGAAACTTATGTCTGAGTCAGACATGGAGCTGAGCCTTGTCTGATCTCTCTCTCTTTCTCTCTCTAACTTTCTTTCTCTCTTTTTCTATATATGTATGTTTGTTCAAAGCAAACAAACAAAAATATGGTAATTCTTATGTGTAGTTGGCTAGTTGCATATAAGAAAAGAGGAGTAGAAAAGGTTTTAATTTTGCATATGCTGTAAAGGAAGTTCAATTTTGTGGAGTAATTTAAATCAATGAAGCAAGTGGTTTTAATGAAATGAGAACTAATGTTGAAAGTGTGAAGCCAATAGGGTGCTTTTATAAGCTTCTCTTCTTGTCTTTAAAGCCAAAAAAAACCGGAAAGTAGCAGCAAAATTGACTTTACACTTTGGAAAAACAATGAGTTTTTTAATTAAATTTAGTTTATACTTATAATTAAAATTAAAATGTTAAACCGATATAGTGCTGCATAATTATTGTCTCCTATAACCATATGGTCATGACTTCAATTCTTCATCCGTATATAATTGTTATGAGAAATGTCTCTTAAATGAATTTTTATATTTCAAATGATTAGTCTCACATGTTGTAAGAGAATACTCAGAAAAATTTCGGAAGAAAAAAAAAATCCAATGCTACACTTTTTTATTAAACTGATATACTTATCTTTTCATTTTAGTTCTATTTGTTTGCTATCCTTTTTTCTGTTTCCCCTGTTCTGAATTTTGGAAAGAAGTTCAACGCATGCAATGACTAATGTAAAACACTTTGTATTTTTCTTTATGTACTACTAGTTTGTTTCTTTCTTAATTCGTCTTCTAAGTGAATGGAAATCAGAAAGTGATGTATGGTATTGGGTTACCATGTTTGTGGAATTAAGGCAGAATATATCCTTCCCTTTTGGGGATATTATATATGACGAGCTAAATTATCGATACAAGATCCAAAGGGCTTAAATCGATTCTTTAGTTTATAATTTTTTTTTTTATATTTTTTAAAATATCTTAGATTAAAATAAAAAATTATTTTTTATTTTAACAAAAAAATAATAATATAATAAGAGGTCGTATCACTGAGATGCGACTATCTATAAAAAAATTAAAAAGTTATAAATGGTCGCATTATAGAGGGCGACATTAGAGAAAAAAATCATCCATAAAATTATATGACAGAGATGCGACCTCTAAATAAGTATGACATTTTTGTATATAAATTTTAATGTAGGATATTTTAAAAAAGAGATATAAAAGAAAAAAAAAATCTTTTATATAGTCTCTCTGGTAATTATTACAAATAAAAAAAAAACTACTTTTACTAATATTAGGAAATATAGTTTAATACGATTAATTTTTTAAATTTATTATAAAATACAATTTAAATTTACTAAATTATTTTTTGTAATGTGAAACATTCAACTATTAATATTAAATATTTTGAAATAAATGAATGATTTATTATAAATAATGACATTGATTGATTAAAAAGCAGTTGTTTTTTATTTATAATAATGAACAAAATCTCAATCATTTGCTTTTATAATAGTGACCAAGGAGAGGAGATGCTAATAATTATTGATCTAACTACTTAAAGAAATGTAATTAAGATTTAACTTATTCGTCCTTAAACATTAGTTGTTGTATGAGTTAATTATGGTGAGATTTAATATCTCTTATAAGATAAAAAAATTAATTTATTCAAAAAATATATATTTTTGTTATTAAACTTTTTTTCTTTATCAATTAAACGTAATATCATTTTATTTCTTCTAAAATATCTTTTGCATACAATCGCAGAAATCAATCTATTTAAACTAATAGAACAGGGCTATTTTTGGCAAATGATAAATTTTCATACACAAGACAGAAATGTATTTGTGCAAGTAAAAAACTAAAGAAAATTTCAATTTGAAAGTAAAAATGTGTTTGTCTGAAAATGAATTCTTTAACTATAGTGGTCGGTGATTTTTATAACTCTAGTATATTTAGAAAAAAAATTAATAATTAAAATAAATAAATAAAAATTATTTGGATGAGAGAAAATATATTTTAAAAAAAATTAATAATTAAAATAAATAAATAAAAATTATTTGGATGAGAGAAAATAATTGATTATGAGAGATATAGAAACAAAATTATCAAAAAGTAGAGGATTTTGTTTATTTTTTTATTTAATTCTAAAAGATGAAAGAATTTTTGAATGCCAAATTGTCACACGTAACAAGGAGAATGGAGAGTCGGTGTTGGCAAAGAGTTATTGTCTTCGTTTAGGCATGGAAACCAATCTTGAGACCATTAATACCCTCCCAAATCCACCTTAATAATGGAAAATGAGGATGGGAGCATGACAAGGAATGCGTGTTTGGAAGCTAAAAAAAATGGAAAATGGAAATAAGAGATATTTAAATAATAATAAGAATAATAATAACTTCCTAAAAAGAAATCATAATAACAAATATTTGGTTACTATTTTGTCTCTCAACATTTGGTTAATGAGCGATTTTGTCTCAAAAATTTTCGAGCAATCTTACTGCCTCTATTTTTAAAATTATGCCAGAACAATTATATTTTTTCAATTTTATTTTACTAAACCTCACAAGGTGTCTTTTTATCAACTGAAATATTTTTGGGTCAATGATTAATTCTTGATATAAAATAATTTTAAAATAAATATTTCGTAGACATTGAACCCGTCACAATATATTTAAAATACTCAAAAGACTCCACTTTGGTCTCATTCCTAAAATATACTTGTATGAAATTCAATTTATTAATCAAAATATTTGTTTTTTGTTACATTATTTATCAAAACATACTTTTAAAGATTTTTTGGTGTTATTTTTAATTTAGTGGATCCTATTTCAAAAGATAATACAAACATATATCTCAGTTTGTCTATATAAAGGGAATGTATATAGTTTTGTTGAAGTTTTTTCTTGTATTTTATAAAATATATATACCTATATGTAAAAGAATACCAAATTTTGCTATAATTTTTTTCTTTCAATATTATTATAATTTGTTTCAACAATTTTATTTTTCTTTACAAATTAAATAACTGATTTTTTGTTTAAATAATTGTACATAATTTTATAACTTGTTATTTTTATTAAGAAAAGCATACAGAAGAACACATTAGTGTCTGCATATATAAAATAAGAAGAATGTGTACAATAAGAAGAATATGCAAATAAAAAATTGTCTCTAATTCGATCATTAGTAAAAAATGATTATTTTTATATTGATATAGAAGATGTATTTTTATATTTGATCATGGACAATAATATTTATACACGTAAATTTTGTTCATAAAATTATTTATGTAAAATAAATAATATTCAATAATTAATATTTGTTTTTTCTTTAACAACAATTTATTTAAAAGGTATATTAAATTATTAGTAGAGATGAAATTATCTTATTGTACTTTATAACAAGATTAAACATTTTCTACGAAGGATTTGTGTTACTTGATTAATGCTCTAATGTGATATGAAGGATTGTTACAAAAGCTGAAAGACAAAATAAAAGAGTGAAAAGATAAATAATCTTATTCTCTTCGTTTTTAAACTTTGATTCTTTTATACTTGAATATATATATTAAAAAATAATAAATTAAGATTGATTTAGTTTTTTTTACTCTTTATTTATAAATAAAAACAAAATTCATTTAATATATATTTTTAGAATTTTAAATATAAAATAAAAAATAACATTAATTATATCTTAAATATCTAAAATATCCAAAATTGTGAGATACAAGTAAAATATTTAAGGATCATGGATCTTATTTTTGTTCAATTTCCCATTTTTTTTCTCTACGTCTTTTTCCTTTCTTCAAATCTCTTATCAGTCACTCATCTCTCTTTATGACTAACTTAGTGCCACCTAACTCTCCTATTTTTGTTCTTTCATCACCATAGTAACTTTACCTTTTATATTGTTGTTTTTTTGGGCAAATTTGTTATAATTTTGATAATCATTTTGGTATGCAATTTTATTTTGTGTAATAACTAGTATTGGAAGGCAAATGATTTTTGCTACCCTAATGTATATATGCAATTAAAAAAACAAAAAGAAAGTTTGAATTTGAGACGATATTTTTTTATATATAAAAAACTAATTATCTATTTTATGTATTTATGGAAGATGAGGTATTTTTGAATGTTAATGGTCACACTAACAAGGACAAGGGATAATGGGCAATGACAAAGAGCTATTGTCTTCGTATACATGGTACAAAAAAGGGAAGTTACTCACTAATGAAGTGAAGGCTAAATAAGGTGGGTGAGTAGGCACGAAAACCAAACTCGAGATATTAAAGTACCCTCCCAAACCCTCCAATTTTTATACCAAAAATATGCTTGCTTTAAAAGGGTACATGTTTTGGTTTTGTTTGCAATTCCAAGTCAGGAACGAGGAAATGAAAGAAATTGATGTGTGCTCCGCCACTGTAAAAAACTATTTTTTTTGTGTACTTTTATACTCATGAGTTTTCTCTATTTTATTTAATGTATTTTAAATATTTGAATTTTTACATCTCGTCTTAATAAAATATTTATTTTTAGTAAAAAAATAGATGCTAAATCATTCTAGAAAACTAAAGAGATCAAAATTTTACATAGATTAAAATAGAGAAAAATATATATTATCTTTATAATAAAATATTAATTTATGTAATTAAAATTTGAAGTTAAACAATATAAAAAAATGGGTTAGTTGGTTGGGGGTGGGAGGAAGCAAATGGGTGGTGTATGTCCCACAAAAGAAGTCCGTTTTATTAATGAAAACAAAAGGCCCAGAACCATAAGAACGAAGCCACTCGTGCGGGTGGCCAATCATTGCTACCACGAGGGAAGATATCATGAAGAATCAACGTGGCGGGACCGCACGTGTGAATGACGAGACGTCTTAGTTAATGTGTAGGCCTTAGACAGTTTCCTTTACAGTTTCCTTAGACTCTGGATTTTGCTACGAAACATCCATAAAAGCCAAACAAATGATCTTCAATCTCATTCTGCGTAATTCGTTTTATTTTTAATTTAAATTCAAATTTAAATCTATTTTGATACAATAGTAAAATAGTTATTAATATTATTTTTTTAATTTTTGTAAAAAAAAATCTATAGTATTATTTTGTAATAAATACTACTTTAACAAAAAAATATTAATTTTAAAATGAATCAATTTTTAATTACAAAATTAATTATTTTTTAATTATATTAGTTGATTAATATTTATATATATTATATTTCAATTTAATCATTTATTAATTTATTTATTTTTGTTAAACTAATTTAAAAATATCTCTTGGCGTTTATTCAAAGTTGTGAAATGCTAAAGTAAACAGTAATACATCAATAAAGACGTGACATGTAAGTAATACGATTCTCCGTTTCCTCTATATATCCAGATACACTTTTGATTATTACTATATCTATTGTTAGTTATAAGTCTTCGTTATCCTTTTTCATGGTCCTACTAAGATGTGTATTTGAATATGAATGCGTTCAAAGATAAAAGAATAGTATAATAAGGGCTATGTTTGAAAGGGAGTTTATATATGCGGGCAAGTCTTTTTCTCAAATATGATTATAATTAGGGACAAATGTGGTATTTTATTATTCTCAAATTATTCTTTTACTTTATTTTTATAGTAATTGTGATTACATCAACACTTGATAAGAGTGTTTTAGTAAAAATATAAATAAAAAAATGACTAAAGTAATTTAGTAAAACAATATCACTTCCTTCTTCCCACAAAAATCAACTTAATTGATATCTTCAAACACATTAAAAACATTATATAAATAAAATAGAAAATATAATATCTTTAGTAAATTAATTTTGTCATGTATTTGTGTATTTATCAATATAAAGTAGAAGACGTTGAATTGAGACAAATAATTTTATAGGAAGATGTTGAAAATTAAATGTGATAAGACAAATAGTTTTATAGTAAGATGTTGAAAATTAAATGTGCTAATTATTTTAAAACATTTTTTTTAGCGAATGAATCAATTATTATAGACGGAAGTATTATTATCCTTTTATTTATATTTATTTTTAATATGTGTGAAATTAGAGTTATTAAATTGGTATGTTTGATCTAGACTAGAGGGTCACAACACATAAAAGGACTTATCAGCCACTACAAGAAAACCCTTTATTTGTAGCAGCCAAAATCCATCACAGAGGAAAAAATAGCCACAGACACATTTGTGGTGGCCTAAGGCAGCCACAAATAATTCAGTCACAAAGTTTTGTGGCGGCCAAAACGGCTACAAAAGTTGATTTTTTGGTTACTATTTGTGATAGTTTTGTGACTGAAAAGTCTGCCACAAATTTGTGAGGGCTAGGCTGCCTTAAAGGATAAAGTTGATTAAAAAAATCCACAATTTGTGGAGGCCAAGGCCGTCGCCACAAATTCTCCCTTTTGTGAGGGCTTAATCCGCCATAAAGAATGAAACTAATAAAAAAAAAAACACAGTTTGTGAGAGCTTAGGTCGCCACAAACTGTCCAATTTGTGGCCGTTTTGGTCGCCACAAATAGGTAAATTTATATAAAAAATAAATTTTATAAAATTCAAAATTAATATTATAAATATAAAAATTAATATTTATATAATTTAAAAATTGAAAATTTAAATTAAATAAAATAACATATTACATATAAAATAAAAATATAATTTTAATATTTATTAAATTATTACTATCAAACAAAATAAAACATTCAAAAATTAATAAATTATACCATACAAACAAAAAATAAAACACAACATAGATAAATAATAATGTATAATATATTCATACAAACAAAAAAAAAATTATTGGAATACATCAATCATCATAATAATTTTTCTGATCATTAGTTTCATTCCTTCCATCAGAAAATCTGGTGTGATCAAGTTAGTTGTTGGCATAGTTAATTAATATAAAGTTTGATTTACAAACAATATAATAAATCATAATAAAGACTATATAAACTAAACTATTTTTTGAGATATATTAGATTAATGGATTGAATCTGAATCTCTCACACACATTGACAAAAGAAAATAAAATGACTATTGATATTTAATTTTTTTGATTAAGGTTGATCAGAAATCCAATAAACCAGTCTAACCTTATTTATAAATTGGTCTATTTGAATTAGATAAAAAAGGACCAATTATTTTTTAAATGTTTTTTTAAAGTCCAATGCAAAATGTGAGCCAATTTAGTCGGTTCAGTGAATCTATTTAAACAGCTTTATATGAAATAGTTAGATGTATCGCTGGAAAAGTTATAAATATGCCCCTCCGTTGTATAATGAGAAATTCAATTTTGGTACTTAATTCGTATGGGCAATGAAAACTTGGGGTACTTTGTATGTGCAATTGATAAATTAGTTACTTTAGTGCAATTGATATATGGAAGATCGAAATCCTAATTAGGGAGCAACGTGCGATTAAACATTTTTTTATGAATGTTATAATTTTAAACTCTAATTTTTTTGGGTAAACACTTTTTGTCCCAAATTTTCATCATATATAAATTGTAAGGGTTTGAATTCGTTTGGTGTTCTCCTTTAGACTACTTTCACAACATTGTTTTGGAGATTTTGGGAAAATTTTTTACATTAAAAATTCAAACACCAATATTTAATATTATTATAATTATAAATAATAATTATATTAATAAAAACATGTGTTAATAATAAGAAATAGGCTAAATAGCACCTGTGGTCCCTTAACTTAATTTCAGTTAACGTTTTAGTCCTTTATCTTCTTGCCCAAAATTTTTTACATTAAAAATTCAAACACCAATATTTAATATTATTATAATTATAAATAATAATTATATTAATAAAAACATGTGTTAATAATAAGAAATAGGCTAAATAGCACCTGTGGTCCCTTAACTTAATTTCAGTTAACGTTTTAGTCCTTTATCTTCTTTTTTTTTCCGATTTCGTCCTTTATTTTAATTTTAAGTAACAATTTGATCATTTATGTTTTAAAATATCAACAATGTTATCCTTTTTTTTTTTACAAAAATTCATCAAAAATTTTAACCAAAACCCATAAAATTATTTGTATTCTTCAATATAATACAAATTTCATCAAATTCGAAACTCAAATCTTCAAATAAACTCATATTTCCATTTATAACAATATCAAATAAAGAATGAAATTTGATGAAATTTTTGTATGGGTTTATTTGAAGATTTGAGTTACGAATTTGATGAAATTTGTATTATATTAAAGAATATAATTAATTTTATGGATTTTGATTGAAAATTTTGATGAATTTTTGTAAAAAAAAAAGATAATATTGTTGACATTTTAAAACATAAAAGATCAAATTGTTACTTAAAATTAAAATAAAGGACCAAATCGGGAAGAAAAAAAAAAGATAAAAGACTAAAACGTTAACTGAAATTAAGTTAAGGAATCACATGTGCTATTTAACCTAAGAAATATTTTGTGTCATTAAAAATTTCATGTCTCATGAGCTTTTATTAATCAAATAAATTAAAATTCAACAGCAGAAACCAAAAATGTTGCTAAAAAATATTTTGAGGATAACACATTCATAGAGAGAATGTGTTACTAGTGTAGGTTAAATTGAAATTAAAAATTTTAATATAAATTTTAAAATACAAATTATATATATATATATATATATATATATATATATATATATATATATATATATATATATATATATATATATATATATATATATATATATATATCGGTAGAGCAAATACAAATTCAAACAAGTTATGGCAGCCTTGTAGAAGAAACTAGAGGAAGAGTATATTCATAACTTCATACCCAATTATTCATAAGGCTGCACTATGAGTAAGTGTTTGACTAAAGTATAGAAAAACGTGAAGGTAGCATGCAGGACATAAATAAGAGAAAGAAACCCATGCCATATCTCTCAAACAAACTGCATGCAAGCAAGCACAGTAATGTGATTCAAATCTGCCAATGCCATGGGATGCTTACACTCTAAATCCAATAATAAAAAAATACTAACAAATGTTTTTGAAAATATCACTCGTTAAAAAAGAAAAAGAAAATTATTTTTAAAAATTATACCTCCAATATGAATTATTAAAAAGTAATTTTTTATATTAAATAATTTTTTTTTTTGAATTTTTACAAATACCCTTGATTGTTTTAGAACACTTATAACAATATGGTCCACAAATGCACAGCTAGCAACACCAACCAACTAGTACTACCAACCTTTTTATGAGTCTTTGAAACAAACGAGGTGCTTGTTTGTACTGACAAACAGAGTGGTCTTAAATTCATTTCAAACAACGAAACAAAAACAAACAAATTAATCTTCAAAGTTTCAAAATTCAAAGTTCTAAGAGCAGTAAGTTGGGAACAGTCGCATGCAGACGAGCTAGTTAGCTACCGCTTCTTTCCTTTATAAATTGTGTAAAATATATTATTATTTCATCTATTAACAAAAAATATATTAATATATTAAAGATAAAATTTTATATTTCTTCTATCTCATAATAATTATTGCATTTATAAAAAAAAACTATCTCAAAATAATTATCATTTGTTATTTCTAATACAATTTTAATTTATTTTTAACAATTATACTTTCTAATCAATAATATATACATAATTTTTAATTTATTATCCATCCACTTTATATAAATGAAATTGTGTATTCTATTTTTTAAAATACTTTTGATGATTGAGTTGAGAAAACAAATTAAGGAGGGACCTCAATGATTGCTCACGCGCGGTTCTGGCTGAAAACGTGGCCGCACGATGCTCCAAGTTGTTTGTTTTCTGTCACCTACCTATAAATAATCATAGCTTTCCAAGGGCTCTTCTTTCCAAGACATAACCTTTGACCAATTCACTTTACTACTGTCACAATGTGCAAGTGAATCTTGTTTTTTAGGTAGTTTAACATGTGATTTTCGTTCTTCCAAATTTTTAGTCAATCAAATTATTTACTCTTTGTATAACATAGTTTTTTTATATACAGAAAACCTTAAAGTATATGAGTGTTTTTTCTATAAGGTGAATACAAGAGCTTTAAGAAGTAGCATGTAACAATTCAAGATTTGAAAGACTAAAATCACAAAAAAAATCACATATTTACAACGATATATATAGTAGTAGATAGATGTGCTAACGATATAAGTTTAAAATTCAATTAATTAATCATCTCTTTTAAAATATTAAAAGTACTCAATTGTTTTGCATGTTAGTATACACAAGTTTTACTCTTTAAAAAAGTATTAATTTTTTTCAACAAGCATCAAAATTATATAGTTAAAAAATTGTATAATTAATTAGACGCATGTGTAAAATTTGTGTACATTGAGATACAATTTACTTTATTAATTAGTATGTGTGAAATTGTTAACTGTAACAAATATTATTGAATATAGGTAGTATAATTCAAAATATATTAGATCAAATACATTTTTACTTTTGTTTATATTTGTTAGAACACTTGATTTTAGTTGATTTGAGTTGAGATGATTAAGTGTGGGAGAATAAAGAGAGTAAAAGAATCAAAATTATGTTATTACTTGCAGTACAAGAAATTAAATTTGCACTTGTCTTTTATATTAAACACTTGCTACAGTCAACTTATAACAAACTATTAACTTCACTTAATAACCTCTAACAACTTCTAACTACCATTATGAATTACAATTTCAACAATATCCACCTCATCTCACAATGAGTGTAATTTTTTGCTCATCAAACACATATTAAGAAATGAAAATAAATAAAATATAGATAATAATAATTTTATCAAATTATTCTAATTAACAATTAAGGTGTTTTTAAGTGTCATAAATCCAAAGTGAAATATAATGCATTTAATTTAAAAAGTTACACTAGTATTAATCAGAGAGTAAAATTAGAAGAACAAAATTAATCTAACTTTGTAAATTAAAAATGACATTAATTTTAGGGTTGTATTAACATGTTTCTTTATGGCGCATGTTAATAATTCTACAAATATTAATTATATTTAAAAAAAAATATAATATACAACTTTTAAGAAAAAAAAAATGTACAATTTCTAATGTAAAATTTCTATCTTTAATATACTAATCTGTCCTAAAATTTTACATGTTAATATTTCTCTTTTGAAAACTTAAATATTATTTATTCCAATGAAAAAATCTACTTTTAAAATTTTGATATCTATCCTTAGTACTTAATATATATACTTTTGTAAAAGGATATATTAGTATGATCTTTAATTTTAAAATATTTTTTATTAAATAAGACGAAAGAAGTATGAAAAATGCTATAGATGAAGTAATTATTAACCCTAGATATTGGAAGACATCTCCTTTTTCTATTAAATGCCCAATGTTGCCATGGTAAAGGAAGACATCTTTAAACACCGTAATTACTTACGTGCACCGATTGAATTTAGTATTTGATTAGACAAGACTTAACAGCATTCTTTTCACTTTGTGAAACACCTTTTAATTATGTGATGCTTGCATTTTTTCATACTACTAGTATTACTGTTTAGACACCATGATACCCAGACAAGTAGACATCGTTTTTATGATTGCATGAAAAGACAAGCCCGCATTATTTTCTTTGCAACACATTAAACTATGGAATTTTCTTCTTATTAATAATACAAGTGAGCCATGCTAAAGGACAAATTTTAAGGATTTTAAAAGGAAAATTTTGTTATTAAAAAAAATAATTTTTAAATTTTTAAAAAGTTAAAAAGTTAAAAATTAGAATTCTAAAATAAAATGTTTAAATTTAATTTTTTTTAATTACATATTAAAATTTTCAATACAAATTATGACATTTTTTCACTACTATGACTTGCTCCTTCTTTAATTGATTATAGAGTGTAAAGTGTTTAGTATTATAATCAATAATCTAATTTGTGGCTCATACTAATACTACTCAATTTTTAGGCTACTTTTTTACTGTACTAATAAGTGTCTTAGAAATATCTATTAAAAATATAAGAAAATTAGAAATTTTGTATGAAAATAAATACTTTTGAAATTGTTAAGAAATTGAATATATTATTTTTATGCTCTATTTCTATATTTTGTTATTTAATATGCATCTTTAAATTGCATTTTTTATTTTTATAGATAAAACACACATGGTTATTCTGGATTTATAAAATATATATAAAAAAACTATTTTTATGTTTCTTAAAAAATATAGTTATTTTTGTTTTAACATATACAGATTTAACACTTATATGTAAAAATAACCTAAGAATTCAAGAATTAATTTGATCTTCCTTTGCAATTTCAGAAATTGATTTACCTATATGTTTTAACACTTATTATAAAGATCTAAAAAACATTTCTTCTATTAGGGGAGAGGCAAAAAAATACAAGGGTACAATGAGCATGCGGCATGGTTGCATGGAACCCACCTGTGTCAGAGTATCTTCTACGTATCACAAGATTGTGATTGATTCTTTTATAGTTTGTATATTGTTTTCAAAAAATATGTATATGGCAATTTCATTCGATACTTAAATATATGAATAATTTTGATACAATATCGATGTAGATTTTTTAATATATCAATTGATCACAAATCAATCTATATGTTAATTATGATTAAAATGAATCATTTTCAACGATATGATAATTTATAATTGAATGAAATGTAAGCAACCCTTTCTCTAACAATATATCAATTAAACAATTAATATATATCACCATATTATTTTTTTAAATAACTACTTTTGGGTCAAGATGGTAAAATAGGTCGATCAAATAAATTGGACTGAGCAAACAAGTTTGGAAGTCTAAGGTAAACTTTAAAAGTGAATGTTTGTTAAATAAAATATAATAACATAAAATTATAAGTTTTACAAAACAACATTAAAAATTTATTTTTTACATATACATAATAAAAATAAGATAAGATTTAATGCGAATAATATTTATGATTTTTTTTATAACTTACAGTAAAATTATTATTTAATTGTCTATCAAAATTATTTTAATATATATATATATATATATCATTTAAATTGTAAAATAGAATAGTGACATAAATTGGATATGAACCATGAATAAAAGACTTAAAAATCTTACCTTATACCAACCAAGCTAACTAAAAACATTAAATAAATTTTTAGCATAATTAATAATATTATAAACTATTTTTTCAAAATCTTTTTTCTTTTTGAAGTAAATATTTTTCTTGTGAGAAGTAAAACTCTTACTTTAATTGCTTGAACTTTGGCCGACTACATAAAATAAATGGGTGAAATAGAATTTAAAAACTATCATCATATACGGTTAAAATCTTGTCAAAACTTAAGGGTTGTCTAATATTGTCCTGTATAAGAGTTGGAATTCACTTTATTTTATTTTATTTAATTTTTAATACAATATTATATATTATTTATTATTAGAAAATTCTTTTTTTTATTAGAAAGAGTAAAGAATCATTATTGAAATTTTTTGAGAGGTTTATAGTAGACACCAAAAACTAAATAATATAATTTCTTAATATCATCGACTTGAGAGCACCAACAAGTATTACGCTACAGGATGCATGTAAAAGAGGGAGTAATTGCAAAAGCACTTATAACTCCTAACATTATTTTAAAACAAAGGAAAATCGAAGGAAAGTTGATGGATAAAAAGAACGTACATAAAATATATATTTTTGGTCTTTTAAAAAAACATATATTTTTTGGGTTGGTGCTCAAACACGTGAATCATGGTAAACCGAATCCTCGTGCCAACGTACGTAGACCCGTTCTAGTTGTATGAAAGCTAACAGAGCAATCAAATTCAAACTCGATTAAAAAATATGCTATTGGACCACAAAATTTAACATTAAATATAAATATAATATCTTATAAAATATAATAAAAATTATGTTTTATTTTATATAAAATATCAAAATATTATATTTAATTATTTGTGTTTTATTTTATCTTAAATTTTGTGATTCAATAACATAATTTCCAAAAAAATTAAACTTTCAAAAAGTAAAGAATTGAAAATGAAAAACAAAAGTTTCATAATAAATTATGTGGTAGTATATTAATAAGAATGAGAATATTAAGATATGTGGGAATTAATGTAAACAGATCATGGCTCATTCACTTTTGCTTTCGGCCACGTCTCATCCAATATTTAGTCCCCACTTATGCATTAATTCATACCTTAATCCAATAAAAATACTATATAGTTAATATTTGTTAAGGGGCAAATACAACTACGAAGTAATGAATCATCCGAATACTAAGCTTCAGAAACAAGGTTCTTCATAAGATAAGGCAAATATAACCCCATAACTAGTGATTCTAAATTTGTTTATATTTTTATAAGTCAGTGGGATTACTAGTTGGCCGGGAATTTCGCCTTTTAGCCATTGTAACCCAAATATGATTATTATTTATATTAATTTTAACTTTTAAGAGTGTATTTGGTTAAAGCTCGTGAGATGAATTATTTTAAATTTGAGTTAGTTTGATTCAATTATTTTTTAAGGGAGGAGAATCATGCAAAATCTCCTCAAAGTCGATTATAGATTTATTCTAAAAGTCAATTATTTTTTAAGGTAACTATAACGTATTAATTTGCCTTTAAGTACTTTTATTCAATGTCATCTTAAATATTAGAATATATAAATATGAAATTATATACCATCCAGTGTCACTGACTCTAGTATCATTGTAAATGACTCAGACATTTATTTCAAATTTTGTTTAACAACTCTTATGTTAAGTTTATTTGGAAACAAACAAATGAGACCCTTGGTATTATAGCGAGAGTAGTTTTATCTTTATATAACTTCCAAACTATTATTGATGTAACCACATGTATTGAGCATATTCTTATAAATGAAATATTATAAGCTTTTTTTCTTTAAAAAAAACCATGAAAATTATACCCCACTTTTTGTTGATTAACTATACATAAAAGATTTTAAAATTTATCCTCTCCACAATTAAAATCTCTTTTGTTTCGTCTCTTCCTTTGAACTAAATATACTATAAATCAGCAATTAAATTGAAAAAGAATTACAATATCTTATTCAAACGATGTTCAATAAGAACAAAGCTAATTAATTCAAGCTTGTGTATAGATTTTTTGAAGTCTTAGACAAATTTGAATCTTAGATCTTATTAGCAAAACAATAACTGCAAAAAAAATTGCAATGTAAACACTAATAATTTAGTTAATATTTACCTACTCTTTAAAGTACTAGTAAAAAAGTGAACAATATAAATTTTAAGCCATTTGAATTATTAAATATATTACACATTTTAATATGAAATCTAAGGCGAGAGTTTTATTCACTTTGCACAAGTTTAGGTCCGTCTATTCATATCGTTTTACACTAAAAATACACAATTATAAAAAAATATCACGAGAGGTGCATTAGAGGGTTAAGTAGTTCATTTAGTTTGAACTAAGCATTGAAAGAGTGAAATGATCAATGTTCAAACCTTAGATGAATGAAAAAATTATTAACTTAACTAACATACTAACATTATACTAACATTTGCCTATAAAACAAAATCAAAATAGGTGCATTGTGAGAAACCGTTTATTGTATTTATTTAATAAAGTAACTGTTTTTTATGTTTGTAGGTTTATCCTTTATTTTAACTATCCACGTCTTTTTGTTGTTTTTTTATAGTATCATAATTTGTTGTAAACAAAAGTACATGAACTATATTTAAAAATAGCAAACCAGTTGACATATAATATTTTTTTTAACCATAAGCATTATAATCATTATTGATTTTATTTCTATATATCACAACAAATACATACCAGTCTTACAGCATAGAAACAGAAACAGAAACAGTGTGTCATGCATGGAGATCAAAGTTATACTAACTATGTCAAGTATCTTTTAAAAAGAAAAAAGTGTTTCTATATTAAGTGTATTTATTATTCTTTTCAATATATATCTTTTATTAATATTATTAAATTTTTTAGAATATAAAAAATCAAATTTAATAAATTTAAATATAAATATTATTTTAAAAAATTAACACATAAAATAAATACATTAATTATACTTTCAACTTTTTTTTAATAAAAATAAAAAAACAATGATGCGGAGTGTAGTATTAATAAAGTCACATCATCCTTTCACCTAACTTAATTTACCTAAACAGTAACACTGTTACAGTATCTTAAACATAAATCACCCAATTGTACATTTGACGTAACCCCACTTATTTATTAATTTATCAGGTGGAATGAAAAGTTAAAGGAAAATATACATGCAATTGGTGTGATGACAACTTTATTAAATTTTTAGTCTCTTATCCACAAAAATGATTACATTTGTTAATTTCACAAAAAATTCAAACAAATTATAATTAAATGAAAAAAAATAGTGATTTTATTAAATTATACTACTCTAAACTTAAATATAAGCAGAAAATTATTTGTATTTGGTCCAAATTAAACTAAATACATGCACTTTTTAGTTATATTTAAGTTGGGAGGAAATAATTATTTGTTATTGGTGTTGCAAAGTGAAGAATAATTAATAACTTAAGAGAAATACATACAATATCAACTATATTATACAATTAAAATGATTTGAAAATTAAACGTAACACTTTTTTTGAATAATATTTGTTTTCAAATATAATCATTATTATAGATATAGAACGAAATAGTATAATGCCTTAAACACACTTGTTAATATTTTTTAATTTTTTTTTTCAAAACATTTTCCTTATTTCTATTTCTATGCAATGAAATAATTCTTTATTACCTCCTCCGAATGTGGCCTAAGGAAAAGAATCAATGTGATGCAGCTATAAATGTTGAGCATTAATTGTTATACTTATATCTAAAAGGAGCCCCTTTGGAAGACCTCATGGAGGGGAGGGCCACTTATATACTCATTATTTTGTAGAGCAATAATAATGTCACCTTTTGAGCCACCGGCCTCATACAACTAGTTTTAATGATATTTTCATTGCTATTTTCCCCTTTTTTTGTTGTTGATGGTTATTCGATACCTTGGCTTGCGCAATGTGTTAAAGGTATCACGAGAAGTTGGAGCAGTGGGGGACCATGACAGGATTTAGCCACTTGCAATTCATGAAAATACATTAAATCAACAACCCAAGATCTTGTGTCAAGAAAAAAAACAATTACTCTATGTTGGCCAACATCTAGCTACTTCATGAATTCAACAACCAAACATGCACTTACAACATTAAAAAAAAAAAAATTAGTGACTTGATGAAATGGACCCAAGTCACCCAATTAATGAGAATGAGAAGTTGAGAACCCACTTGATGAAATGGGGAACACTTTTAAAGAGGACCCTTATGAATGCAGCCCACGCTTAAGGGCCAAGCACAACAAAGTTAGGTCCAAATGTAAGAATGATTTTGTGCACGATGCATATTGGTTGGACAAATAAACATCATTTCATCATAAAGAAGCAAGAAAAAATGGTGATTGCTCATCTACTCCCACTTTACACTTCTAGTAGTGTAAAACACTCCACTTTACACTCACGGAAATAGGGGGACTTCAACATTCTCCCAAAAAAATTGGGTCCTAATTAATAAGTAGCGGAGGATCAAGAAAATCCATGGAAGACGAAATTAACTAAAAGCCACATGACAACCCAAAAATGCATCAAATGAAGGGTCACAAATGATGAGACAACAAGTATGGAGTACACAAAAGTGAAACCATGATGTAGGGGAACAATGAACACTCTAAGCTAAGAAAAAGGTGAAACATAATAGCATCGATAATGGGCTTCAATCTTCGATGAATTTTAGATTCGAATTGCCAAAAAAATTAAAGCACAGCCAATTACAAATTTCCTATTAGAGCACATCTAAGGATACTAGTCTATAATTATTATTATTTTTATGAATGAGTCCCTTTTTGACAAAATGAATAATATAGTCAATATGCCTTCATTATTAATCAGTGCAGTAACATACTCGTATGAACCTACATCAATTAAAATGGAGTGTTTATCTCGTGCAAATGAAATCCTAGGCAAAATGAGGGAAAAACAGAAGTTCTTTAGACTTTAGTGGTTTTGGAATAAAAAACTGTATCTTAATGATCCCAAAGAAACAGCATGTGCAATTACAGAAAAAGATTCCTCAAATGTTGAATTCTACCCAGTATCAATCAAGGAAATTAAATAATACGAGTAGACATTTTTGTGATTGTCTATAGTATTTGAATAAATGTTTAATTGTAATAATGGAAAGTAAATAGAGTCAACACAAGAAAACAATTAAATAGTTAATTATATTTTATATTTGAATTGGATATCGGATCCTTTACATAGAAAAAAATTAGCAACCAAAATCCAAAATTTATCACCTGCTAAATTGTAAAATGTTTATCTTGATCATCGATCGCATGTAAGCTTCATTATGTGTTTTGCATTAATAGAACATAAATAGATTATCTTTTTTTGTAAATAAGAGAATGATTTACTGAACAAAGCCACCACAAAAATGACAACAAAAGCCTTTGGATCAAACAACAATATTCAGCTTTAGTTACAAGCTGCGTTCAAATTGAATGGATACACCTATATTGGATTTGTGAATAGTTCATAAAAAACATGACCGCTAAGTAGTTTCATTTCTAAATGTAGTCCCGTTAGTAGACTTTACAAAAATGAATGCCCTCCTAGGACCTAGGACATTCCCTCTGTGATAATTGATATCTAACTCGCTGAGAGTCTCAAAGTCAATTACATCACATACCACAAAAAGCAATTTTTAAAAAATATTTATCCCTAAAAAGTTATGTTGCATATACGAGAAATTAACTGTTAAGCGTGGAAAGCATGCCCCCAGTTGCAGTTGGAATTACCACCTCCCAACCAGGCCCTTTAAGGGGAAAGGTACTACCTGGAGCTTTATCATCGCCGGAACCATTGATAACAAGATCACTGCGATCCAATATCTTCTCCAGGTCTTCATCACTAATATCTTTTTGTATCATTTTGTCCTCAGCTGTTCCTTCATCTCGAAGCAATGCCAAAACATCCTCTTCCTTAAATCACAGATAAGGCACAAACTCCAGATTAAAACATGGTAAAAAAAGGTGAACCGGTAAACCAACTATCAAAAATTAAAATTATGCTAGTGCTAGATTTTGGATTGTCCTCTTCATATTGCCAGTAAATCTTGGAGTTAAGCTGATCCATAAACCCTAAACTAATTGAGATACAATACTATCTTGCAAATTGACAATGATCAGGCAAGCTAATCCTCCATACAATTTTAGCAATTTGAAGCATGAGATGTATAAGCTTTAATATATGAGACTAATTGATCAATTAAAAGGTTTGTATGTTCGACTAGTTAAGACAGGCAACCCAAAACAGTTAAAAAAATTGGCCATAGAAATACTGAGTTGTCAACCAAAATCACACTTTCAAAATCATTGGAATGATGGAGCAGATTGACAACAAATCTATTTATACAGAAGACGATAGAACAGAAAAAATTAGAAATCATTAGCATGCTACTGCTACCATACAAACCTCCATTTCATCCACAATGGCAGGCTTTGTACGCTCTTGATGAAACTGTCCTTTCTCTATCACCACATGCTCAAGCTTCAACTTGCTGAAAGCTCTTTTTAACATTCGACCCTGTAAGGGACAATTTCATATCCATCTCAATATAATAAGCCACGAGTGATATGTTGTTTACAAATACTTATTATTTCCAAGTACCTCTACTGATTGAGCAGTTGCGAGCCTGTAAACATGAACAGGCTTTGTTTGACCGATTCTGTGACATCTATCCATGGCCTGTAAATCCATTTGAGGATTCTGTAGTACAATGAAGTCGTAAGCATAGTGTAAGTTAAATGCTGTGAAGCAAATAGATAAATTAAAAACAGGAAAAGTCAAAAGTACCCAGTCACTGTCATAAAGAATGCAAGTGTCAGCTGCAGTGAGGTTAATTCCCAATCCACCAGCCCTAGTAGAAAGAAGGAAGATTTGGCAATTGCTGTTTGTATCATTGAAGTCCTGGATCTGCTCATGGGCAGAATGACAACAAAACATTCATAAATTTAGCCTCTTCAATCTGTGATAAATGATTAAGACAACAAAAATCTCTCATGCGTATGTTTAAGATATTAGGGGTTGTAACTTGCAAACTACTACAAAAATCTACTCTAAGCTTTTAGGTGTACTTTTTCACGATAGGAGGCCTACTTCTAACACATTTAAAAATAAAAATACCATACAATCAATCAGACCCTTGAGTTATCAATATCATTTATGACAGAATTTATAAATTTGAAGATCATGAGGGGTTATGGATAATTAATTTTATTTAAACCTAAAACAAAACACAATAACAAAAGCACATATCAGAAAAATAAATTTTTGTTATCTAATCAGAGTGGTGTTATCCATGCATTGGTACATACCTGCTGTTTCCTATCCTCCAGTTTCACTGAACCATCGATCCTGCAAACTTTGAAGCCTTTTTCACTGAAATAATAATCCATTATATCTAACACTCCAGTCCACTGACTGAAGATCAGAACCTGATAGAAATTAGCAAAGGCAAAGACAAAGGAAAATGAGTTATGAGTAACAGCTTGGCAATAAAAAAGGAAGCGCAGGCACAAAAACAGCACTGTAAAGCCTACTTTGTGATTCCGAGCAAATAGCCGTTCCAACAATCGGTTGAGCAGATGGAATTTTCCACATTGTTCAATGATCTCATCCACAGGAGGATAAAAATCTATCAAGAAAGCAAAATACAGCATAGTTTAAGTATCACGGGTCATGAAATCAGTAAAGCTATCTTATAACATGGTACTTACGTGAACGATCAAAGGCTGACTCTAAGAGGTCAGGATGGTTACAGACTTTCCTAAGTTGAATAACCAAATTATTAAGCTTTGTCACAGAGCGTCCTGCATTAAATCAGTAAGTAGTAGTACATAATACAATTTATAGACAGAAAATGAGGGTGAGTGTATGTGATTTGCAATAGCACTATCCCTTTCTTTCAAATGAAAAAATTACGAAAAAAATTTACCAATTGAAAGTTTATCGTTCAAATATTTCCCTAGTGTTTCATTAATTAAATGTTCCTGCAAGCTCTTCTGATGCTCAGTCATGTTGGCGTAAATAATGATCTCTTTTTTCCGTGGCAACATTAGCTCAACATCAGACTTCATTCTACGCAAAAGAAATGGCCTAAGAATTGCATGAAGCTTTGCTACTACCTGCACGACATGAGACATAGTCATTTGGCCATCTTGTTCATATAAAGGATGAACTAGCATAATCTTAGAGCACATACTTGGGCTCTTCTTTTCTCTTCTAATTCCTCCATGGTTGCTCCATTACAAGATTTTCCTGACAGATTAAACCTACAAAGAAATTCGAATGCATAAAGTAAAGACAAACAAAGGCACACATGGTGGTTCCTTTGGCATTAAACCAAGACCAATATTGCCAAAGGACTTTAAAACTGTTTGAATATAAACTTCACCAGAAAGAAACAACCGTAGGAAGAGCACATAACAATCAAGAGCAAAATCAGATTTGAAAGAAAAAGACCTTGCACATGAAAAATTGATACAGTGGGTGAGGAATGAGGTGGGGGAGGGAAGCAAACAGATTCAAATGAAAAGGACAATAAAGTTGAAGAAACATCTGATAATCTTTGAAAAATTAAGTTTTATAAAGCAAATTCATTAACTAAATTAAAAAATGTTAAATTGGTCAAAGTTTATTGAAATGTTGTGGTGATTGCTCAAATTGCTTCCCCTTGATATCATAAATGACGAAGATTCAGATTACAAAATAAAAAGCACTACTTTGTTCTCCATGATGCTTTTTATACCCAACAATATAATAGGAGATAATCAACAGGACGTATCATCCAATTTGGGGCATAAGATTTCCAACATAGACATATTACCATGAGACAGTAGCAAAGAAAAGTGCAATCAATAACCAATAGGCAAAGAACACTAACCATGACTCAAATTCTTCAAGGGATGAGAATATATCAGGTAAGATGAAGTTCAACAACGACCATAGCTCTGCCAAGTTATTCTGAAGCGGTGTCCCAGTCAAAAGAAGCTTATTTTCAACTTGAATGTATTTCAATTCCTTCACTAATTTGCATTTTGAGTTTTTGAGCCTGTGTCCCTGAGGTTACAAAAATAAAATTAAAACAAGGTAAACAAACTTAATTATGTATTACTGACTGTTGAGTTAATACATGCATGCAACATAACGTAAAACCTTATATACATTCAAATGAGTGAATTTATGTACCTCGTCAACAACAAGATATTTCCAATTGTATGACCTGAAGCATTTCTTAGCATCATTCATCGCAATCTCATAAGAAGTTATTACAATCGGAAATTTTGGGCCAACTGTTCTAGGCATATGGGTCTTTCTGATATCATCTCTCTGTTGTTTGTTACCATGGTAGATAATAGCAGAGAGTGACGGTGCAAACCTATTCACATTTATTCAAGAATTAATGATTGCGGTGAAGAAGCACATCACAATAATATAATACTTGTATTGCTATAAATATTCTACAGAACATATGATCTACCTAGAAATCTCATTCATCCAATTGGAGAGGGTTGATAGCGGAGCAATTATCATATATGGTCCATTCAAACCTTTTGCTATTAGATGAGAAAGAAACCCAATCGTTTGGATTGTCTTCCCAAGACCCATTTGATCAGCAAGAATCCCATTCAATCCATTTTGCCACAAGGAAATCAACCACTTTACACCCTTCAGTTGATAAGACTTCAATTTCCCACCAGTTAGTAAAGGCATAAGCTCCTTCTGCTCTTTCTCAGTTTTTTCTTCCTCACTCAAATTCACATCTTCAGTCTTCACGTTTTCTTTAGATCTTGTAATCATGGCTTCAACTGCCCTTTTGGCTTTCCTCTAAAGTAATTTCAAACATGATCACATACTATTGATTAGAATAACTCAAACTAAATGCAAGTTTAAAATCAATTTTGCTGTTGAATGCACAAGCATATGAGCCTAAAATTGACATCTTTCACTAACAGTAAATAAAAAATCATCTGCATTAAAATGTTATATTATTTTTGCAACTCCTGCAACTAACAGTAAAAAATATTCATATGCATTACAATGTTATTATTTTTGCAACTTCTATAACTAAGAGTCAAAACAATCATCTGCATTACAATGTTATTACTTTTGTAACTCCTATATACAATATAATCCATCTGGTACACACTACACGGCAATGCACTCACAGTATTGCATTGTGAAGCCGCCTTTCTTTTTGATCCACGGCCCTTCTTGTTAGCAACCGGTTGGCTCTCTTCTTCATCCTGTTTCTCTTGTTCAACCGCAGTCTAGCAATACAAATTCAAACAATGAGAACAAACAATACAAATGAAAAAAAAAAGTAACACAAAACAAAATCAAATAGCCATAAAAATATTATACCAATGTGATATCATCCATTTTCTCAAGAAGAAACTCAGAATACAGTTTAGTTTGTGTTAAAAGTTCATCTAATTTGTTAAACTGTATGTCGTTAAGATTAGGCGCTTCTTCACACTGTTCCTTCTCTTCCTCAACACGAGCTTTAAGTAACTTCTCTTCCTCCTCTGCCATTGATTTCGATACAACACCGTCATCGGCAACAACCACCTCTTCCAACTGCCATTTCCATTTCAAAACGGTTTTAACAGAATAACAAACATCAAAACCAATATAATCAAAAAAATGAAAATAAAAAAAAAATAAACCGAACGAGATCATGAACAACAAAAGTTTCAGTTTAAAATCATAATAGAAAATACCTCTTCTTCTAGTACCGAAGTTGGAGATTCAACTGTAGGATCATCGCTCTTCTCTTTGTTCTTCGCTTCCATTTCGAACCCTAAAAGTTAAGAACAATAACAAAAATTCAAAATAAATATTTAAAAAGAAAAAGAGCAAAATAAAAAACAAAGATGCAAATAAACAAAAGCGACATTGTTAGGGTTACGGTTGAACTTACTTGAAGAGGAAATGAAAGTGTGAGAGAGAGAGAGTGGGAATGAGATTTCTGTTTTGAAGAGTTGTGTTGATGGAAGACGAAAGGAGCGCGAAAAATAAAGAGTGTTGTTGTGGTTGTTTTTGTTGTGTGAGTGAAGTGATAATAATAATAATATAAAAAATTGAAAATAGCAGTGCAGATTTTTTTAATTTATTTTTTTGTTTTTTAATTTTTTTGTTTGATTTTACGGAGTGTAGTGTGTGATTGGGCGGGAAAGTATAATTGAAATAATGCCCTTGGTTTTGGGAATATTTACAATAAAAACCTGCATGTTGACGAGAGTTTGAAGAGTAGAATGAGATTATATGTTGAAATTGACCCCAAAACAATGATTTCAATAATCTGCTTTTTAGATTTGAATATGATAAAATGCAAGTCTAATAAAGACAAAACAATATAATGGTTATTCCAATACAAGTCACTTAATAGTAATACATAAACATTTTTAAAAAATAAAAAATTACCAATAATACATAAATATTTTTAAAAAATAAAAAATTACCAAGATGTAACTCATAACTTATATAATATGGCATGACATGTTTCATAAAAAAGAAAAAGATGTAGCTTAAAAAAAACTCTATTAAGCGAACTATACAAACATCATGAACTAATTATATTAAATAAAAAAAGTATTTGTTAAACGCACCTAATAATGTTTAAATATATCACTAATCACACAACTAAATAGTCACATCTCTTCTCTTAATACATAAGTTAGTGATCAAATAATATTTTGAAATACATTTCATTTCTAATCCGACTCTAAACCCTATATGTGAAATGATATTAGATTTAATTGTTTTCTAAACATAGTGAAATTAATAATAATAATAATAATAATAATAATAATGATAATAATAATAATAATAATATAAAAATAACTTTTTGTCTATAAAAAAATTTCACTATACAATTATTTTATTTAGAATGAAGGATTGAATTTGGGTTTGTAATACAAAATAATTGTAACACATCCTATCTACCTCATATGTGATGAGTATATTAGTATATAAATATAATGATGAAAATATACTTAAATACAATATTGTTGATATAACGTAAATTAAAATATAACGATCTCATTCAGATATTAATTGTCGATTTTAAATGATATAATTATACATTAATTAATAGATGTTGAATTTATTTTAAATTTGAACACATAAAAAAATTAATTTAATTAATTTTGGAGTTTACCGAACATAAATTGATTTTTATATCCAACAAAAAACTCACAGCACACAATTTTTTGGAATTTAATTTCTGACCAAAAAAACTACATCGATTCGTGTACCGTATTAAACCTTGAATTAAAAACGTATTCAATTTTATAAAAAAAAAAAAAATTAACTAATATTCAATAATGAGTTAACAGATTTTTTTTAGGCATAATGAGTTGGCTGATGACAATTGTATCGTGTGTGTAACATGTTAATTGAAGTATTGATCATAACCAAAAAAATATAAATTAATAAAAAGACAGATTAACTTAATTGAAGTTTTAAAAACATTTGGAAATAAATGTAAGAAAATACAGTTTATTGGAACTGTCGTTGTTTGCACTATAGAATAGGAGGATATATAGGAAATGTAAAGAAATATTTACTAATTACAAGCTAAATGCCACCTCAAATAGATAAATATAGTTGAAAATTTTGTTTTTTCCTATATTTGGTTTGTTTGTATCGTCAAACATACAAATCAAACAACGTTCAAGTTCCTTTACTTTCTTATGTTATTAGTCATATAAAATGAAAAAGGATCAATAAGAGAAAACACTTCAACACGACAAATAATTGTAAAAGAAGAAGGGGGAATTAATTAAACATGGGTGGTGGTGGTCCAATTCCTCCATGTTATCAAATATCTGTGGTTAATCCCAGTAGAATATGGCAAACTGATAATGTTCTAAAAAAGGAGCTGCCAATTCTTGCCTTTCAAATTGTCTTTGTCGTGTTGTTGTCGCGTCTTTTCTTTTTTATCTATAAACCGCTTCATCAACCTCGTATTGTTTCGCAGATCTCTGTAAGTATATAAATACATGAGTTTTTATAATTTATGTTTAGATTCGATCACTCAAAAGTAACCAATTGAATTCAAGATACAATTAAAGACGAAGAATTATAAATTTAAATTATGAAGGTAATAATTTTTAATCAAATTTTATTTATGTTTTGTATGAATTTTAAATTACCAAAGTCTATTTCTCTTAAAACAAGAGGGTTAAACAACATTAAAAATAAATTTGAGAAAAATAAATAAATTTTGAGACAAAAACTTCAAATCCAGCATTCAAATTAGACTCAATTTGCAAGATATAACTAATTAATACTAAAAAAAATGTACATACATATCAAAATTAATTATATACCTTTAAAATCATTTGTGTCTGTCTCAAAATTAAACCAAACATTCATTAAATGTACAATTTTTTTTTATTTCAAATCTACTATATACTTTATAGTATACTATAATTACAAAATATATATGTTTTTTTATACAAAAGAAAAGGTCATTGGTGCCACGTGAAAGAGAGTTCATGCATGGCAACATGTCTCTCTATTTTTTTAAATTTAACTAAGATTACATGTCTCCATGTTTATTAATACAAAAATTGTCATTGTAATAATTTCTGTGTTCCAATTTATAAAATGTAGGCTGGTTTTCTACTAACTCCGCCATTTCTTGGGAGATGGTCATCAATTTTCCAGTTCATTTTTCCTGTAAATGGTGTATTCAACATTGAAGTTCTAGCACACATTGGTATCATCTACTACGCATTCCTCAGTGGTTTAGAGATGAATTTGAACACCATTTTACATGTTAAAAAGAAAGCTGCAAGCATCGCAGTTGCCGGAATCATTTTTCCAATGATAATGGGACCAGCGTTATACACTTTACATAGAAAAACTTATGGCAATGGTGATGGATCAGAACTTGAAGAAAGTACAATGAATGCTTATTTATTATGGACTTTAGTTCTCACTGTGACAGGTTTTCCAGTTATAGCTCACACACTTTCTGAACTTAAACTTCTTTATACTGGTCTTGGTAAGGCTGCATTAACAGCAGCTATGATAAGTGACACATATGCTTGGATTTTATTCACATTATTTGTTCCATTTTCAATTAATGGTCCAAAGGCAATATATTCAGTGGTAAGCACCATAATATTTGTTTTCATTTGCATCTTAGTAGTTCGTCCTATCATTGTAAAGATCATTGATAGAAAGACAGAAAGGGATGAGTGGGATGATGGCCAATTTCTCTATGTGGTGATGGGGCTTTTGGTTTGTTCACACATAACAGATATTCTTGGTACACATGCCATTGTTGGAGCTTTTGTGTACGGTTTGATTTTACCTCACGGTCGATTTGCTGACATGGTTGCGTCTATCTCAGACGATTTCGGTGGCGGGTTTCTAGCACCTCTCTTCTTTAGTGGCAATGGAATGAAACTCATGGTGACCACCATTTTCTACCAGGAGAATTGGCTCGCGACGATTATCATTATAATCTTGTCGTGTGTTCCAAAGATTTTAAGCACTTTGTTTGCCACTTTCTTTTTTGGCATGCGTACTCGAGACGGTTTTTCTCTAGGATTGATTTTGAATACCAAGGGTGCCATTGCATTGATAATGCTCAACATTGCTTGGGACAGATCGGTATTGATCTATTTGAACAACACCATTTACTTGAAATATTTTAATTACTCACAAGTCAATACTATAACAATTTAATCTATAATTTTGTTATGATGTATCATTGCAGATTGTTTCTGTACCAACCTATGTTGTTTTAACATCTGCAGTCCTTCTAATGACTATAGTGGTGTCTCCTGTCATCAATGCCATATACAAGCCCAGAAAGAGGTTTGAGCAGAACAAGCTAAAGACTATACAGAAGCTAAGAGTTGATGCAGAGCTAAGAATTCTAGCATGTGTTCACAATTCTCGTCAGGCCGTGGGAATTATCAGCCTTATTGAGTCTTTTAATGCCACTAGACTTTCCCCTATACATGTTTTTGCACTTTACCTTGTCGAACTCACAGGGCGTGCTGCTGCACTTGTTGCTGCTCATATGGAGAAGCCTAGTGGCCAGACTGGAATGCAAAATCTTACAAAATCTCAGGTCGAACTAGAAAGCATTAACGATACCTTTGATGCCTTTGGAGAGGCATATGATGCTGTCAGAGTCCAAACCTTAAATGTCGTGTCAGCCTATGCAACCATACACGAGGACATATACAACTCGGCTAATGAAAAACGCACAAGCTTGGTTCTCCTTCCATTCCACAAACAATTAAGTTCAGAAGGTGCACTCGAAACAACCAATATTGTGTACAGAGATATAAACCTGAGTGTGATGCACAGTGCACCTTGCTCTGTGGGAATCTTTGTTGATCGTGATCTCGGGTCATTACCAAAAATGAACTTTCGTATTCGTATGGTCTTTGTTGGAGGGCCTGACGATCGTGAAGCCTTAGCTATTGCATGGAGAATGTCAGGGCATCCGGGAATCCGATTATCAGTGGTTCGGATACTTCTGTTTGATGAAGCTACGGAAGTAGATACATCACTTCACACTGAAGCACAAGGCATATTATCTGCTGTCATGGACAGTGAGAAGCAGAAGGAGTTAGATGATGAGTATGTGAATTCGTTTAGACTCACGGCGGTGAACAATGATGATTCCATATCCTATTCAGAGGTTGATGTTCATTCAGGTGAAGATATTCCGACAGTCCTCAATGAGCTAGACAAATTTGGCTGTGATTTATACATAGTTGGACAAGGAAATTGTAGGAACTCTCGGGTGTTCTCAAATTTATTGGAATGGTGCGATTGTTCAGAACTTGGAGTTGTAGGGGATATTTTGGCATCAAACAATTTTGGTTCACGCTCTTCAGTGCTAGTTGTGCAACAATATGGGTATGGAGGAATGGTATTAGGAAAGCAATCCAACCAAGTGACCACTAACAACGATGGTTTTGAGGTGCTTGTCTGAAGACAGAATAAGAATAATGGTTGGGGGGGAACTAACCTGCACATCATGAAAGGGCTTGCCTTGTTATCTAGTGAAAATTCGAGCAAGTTTGAGACGGTACCAAATTTTTGTTCAGTGATTTAGATTTGGTACCCCAAGATATTGGTTAGAGGATGGTTCTACTGTTCACTTTTGGTTCCCGACAATGGTACACGTGTCTCCATTTGTACCTAATCTTAATAACATGAAAAGAAAAAAAGTCAGTCTAACTAGAGAAAATGTATTTGTTGTTGACTGATAAGGTTCTCTCTTCATTAAGAATGTATATAAACGTCTATATAATCATTGCCTCGTGATACTAAGTCAATTTGAAGCTCACAATTTCCATATTTTTAGTAACACATTTTGTTTTTTATTGGTCCCATCGAGTAATTCAGTATCAGTTACAACCACCAGATTTCAATTCAATAAATAAAATTAACATAGTTAGTGATGCAGTAGTGTCTAAAACAATATGATTGGAACTAAACATAATAATTCTAGCATAATTTGTAGAAAAAACAAGTTCTCTCCACATAGATGGTTGACATAACAATATGCTGTGCTCAAATTTGTGGTTGGAACTTGGAACTAAACATAATAATTCTAGCCGATTCTTTTTTTTTTTTTTAATGAAAAAATGGACAAAAAACTTGATAACTCTAGAATATCTACAAGTTCTTAGTTCCTCTTCATATAGATAATTCAGTCAGAAGCTTTCCTTCTCAGTAAGCCATGCACATTAAGCTCATTAATCTTAGCAGCAAGTATGAAGTCATTCTCTGTCAGCCCCCCTACATAAACATGGATCACTTCAAATTATGCCAATTGTGGATACAATATATACAAATGAAGTATAAAGTTCTTGTAAAAAAAATGAAGTATAAAGTTTGACCACAAAAAGAAGAAGTGTTGGGTAAACAAGAAAAATAACAACAAAGGAAGTTTTGGGAAGAAGTTAAGCACAAAGATGGAAAGACTGTCCAAGCCTAACTGAGCCAGAAAAGGACCGTTGATCATGAAATATTGAACGGTTAACCTATATTAATAAAGTGTAATATATACTTATAATACTACTACTATTAGTATATATGAATTAAGTCTAATGCATAGCTAAATTCAATTTTTTTTAAGATAAGCTGTTAGAAACTGGATCAAGACGCTCTAAATAGGGTATATACTGTACTATTCTTCAGATTATACTGTTTTTACATGTTAGCATGCAATATTGCTAATGTGTATATTTACAAGTTTATGGAAATTGAACCAATTACCATTTTATTTAAGAGACCTATCAAAATATACACACAACTTCTTTCTTAGTAGTTTCCCTCAAGTAAAAACACATTTTTATGGATGAAGAGACTAAGACAATCATTCATTCATTCCTATTCTGCATTTCTCTTCCTTTGCAGTACCAATACCAGAAAGTAGTTTCATAAGGGGGTTGAGGGCTTCTAAAGGGACCTGTGTGTCATAGCTTGAATAGTCATTGCATCAAACTTCCCAAATCCAGGGGAATTCTTTATATAATCCAGAGCATGCAATATTTCTCTTGGGTTCTCCAAGAACACAAATAGTGAAATCAGAACACCTAAGTAAGTACTGTATTGGTCTTTTAAGTATTCATGCTTAAATACTGTATTGTGACATTAAGTTAGTGAATAGGTATAGGATGCATTATACATATCGATAGAGTTGTTTTAAATAAGAATAAAACTTAGATCAAGTTGATTAAGTCAAGTTGGTCATGTTCCTCACTATAAAGATACCAAAATACTAAAAACCTTGACCTAAGCAACTTGATTTAAGTTTTATCCTTTGAAGAAATCATCATATAAATAAAATCGACCCAGACTATATCAGAAACTCTTGATACTTTTTATGTTGCGTAGACAAACATCCAATAAAATAATTTGATTCTGAACAAATGAATAATGCATACCAACAGAATGAGTCCAAATCTCTATAGTAACATTGTTCCAGCCAACAAGGTGAAGATCAGGATGGTGACCTGCATTATTAAAGTTTTGTCGTTGTAATATTTTCTATACTCCCTATATTATCAAATCAATACACAAAGGAATAAAAAAAATAAAATCCGAAAACCTTCAGCTTCAGCAAGATCAGCTATTAATCTGAAAAACTCCAATCCTTTGTTAAAAGATTTAACTTTCCATGACCTGCTCAGTTTCAAAGAACCACCTTCGTTGACCAAATTCCACTCCGAAACCTGACCACTTTAATGTCAAAATTGAATAACAAAAAATAATGATACTCATTTACATTGGCATAAAAATTGATTAGCAATACCAATAATAAAGACAATACACAAATTTAGTGTAGCCTAATTTTCTTACAACATTACCTTTACAGTTTCATATTTCATGTTTAACTTCTCAATAACTGTCCCACCACAGTTTAATTTTAAAGGATCATTTGCTATTTACATTTCAACTACATTTTCGGCGTCTTCTACCAAAGTAAGCCATTTTTCCACAATTAAATGGTTATTTTTTAAGCCAATTTCACTCATTTAATTTAAAATCAAAATAAAAAGTACACAAAAATTATTGTTTATGGTTAACATTCTGGTGGCCGTGTGAACACTAATTATTTTATAATAACAATAAAGAACCTGTGGAATAAGAGTATGAGCTGCATCCTCTGTCATGGGTTGCATATCCTTAGAATTACACGGTACACAAGTCTTCGTTGATAGATCTAAAGCAAAATTATTAAAAGGGAAAAAAGAAATGATACAATTAAAAGTGATGTGATTAGTGAAATTGAACAAAGAAAGCAAAAGCAAAGGCAAAATTAATTAATTAAGCACCTTTGTGGGAAGTGCAAAATGTGGTGGTAAATGACGAAAGTGGGAGTTGATTGTTATGCATATTATTAGAATCCATTATTAATCTGAAATGTAATACGGAGAAAATGAATGAATTAGGAAATAGTGATGATGAATGAAAAAGGAAGAAACAATAATTGGAGGAAATTAGTACCGTGTTCGATTGAATTGGAGAAAGAATGGTAATGGAAGAAGAGTGGGGTTGGAAACAGAGAGAGGGTGGCGAAGCATGAGAAGAAGAATCCGATTCATTGCATTCAATTTGCGCATCTTTTCTGTGCCAATTATCTCCTCTGTGTTGTAAATAAACGAGCAAATCCCGTTAGGGGTATGATGGTACATTACATGCATATATTGTAAGACGACCATGTCATATTCCATAAGAGACTAACTTAACAAAAGAACCAAATTAATTAACGTTATGCATTTATATGAGCTTTTTTGTCTATTTGTAAAATTCAAGAACTAAAATGATTGTCTCCTATAATCTTTTATAGGAATTAAAAATTGTATTTTTTTACGATAATTAACATTGAAAGCTTGAAATTTTATAAGGAATAAAAACGTTATTTCACCCTTTATTTTTATAAAGAAATGTTGTTAGCATGAGCATGGTGGGCTTGATTTGCTATTTTGCATGTGTTCAATGTGACTCTTTTAGGAAAATGGTGGTGGAGACTAAAATTTGACACGACTGGAATGTGGTTTAAGGTTATTTCTTGTAAGTATGGTTGTTGTAAGAAGGTGGTGGGATGAGGCACTTCTCGTGATTTGTCGTGGTAGAAGGATATTAGGAGCTTAGAGGTAGGAGGTGGAGGAGTAGGAGAAAATTGGATTACTGATAATTTAACATGTCACGGTCTAAAATTTCGAGTATTTATCGAATTCAATGAAATCACTATCAAAATTTATTTTAAAATAGGAAAAATATTGGGAAACCCTTAAAAATAGAAAAATAAAAAAATGGCAATTGAAACCAAATTTTGAGTTCGTGAGTCGATTATACGTAAGGAAGATATTAGCACTCTACGACATCCGTTAAAAATACGGCTACCTATAATTAATTGTGCAAAATTAATATTAACTTAAATATATTTATTTCTCCTTATTATTAAATATGAATATCAGTTGTTTGTTTTTTTTTTAATATGATTTTGAAATAAATGTGTGCTTAAGAAAGAGAGGAATGTTTTTTCTTTCTATTAATGTTCTTGACAAAAGGGTGATATTACTCTTAAGTATCTCCTGGTGCGATGGAGAAATCAAAACTACGTAGTTATTTGGTAGAAAATGCGGATGTGTTGATTGATTTTAAAGAAAATGTGTTTTGTTGTTAATAGGAAAAAAAATTTTGACAAATAAAAAAGTTGTTTAATTTGAACAATTATTTTGAAATGCGAGTTTTAAGATTATCAAATCGTACAACTCACATATCAAAAACTCAATGAGTAAAAATATATTTCAACTAATTAATAATTTTAAGAATATTTAGAATTGTTTTCGATTTTAAAATTGAGTTTTAAAATTACCAAGTGATACAACTTGTATCTTAATTAGTCAAAGATTAAAAATATGTTACATCTAATTTAATCAAATTTAAAAATTAATTTTAAATTAATTAATTAAAAAAAATGAATGGTAAATCGTTGTCATAACTTCTGTTCTATAACTAAAAAAAATGTTGTGTCTAATTAATCTTTAAATTTTTAATTTATTTTGATATAAATAATAATTAAGTAATGGTTTAGGATTAAATGTCTACTAAAAAGTAAACTACATAAAAATGGGTTAGGGGCAATTAAGAAAAAAAATAATTAGCAATATATAAATAAATAAAAAAGGACTAAAAAGTAGCAAACACACACCTCACAGATGGAAGGCTAATACAGGGGAGAGGAAAAACAAAAACAAAAACAAAAAAAGAAATAGGAGAGTCAGTTCGAGAGAGAAATAACAAATAATAAAGAAAATGATATTGGGGTAAAGGGATACGAAGATGTAGTGCATAAAGAATGAAAGATCGCGATAGTGCCGACTTTGTTGGCAATGTAGTGACTGAAGGGAGGTTGTACCGGCGAGGAACATACAGAGAGAGGAAAAAAAGCATAAAGTTTATTAAATATATTATTATTTTTTTGAATTATTTTTAATTGGTCGGACAAAATTAGGGTACTACATAGCCAAATAACTAGGTAATGAGGTGGATCCTTGGTTGGAGGACGAACAACCTTTATGTAGCAGATTTAGGCGCTTGATTGTAGTGGTGCATGATAAATATATATCGTGGCCGATATGTTTTGATCGGGGTGAGATAATGAGGGTGATGGGTAGGGATGGTGTTGTAATCTATTTCTTTGGGATAAAGAGCTGGTGGTAGAATGTGTCTTTGTTTGCTAACTTGCAATATCATGTGAATAATTTGTGGCTTTGGAAAAACTCCACTATTAGTGTGTACTATGTGAAAGATGTTTATCTTGGTTTGATATAGAACTCAAATGTAGATCATTCTCCCTTTGTTGTACAATCGATTGCCTGCAAAAGATGACTCGCTAAAGAGAGGCATCCTATATAGCTCTTCCAATTTGTGTGTTGGTGATTGTGGATTTGAAGAAACTACTCGACATTTATTTTTTTTATTGTCCCCCGTTTGTATTGGTATGACAAAATATTCTTATTTGGCTAAACATTTAGGGGTCTTTTTCTAATTTACTGTTGACCCACACACAACAATTTGGTGGGTCAAGCATGATCAGTATAAAAGATTGTCGTTTTTTCAATCTGATATGGTTAACACGCATTTGGACTATTTAGAAAATGAAGAATCATATTATTTTTAGATGTGAAAAATGTAACATTATCGAGGTGATGGAACACATTAAGCTTCTTTGCCAGTGCCGCTTAACGTGACTCTACCAGTTTGGAGATTGTTGCACGATCAGTTTTCTACTAAAGATAACTTGCTGAAGAGAGACGTCCTAGATAGTTCTTTCATCTTGTATGTGGGTAATTGTGAATTTGAAGAAACTATTCAACATCTATTTTTTGATTGTCCCTCGTTTGAATTGGTAAGACAAAATATTTTTAATTGGTTAAACATTCGGGACCCCTTCTCATATTTACTGTTGACCCACACACAATAATTTGGTGGGTTCGTTGAAAATGATGACTTTTTTCCAATCTTATACGGTTAACATGCACTTGAACTATTTGGAAAATGAAGAATCAAATTATATTTATACATGAAAAATGTAACATTATCGAAGTGACAAAACGCATTAAGCTTCTTTATTGGTGTTGACTCATATATAAAAGAAAATGGTTTGAGTATGATTTCAATCAATGGTAGTTAAATTCAATGTCTGAGTTATTTTTTTAGAAATTTGATTTAGAGTTTTTTGTTTTAATATTTCAGGTGGTGGTTGTATTGCTTGGGCGCTGCTTGTATTTATTTTTCGACTAAGATCTATAACTCTTTTGCATTTATTATCCATGACATATCTTTTGATGAAATTTATTTCTTTAATTTTATTAACATATCATTTGATTGTTTAAAAAAAAACAATAATACAATAATAAATTTAACATGAATGTATTGGTACGATTCTATTAAATATTGAAATTTTATATGCATCTTTATGAACAAATATTTTTCTGTGCACGTTCTAATTTACTATGTGCTGCAAAAAGTTCCACAACTTTGTTTTATAAATTCCTCATAAATCATTTTTTTTTACAGGAAGTTCTCCATAAATCAAAATCCTTCCAGATTGTCCACGAACGAATTTTGTGAGTATCTAGATCCTTAGAAAAATGTACAGTAAATAATGAAATATCCACAGAAAAATTAATCCACAAAAATAATTTATTGGAAGATTAACAAAACAAACTTTCATAAAATATGATGATGATATAAGATAATTATACTTATCTCCAGTCTCTACCTAGATAAATTTAAGTAATTTATAAGCTTGAATTCAAACAGTATGACTGTTGAACATGGAAAACTCTCAGTCCAAGTTACACCTTTTCAATTTAAAATATTATTTTTTAGGAGTATTTAGATCCCCTCTTATATATATACTATAAAATATTCCTAGCTAATACCAGAAGTTAAATCCTAACTTCACTCTACTAGCTCTTGGTGATATATGTATATGTTGACATATAGAAACGGTCTTCATAACTAGCGAATGGAACCAAAAAAATAAAAACGGCTGTGATGAATTGTTGACTATGACATTGTAATTAAATACTACTACTATATGTTAACTGAAAATATTTGCTAACTGACTTTTTAAACAGTTGAATAGCAAAATTCTTAGCAAGATCGTCATGTAGCGAATTAGTCTGCTATGGTACGTAAATATGCGAGAACTTTGATTCTATGGGCGTTGTGATTTATAAAGTATACTACTAAGACTCTAAGAGATCACATGTTTGAAGTTTTTAATTCGAAACATATCTCTAATTGATAAAATAATTAGTTAAATATTATATGAATAATTATGATATGTTATTCTAAATAGTTGATTGAATTTAATAATTAAATAAATATATTTTGTTCGTACAAGTGTTTTGCACAAATACTAAAATAAATTATAAAGTTTTATTGTTAATAATTTATAATTAATATAATTAAAATACGATATTATAATGTTGAAACATACATAATCAAATTATTATGTAATAAATACAAATATTAATTTAAACTTAAAACAGTTGATCAACAATACATAAATATTAGATGGTTGATGTTATAGTTGTTAATGAAGTTATAAATTCATAGTACGACAAAAGATTTTACGAAAATTGTATGCCATATACACAAGTGACTCTATATTTATTTTAAAAATATAAATCAAATTATTATGATTAACTATCACAAATTTAAAATATATTTGATTTTTCGATAAGAAGTTATTGCGTAGAATCTGAAAATAAACAATAAAATTAATTAAATAATTGTTTGCTATTAATTGGTGGTGTAAAAAAAATTATGTTGACAATGCATATTGTTTATTCCCTTAATTTATAAGTTTTATAATTATTTATTTAAGAAAATTCATTTTAATAAGCTTCTAGACAATGTATCTCAAAAAGTCAAATATGTTTTGTTAGATAATTTAATTTATCAATTTAATTGTCAAAAAGTCAAAAAATTATAATTGTTTTATTTGCATTTGTTCATTTAGGATACATTTGCTGCTGGAACAGACACAACAACATCAACAATAGTATGGGCTATGGCAGAATTGATGAAAAATCCAAGTGTGATGGATAAGTTACAAAGTGAACTAAGAGAAGCATGCAAAGGAAAAGAAATAATAACCGAAGTTGATGTACAAGATCTTCCTTATTTAACGTTAGTGATAAAAGAGACATTAAGACTACACTCACCTACTCCTTTATTGCTCCCTAGAGAATCCACTGAATTAACCAACATTGGTGGATATGATATTCCAAAAAAGACTAAAGTTATGGTAAATGTGTGGGCCATGGCAAGAGATCCTCACTATTGGAATGATGCTGAAATGTTTATTCCAGAGAGATTTGATGGTAATTCTATTGATTACAAAGGGAATAATTTTGAGTATCTTCCTTTTGGGGCAGGTAGAAGAATATGTCCTGGCATGTCATTTGGTATTGCTGGTATTATGCTTCCTTTGGCTCTATTACTTTATCACTTCAATTGGGAACTTCCAAATCATATCAAACCTCATGATTTAGATATGACTGAACATTATGGATTGGCAATTGGAATGAAAAGTGAGTTATGTTTGATTCCAACGGTTTATGATTGTAGTGTTCGTTGATATTGTAAACCGTACTTTAGAGTAATGTGTTGTGTCATTTTTGTAATAAAGGTATATACAATAAATGCTAAACTGTCCCCTTTAGCAAGAGATTTTATTATGATCTCATATATATATATATATATATATATATATATATGTATATATATATATATATACTTTGTATTGCTAGATGTTAGCTTTAATAATAGTGGAACATTTATTTAAATTTTACTAATTTGTAGATTCATAGTATTTTTCTTCTTCTTCTAGGGATGTATCTTTTATATTCAAGTATTTGTATTTCTTTTTTAAATCTTTCATGTATCACATGTATATCGCAAGAGGTATTCGCAATATATATATATTGGAAAGCATTCAGCGGTATTAAAGATCAACGCGTAAAAGGTTTGATTTGGCTCTGTTTAATAATGTTATGCTGCTAATATTAACACAACATTAAGTCTATGTCTTGGAACTTGTCGGCAAATGTAATGTATTCTCAACATTGTATTCTTAAACTGGTTTAATAATTCTTTGACTTGTCATTAAAGTGGTTAATTAAATTATCTTGTAATAAATTGAATCATTCATTGTATTATTTTTATTATTATTTTTAATAATAATATTTGCTTATAAAAAAAATACTAAAATGATAATTCAAAAAAGTCTGGATAGATTATTTTGTATAGACGCCGTGAAATAATTAGCCTTTTATTTTAATAGGATTTGCTACCCTTGTAACTCACGGTTTGCGGATGAGATTATATTTTTTAGTTTTAACCATTAATTTTTCAGGAGAATATATCCTAATAATTCGGAATATTGAAAAAAATCATGGAGGGACGAATTCATATATTATAACTTTTTATATGAAAAATGTATTAAGCATCATATATATATATATATATATAAAATATTGTGGTTAAGCTTTAAGTAAATACGGATATCGTTAAATTAAACGTCTTGTCTTGAAATTAAACTCGGAATCTTATAATTGTGAATTAATTATAATAAAATTTATATCTCTTTTAAAATAAAAAAATGATAACATCGTTAGGATTAAACAAAATTTGGAGATTACATATCTATATCATTATATATCCAACAATTGAAGATATTTTAACATCTATAAATTATAATTGTTCTCTTTGTATTTTTATATTTTAAAATTGTTTTCTTTTTCAACATTGTAAAAAGAAAAACCCCTATGTGTGTGATAAATAACACTTCATGATTTATCTCTCATACTATTGTAGAATTAATTATTGACAAATAAAATTAATTCAATTATTTTTAGTAGCGACAGTGCTTAATTTTAAGCAGACAAAATATAATTATTGAATGGTTAAAACCAACATAAATTTTATAGTGGGGGCAGGTGCCTCTAATATCACCAAGATTAAAGATAAAATTTCAAATGAGTCTGTAAAGAGAGACATTGTCATTTTGTTTCTTAATTAATGAGTCCAACTACTTGATTCTTCGGATGAGAATTTAAAATATGCTAAGATTGAGGGGACGATGGATTGGATAGAAGAAATAGAAACACGAGGTCTGTATGCTTTGTACAAATTGAATGTATTTTATTTTGACACGAGTGAATAAATAAATAAATTTTTTAAATTATAAACAGTTAAATTAATTATTAAATTTTATAAATTGACAAATACATATATGAAATTATAAATTATTAACTAAAATATTTATATTTAAATTTTTATTATTAAAAATTATGATATAATATGTTAATTGAATATTTGACCCATTCACATTGATATTATATCAATGTTATCGCAATATGAACTAATTTTTTTATAAAATTTAAATTTTTTATGAACTAATTTATCCAAAATTAGTCAATACACAATTATAATTATTCACAAATTTATTTTTAAGATGATAAAATTTTATCGGCAAATTTGTTTTTTAAAAAATGATATTGATGTGAGATCAATATGAATAAACTAGACATTCAATTTCAGGACCACGTCAAAATATCTTACGACAAAAATTTATAAAGAATAAATTTTTTCTCAGATAATAAATTTGTTTGTTCATTATTATTACTCTATAGTCATAGTTATTATAAAAATATACATAGTTTTCAAATATGGAATTTTTTCTAGCACTAAAAAAAAGGATGAGAAAATAAATTTAAAGAAAAATTAAAAAATCAATCATTTTTTCATTAAGCAAGAAGAAGAAATAGATATATAACAATGAAAGGTTGGACAAAAATCATTTTTCTCTTTTCTCGTCTCAGGACTCTTCCTTTTCTCTCTCTCTTTTTTTTTTTTCTTCCTTCTTCTCCTCCTCTCTCTCTAGTCCACGCACACTCCCTGTATCTTTTCTTTTCTCCTCCCCCACTTCTCTTGTATTTTTTTTCTTACTTTTTAGTATTTAATTTTAGTACTTAAATTTCTTCTTCTTTTATAATTGTTTTCCTTCCCGTTTTAATTTTATATTAAAATTCGGTTTTGTACTCAAATCTCTTTGTTGTTTTTAAACTTCTTGTTTTCGGCAATCATTTTTTTAACAAGTCCATATATATATATATAATATTTATTAAGTTAAATTAGTTTATAATAAATATTAAATTTTTAAAAAAATACAAATAAATCTTTTATTAAAGAGTAATTAGATATGATATTTTTTTAACCTTTGAGTTGTTAGAATACAAATTGTACAATTTGATAATTCTAAAATTCTTTTTTTTTTATATAAATAAATTAATCTAAAATCAACTTTTAAATTTGTTTAATTAAATGTGACATTTTTTTAATCTTTGAGTTGTTAAGACACAAGTTATACAACTTGATAGTTTTAAAACTCATATTGATGACAAAAATAATAAAAATATTCATAGAGATGTTAACTAAATGAAATATTTTTTTAATTATTGAGTTTTTGAGACATAAATTGCATGACTTGATAGCCTTAAAATTCATTTTTTTTAATTAAAAAATTGTTCAAAAATTAAACAAACTCATTTTCTTTGACCAAAAAATTTATTTTTTATTAACAAACAAAACAAATTCTCCTTGAAAAACAATCAACACAACCGCATTTTCTACTCAACAACTATGTAGTTTTGATTTTTTCATCGCACTAAGAGATACATAGGAGAAAAATCGCACTCTTATCAAGCATAATAATAAAAATTTATTTTTTCTTTTATATTTTAAATATACTCTTATATCTAAATTATTATAAAAAAAATACATTTATATTAAATTGATATTAATTTTGTACAAATAATTATAAATAACCATATTTTACAAACATCCTAGGGTGCTAATAAATTTCAGTGGGGACTAATTGAAAAACACTCAATTTTACACCGGGACATATTAGATGGGTTGTTCCCAGTCTAGTGAAACACATTAGAAGCCTCGTAGCTTTGGATTGACACGTTGATCATTGTCATACTCGGAGGGAAGATAAAAGATGTGCTTATTGACTTTTGACGAACCTCCTAACAACATATTATTCTTAGTTTTTTTTCTCCTTGGACTTAGGCTCTCTTTTTTACCAGAAAAATGTAAATAAATATCATTATATTTCTTTTTAAAGTTAAAATATTTGAGTTAATATTAAAATCTATTTCTTACAAGTAATTGTTTCATTATACTAATTAGATGACCCTTTTTTTACTCAATGATCAAATGATCCTGAGGTAACGTTATAAAACTGAAAATAATATTAGAAATCGATACTCCGTATTATTCAATTTGTATATGACGTTTTTGGGAGTTGAATATCGACTTATACTGGTTGACTATTTGATTTGGATTTTCTTTTCAAATAGCAATTTTTTTTATTGTTTTGTTTTCTTTAGTACAAAAAAAATGAAAATATTTCTCCATTTGCCATTTTAAAAATAAAATCTCCATTGAATTTTAAAGCGTCGTGACTCGTGAGGCGAGTAAAATAGTAAAACAAAACCTTTCTATCGGTTGTTTTATAAAAGCAATATGTATAATTATTAGGATTTAATTTAATTGAATAAAAAATAATTTAATTTATATCTACCATAAGTTTTGTCAGTCAAAAATATTTAATTTTAATTATAATCACTTCTAAAATCTCATATAAATGATTATAATTTGTCGATAATAAATTTTTTTTACACCAATAAAGTATAAAAGTTATTCTCTTAATTATCTCACACAAATATATACTCATAATAAAATTCTGCATTTAATATTGTAAACTACAGATTATGAAAACAATAATGTTATTTTGAAACAAATATGAGACACTGTATTTTAATATAAAATATATATTTTTTAATTACGGAGGGATATATGTTCAAGATTTATGTTAGTTTATGTTTCGTTTCGCTCGAACCTTTCATCCTTTTTTGTAATAAAAAGAATTACAATTTTCTTTATGTCAAGTAAAATAACAAGGAAAAGAAGTTAGATTTGTCGGCAGGTGTATATATATATATATATATATATATATATATATATATATATATATATATCACAACTTAAAAGTTATTATGTACCTAGGACGAAATTTTAAATATGATTAAGAATTTACTTGTTACAACTTATTTTAAAAAATTAAGTAAAAATAATTAACTTTTAAGAGTTTTTATTAATTTATTACTGTTTATAAAAAAAATCAAAGTTTTTAAATAATCCTAAAATGGTTTCAAATGATTTTTTTGAATTATTTTTCATAAAAATAAAAAAAAAACAATTTTTCACTATAATATTACAATCACTATATATATTTTGTTATTTTAAAAATCTCTAAAATATTGAATATATTAAAATAAATTTTTTATAATGCGTAATAAATATGTTAATATTGAAAGAGTTTCCAAACAACTAATATTTTTCTATAGAAATTTTTTTAATAGACAAATGTTAGAAATGTTGTTAGTTGTTAGACAGTTATATTAGTTTATCTCAATTTTAAATTCAGTACCTCTTTGTTACAAAGAGTATATTATTCACTCTTTGAATTCTTGACATCATGCATAGATTATCTTAATAGCTAGATAGATTATTCAAGAGTCTATAAATTAGAACCAACATTAATATTTCAAAAAACAACACATACATTAAATTGAGTAGTCACTCCTTAATGCATGCCATGGAAGTTCAACTTTCCTCTGTTCTCATTCCCTTATTTGTGTTGTTACTTTTGCATTGGCTTACAAAATATTACAAGCCAAAAACTATTGCTTACAAATTACCCCCTGGTCCAACAAAGTTACCTCTCATTGGAAACCTTCATCAACTGGCATTTGCATCAAAACTTCCACATCATGCTCTCAAAATACTTTCACACAAATATGGACCTCTCATGCACTTACAACTTGGTCAAATTTCTACAGTTATTGTTTCATCTCCCAAGTTGGCCAAAGAAGTAATGAAAACACATGATATTGTTTTTGCCAATAGGCCAAAACTTCTTTCACCTGAAATTTTGGCTTATGGTTTCAAAGATATTGTTTTTTCTCCATATGGTGATTATTGGAGACAAATGAGAAAAATATGTATCTTAGAGGTTCTAAGTGTCAAAAGGGTTCAATCATTTTCTTATATTAGAGAAGATGAGACAACAAAATTCATAAAATCAATTAAATCATTTTCAGGCTCAACAATTAATCTCACTAGTAGAATATTTTCAGTGATAAATTCAATTATTTCAAGAGCAGCATTTGGTGATAAATCAGAGGAACAAGATGAATTTGTGAGTTTGATTAGAAAAGCAATAGCAATGTCAGGAGGACTTGAGCTTGATGATTTGTTTCCTTCAATGAAACCTGTTCATATACTAACAGGGATGAAATCAAAATTTGAGAAAATTCATAAACGTGTAGACAAAATCTTAGATAGTGTTGTAAGAAAACATGAAGAAAAGAGAGAAAGAGCAAAAGATGAGAAGAAGATTGAAGCAGAGAAGGAAGATCTTGTGGATGTTCTATTGAGAGTTAAAAAAAGTGGCACACTTGATATCCAAATGACAATGAATAACATAAAAGCTGTGATTTGGGTAAGTAATTAATTATCACTTAATTAACTCATAATTTGTTTTATTCTACTTCCATTAAATAAATATTTATAAAAATGTTGATACAGGACATATTTGTAGCTGGAACAGATACATCATCAACAACAATAGAGTGGGCTATGTCAGAAATGATGAAAAATCCAAAAGTGAGGGAGAAGGCACAAGCTGAATTAAGACAAGTATTCAGAGGAAAGGAAAAAATATGTGAAACTGATCTACATCAACTTACTTACTTAAATTTAGTAATCAAAGAAACATTAAGATTACATCCACCTTCTCCTTTGTTGATCCCTAGAGAATGCAATGAATTAACCAATATTGATGGATATGATATTCCAAAAAAGACTACAATCTTAATAAATGCATGGGCAATGGGAAGAGATCCTGAATATTGGAGTGATGCTGAGATGTTTATTCCTGAGAGATTTGATTGTAGTTTTATTGATTTCAAAGGAAATCATTTTGAGTATATTCCTTTTGGAGCTGGAAGAAGAATGTGTCCTGGCATGTCATTTGGTTTAGCAAGTGTTATGCTTCCTTTGGCTCTCTTACTTTATCACTTCAATTGGATACTCCCAAATCATATGAAACCTGATGATTTAGATATGATTGAAGATTTTGGAATGACAGTTGGAAGGAAAAATCACTTGTGTTTGATTCCAACTGTTTATGATGATGTTAACTAATATATGTTATGTAATTTCAGAAATAAAAATTGAAACTTAGTAATTGGATACAATGATACAAATAGATAATAAATGTTGTACTATTTGGCCACTGGAATCTTTGTGATCACTATAGTTCACATTTTCATCCACATGAAATAAAAGTTTTATTACATACTCTAGTCTTTACAATAAGGTTATTCAATTTATCTATAAATCATAAATGGTATATAATGCGGTTGCAAAAAAAAAAAAATTATCGAATGGTAAATAACCTATTAGTTATTAGTTCCTACACTAAACTCTTTATTCTTGTATCTAAATTACATATGTTTTTTTAATCCTATAATTAATTTTCTTCGGAATATTATATATATTATGAGTAGGGATAGGAGAAATATCCCTTTATTTGAAAAAGATGTTTTATAGTTTCGTAATTTTTTTTAATAATATTATTAGTAGTATTATTAATAATATTATTTTATCGAGGGTGATGATCAAATTCAATGGTATTAGGTTGATAATTACATACATTGAACAATAAGAAAATTATACTTATCAATGAGGAAATTATAGATACATTTAACAAAGTATTAGACATGAAAAGGTTGATAGTCGATGCATTTCACAAAAAATGTCGGATGCTTAATACGTATTCCATTTTTATAATCAACCATAATTAGGAATTTTGATCTCTAGTACATACCCCAATTATAGTCCGATTATATGAGACTAATATTCGAGGACAAGAAGATATCTACTTTTTTTCCCCAAATGAACAACTTTAGGTATCAAACTCAAGTTTATTCTAAAGAAGAAGAATATTGTTATCAACTCTCTCAATTTTCGGTAGACGTATCTTCAATTTAAGAGATATGATTTTAGGGGCCTTTAGAATTTTATATTTTCTTAAAAATGATCATTTATTGATTGAGTTTAACTGTAATGTACTATCAGCATAAAAAAAATTTATACTATTAATATATTAATGTCAGTTATATGTATAATTTTAGAGGTAGTTATCGTAAAAGTCAAATATCTCCAACGGTATAATGATTGTAATTTATTGACAATATAAATTTTTTTTACACCTTATTATTTTAATTGTTAGATAATCTTGTTAATTCTTGTATATCTTTAATTTAAATTTATAAATATTATTTCATCTTTAATTTAAATTTGTAATCATTACTGATTTTTTTATATAAAATTAATCCGGATAGTATTTTTATTTCCTTTCTTTTCTTGTATAGATAAATTTTACCCCTAACATATTGTTTTTTGCATGACTTTAATTTTTGTAAGCAGTAAAACATGTAATGTTATATATACGCATAACTTTAATGAAAAAAATAGATGAGTTATATTAAAAAAAGTATAACGATATAAAAAATTATATGTCTAGGCAAGGGCTGATGATGGAAGGATATGAGATTAACTAGGGAGCATTGGAGCATACGTAATAACAATGATGTATACTTAATGTTTAATTCTATAGGCTGCTGCATCATGCTTATTCTCATGCCTTTTCTAACCTGTGCTTAAAATTCCATTGACATTTATTTTTTGAACATTTTTATAATTTATTTTATACTCTACACTATGTGGCCTTCAAACTATGTATACGTTGGTTGTGACAATGACTTCTTCTAGAGTCTCAAGTTGCAAACACCTGAGACCTGCATGGATGAAGGTTGTTTAAGGTGTTCGTTCTAAGATACTAGTATAAAATGCCTTTTTGAAAACCTTGATTTAGTTATAATTTAATAAATAAATAAATCATGGTTTAACTTGACATGACATGACATGAAGTAGGGCAATAGACCTTCGAGTTCCAGTAATGATGCACGGCCTACCGTACCCCATCAATGCCACATTTCACCCCTATTTAAACATAAGCAACACTTGAAATATTTATAGAATTTAAAACGCCGTGAAACATGTAAAGCCAAACTATCTATATCTATAAAAAAAAACTAGCTATATCAATGTATAAAAAGCTAGCTAGATTCAAGAGTCTATATATATGATAACAACCCAATAAATAAACATACACAAATACATTAGAGTTGAGTAATTAATTAATTAATTAATTAATTTTTCCTTTTAATTAATGCAATGGAAGCTCCATTTTCCTTGTATGTTATTTCCTTCATTTTGTTGTTCCTATTGCATCGCCTAGCAAAATATTACAAGCCAAAAACAAGCCTTAACAAATTGCCCCCTGGTCCAAGAAAGTTACCTCTAATTGGTAACCTTCATCAATTAGCCATGTCAAAGAAACTTCCACATCATGCTCTAAAAGAACTTTCACATAAATATGGACCTCTCATGCACCTACAACTTGGTGAAATTTCTACAGTTATTGTATCATCCCCTAAGTTAGCTAAGGAAGTAATGAAAACACATGATGTTGCTTTTGCCAATAGGCCAAAACTTCTTTCCCCTGAAATTATGGCCTATGGATCAAAAGATATTGTATTTTCACCATATGGTGATTATTGGAGACAAATGAGGAAAATTTGTGTGTTAGAGCTTCTAAGTGCTAAAAGGGTTCAATCATTTTCTTACATTAGAGAAGATGAGACAAATAAATTTATAAAATCAATTCAATCATCGATAGACACAACGATCAATCTCACTAGTAGAATTTTATCGATGGTGAGTTCGACTATTTCTAGAGCGGCGTTTGGTGATAAATCAAAGGATCAAGATGAATTTGTGGATTTGGTTAGAAAGGTAGTTGAATTGTCAGGTGGATTTGATGTGGATGATTTGTTTCCTTCCATGAAATTTTTACATGTACTAACTGGGATGAGACCAAAGTTGGAGAAAATTCACAAGAGGGCAGACACAATCATGGGAAACATTGTTAGACAACATGAAGAAAAGAGTGGAAGAGCAAAAGAAGACAACAACATTGATGTTCAGAACGAAGATCTTGTGGATGTTCTTTTGAGAGTGCAACAAAGTGGTAGTCTTGATGTCCAAATAACAACCAACAACATCAAAGCTGTGATTTGGGTTAGCAAAATTATTCATTTTTCTTAAAAATTCAACTCATTACCTAAATTATAGCTCATTTCAAGAATCTTAATTGTGAAGAGCATGTTTCGATATATTATCATTAAATACTATGAAAAGAATCAATTTTGTTTATATTTTGATACAAAAAAATAACATTAAATCATAATTTTTTATGAGTGCAGCAAGTAACAACATAGTACTCTATAACATTTTTTATATAATTTACTGAAATTCACTCGATACGGGTCACACTAAATTAGTGAATATGGTAATTGAAGGTGCAATTTCTAATGCATTCTTATTGAACATTACATTTTATTTCTTCTTTCTAATTTTACTAATATATAAAATTTATATAATATTCTAGGATGTATTTGTTGCTGGAACTGATACAACAGCGACAACAATAGAGTGGACTATGTCAGAAATGATGAAAAATCCAAGTGTGAGGGAGAAAGCACAAGCTGAATTAAGAAAAGCATTCAGAGGAAAAGAAAAAATATCAGAAATTGATTTACATGAGCTTACTTACTTAAATTTAGTAATCAAAGAAACAATGAGGTTACACCCACCTTCTCCTCTTTTGGTCCCTAGAGAATGCACTGAATCAACTATCATTAGTGGGTATGAAATACCAAAAAATACTAAAGTCATGATAAATGCATGGGCAATGGCAAGAGATCCTGAATATTGGAGTCATGCTGAGAGGTTTATTCCTGAGAGGTTTGATGATAGTTTTATTGATTTCAAAGGAAATCATTTTGAGTATATTCCTTTTGGAGCTGGAAGGAGAATGTGTCCTGGCATGTCATTTGGTTTGGCAAGTGTTATGCTTCCTTTGGCTCTATTACTTTATCATTTCAATTGGGAACTCCCAAATCATATTAAACCTCATGATTTAGATATGATTGAGCATTTTGGATTGGCAGTTGGAAGGAAAAATGACTTGTGTTTGATTCCTACAAGATCATAATGCTTGTTGAAGTTAACTAGACTTTACTCTTATGTCATTTTACTTTTTCAAAAATAAAACTTCAACCATAGTTGTTTCATAAGAATTTTACTCATAAATGTGGCCACTTGAACTTATGTGACTTGTGTATCAAATAGATGCAGTACAAATAAAACTTTGATTTTGTTATTTAGTTTTAATCTCAAGATTCTAGATACCAAAGTTTTAAATTGAAGTACATTTGTGAATGCGTTTTAAATTGTGAGAAATCTACCGTGATACCACTATAATATTTTGGTTGCAACAATTTTTACAATGACATTAAGCCACAATTGTGTTGTTTATTTTTCAAATGAAAATCGACATTGCAACGTTGCGATTTCTATGAAGTAGTTGCAACAACGACGATCAGTTATATTAATTTGCAATAAATTATTTATTACTCAAACATTTTTTTTCTGTATTCTATTTTTCTATATCATAGATTTGTAACATATTTTAAAGAATTTGAGATATTTTAAAATAGTATGATTTGATAATTAAATACATATGAGATTTTAGAGGAAAAAGATAGAACACGCATACTTTTTTAAGATAAGTAATTTGTTGTAATATTCGGTCCACATAGAAAATCAATCAATCCTGCAATGATCGGAATATGCATTAGAAGTATATAATAAAGTCAAACTTTGACATGCATAAAAAATTTGAGATGCATAAAAAATTTCAACAAAAATTTGATATCATAAACTTGTGAAAAAATCATTTGTTTTTACTTTGACACTTCCAAGAACCAAAATAAATCAAAAACTTCATCGATGATGTCAATGTCAGACCAACAAAAAGATCGATACAAAAATAAATAAAAGTTTAACATTATAGTTTTTATTCAATCACAAATGTCAATCTAGTGAAATTGTCATATCTAATTTTGTGATGCCAAAATCGACAAAGACAATTATTTAATTCACATCCATAACAATATTTAGTACAACTTTGCCTTTATCATGTAAAAATTAAAAAAAAAAAATCTAGATTTGGCTATATCAATTGAGGTGTATCAATAACCTTGGTGATTGAGAGAAGATGTTTCTTTTGATATGAAGTGAAAAATTTTATGAATAAAAAAAAAAGGATAAAAGAAAGAAAAAAAGTTTAAGATCATCTCTTCAATATAAATACCATAGCTTTAATACTGTGTTAACAAACATGATATAACTCAACAAAAAGAAAACTAATTCAAAAAAAGAATTAAATTATTTGAAATTGATGCAATGAAAAAAAAAAACAATTTCAATGAATATATTATATAATGATGAAATATTAAATTAGTGTATTGCGGTGGTGTGTAATAAATTAGGTGTGGGGTATGAAACAGACAACAGCATTTCCTTTTGTCCAAAAGCCCAAATCACCTTATTTTTACCGTCCAATGTCATACACAAATCAACGCAGCGTCAAATTTCCACGTCCAATATTCATTATTATCCAGTTTCAGTGTGTTTTCGCATTCGAACACACCAAGTGTTCGATTATTTGCTTCACTCAATGAAGAACAAAACACTTCCTCGTTCTTGATCAATTTCCACCATCATTCCAAACAGTGCTGAATGTCGATGCATTTAAGTCCCTTTTCTCGCAACTTTAACAGATTAACCTTCCAATGTCACGTTCAAATTCGATTCTTTACACGTCGTCGTGACCCTTTTCCTACAAAGATTTGTCACTACCTTAACCGTGCAAAGCTCATTGATTCAATTCGACTTACACTACGTTCCAATAACCCCAATTCAACTCTTCCCACTCTCATAAACCATCGTTTATTCGATTCTTTTATTGTCACTCATGCACTTCGTTCTGCACCTTGTGCAGATTCTGCACTTTCCTTCATTCACACCCTTGAGAAAACAAAAAGTCATAATTTTTCACACACCCAAAATACCCTTCATGCTCTTGCTACTGTTCTTTCAAAATCTGGTCGATGTGCTGAGCTCAAATCCCTCATTGATGATATCAAAAGTAAAAGGTTTGGCAATGTTAGGATTAGCTTTATGAATCTAATGCAGTGGCATGCTGCAACTAGGGACATTGATTCTGTTCTTAGGGTTTGGGATGAGTATAGAGTTGCTAGTAATCGTGTATGTAGTGAATCTTATAACATTGTTATGGCTCTTTATGTAGAAATGGGTAAGGATTTAGAAGCTGTTGGAGTTTTTCATAAGATGGTTGATGAAGGGTCACTTCCCAATTGTAGAAGCTATAGTATAATAATTGAGCACCTTGTGAAATGTAGGAAGTTTTTTGAAGCTATTGAGGTATTTAATTTGTTGCCTTTGATGAGGATCAAACGTACTTTGAAACAGTACTTTGTTTTGATTGAAGGTTTGGTTGGTAGCAAACTGTTTGATGAAGTTGGAGTTTTAGTTAATGAGATGCAAGTTGACGGAATATTACCTAGTCGGACTTTGAGTTTGTTGTTGCAGCAGGTGAAGGATGAAGGATTTCTTAAGGATATTGATGAATTGTTTAGCGAAATTTGCCCGGATGAAAGAATCAAGAACGTAAGATATTCTATTGATAGCAGTGATGAGGATGGGAATGAGGATGTAGATGACGATGAGGATGAAAGTGAGAATGAAAATGAGGGTGAGATTCATGCTTCTCAATGTGATCATGTAGATGGGATCCACTTAAAACCGTGGCTGGATCCGTGGTCTTTGGCAAGTGCCTTACAGAATTGGAGTCCTGATGAGGTATCAGCACTAGAGGATGCTGACTTTGTGTGGACAACTAGGTTGGTATGCAAGATACTTAGAAGTTTCAATTCGCCAGATACCGCGTGGAATTTCTTCTGTTGGGTTGCTAATCGACCTGGATTTACTCATAATATATACACGGTGCAAAGAATCATGACCCTTCTTGCACGCCATGGACATACTGAATTAGTCGATAGTCTCATCTCCAAGATCAGAATAGAGGGAATGAGATTACCATTCAGTACCATCAGGTTAATCGTTGACTTCTATGGGATTTCCAAAAATGCCGATGCTGCTCTCAAGGTTTTCAATGAAGATCGAATACTTTGTGGGTCTATATCAAAAGTTAACTTGATGCTTCTGTATTCCTCTCTTTTAAGAACATTAACCAAGTGTGGAAGGAATTCTGATGCCATGGATATGCTTGATGAGATGACTTTAAATGGTATTTGCCCAGATATCCAAACATTTTCAGGTCTAATGCAATATTTTTCACAACATGGAGACATTAAAACCGTGCAGAAACTCTTTTCAATGGTCCGACAGAGCGGTTTAGAGCTAGACGCTTATCTGTTTAAGGTACTAATCGAAGGTTATTGCAAGTCAAACAGAGCTGCACTGGCTTGGAGGCTATTTGAAGACATGAAGAATTCGGGTTTGATGCCCGATTCTGCCACAAAAGAGTTGCTAGTGAAGAGCCTGTGGAAAGAAGGGAGACGGAGAGAGGCTGCAGCAGTAGAAGAGAGCTGTGAGGAAGTGAATGTGGCCCTTCCACTTGCATTACCTGGTCATGTATGGACTGTCAGCTCTGCAGATCTCACAAGAGTTTATAAGATTTATTCAAATTGTTTTGCTTCAAAAGGTGGCTAGAGTTATCCATTGTTCTATATTGATAAAGGTGTAATTCTCCATGCATGAAATCTCAGCACAAAGCATAACCAGTGAAAAACAATACCCAAATTCCTTAACCTGTGATTTTTTTTGGAAGGGTTTGCAAAATATTGTTAAAAGTTGCGGTAAGTATTTGAGTTTTGAAAATGTATTATTGGCAGGACATGAGTTGATAAATTAGCTCTTGCTTCATTGTATTCACTTGGTCAACTGCTAGAAATCATCTTGATACAATATCAGAACGAAGTAACCTTTCAGTTTTTTGTATAAAAAAGGTATCCCTGCGCATAACTCTGGGAACTGATTCCTTGAATTGGGTAGAACCACGTGACTTCCTAAATTAATGTTGTTGTATTGTCAAAGCTGAATTTGAACTTAAGACCAATGATTAAGTTAAAAGAATCCCGTGTCATCTCATTAAGTGTTTTTGGCTTGTTTATGGTTTAGATGAATATAAAGTATCAAAAGCTGCACTCGAGTAAGGAAGGGTAGGATAAGAGCTAAGGACATCTTGTTCTTTTTAATTTAGGAGAAGTTAGCTTATGAGGCAATGTAAACTTCGTTTCTTTAGGATTTAGCTATGTACCAGAAATAGGGAACATATATTGACTTCGTATATTTTTTGGCCTGCTTAACTACAGTAGACATTACTTCAAATTTGAGTTGATTTAATTATTAAATAATGGTGAGCTTGTTAAGGTGTTTTAATATATTGAAAGCTATGTAGCTGGAAATGTCAACATTTTAAGCTGTTCATTGCATGCATATATTATAATAAGCATATAGATAAAAATCCTGGCCTTTGTTAAACGTTAAACCATATCTAATGCCCCTTAAAAAACTGGTAAAGACACCAAAGTAGATGGCGTTTAGGTACCGGCCAGCTAGCTGACATTGTGTATAGACACCAAATTGATTTACAATACAAAATACCATCCTTATTATATTCTGCCCATGATTTCATGCTTAATTTGAATTTATCCAAAGTGACTAAGATTGGGAAAGGAAAAATAATAGAAGTAATGACACAGACAGAAGCGTTTTTTTAATATCAAACCAAAAGATACTTATGTCCAAAGAAGAGATAAATATAACAATAAGTCTTGAAAATATTACAACCTTACAACTTCCCTTCTAGGCTAGACCATACTTTTTTTTTAAGCCGACAAAGTCAAAACTTCTAAAAAAACATATTTAGTTAAAAATATCAGGGTATAAAAAATCTTTAAGATCTATCAATCTCATCTATTTAAATAAATATAAATAATATTTTTTATTACTATTATAACTATTATATTAAAATTTGATATTTTTGTTATATATTGAATTTTTAGTAATTTAAGCATATTAACCTTTTTTAATTTTTGACATATTTAAATGTATTATTATAAAATAGAATTGAAGTTGAATGTTATATTAATTTAGATTCTTTAAAATGTCATGTTAAATATCAAGAATTTAATTTTATTGACATATTAACTCGTTAATCTATTTAAAGATATGTTTGGTTACTTATTCAAAAATGTTAAAATAAATAGGCTTTAAGTAGGCTAACACTTACCAGATTTCCATCAAGATCGCATTCAAGTCTAAAAAGTAAGTCTATGACAGGTCAAACTTAGGCCTTGAATTTTTTGGACAACCAGCTCACCCTTTGCAAACCTTAGTTGGACCTAACCTATTCCCACCAGTACTTACATGTAGAGTTAGCGGAAGATTAAAAAAATAAAACTTAAGATTAAATTACTATAGAGATTTATTTTTTATAGACAAATTTTAGTAGTTAATATAAATGACAGGGAAAGAGAAAAATGTGAATCTGGAATTGGACTTTTTTTGATAGAGGAAGAAAATGATTGGTAAACAAAAAGATATTTTATTGACAACAAATGCTCCATATCAGCAATGCTAAGTTCCTGCATTAAGAAACACTCATTTCTCTTCCCCTCATAATAACTTCCATTTCTTCACAACTTTCACAAAATGTCTGTCTTCTTTCTTCCCTCTAGTTCTAATGTTCTTTTTCTTGCACTCATGTTGTTTCTCACTAATATCTCAGCTCAATCACTACACCTCAATAGAACAAACTTTTCATGTCCTGTGGACTCACCTCCTTCATGTGAAACCTATGTGACATACATTTCTCAGTCTCCAAATTTTTTAAGCCTAACAAACATATCTGATTTATTTGATATCAGTCCTTTATCCATCGCCAGAGCGAGTAACATAGAGCACGAGGATAAAGTGCTGATACCAGGTCAAGTCTTATTAGTACCTGTAACTTGTGGCTGCACTAATCATCGCTCTTTCACGAATATTACTTACACGATCAAGTTAGGCGAAAGTTACTATCTAGTTTCAACCACTTTATACCAGAATCTCACCAATTATCTTGAAATGGAAGATTCCAATCCTGATCTAAATCCAAATCTTATTCCACAATTCATCAAAGTTGTAGTCCCATTATTCTGTGGGTGCCCTTCAAAGACTCAGCTGAACAAAGGAATAAAGTATTTGATAACTTACGTGTGGCATGCGAACGACAGTGTTTCCACTGTAAGTTCCAAGTTTGGTGCATCACAAGTGGATATATTGACTGAAAACAATTACAATCAAAACTTTGCTGCTGCAACAAACCTTCCAGTTTTGATTCCTGTGACAAGGTTACCTATTCTAGCTCAACCGTCGTCTTCGAATGGAAGAAAAAGAAGCATTCAACTTCCTGTTATAATTGGTATTAGCATAGGAAGTGCTTTTTTCATTACAGTTTTAACAGTATCACTTGTGTATTTATACTGTCTGAAAATGAAGAGATTGAATAGGACTGCTTCTTTATCTGAGACTGCAGATAAGTTACTTTCAGGAGTTTCGGGTTATGTAAGCAAGCCAACAATGTATGAAATGGATGTGATCATGGAAGCTACAATGAACATGAGTGACCAATGTAAGATTGGTGAATCAGTTTATAAGGCTAATATAGATGGTAAAGTTTTAGCAGTGAAAAAAACTAAGAAAGATGCTTCTGAGGAGCTGAAAATTCTGCAGAAGGTAAATCATGGAAATCTGGTGAAACTAATGGGCGTGTCTTCGGGCAATGATGGTAACTGTTTTCTGGTTTATGAGTATGCTGAAAATGGTTCTCTTGATGAATGGTTGTTCTTGGAATCTTCGAAAACTTCGCATTCGACAGTCTCTCTTACATGGTCTCAGAGAATAGGCATAGCAGTGGATGTTGCAGTTGGTCTGCAATACATGCATGAACATACTTATCCAAGAATAATCCATAGAGACATCACAACAAGTAATATCCTTCTTGACGCGAACTTTAAGGCCAAGATAGCAAATTTTTCGATGGCTAGAACTTCAACCAACCCGATGATGCCGAAAATAGACGTTTTTGCTTTCGGGGTGGTTCTGATAGAGTTGCTAACCGGGAAAAAAGGTGTAACAACGAAAGAAAATGGTGAGGTTGTTGTTCTGTGGAAGGATTTTTGGATGATTTTTGATCTAGAAGGAAATAAAGAAGAGAGGCTAAGAAAGTGGATGGATCCTAAGTTAGAAAACTTTTATCCTATAGATAATGCTCTTAGTTTGGCTTCTTTGGCAGTGAATTGCACTGCTGATAAATCATTGTCAAGACCAACCATTGAAGAAATTGTTCTTGGTCTTAACCTTCTCAATCAACCATTATCTGAACCAACATTAGAAAGATCTTTGACATTTGGGTTAGATGTTGAAGATACTCAAATTGTTACTTCTATAGCAGCTCGTTGATCAAGTGAAGATGATAGTAATTCTGTTTTTTTTTTCATATTCAAGATGGTACTTTGTTTACATGATAACTATATTTTTATGTGTCGAACTATATGGTTAGTTTAATTAAGGAGAGTGTTCTAAATTTCATTTGTTTTGTTTTTTTCTATCTGTTATTCTTTAAAACATGAGTTTTGGCTAAGTGAATTGCAAGCTGCTATTGAACTCAGAATAAATTTGCATATTTCACTGTCTTTGTTAATCAGAGAATTGACAGTTTGTATCATATGATGGAATCCTTTGTTACATGTGCAAACATATTCAAAAGAAACAGACAAATACAAAAGTCCATGTTAAGGAAGGAATGTAAAAACTTGACTAAGTATATTGTACCCTTTTTTTGAGGCATTGGTCTGTTTTGGGTTTTAGGTCCGCGTTAATGGTTTTTTCCTTAATTAAAAGGCATCTCAATGAGTTGACTAAATTGACCGTTTATAAATTACTCATAGCCTCGATTCATTAGCAATATAGCTACACACTATTCATATATTTAGATTTAATTAATATATACATTACAATTTAAATTTTTTTATATTGTCAATCGATCGTAATTATCAAACTATTAAAAATATTTCATTTTAATTATATTTATTTATAACGTTAAATATATGATTGATTTTTATTGGCCGATTGTGCAAAACTTTTTTTTTTTACACAATCAAAATTAATCTCTTTATACTTAGATGGCAAGTATTCCATAGTTGATGATATAGACAAATGCCAGAGCCATTAATTCTTTTAAAATAAATACATTGGCACCCATAATGGTTTCTTTTCTTCCCTCCATTTTTTGGGATGGTTGGATATTCATGTAACACTAAAGGCACTAAATCAAACATAAACTATATAAAATTACAAAAATCTTATTTGTTGTTTCAATAATTGATGAAGGTACTACCTACCTCTTCGTAAAATATAGCAAGTACCCTTGATGGTTGAGTTGACACAAACACGTCTATGTAGAGAAAAGAATCTTTTATAAGCATCAACAACTTCATTGCATAATGTCAAACCTGCTGCTAAAGGCCAAAAAGATTGGAAATTTCAAACTTGGAAGTGATGAATCAATGATTCATTCATTTTTATCAATAACTTATCTTTTATCAAAATATATTCTTTACTTACTCCTCGTAATATGAAAATTTAATTATACAACTAATGTATGTCGATATAAATGTTCTTGACAATATCTTACAAAAATATATTGACCATACAAAATAACTCATGGAATTAATTTGTATATATGGCTCCGGTGAGAGAGTTAAGAGTGGTTTGTAATATTAACTAATTTTAACCATATTAATATTATTAACATTGACTGTTATTTAAAAACATAAATTTCTATAAGATTGATTTAATTTATATAACTTTATGTTTAATTGTTGGAACATCCACAACGGTGGAACTCATTTTTTTGGTATTTACGTAGGTTATCTATCTACACATTCTTCATTTATAAATATTTTTTTATCTACAAATAAAATAATATAATTATTAACTATCACCGTAAACTTATATTTATAAATTTTTAATGGTAATATTTGATACACACTTAATAATTCCAATATAACACTTAAACAAATTATTAGACAAATTTCGCTAATTACTCTATATCATTACATTTTAATATTAAAATCGTGTAAGACTTTCTAAGAGAGTGTGCTTAGTAAAACATTTTTCTCCCATAAGTACTAATTTATTAGTCTTTTTGATGAGGGTAACTATTTGGTACTAAGTTTATTTAGATTAAGACTCCTACATTGGGGATTATCTTAGAATTTTTCTTTTCATACTCTACATAAAGTTATTAATTGGGCTAATGAAAATTAATTTAGTTGATAAGAAATTGATTCATGTTTTATAAGAAAGCGTGTTCAATTCTTGTTATTGTCATGTGGACTTCATTGGAGTGTGATCCGATAGTACTTCTATTCCTACTGTATGTGCTTTGAAGTCAATTGTCTTGACTTTTTTTTATGTACGGCTGAGATAATAACTAGATCGATGTCGATTCAATAAAAATAAAAGATGAATGTGGCTATTTGAGGAAAGTAAGAAGTAGAATAGGATGAGAAAAGTGTACATTTGCTGGTGTTGTATGCGTTGTTTTTATAGACAATAGTCCCAACTCGGAGAGGAACAAGAGCATTGTATGGCTTTCAATGTCGTGGATTCGGTGGGACTGCCTTGCTTGGCTGTTATGTTAGGTTTATACGCTGACTTTAGAAACCCTAAGACTTCTGTAGTGGGTTGTAATATTAGACAGGGTCAGCGGGTAAATCTGGATTGGGCTTGGACCAGTCCGGAACAAAGAGAAAAGAGATGATAGAGAATTGAAGGATAACCAAAGAGATCAAAGAAGAGAAATAATGAGGATGTAGAAAGTGATGGAGATAGATGGAAAAATATGATCTATATCCGAAAAACACATGCCTAACTTTTAAGAGTCATGGTTAATTAAGTCTAAGATTACTAGATCTAGTAAAGATAACAACGAGTCTTGCAGTTTGAAAAAATATATATACTATAATTTCTATCTTTATTCTCATAGTAAATAGTAAAGTCTAAGTAGAGTACTATAATTCCAGTGACGTAAATATTGTATAGAGTTTGTAAAGATCGTATTTTTTCGAAGAATAAGTCTCATATCTCTTTATTGGCCAATAAAATTGTAAAAAAATTTCTCAAAATAAAATTCATATTCATTCTTCCTCATTCCTCATTCCTCACACACTATATACATCATATAAAGCCTAGCTTAACAAACACATAAGTACTATCACATGACATATTAATAAAGAAAACCAGAAGTTAACGAACACATAATCATTGACTGATCTAAGTATATCCCTTAACATCAAGAAGCCCTGCTAAAGCTTTGGTATCTTGGAACATTCACTGACATTTCCCAACTCAATGAAGAGTTCAATATTCTTGACAAAGTTGGAACAATCTCATCCATTGCAGGACGATCTACTGGATCCTTCTTCAAACAGTTATCAATAATTTCAATCACAAACATAGCAAGTTCAATTGGATAATTTCCTTCAAGTAAAGGATCCATAAACTCCTTCAACTTCTTATTACCATTTTCCTCACAAAGTGTACCACTTAAAACATGTGACAATTTCATCTTACTATTATTACTATCTTCTGATAAAATAGCAGCAACCTCTTTTCCTGTGATGATTTCCAACATCAACACCCCAAATGCATACACATCAAGCTTTGTAGAAACAATACCATTTTCCAAATACTCTGGAGCCATGTAACCTCTTGTTCCAACAATATGTCTTGTAGCAACAAATTCTTCATGTTCATCATCAAGTCTTTCCACACACTTTGCAAGGCTTAAATTTGCAACCTTTGCTTTGAAATCAGTGTCAAGAAGAATGTTACTACACTTTAGATCCTTATGAATATAAGGAAATGAATTGAACCTGTGAAGATAATCAACACCTGTTGCAACATCCAATGCAATCTTTATTCTTTGAATCCAACTTAAAAACTTTCCATCATCCATTTTGTTGTTGAAAAAAATCCAATCACTTAATGCTCCATTTGAAGCATACTCATAAACAAGGTACCAATTTCCTTCATTGAAGCTAACACCCGAAAGGCGAATAACATTTGAATGATTAACTTTGTTAAGAATTTGTATCTCTTTTGAAACATCTCCTTCTATCTTCTTAATTGCAGCCAAATCGCCTTTTACAACGCCGCGATAAACACACCCTTTAATCCAAAAACTTGGACTAAAATTATCTGTTGCAACTTTTAGTTCCTCAAAGCCATAAACTTTGAATGATTGAGCTATACCATGCATAATCTCTAACAATTTTTCATCTTCTTTCTTCATTTTCTTCTCTTTTGGTTCCACTTTCGCCTCATAACTAGTACTCTCAGTCTCAGAAACAATCACAAATTCATTTTTCTTTTTACCTTGTTTTAAGAAACTAAAACCACATAGAACTAATGTTAAAGCTACCACTCCTCCAACTACTCCAACAAAAACATATACCCAAGTTTTATTTGATTTTTTATCTTTTGAAGAAGAAGAAGAAGAAGAAGAAGGTGAAGATTGTTGAGTTGGCATAAGTGTTTGAATTTGAGAACTTGAAGGCTTATCAAGAAGAGGAACAAGAAGTGTTGTAAAGGGATAGATTGTAGCTTGTGTTAAAGAAAGTGTATTAGCTTCAAGAGTGGTTTTAAAGTTAACACCAAATTTATCACTAATGAGTGAAACAGAATCACCCCAATTAACCAAATAACTTAAAAGATACTTAATATTTTTCTGTGTTTGATTCTTTGTAGGACAAGCACATCTAAGAGGAACAAGTAGTTTTCTACCAGGGTAAACATGACCAGGGTTATGATTTTGATTCATCAAAGCTTGACAAGTTGAAAGTCCTTCAAAAGTGTTGTTAGCAACAAGAAAATAAGTGTCTGAGTTCTGAAAAACATAGGTTGTGTTTGCTTGATAATATTTGTCACTAGCACAAGAACAGTTGACAGGAACAATGACCATTTTGTTTGTTTCAAATGTTTCATTCAAAGAAACTGAGTTAATTTCAGCTAGTTGAGATGGGTTGGAACCTAAGAGAGAAGAGATTGTGGAAATTGAGTTGTATATTGGTTGAGATCTGAAGGTGAGGTATGCTTGGCATGTGTGAGTTTTTCCGTTACACGTGTAGCCACGGATGGATTTAGAATCACCTTTTCGAGGACATGCTGTTGTGGCTAAACCTATGTAAGGTTGTTGTCCAAGAATGATGGAGATTTTGGTGATAAACATTAGACTCAAAATGAAGGGAAATAGATGCATTGTTAATTTGTTGTTGCTTGCACAGAAGACTAGATGTTATATAATGTATTTGTTCATTCCTTGGTTTGAATTTTGGATATAGAACACAATTTCTGAGAAGTGAGCAGTGGTGAAAATGTTGAATTGTTATTTGACTAAATACAATAATTACAAATAATGCTTGGAGGATACTGACTCACTGTATGTGATTTTAACCGTGAATAGTTCAGCTTTATTTAGATTACGAATAAATTAAATATTGAATATATAAAATTAGAGATTTAAGTCTCTAATGTCTTTGAATTTTAAATAAAAATATAATATTAAACTGTTTTTTAGTTGTAAAATATTTGATTTGTTGATGTTTTTACCTTCCCAAACATCTTTGTCTTTTTTTTTTCTCTTGTTCGTAGAAAAATATTAAGTTTCATGATTATGTAACCTCTATAGTTACTATAGTTATTGTTTAGTGTAGTAGCTCGCCACATACCCAAAGACTAGCTAGCATTGAAAACAAGCAATCATGTCGATAAATGGACTTCAAATAGACACAAACGCAGCAATATTTGACTACTATTGTCACCCAATAAATCTATTATAATATATTAAAATAAATTTTTAATTTTATTCAATGACATATCACATATTTATTGTCAGATCATAATATTTATTTAACATAATTTATATTCTTATGTGACACTTTTCATATGTTTTTACAATTCATGTCACACCTTTTATTTCTCAATTTAACTTTTGAATCTCACACATCATCATAGACATATGTTGATAACTCACACACAAAAACTTTTCATAAAAATAATTATTTTACTATCTACTTACTTCAATCAACTTTCGGTGCTCCTCCATTTCTAACTTTTATATTCAGATTAGTTGGTAACAAAATACATCTAATCTTATGTTATCTCAAGAATTATTATTTCGATTCATTCTTAAACTTTGATGGAGAGCACACTTTAGATATAAAGTTTTGTAGTTTACACAACATTAAATCCTTCATAGTTTTTCAATTTTTACCTAATTATCAATGAAAAATGTGAGATTGTGTAACCTCTTGATAACTTCCTTGGGTCACAAATCATGTTCACCCCAAATATCAATAGAAAATATGAAATTGTGTAACCTTTTCGGCGACTTCTCAATTTCTTTCTTCATTTAATTTTACAAATCTTATTTTGTATACAAATAATTTGTTTTTATTAATTTTAGTTCAATTATCTTTAATAGATACTTGAATATAAATAAGTACTACCATTCACTTTAACCAAAAAATTACAATGTCAATGAGCATAGTAAATTTGTTTTGGTGAGAGTTCGGCCATAAATACTAACCCAATTGCATATGTAACATGGACAAATTTGAAAAATAGTGAGAAGAATGTAACTCCTCAACAAAAAACGAGAAGAAACATAACTATTATTACAAACTTAATTTTATATTAAGTTATTATTGATAATTCATTACATTTAAATACATCACAATATTTTAATTACATTTTAATTATTAAAATGTAACAATCATCTTAAATTACCACAACGTATATAATTAAAACATAATTATCACAATTTATTTTTATAACTCTGATTAAAATTAACAATAAAAAAACATAACTCTTATAACAAACTTGACTTCATATTAAGTTACTATTGGTAATTTATCACACATAAATATATCACAACATTTTAATTACATTTAAATAATTATAACGTAACATCTTTAATGACCACAAAATATAAAAACATCATTATCACAACTGAAAAACCAATAATCAATTACAAACAAACAATCTTAGGTTTAAATAAAAATAAATAAATAATATTGAAACAAAAATATTTTTATAAAACTTAGCAATATAAATTCAAATAATTTTAAATACTTATTTATATATTAAAAATAATCAATACACAACTTTGGTACATTATTATTATTATTATTATTATTATTATTATTACTACGTTGGCACATATATTTACCGCGTATGTAATGCGCAAAAAAAAAACAATAGTCAATCTAATAAATAATTTTTGTGTGTTTTTCTTTTAATAGTTATCACCATGAGCATAATGTTACAATTTTAATAGTTTCTACATAATTTATATACTGTTTTTTTACCCAAATAACTTATATACTTCAATAAAAAAATAGAGTATATGATTATTAATTATATAAATTTTTACTTAAATTATGGTTAATATTTTATGTCTATGAAGCGTCAGCTAAAAGGTAAAATTTTGATAGTGTAAAGAGAGTTTAAATCTAACCCGAAACAGTCGTAAAATTGTAATTATTTTTTAAAAATAAAAATATTTATTTAATTACAAACTCTACTATTCCTTTCATCCCATTTATTATTCTTATAACATTACTTATTTACAAAATTAATACATTAATAATTTATATTCAAAACAATTTAAATCCGCGCCGAGTAAAATTCTAGTTTAGCAGGTTTCCGCGTTTTTTAAAGTTCTGTCGTACCAAACAAGGTATAACTGAAGTAGGAGTAGAGCACTAGCGCCCATGTCTATGCGTTACAGCGTTGTGTGTCATGTTCAATCATATTATTTTGTTTTTGCTTTATATATATAAAAAATTCCCGTTGTGTTGTAGGAAACTTCTTTCCACCTTCCTTGTTGGTGAATAGTATAGTATGAATATACATGCGAAACTTTGTCATTTTGTGCTACTTGGAAATTTCTTTCAACCTTCATTTTTAATTTTTTTATTTATTGTCAAAAAACATATATATATATATATATATATATATATATATATATATAAATAAATAAATTTAATGAAAGCTAATAAACAATACAACAGAAATACATCTCACTACGATCATCAAATAATCAAAGAGTTAAAGTAGGAGAAAAATGGATCATATCAAATAAACTAAACTCTATGTTGTATCAAATATTTGCCAAGTTGTCTAGACCCGATTAACCTTATGGTAGAGATGTCTAACCTCACACTTCCACTCCACTGTGCACAAAAGATAGAGCTTCATGAATAGGAGACATCAAATGGAGGCAACCTTGTGGAGCAAATTATATGTTAACAACAATAAGAGAGTCCATCTCCAATTCTCCATAATAATAGAGGAGAGACCAATGTTATAGGTCAGTATGAGTCCATGAACAAGACCCCAAAGCTTAATTAAGGGAGAAGTTGCACAAAGATCACCCATATATAATGCACCCACACATATAAACACTTTCATGATCTCGGATAAGACAACCACATGAAACAAGGCATGCGAATATATGTAATTTGTATTACATAAAATTAACTAGTAAAAATAATTGATGTTAGAATAATGGAAAACCAATGCTAGCTAAAAAATTCCAAGAATTTAGCATCGACTATAGCTTTTAGATTTAGTGTTGGCTACTTCCAACACTATTTTTTTTAAATATATATATATATATATAGAAAGTTATTAATATTTCAGCCTGTTCAAAATTGTGTAAAATTGGAATTACGTATTTTTCAATTTTTGAAATTGTCAAAATATATATATTTTTACATTAAAAACTTTTTAAACAAATGTGGACCGAAAAATTGAGACTTAGGAAATTTGTTGAGTGTGGAGTGTTAGAGGTAGTTAAATGGTTAGGTGAAATTTCTTAGGTTAGTTACAATATTATATTAAAGTGGATTATAATTTAATTGTATAACAATTATTCACATAATTATTTTAAGTTTTACTTTTCTCTTTAATTTTTTTTTTGTTGAACTATGATTCTCAATATGGTATCAGATCAATAATAATTATTCTGCTACATTTTTTTTTTCAAATTTTCTTTATTCTTTCTTCCTCATTTTGAATTCAAATTTATAATTCTTCATTCTATCTCAACTTGATTGTATAATATTTCAAAATTCAAGATTCATGCTTTAAGACTTATGATAAGATTCTTTAAAATTTTCATTGTTGATTAGTCATCATCTTCATTAGTGATATATTTCACTATAATTTCGTTCTTTTTAGCCATTGTTTGGCTTTCTCTATCTACTACTACCATATTGTAGTAAAACAATTATCATTTTCTTTGTTCTTAATTTAATTTATCCTATGGTATTAGACATTTCTCATTTCTTTGTGATTTCATCCTATGGTGGTTAAGTTTTGTTGGCCAAATTTAATATTTGAAGATCCAAAACACAAGAATATATTCAAGTTAGCCCAAAGTAGGGCAAATATGTAAGACCCTTAATTTTAAAATTAAATTCAAATTTAATTTTAAGTGTATTTGGGAATATTTGTAAAATATTCAATATATATATATATATATATATGTTTTGTGTAAATATATATATATATATATATATATATATATATATATATATATATATATATGTATTTGTTTTGGAGGTGAAATTAAAATTATTGGATAATGGATGAATTAATTTAATTTCGAGTAATTAAATTATCGGGCCGTTAATTAAGATATTCTTTGCTAATTTCGACGAGACGGGTTAAGTGCTGGAGGATCAAAAGATATTTTAATGCAAGTGTTGGGTGAGGTGGCGTAGATATTTATTAAGAAAGAAACAAATCCTTCTCTCCTCTGACTGTGTCAGTTTGCATTTATGTAGATATTTAAGTGAGAAGCTCTTTCTTTTTTCCTCTACGCGCCAGTTTCTGCTTTATCATTTTCTTCTTCTTTTGATATTTCTGAGTGTTGGTGAAGAAAAACAGTTTACTCAAAAGTCATCTTTCTGGAAAATCTGAGTGTCAAATCAGAAAGTTTCGAGTACGAAAGTTATTCCTCTGATCGTTACGGGGCTAAAGAACTAACTTTCGTAGCGGCGAACGCGAAACGGGAGTATCGTCGACTTTTGTCGCAGAAGCGTACGAGTTAAGGGAACGTAACTAAGGTAAGGGCACCTTCCAACTTTCTAGATTTGCATTTAGGGCTGTAAATGCATGTGTGATGAATGATTATTGGGTTATGTTGTGAAAAACATTGTGTTATGTTTTGGAAATCAAACTGTTTTGATGTTCCTGCTGTTTTTAGTGAAGGAACTTATTGTGTTGCTTTGTTGATGATGTATTGTTTGTTGTGTTGAGTAAGAAATCATTCTGTTGTGGTTGAATGATGACTTGGTTGGTGTTGTATTGGAGATGATCCAAATGCTTGAGTTAGTTTGTGTGGGACTGTTTTGTGGTTGACTTTCTAGTTTTAGTGATTCTGTGTTTTTGTTGTGATTCTGTGTCAAATCTGGTGTTGATGATGGTTTCAAAAGAAAAGGGATTTAAAATGGTGGAAGTGTTATTTCTGAAAAATTTGTTGTTGTTGTTTAATGAAAATGTTCTGAGTTTTGAGGTTTCTAAAGAGGGGTAATTATGATTCTGGTGTTAGGTTGGTTTTTCAAAAGAAAACAGTTTGAAATGTGTTGAAGTCTTAGGAAAATTTTACTATTTTCGAAGGTGTATTCGAATACAACATGAGTGTATTCGAATACAACCTGTCAAACTTCTGTTTTACTCAAGTTTTCAAACTTGTATCGACTACGAGTCCCTGTAGTCGAATACAGAGGAAGGATTTCTGTTTTCTGATTCTGATGTTAATCATTCTGATTCTGGTTCTGTTTTCTGATTCTGATTCTGTTTTGCTTCTGATGATTCTGATAATCATCATGTTTCATGTTTCTGATGATCCTGATAATCATCATGTTTTCTGCTTCTGATGATTCTGATAATCATCATGTTTCCTGTTTCTGATGATCCTGATAATCATCATGTTTTCTGCTTCTGATGATTCTGATAATCATCATGTTTCCTGTTTCTGATGATTCTGATAATCATCATGTTTCCTGCTTCTGATGATTCTGATAATCATCATGTTTTCTGCTTCTGATGATTCTGATAATCATCATGTTTTCTGCTTCTGGTGATTCTGACATGAATCATTATGTGTTTCTTCTGATCAATTCTGGATGAACTCTGGGCGAAGTCTGGGTTATTCAAAATTCGATTGTCATGCCATGTTCTGGTCAAATTATCTCCTGCATTACTTCTTGCTTTTGACAACTTATGGTCTGGAACAACTCTACACATGGCAGGCTTCACAATAGTATGGTCCAAAGAATCTTCTGATATTTATTCCCTCTGATATAGTCCATCAAAGATATCTTCTGGTCACTTCTGGACAAGTCTGGAATGTGTTGAAATTACACTGCTAGGTTATGTTCTGATCAGTATAACTTCTTGATTGCTTCTGATATTTGAATCATTCTTGTTTGGAGCAATTCACATTATGGCAGGCTTCCCTCTGGTGTTTTCCAGATGTTCTTCTGATTTTGTTTCTGTTTGATATAAGCCTCCAAAGTTATCTTCTGGTCGGTTTTGGACATTCTGGTTTATCTTCTGATAATTCCAGAAATGCATCTTCTGTAAATTCAGAATGTATCCTCTGATACATTCATCTTCTGATGGTTTTTATTGTAGTAATTCAAGTTCAAAATAAGATTCCATCAAGTGTATTTGTACACATCAAAATCCAGATTATTTAGAACCAACTTGGTTCCAACATCATTCTGTGTTGTTTCTGATGATTCTGGATGAATCATTCTGTGTTGTTTCTGATGATTCTGGATGAATCATTCTGTGTTGTTTCTGATGATTCTGGTATGAATCATGCTGTTGTTTCTGCTTCTGATGATTCTGGTATGAATCATTATGATGTTTCTGCTTCTGATGATTCTGGTGTGAATCATTCTGTTTTGCTTCTAATGATCCTCATTCTAGTTCGGTTTCTGATGTTCTGAGGCTGATCATTCTGGTTCATTTTTTGGCTTATATATTCGAATACAGATTCGTAAATTCTAGAAAATTCAGTTTTTAACACTGTGTTTGAAATTTTCAAGAGGTTGGGAAAACATTTCAAATGTTGATGATTACTTGGCTGTTTGGTCATGTTTGTGATGATGATAATTTTGACTGTGCTGAGTTATTTTAAATATGATTGAAATGCATGAATTTCCTGATTTTGCATACTATTTCCAGAGAAGTGAAACACTGCATATTCATGCATTGCATAGTCAAGTGGTACGCGCGATGGGCCACAGAGTAAATGCGCAACCACGTGCTGATCTGTTGAGCGATTGCACGAGTGCTGGACTGTTGAGCGTCTGCACTAGGTACTGATCTGTTGAGCGATTGTACCTTGGTATATAAGTGCTGGTCTGTTGAGCGACTGCACTGGTACTGGACTGTTGAGTGTCTGTACCCTGAAATGCGCAGCCACGTGCTGATCTGTTGAGCGATTGCACGAGTGCTGGTCTGTTGAGCGACTGCACTAGGTACTGATCTGTTGAGCGATTGTACCTTGGTTTATGTCAAACGTGTTGGTCTGTTGAGCGACTGCACGAGTGCTGGACTGTTGAGCATCTGCACTGGTGCTGATCTGTTGAGCGATTGCACCCTGGTCTTGAGGGCCGTTAAATTGTGCTGGACTGTTGAGCGACTGCACCTTGGTGATTCAAAGAAAATTGTATACATGAGCATATACATATTGCATTGGGTGATTGACCGGTGGGTCACGTTTTGGGTATATGTGATGTTTGAAAATTGTGTGTGTAAGTACTTTATAGATTCTGAAATTTCTGATGAATTGGTGTGATTGCTGATTTGATGTTTGTGCTTACAACATAATTTTCATATTCATTTGATTGTTGTTTTGAAAAGTACGAACGTCATGTATTTCAAAATTGAGCATCCTTAATTATCATCAGTGTTTTATGATGTGACATGAATATGTTTGATATTGCTTATATAAATGCTATGTGGTATATGTAATTTTAGTCGGTGACCCTTTACAATTATTGTGGAAAATTGGACTTTGCCCTCAGATGAGATTCAAACCCGTACCCCCGATGGTCACACTAACGACAGGGAACGTCGTGAATTTTCCTGAATCTACTTTGTGGGCTACGTAAAGGGATGAGTAGCTTGGTGAAGATAAGACTTGTGAATGATGTAGTGCTACTGTAGCTTAGTGTATGATCAGTGTAGACTTATGTATAGGATTTTGAACTCAAGGGTTGTAAATATTTATTTTGGAAAGTATTGTAAAACTTTTCCGCACTCTGATGAATATTTTGGTGGATTGAGAATCCAGTTTGATGTATCTTTATTTTAGCATATTATAAAGATCAATTTCTCCAAAATATCACATTCGATTTAATGGTGATGTTGTTGTTCTAATTACCTTACTATTTTTGATTACGAAGTCGAATGATATTTAATTTGAATTGATTTTAATTTCCTTGAAACGTAATTCTGAAAACTCTTTTATTTATGTATTCGTTTTTTTTTTTTTAAAAAAATACACTCGCGCTGTGTTTTAAACTCGGGGTGTTACAAAAGACTTCAACGAGAGTTATGCATTTCAGTCTCTACCACTTTCTACATGAATTTTGATGTACAACTTGTATTTTTTTTCTTGTAATTTTCTTTCATTAATTACGTTGTATTTTTTTTCTTGTATTATATCGTTCTTCTCGAGTTCAAAATGTTTTCACACTTCCAACTTGCGGGAAAATGTTAGAGGTAGTTAAAAAATACTTATGATTAGATGAAATTTGTTATATTAGTTACCTTAAGAACACTATATAAAAGTGGACCATACTTTAATTGTATAACGATTCTTCACATAATTATTTCAAATTTCATTTTTTCTCTTTAATTATTTCTCTTTTTTCTTAAACTCAATCATGATTCTTAACATAGAGGGTGGACATTACCTGTACGGTACGGTATGACGTACCATAAAATTTTAATCTTTTGAGTTTATATTAACTCTTCCTAATACTATTCGTATTTTATTTAAAAAATAAAAGGGAATTGATTTGTTATTATTTATAAATATCTTATTTTAACATAAAAACAAACATTTCGGAGATGAAAATGTCTGTCTAATGTCATGGAAAAGAGAATTATCGATTGTTATGAATTGATGATAAATAATTTTTACTGGTCTTATTTAATCACTACCGTGTCTCATAAATATAATTAGATATTTTTATTCCTTTAGAAATGTTTTTGGGGTGGACGTGCTGCGATAGGTTTAGTGGACAACACTGGTACCCAATATATACCATTTTTGTTTTACTTTAGAAAGAAAAAAAGTAACTACACATTTTTAAGAAATTAGATATATAATAAAAGAGTTGTGCTATTTGTCATAAACAAACATATCATGAAGATGTCACGAATTAACCACAATCATGAGATTTGGTATTTTCTGGAAAATATGGACGGATAAAACAAAAAGATCATGCTACATAGTTATAATTTTATTATCGTGAGTAGTTTTTTCAAGACAAATTGCATTTTTTTAATAAAATTGCATTTGTGATATTGTGATGAATCTCTTTCATAGGAAAAGACAATCACTTTCTTCTAACAAGAAGAAGGAAATTCCACTATTTGAAGTTGTTATGATGGTGAAAGACATTCTCCTCCAACAACTTCAAACTTAGATTGTTCTGCAAGAAATTCACCACAAGTTGGATTTTCTCACATTTGAAGAAGCAGCTGAACTCTTGAGAAGTGTCCTTAGATGTTTTGTTTTTAGATCATCTGTCTAGGATTAGGTTCATTTAAGTTTTCTTTTCTTTCCCTGGTGTTTTTTTTTGTAATCTTGATCCTCATATATATGAATGTTATCTTTTTTTTCTTCTTTGTTTATCTCTTTCTATTATGCTTTTTTGTTTTTTGCAATTTACTCATTTTATATATATACATATATGGTCTTGAATTTTTTTTTCTTCTTGTATGTGTGTATGTGTGCATCACCGCTAGCTATAATTCCTATATTTTTTAATTTCACCCTTTTTGATAATGATAAAGGAGAAAAAAAAGTAAAAGATATAGTAATATAATTAATTGTGTGTCTGCATCTAATTGCTTTTTCGTGTGCTTGCTTTTGCATCATTTGCGTCATACTCATCATCTAATTATTTGTTGTATCTGCATCTGATTGCAATAGTGTTTGATTTGCATTTGATTGATGCATCATCATCTGAGTGTCATTTGCATTGCATCACATGTGAGTGTCAATTGCATATATGATAGTTGCTTTCAATTTATCCTTATTTTGAAAGACTCAACATCCTCTAAAAACATGATTTGTTCCATTAGACTTAACATCCTAAGAAGAACAATAATGAAAAAGGTTTTATATCTTAAGGAATTTTAAATTGTTAATCTATAGACTTCATAAGAATCTGAGGCTTAACATCCTCAAAATTTGTTAATTCAATTAAAAAAACTGGTCAAAATTATGATAATGTCTTATCTATTTGCTTATCTTTGTGTCTTTTCACTATGATAATTCCTTTTAAACTTTACCTTCATGTGTATCGAAAATAAAATAGCTTGATAAGTTTGAAACTACTCTTAAAAAATAGTGTTTTATCATATTCAAAGGGAGTCTCAAAATATTGATTTAAAAGTTTTGTCTTAGAAGATCAAAAGATTATTAAGTTAAATATTTTTTGAGTACTACATTCACATAGAGCATTCTTTTAATCTTTTTTGTGAAGGAAAATTATTCATTAATCGTATAGTTGTTTGTCATCCTCAAAAAGGAATATATTGTTAGTGCAAAAGTGGTTTTAGCTACAATCATCTAGTTAATATTTTGATGATAACAAAACAAACAAATAAACAACAAATAACTGTATTTACTAAGTGTGCAGATTAAGTTAGAAGACAAAGATTTCTATTAATGACTATCTATTTTAAGGTAGCATAAATTATGAGTAAATTAAAGATAATAATTTAAGTATTTTTGACACAAAGAATATTACCACCTAATAAACAAGTAATTATGTTTACCAATAGAGTAAGTCATAAAATAGCAATAAGAAGCATAACAACAATCATCGGATAGTCTACAGTGGAAGTGAAAACATTAAAGACAGAAAATACAATGATTTTCTACCTCTGACTAAAGACTTATGTGGATCCTCTAACTCAAAGATCAAAAGAAGAAAACTCTAAATGAAGTCTCTGATAAAGTCAATGTTCTGGTACAAGTTAGATCATATGATGAACAAAGAAAGAGATTCTACTAAACAAGTTCACAGTGACTCTAAAGAATATGTTGTGTTTGTGACTGACTCTGAGAAACGCGCTTTCAACGCGCCTCTGTTGAATCTGTGAATACAAATTCACTCTCATGACTATGCGACCGAAAATTCTGGTAAACAAGTTGACCAGTTGGTCAACGTTTCAAGCCAACACTTTGGTACAATCAACGCTCTGATAAGAAGTCAATATTCTAACATCATCTGCTCGTCAATGATGGACTTATCCTCTGATTGAAGAAGCGTGTGACATCCTCTAATAGTGTCATCCTATAAGATATGTCTTCTTAAATCAAGATATACTTAATAAATTATGAAGATATATATGAATATGTATTAAAGGCAAATTTACCCCAAATGTTGATTCAAGATCTCCAACGACAACATTCTCAATAGATACATGTCTCAGTATTTAAGTAGAAACTAATCAATATGAAAATAGAGATGAGAAGATGAAAAAGACAATGTGTTAAGAATAATTCCTATAAAATCCTAGAACTCATCAAAAGAAAAGAATGAATGAAAAATTATCTCAGTAGAGAGTTACTAGAATTGATGTAAATAAGTCAAAGTGTTTCATTCATTGGAATTGATATAGGACTTGAAATGTAATATCCTCTCAATGAGAGTTAGAATTCTAGAAACAAAATTTATGTCAATGCAGACAAACTGGAACTAATGTAGTTTGTTAATGGCAACAACTCTTTCATCCAGAAGAGGTACCTGAAGAGGTATAACAATACTTATGAACCTCAACGGTAGACCGCTAGAAATTTAAGAAGGGTTCTAATGGTGACATCTTGAAGAGACTAAAGAAGAATACTCAAAATCTAAAGAGACATAGTAAATAATACTTGTATGCTATTGTTTAAATAGTGAATTAAGTTGTTGATTGTACTGAGACAAAATTTCTCTGTAATGGGAGGACTAGATGAAGCCACAGTTTGTTGTGAACTAATATAAAAATCATTGTGTCTCTTCTCTCTTTGTTATTTTAATCTAAGTTCTTTATGATTCAACTTTATTTTTACTAAACATGTTTTATAATAGTAAGTTGAATGATTTAATAATAAATATATTTTTGATTAAACAACTCAAGTAATTTTCAGAAAATGGCAAAGCAAAATTCAAACCATCTTCTTGTGTTTTCCAACACTTTCAAAACCAACTACTAAAATTACCACTAATAACTTATTACTCTTGGTACTACAATTTTGTATTATGTCTATTTTTATTTTTATGGCACTATGTTACTATTTCCTACAAACTAATTATTGGAAACTATTTTTTATATTTCGTGATAGTTCTATGTCACTTTTGTGCAATATGTAGTCAATTCACGAAGACATTTTTATTAAAATCTTTATTATTGAAATTGTAATCATATTTCCTATCAATATAAAGCTTTTTAAAAATATTTTCCTGTACAAATTAATTGTATTATGTTTCAATTATTTTGTACAACTATTTATCATATTATGTTAACATTTCATATATCTATAAAGATCAAATGTAATATTTATACTATTGATTTACTAAAAAAATAATTAATATGGCATGTAAACCACATTAGTATGCTGATTCATATTCATGCCTCACATTGGTAACATAGTTTTGGTCATACAAATACTAAACATACTCGAGAATTGACATACTCGAGAATTGAAATTACAAGGTTTGATAATGAAAATTTATGAAATAGCAAAGTGTTCATAAGTTTGATGGAAAATCCTCATCAATTATTTGGTTGACATTATCTATTAGTGATGCGCACTTTGCTTTAAGATTACTCTTCTATATTTTTTTTCAACATATAAATGTTCTACTACATTTAAATGCGCCTGATGATTTTGTCAATGATCTAACTAATTTAACATCAACAACTTTAAAACTTTGTTCTTTGCTATAATTTGGCTTTGGCACGCGTCCTCCTTTTGTTACCACAAATGAGGCTCCATTTTCAAAAGCATCTCTGACCGAATGAAACTCCCATTTGTCAATACTTTTATAACCATCTTTTCGCCATGTTACCTATAGACATTATATAAATAATAAAACATCTAGTAAAAGTGAAATAATTTTATTTATACACAAATATTTCAATTCGACGGTGTGACATTATTAATTGAGTAAATGCATCTTCATTAGTCATTAACTAATTGAAATGGATTTATTAAATTTAGTTACCTCCTTACTCCCAACTTTTGGAGCTATAAAGAGGTTAGCTTCACTTTTGAGGCTAGGTCTCATGCTTCCACCGATGGCATATTGTACCCACCCTAAATAAAGATTATTGGCTACATGTGCATATCCATAGCGAATCCTACCATGATTTTTTAACCAATAAAGCAAATCAATATAATGTAGTAAATTTACATTTGTATACTAACCTTAAAATCAATGTAATATTGTAAAAAACTTTCATAAAGTAATAGAATACCTTGGCATTCGTTGGTTGCAATTAGGTCCAAAATGATTGTACACAACAGTAACCTTCATGTTTTTGTCTCTCACATATCCATCGTCGTGTCCAAGAAGCATTACTTTATCTTGTTCTCTAAACCAGTTATTGGATACAGTCACATTGGTAGAACCTCGCGTGACATCAAGAAGACCATCTTCACAATCATAAAGTGTATTATGATCAATCCAAATTTTTGACGCGGTAACCAATCTAATTGCATCTCCATCTACTTGTCCCAAAGGAATAACATTTCCGTTAGGCCCCATCACCATACCCGGAGCTTGAACTTTGCAATGATGAATTCGAATGCTATGAATGATTATGTCGGTGGCCTAGAAAATAGTACAAAATGGTTACTGTTAGATATGGATATTAGACTTAACTCATCCTTATAAAATAAATTCATATAGTAAAAGGTGTCATTCATTACAAAATGCTCAAACTTTATTTTTTGTTTTTTTAATGTGAGACTTAAATTTTTCTAAACAATTACCTTGAATATCATCAAGCATGCATTATCGGCAATGTGAACGTTGACGCCTCGACCATCAATGGTTGTGAAACTACTGATGAGAAGTGATTTTGTGAGTCTAATTTGCATATCTCTTTGGAATGTGATCCACACTTTACCTTGAATTACAGAAGCTCCATACCTCAAAGTACCAGGTTTGGGGTTTATGGGGTCATCATTTGGGTCAGTAACTTTATAATGTATAAGATCCTTACCAATGTTGTTCGTCATCTTTCCAACATAGCCAACAGAACAAGTCGCGAGTTGTTGTCGATGCCTCCTCCATTCTGGATTCGGTCTCCAACATTGATCAATCATATTCATTTTCAAGTTCGTTAACTTTGTTTGTTTGGCAAAACTAAGTTTTGGAGTGACAATGATGGCAATCACAATAGTCAAAACAAAACGCATAAATACATTATTGGTACCCTGAGAAGCCATGATGAAATATAATTATTCTTGATCAATTCCAATGATAAGAGAAAAAAAGATAGATCGGAGAACTTAAAATGTTTATTTGTTTATATTGGAGAAGTAATAATATGAGGAAGTGATTATATAGATATAAGTTCTCTTCAAGTTAGTTAAAGTTGTTTTGAGAAGCTATGGCCAATTGAATATCTCGTTCTAAAGAACAGTTATGAATATAAATAAATAGGAATATTTAGCTACATTCAAATTTTAACCTCATGTTGTGAAAGTTACCTAAATTCAGTTAATAACTATAAGCGAAATTATCAATTCTAACATGTTTCAACAATATTTTTAAAACAGCAAAATAACAAATAACGACATTTTTAGTGGCTAACATTTAATATAAAATAATATTTTTAAACCATTTTATTGGTTTGCATGGTGTATACTACACGGATGATAAAGAGTGAAAAATAAAAAAATAGTTAAAAATAAAGTAAATTTGCTATATTGTTTTGCACAATGAAAAATAAAAGAGAGTGGAATATTTTTTCACTCTTGATTTGTTACTTGTTAGAAAGCATAAATAGATAAATAAAAATACTAATTTGAAACCAAAATAAAATTTTATGTTGTTATCAAAATTGATTTTTATTCATAAACATTTATGTATTTTAAGCAATACATATATGGATTTGATTTTCCATTAAAATCAATTTAGTATTTTGAATTAATTTAATTAATTGAATTAACCTTTAATTAATTTAATCACATCAAATTATTTTAAATTCAACTCATCCCTCAAACATTTCGTCCTCTTCAATAAAATTGAAGACGAAAATTAGTCAAGGAAAACAAATAAAAATTTTCAAATAATATCAAATTATCGATATTAAGATGGATAAACGTTATCGTCTTTATGATCCTTTCATTCTTGTGCAAAAAGCAAGACAAGTGTATTATGTCCCTTATCTAGAAATGTGTAGAGATAAGCGTGGATGGTGTGTGGAAATTACCACAAAACCAAGGAGTCATGTGGAGATTGACAACATAGAGGATGAAATGTCTTATCAGTCTGATGGGATGTCAAATGTTCTACCAATTGCAGAAATTGAATCAATGTCTTGTTTACGTGACAACTCACAAGTGAATGTGTTCGAAGAGATTTTTGATTGAAGATTGTGGTGAAAGGATAATGATTGAAGATATTATAATAGTATTTTGTATTGTACAATATTAGAGTTTATTTTATGTATTTTGTATTGCATTGTTCATGTTGTACTTAAGCAACTTGCTGAATTCTGATAAATTGTTTACATATTGTCTTGTATGAAATTTTCCTTTCTGAAGTTCTTAATGAATTGTTTACTTTGTTTAAATTTTTCCTTTCTGAAGTCCTTTCTGGATTATTCCTTTATGAAGTTCTTGTATAAATTGTTTACATATTGTTTACATGTTGTACCATTTTCTAATTAAATGACATTTTTTGACTTTATGACAACAGATGAATAACAAAGGTGGCGGTGATAAAGGAAAGATCCATCTTACTTGGTGTAAACCAAAGATGATACGACCGGGTAAACTTAATGAGCAGCGGGATGTCATACATCGCAATTTGTCTACCATTAGGCCACTTCATAGATCGTCTCCAGCCCTGTCTCAACCTCCTGCATCGACTAATATTGTAGCATTTGCTAATACTGTAACACCTCCATCCCACCTGACACCATCTCCCATCCATGCTAAAACCCCTGAGGTATTTGTGTTTATGCCGACTCCAGGTTTAAATATTCAGACTATGGATGTCTCTTCACAACATTCCCCACGTGAGACTTTGGTTGAGAAGAATGTGCCAGAAACTTCTAATGATCATGAGGATAGGGTTGAAATTGGGGACCACAACAAAGAGGGTGAGGAGGTGGGTCACCAGAACGTTCCTCATCTCGTGTCTGTGACAGATGATAATGGAAACGTCATTATACGACCTTATGGTAAAGGGTAAGTTACATTATTGCTTATTTTCTTCAGCATCAATCAACAAAATCTCATGAGTTATACTAGAATCATAAGTGTAGACTCATTTTATTTACTTAATACTCTGTTTCTTTAATACATTAATGCAGACTCAGTCCCAGCAACGCAATTGCAGATGCCATTAGGTATGCCATACAAAAACAGTTTCGTGAGCCTATCTATGGTTGGAGTGCAACCACTGACATTATTAGACAAGATTGGCTTGAAAAATTTACGGTAAGCATTTGAATATAATTATATGTTCAATTCGTCTTTGTAGCATATATAGGGACAATTATGTTATTTGTTTTGTTGATAGTAGTTACTACATATATACTTTTCTGGTAAACTTAAACACAATCCATCATGTACAAGTTATAACTTACAATTCAAGTTTTGGATTTGGAAAATAAGTTGAATATGTGCTGTATTTTATTTGTGTATTGTGTTCTGTTTATATATATATATGAAGCAAGCACTTTTGAGAGTCGTTGTTGCACTGTATGTTTATTATTATGAATGGTTGTGGTAAACTTAATAGCTAATGAATTTAAAGTAGTAATAATAATTAAAAACAAAAAACAAAAGCACATGCTAATAGTTCTTTATCGATGCTAATTTTCCTCTCGCTGCTGCAGCAAGCTAGTCCTATATTATTATTATTCCAAACAACTTTAAAATTTCATACTGAAGCTAATAGTTCCTTTATTATTATTGTTATGCTAATAGTTCAAAATTAATGAATACTAAAGCACACTATACCTAATTGGATAGGTGAGGAAGCTTGGACTGGTCTTCAAGCATATTGGGAAGGTGCATCATTCAAGAACATCTCCAGTCAAAATAAGATCAATCGAGCTTCAGCAAGAGGTGGAGCTGTCCACACCTCAGGTCGCAAGGCTCATATTGATGTTGCACTTGAGCTCGTAAGTATTAAATTGACATTTACATAAAATTAATTCAATTTAATGTTATGATATCTACTTGTGAGTTGTGATCCAATAGTCTTGATTTTATATTAATTGTGGTCCAATAATCTTGATTTTATTTGTAGAGCAATAACCTTCAAAGAGATTTACTTCCCGATGAGTTATTTTTGACAACCCATAAGAGGAAAAACGGCGCTTAGGTTGATAGTCGCGCAGAATCTACTTATGTATGTTCTTTATTTATCTAAATTCTTTATGCAAATTCTTTATCAGGGAACATTTAAAAAAATGGAGGAAGTACAAACACAGCTTGGTGACACAAGTGTAGATGGTGCTAAAGAGTTAGATGGAGCGACATTACTTAAATTATGGACACAATCTGCAGGGGGTCGCACTCGTGGTCGAGTTTATGGTACGGGAGACTTATCTGATAACCTCCGTCATGGGAGTACATCGATTACACAACAATCCCAAAATCCTTCTAATTCTATGACTCAGATGTCTTTACAAGTGGAGAGGACAGCTAGAATTAGAGCTGAACAAATTGCTCAGGATGCAATGGCCCAAGCTCATGTGGCTACAGAAGTCGCCGAAGAGGCTAAGGAGCGTTCAAAGAAGTTAGAGAATGATTTTGATGCATTAAAACAATTTTTTATAGATAAAATTGACGCTTTGCAGCGTCAATCAACTGGTGAATCATCTAATGCCAGTCATCCTCCTTCGCATCCTCATTACGATGATAATTTGGACGATGTGTCACTGGAAGAACCTTGATCTGATATTTAGTTATGCTTACTTTTTGTAGTCTTTGGTTGACAATTATGCAATAGGTGACTTTGTTAGGTTGTTATTTGATATTATGTTACTATTTTGGATTATAATTGAAGTGGCTAGAATATCACTAGAAGGGGGGTTGAATAGAGATATTCAAGGTTTTAAAAATTTGTTTACTACTGTCCTCCTTTAGAGGATGATTATCAGATGTTGAAAGTTGAGAGAGAGAATAATGACATACGAACTTTTATACTGGTTCACCCAAAGATGGCTACGTCCAGTCCTCACACTCTTGTGAGTTTTCACTAAGTATCAAAAGCTATCAGCATCTCACTGAGGTTGATTACAAACTATGTATTCTTTAGCTTCACCAAGCTTACAATTATTTCCTTCTGATTTCTCTTCAAGTGTTTCTCACTTGAAGTTCTAAAGATGATATGAAGTAGTTTGATAGGATTTACTTTCTACAAAGATTAAACAATGATCTAGTGTAAGATTATAGAAAGGTTAAAAGGAGATTGATAATGCTCTTGATAGCCTCTGATATTTTTCTGTTTTTGCTTGTGTAGTTGTGTGTATTTGCTGAAGAAAAACAGCCTTCCTTTTATAGGGAGAAGGAAACTTTCTCTTCAAGAAAATTTTCCTTTCTGACCGTTTTTTCAAGATGTAATGAACCTCACTGTTGTTGCAGATTTACAGCCTTGCCATTATGTCCTTTTACAGCCTGGCACATGGGAGGTTACTTCTTTACTTGGCTTTCTAGGAGGATAGATCATTCCATATGTTTTTAACAACTGGTCGTGCTCTTTTCTGGTTCCAAGTCATGACCCTTCTCTGGTCGTGGATGATGCAGCTTTTGATACACTGGAACTGTTAGTTGTTCTTAATGTGAGAGGATGAATGAGCAGCTGGAAATTATCCTCTGGTAATTTCCTTTTGGTGTCTGAAGTTCACCTTATGGTATCTGACTTCTGATGTTTTTCCTTCCAGAGTTTATCTTCTGATATTTATCTTCTGGTGTGTATTTTCTGGAATCCATCTTTTGATGATTATCATGTGAAGTTTGTCTTTTGAATTTCTGGTATTCATTTTCTGGTGTATTTCATGTGAAGTTCATCTTCTGAGTTTTATCCTTTGATGTTCATCTTTTTATCCTCTGATAAGTTTCTTTTGAAATTCATCTTCAGATGTATATCTTCTGATATTCATTTATGATTTTCATCTTCTGATATGGGCCAATCTGGACTAGCAAACTGGTCTGCTGAGATCCTTTGATCTCAGCCAACACTGGACCATTTATTCTGTCCTTCTGGTTTCGACCAACATTGGGCCATTTATTCTGATCTTCTGATTTCGACCAACACTGGGCCATGGTCTGATCTTCTGATATTGGCCAACACTGTACTGGGTCTGGATTAGTTCTGGACAAAGGATATTTCAGTCTGGACCTTTTAACTTATCTTCTGATTAATCCAGGACTATTTTTTTTTCACTTCACTGTCAAGCCATCTTCTGGTCAGAAAAACTTGTTGAATAAGTCTGACTTATGATATCTTCTGGTCTGGATCCAGTCTTCCTCTGGCAGGCTTCCTTCTTGTCTGGTCCATGTCTCCTTCTGACTTTGTTTCCTTCTGATATGGGCCAGCAAAGATATCCTCTGGTGATTTCAGGATGCATCCTCTGGTATCTTCTGGATGCATTATCTGGTGTTTTCAACTCTTAGGTTTTCTGCTTCAGCTTCTGGTTTTCTGTTCCAAATGTTTTGCTTCTGGTTTCCCAGATGTTCTGCTTCTGGTGTTTTCCAGATGTTCTGTTCTTCTGGTGTTTTCCAGATGTTCTGCTTCTGGTGTTTTCCAGATATTCTACTTCTGGTGTTTTAACTTCAGATTTTCTTTATGGATTTAACAGCTTTGTTTCAAGCATTCATTCAATCTTCTGGACAGGAGGTTGCGATCTTTGGATCCTGTTCCTTTCTTAGTACAAAACTTAAATGCACACATTAGTGTAATCATAATCTTAAGATAATTTTGTTATCATTAAAAGAGATTTTTTCTCAACAATCTCCCCCTTTTTGATGATGACAAAATTTCTTTAGATTATTTAAAATAAAATTGTAAAGGTGTTGTTTTTGAGTATGAAGCTCCCCCTCAGTATGAGCTGTAAAGAATAGCGGCTCCCCCTCAGAAAGTGCATAAAAGAAATTAAAGATTTTTTGAACCGATCTGAATACTTTATATTGATTATCATAAGATCATACAAAAAATGGTTCAAAAGAAAAAAACATAGAGGATTTCAAAAAACATCTTTTCTAAATTCCTAATCCTTGACCATTTTAATTTTAATCTTTCTCCCCCAAATTTGTCAACAGCAAAAAGTCAGTGGGAGCCCAGAGGATGGTAAACTACTTTGAAGGAGAGGAATCATCAGACGAGGAGGAGGTTGAGGGACGAGGCAGTGGTGAAGGAGGATGAACAGAGGGTACTAGAGGCCGTGCTTCTGGAGCAATAGGCTTGACCAGGTGCGCTGTTACCCATTCTAGTAGAGTGCTAAATTGCGCCAGAGTTTGATGAAAAGTGGCCATTGTTGAAAAAAGTTTTTTCTGATCCTTGCGGATCTTTTTTAGAGCTCGAAGTTCTTTTTGGGAGCGACGTTGTTCAGGCTTGGTATCAGTGGTGGGAGGAGTGAAGTCATCTGGAATAGGATCAGCATTGATGCTGGTGCTTTTCATTTGGGAGCAGGTTCATTGATAAGAAGGAAAGGAGACCAACCAAGTTGATCAAAGATATCTTCTACATAAACTCCTCCTAGAGTTAGACCTTTTAGGTCAATAATTTTTCCATTTATAACAGTTTTGTTCTACCATTTTTCTAAAAATTTTGCTTCTAGGAGTGAGTTTTCAAAGAGAGGGATTTTGGGTGATTTTGAAGCTGGTTGATTTTGAATAACTTTCTTTTTTGAAGTGGCTAAAATGGTAGGTTTGGAGTAAGGAGTTTTTGAAGAATCAGAGTGAGTTGCCTCAGAGTCATTTGAGTGGTTTTCAGTTTGAATTTCAGAAGAGTTTGAGGAAATTTTTCTTTTTCCAGCAGATTTGGTGCGAGCCATTTTTGAATACTGGAGGTTTTGAATATTTACAAAGGGTGAAAGAGTTAATTTATAGAGAAAAAATTTGAACAGATTGGAGGGAAGAAGTAAGGAGGCATAGGTTAATCATGACAATCTAGGGAGATGCACAGGTCACTTATCCATTGGGCAGTGAGTAAGAAACTAAAATCGAGGCACCTTTTTGCAGAAAGGAGTGTAATCAGCAGTGATGTGACTTGCCTGCCTCTGACTTTTGCAACTTTCAAATCTTGGAGGACGATAGAGATTTTTCTGAGTTGTCCATCCTCAGATTTTTATTTCTTAAAAATAAAATAACATTATGATCCTCTGATTTTGCAAAACTATTTTTGGACAATTTTTGAAAGATTTAAGATGGAAAGTTTTTCTAAAATAGTTTTGAAACGATCCTCCTTGAGAGGTTTGGTGAAAATGTCAGCAAGCTGATTTTCAGTTTCAATAAAAATTAATTCAACATCTCCTTTTTGAACATGATCTCTTAAGAAATTATGTTTAATTTCAATATGTTTAGATCTAGAGTGTTGAATAGGGTTTTTGGAAAGATTAATAGCACTAGTGTTGTCACAAAGGATAGGAATTTTTGTGTACCTTAAGGAGTAGTCTTCCAATTGATTTTTTACCTAGAGAATTTGAGAGCAACATTGAGCAGCAGAAACATATTCAGCTTCTGTAGTAGAGAGAGATATGGTATTCTGTTTTTTACATGCCCAACTAATGAGAGATAAGCCCAGAAATTGACATGCTCCACTTGTGCTTTTCCTCTCAATTTTGTCACCAGCATAATTAGCATCACAATATGCCAGAAGATCAAGATTTGAATCCTTTTTGTACCAAATTCCCAGATCTATGGTTCCAACAATGATGGATTTTTCCATAGGATGGGGAACTAGATTCCACACTTTATTTCATTCAAACTGAGACAGTTTCTCCATTATGACATTCATTCATGATTTATCACTTATGGCTTGATCAATGTTCTTTGGATCAATTTGAGATATCATAGCCATGTTGTTTGAAACTCCTCTCAATGATTGCCTTGTCTTAACTTCACCAGCAGTATCACTTCAAATACACTGTTCCTTTGATTTGAGCTTTATTATTGATGCCAAATGCAACTGATCCTCCATCTTTTGATTCCAAATAGATGAAGCAAAGCTTATCTCCTGTCATATGTCTTGAGCAACCATTGTCCAAGAACCAGGGCTTTCTTTTGTTGATCAGAGGATGTACTTGTGTTAGGCTTAAGAAGAGACTTAGGTACCCATATAGAATTGGGTCCTTGATGGTTAGTCAGTCCTTTTGTAAGGATTTTCTTTTTGTGATAGAAAATGGAATCATGATGACCATGCTTATTACAAAATGAACATTTCCTTCTGTTACTTTCAGCTTTTTTCTTAGTAAGACATACTTTGATAGTATGTCCAAGCTTTTTGCAAAAAGTGCACTTAGGTCTATCCTCTAGGTTCTTTGGTAGAAAGAAATTTTCATATAGTTTTTGTTTTTGAGAACTTTTAAAACCAATTCCAGCTTTGTCAAAATACCAGATTGAGATCCCATAATATTTTTAAATGTTTTTGTGGATTTGACAAAGTTGGTAATGTCATTTTTTAGTTCTTCAACTTTGATTTTCAAGTCCTTCTTTTCTGTGTCCTCTTCAGGAGGATGGATTTTGACATTCTCTTTGTTTAAAGTGTTTTGTTGCTCAGACAATTTTTTATTTGATTGCTGCAAGTCTAAAATGATTTTTTGAAATTCTTCATTCTTGGCCTGAAGTTCCTTATTCAGTTTCTTTATTTCATAATTTTGGTTTTTAAGAAAACCACATTTTTTAGCTAAAGTATTTGAGTCATTCAAGAGATTGTCAAATTCTATTTCTAACTTTTCACAAGAAGGACATAAATCGGTGATGCTTACATCATTTGTTTATGAGTTTTCCATGAGACAAATGTTGGCTTCTTCTTCCTTTTCTTGCTCGGAGGATGATTCATCACTGTCATCCCAAGTAGCCATCATAGATTTATTCATGTTCTGAATTCTTCTTATGTTTCTTTTGTTTAGAGGACACTCAGTTTTGTAGTGTCCCATTTTATTGCATCCATAACAAATTATTTGGCTTTTGTCAATCTTTTCTTTCTGAGAGGATGTTTTGTCTTGTCCTCTTCTATTGATTATTCTTTGGATTCTTTTGGAAAGTAGAGCTAGTTAATCCTCCTCTTCAGAGAGAGGATATTCTGAGTTATCCCTTTTTGAGATAATTTCAGAGTTTTTGGAGGACGGACTTTCAATTTGACTGGATTTCAATGCAATCATTTTTCCCTTTTTGCTTGGTTTATCAGCAAGCAATAGAGGTTCATGAGCTCTAAGAGTTCCAACCAGATCTTCTAACCTCATGGTGGCTAAATTTATTGCTTCTGTGATGGCAGTCACCATGGGTCTCCATTCCTTTGGTAAACTTCTTAATATCTTTCTTATTCTCTCTTGGACAGAGTATTCTTTTCCCATAGACCTTAAGTTGTTGAGGATGATTGTCAGTCTTGAAAACATTTCATCAATTGTTTCTTCCTCCTTCATTTCAAACAACTCGAACTCTCTTACCCCCATGTCAATTCTGGCTTCTTTAACATGACTTAACCTTCATGATGGATCTTCAAGGTGTCCCATAGTTCTTTAGCACTTTGGCATTCTTCAACTCTATCATACTCTTCCTTGCTCAAAGCACACGTTAGAAATAAATGAGCTTTAGAGTTTAGAAGTACCTTGGCATTTTCTTCAGCTGTCCATCGTGTTTGAGGTTTTTCGTCAGAGGTTGGATCTGCACTGTTGATTCTGATGACATGATTTCCTTTTTCTACCACTGGCCACATGTTAGTATCTTGAGATATGAGAAACAATCTCATCTTGCCTTTCCAGTGGTAGTAGTCAGTTCCATCAAAGTAGGGAGGTCTGCTGGATGATCCTCCTTCTGGGATATACTTAGCTTTTGACATTTTTCTTTTTGGATCTTTTTCTCTTACACTGTTAGGTGTAGTTTTAGAGAACCTTGCTCTGATACCAATTGAAGTGGCTAGAATATCACTAGAAGGGGGGTTGAATAGAGATATTCAAGGTTTTTAAAATTTTGTTTACTACTGTCCTCCTTCAGAGGATGATTATCAGATGTTGAAAGTTGAGAGAGAGAGAATAATGACACACAAACTTTTATACTGGTTCACCCAAAGATGGCTACGTCCAGTCCTCACACTCTTGTGAGTTTTCACTAAGTATCAAAAGCTATCAGCCTCTCACTGAGGTTGATTACAAACTGTGTATTCTTTAGCTTCACCAAGCTTATAATTCTTTCCTTCTGATTTCTCTTCAAGTGTTTCTCACTTGAAGTTCTAAAGATGATATGAAGTAGTTTGATAGGATTTACTTTCTACAAAGATTAAACAATGATCTAGTGTAAGATTATAGAAAGGTTAAAAGGAGATTGATAATGCTCTTGATAGCCTCTGATATTTTTCTGTTTTTGCTTGTGTATTTGCTGAAGAAAAGCAGCCTTCCTTTTATAGGGAGAAGGAAACTTTCTCTTCAAGAAAATTTTCCTTTCTGACCGTTTTTTCAAGATGTAATGAACCTCACTGTTGTTGCAGATTTACAGCCTTGCCATTCTGTCCTTTTACAGCCTGGCACATGGGAGGTTACTTCTTTACTTGGCTTTCTAGGAGGATAGATCATTCCATATGTTTTTAACAACTGGTCGTGCTCTTTTCTGGTTCCAAGTCATGACCCTTCTCTGGTCGTGGATGATGCAGCTTTTGATACACTGGAACTGTTAGTTGTTCTTAATGTGAGAGGATGAATGAGCAGCTGGAAATTATCCTCTGGTAATTTCCTTTTGGTGTCTGAAGTTCACCTTATGGTATCTGACTTCTGATGTTTTTCCTTCCAGAGTTTATCTTCTGATATTTATCTTCTGGTGTGTATTTTCTGGAATCCATCTTCTGATGATTATCATGTGAAGTTTGTCTTTTGAATTTCTGGTATTCATTTTCTGGTGTATTTCATGTGAAGTTCATCTTCTGAGTTTTATCCTTTGATGTTCATCTTTTTATCCTCTGATAAGTTTCTTTTGAAATTCATCTTCAGATGTATATCTTCTGATATTCATTTATGATTTTCATCTTCTGATATCGGCCAATCTGGACTAGCAAACTGGTCTGCTGAGATCCTCTGATCTCGGCCAACACTGGACCATTTATTTTGTCCTTCTGGTTTCGACCAACACTGGGCCATTTATTCTGATCTTCTGATTTCGACCAACACTGGGTCATGGTCTGATCTTCTGATATTGGCCAACACTGTACTGGGTCTGGATTAGTTCTGGACAAAGGATATTTCAGTCTGGACCTTTTAACTTATCTTCTGATTAATCCAGGACTGTTTTTTTTCACTTCACTGTCAAGCCATCTTCTGGTCAGAAGAACTTGTTGAATAAGTCTGACTTATGATATCTTCTGGTCTAGATCCAGTCTTCCTCTGGCAGGCTTCCTTCTGGTCTGGTCCATGTCTTCTTCTGACTTTGTTTCCTTCTGATATGGGCCAGCAAAGATATCCTCTGGTGATTTCAGGATACATCCTCTGGTATCTTCTGGATGCATTATCTGGTGTTTTCAACTCTTAGGTTTTCTGCTTCAGCTTCTGGTTTTCTGTTCCAGATGTTTTGCTTCTGGTTTCCCAGATGTTCTGCTTCTGGTGTTTTCCAGATGTTCTGCTTCTGGTGTTTTCCAGATGTTCTGCTTCTGGTGTTTTCCAGATGTTCTACTTCTGGTGTTTTCCAGATGTTCTGCTTCTGGTGTTTTCTAGATATTCTGCTTCTGGTGTTTTAACTTCAGATTTTCTTTATGGATTTAACAGCTTTGTTTCAAGCATTCATTCAATCTTCTGGACAAGAGGTTACGATCTTTGGATCATGTTCCTTTCTTAGTACAAAACTTAAATGCACGCATTAGTGTAATCATAATCTTAAGATAATTTTGTTATCATTAAAAGAGATTTTTTCTCAACAATAATAACAAATGATACTTTGTTGCCTTTTTTATGTTGTTAATGCAAGGGGATTTTTGAAGTATTAGTTATTTTATAAAAATTTTAAATATTATTTGAGCAGGTGCTAAAAAACAAAAATCCCCTTGCATAATTGCTGAACTTTTCGCGTTTGACTTTAGCGTCGGCTACATCCGACACTAATAATAAAAATTGACTTATATTTGACTATAGCATCGGTCATCCGACGCTTCCTTTTTTAAAAATGATGTGGTTAAAGGCTTTTTAGCCGCGGATGGGTTTTACTAGCGTCGATTTAGCGTCGGTCAGGCCGACGCTAATATATCATCCGACGCTATGCAATAGCTGCGACCGTTTTAACCTATGCCCGACTCCGACGCTAAAAAGACGTTAGCGTCGGCTTTTAGGAGGTTAGCGTCGGCTTTTGGCTAACGCTAAATCCTGTTTTTCTAGTAGTAATTTTAAGTTATTATAAATTTCTTGAATTACTATGTAAAGATTTCATTCCAATAAATTAACACAGGTGTACAAGGACTAAATGCTTGAGCCAAGACATTTTAAGAAGTTTTATAAGGAAAATCATGTTTTAAATTCCGACTAATATAAAATATTTGAGAAGAAAATTTTGGAGCACAAAGGAAAATCGGCATGGATCTAGAAACAACTGAGGCTATCATTCAATTTAAAAAAAATATATATATCATACCTTCACAGCTGGTCATCAGAATTTTCTAAAACTTCAAAATAGCCTTTTCACATTTTAGTTTTAACTATATTATTTGAGAATTTTTATTGTATATTAATCAATTTGATATGCCTTGATATATAGTCTTTAAATTAATAATTAAATGAAATTATTTTGAAAAAAATATTTTATAATTATAATAACTAAATATTATATACTAAAATTAAAGTGTTAACGAAATAAAATTTAATTTTTTCTGAATTTTTATTGCTCATAATAGATAATAGTTAATGTTGAATGTTTTTATGATAAAATGTAAAACATTTGTATAATACGTACAAACAATGAAATGATATTTTATTATAAAATAATATTTCGTATAATACAAAAGTCCACAAATAATTATTTAATTCATAAAAATAATTGTTAATTTATCTATTAATTTATAATGCAAATGTATAAAAATTCTTTAATTTATAAATGTAATATAGAAACTATCATACTATTATTACGGAATGTAGGGTATGGTAATAAGAAAGTAATAATTATGGTTATAAAAAAAAATAACATTCTCTCACTAATTTAATCTTTAAATTATAATTTAGAGACTATTTTAAAATAAATTTATAATTTAAGAATTATTAATGTTCACTTAACGAATACAATTAAAGAAATAGTTTAAAAATAATTTAATTAATTTTAATATTTTAAAATTTAAATTGATGAGAAAATTAATATATAAACTAAATTGATTATTATTCAATTTTAATTAATTTTAATTTTTGTGGGGTCGGAGAATTAAATGTAGGTGTATAAAAGAACCTTCAGTTTTCTCCTATGGCATAGGCCCATTGTTTCCATGGTCTCAAGACCTACACTTTGCGTTGTAAAGAGAAAAAGGTATCATGCATGTATACACTTCAAGTGTACAATAACTTGGACCTACTAACAACAAATTTTGTATCTCGTATTTTCCATAAACCCTCGATTTTTATCTGAATTGACGAATCTAAATATATATTTAAGAATATAAAAACACAAAAGAAACTCACATAAATTTTTATGTGAAAGAATAACAAAGGAAATTCAAAGTAGTTGCAATAGCACCCAGCTAAAATTCATCTTACATACATCCATCATTCTTGTCATAAAGATATTTTGAATGTAAATACCAATTTTGATTTAAGTTTAGTTCAGATATTTAAACAAACTTTAGATAAATTAAACCAAAATGTGCATGTACATTCAAAATACTTAGAAAATAAACTAATTAATAAATGTACAGATAAAATATTCTAATTTAATGAGGCTGCTCTCACGGATATGGCATCTTCTCTGTTCTCTATAGGTCTAACTAACGACATAACTCCTCGTAATATCTTATGTAATATATGTAATTAGATTGGAGTCCCACTCCTCTACCTCTTCACTATCTAGCAGGAGTCGATTCTTAAATGTTATCTGATTCATGTAATATGTAGAACATTTAATTTTATTATCTCTCTTATAAAATCTCAAATGAATATTAACATATTATAAGAATTAATATTTATTAATTTGTTTCATCTAAAGTGAGAAAAGTAAATGAATAATTGATATTATAACCACTCATAATTAGTCATGTATGAACAAATAAACAATATTAATCATTAATTTGATTATCAATGATCCATATACCTCACTTTATTTTCGAAAGTGTGTTGATTACTTTAGAGAAGTCTAATCTAATATTAACATGAATAAATTTTAGTGCTAGCAACATTTTCTTTGACATTCTTTTCAATACTCATTCTTTTATTAGGTGACGTACATATGAATTCCACCACTTTATGTGGGACCTATATTCTAAGGTGGTGTGACTCACGAATATGTTACTCAATAAAAGAATGTGTATTAGAAAAAGAGCGGAAAAAAGAATGTTGTTGATTAGCACTACTCTAAATTTTATTGGGACTACCACAATACAATAAATACAAAAATAAAAAGGGGATATTTGCAAGAATTAAAAAAAATTATATAGACTACAAGTACAAATAGGTATATTTTTCGGGAAAAAAATCATAGTTAAATATAAGGTTAAATAAGTTTTTGGTCTCTATAAATATATCATATTTCGTTTTTAGTCCCTCTAAAAACTTTCTTCAAACGACAGTCTCTTCAAATATTTTCTGTCAATATTTTTATTCTCTGCTTTTAAGTAAATTCATGTACATCCTTTGAATTTTTGAAAGCAAGTTTCTAACATTATAAGAATATCTCCTATAAAAGCTTAGAGTTTGTTAACAAAAGATTAATTAAATATGAATTTTTAAGCGCCAAAAAGCTTAAAAACCCATATTTAATTCATCCTTGTTAAAAAATTATAAATTTTTGTGTGATATATTCTTATAATATTGTAAATCTGTATGAAAAAATCGTTTAAAAATTAAAATAATACATATAAATTAATTTAAAAGAGGGACCAAAATTGTTGATAAAAATATTTAAAGTATTATTATTTAAAGAAAAATTTTAGACAGACGAAAAATGAAAATGAAATATGATATATTTAAAAGGAGAAAAATTTCATTTAACCCTTAAACCTATAATATAATAGTATTAGTAAAAAAAAAAATATAATACTTGTATGTTTGATTTATGAATTATGTGAAATTTAACAAAACTTGGCACCCCAAAATTTATACTCAACCTCCACCACTTGTATCCAATAAAGTTTAGTTCCGTGTGGTTTCTGATTTTTTTTCATTAGTTTATAATTTTTGTTTAGATCTGTTTGATTGTGATGGCCCATAATTTTAACTATATATATATATTGAAATTGATTGAATAATGAATTAGTTAAATTAAATATAGAAAAGCGAAGATGCATGCGGCGACTAGGGCCAGAGTAAGGCAATGTTAACGTTAATACTTCTGGCAGTGTCCCAATGATACGATCCCCTAACATGCGACAAAATTACGATATTGATAAGACTGAACAATGACTACAACATGGCAACAAGCCAACAACCATGTCCCATCGTTATATATATTTTTTCTTATTTGACTCTCAATGCTCTGAAAATGTGTTATAATTTAATGTATAAATAAAATTTATGTGTATTTTTTTTTATATTTTTTTGTGTGATTTTTAATTTAATCTATATAATTTAATTAAATTTATATATTTTTTTTAAAATTTGTTAGAATCATAAAAGATGTAAGCACTTAAAAAAATGGCAAGTTGTTTTTTTCTTCTTAATGTAACTTACAACGATATCCTTTGCATCCTCGTGGAAACACACTAGAATTTGAATAAAAATTGGCATTGTCATGTTTGTTAGAAATCTTGAAGTGTCGTAGTGGTTTGTGCTTACAAAGAAAAGATAATGATGAGGTTACTTTGCACACCTGTGTGGTTCATAGATTACTCACCAATTTGCAACATATCGTCGCGGTTTTATTTTTGTTCGTTTCGTGTGGATAAAATACTCCTGTGTATGTATATTTTAATTTTTACTACCCTTATTTAATATTTTTTATTTTCTTTTTTCTTTTTATCACATATATTATATCATTTTATTTTATTATTATCTCTTTCAAGATATATACATTCAATGAAGTGTATACCACACATTTTCAATAAAATATTCACTCCACATTCGCACTTCAAAGAATGTCCAATTTTTAAGTTTTGAAATAAATAGATATAAGGATTCCCAATAAATAAAACCACAACTGTATGTATATATTGATAAAAAAAAAATTACAATTGATTTGTGTCTGGATCATCTAGGGTTAGATGTAGAGAGAGTATGGTGCATATACGCCATTTTGATAAAGTGTGTTTAGGTGGGATTGATACACAATTGCTAGCAACAAAATATATGGAGGAGAGATTCAATGTGCATGAGAATATGAGGGGAAAGTGTAACACCCCTATTTTCATAGGACTTACTAAACCTTAATGATCGAACCGTACCAAGATTTTAGCAAGAGGTTATTTATATTGTACTCCTTTAAACAACTTTGATATTTAACACCATTTTACAATGGGACACAATATCTCGTCATGTGAAGTGAGTTTGAGTTAATGTATAGTATAACTATCCAAATGATTATTTTGTTGTGCAAATAAATTCCACATTTCCAAGCATGATTAATTGTGCAGTCACAATTGTCTAAATGTCGCATCACATAACAAAACATGAATTCGGGGTGCAAAATTGTTTGATTGTGCAATATCTAGCAAATAATGTTTGAAGTGAAAAAAAACACCTTCACAATGTTAAATGATTCATAAATGTCTGGTTTAAGACTCGTATTGCAATGTGAAGGATCACTTTACCAAACAAAAACATATTTTTCTAATTCTATAAATAGAGATCAACTCCAACTTCTCTGTCATTTCTTCCCACTAGAGTTACCACCCAATAAATGATAATTGGACAAGTTCTCTTTATGTTAACTAGTGAGCATCCTTTCCGAGTCTTCATATCCTTTGCCATTTGTAGTGTTGATCTTGTTTTCAATCAATTGAATATTATTCTAACACGTCAAATATTTTGTCAGGCTAAATTGTAGATTCGAATCAAATTAAAAGGGCATTTTTTCGACGTCGTGTATTTTGGACTATCAAGATAAGGACGAGTTTAATGTGATTGGATTATGGATATAAATAAGATGGGATGAGCGGGAATCTCACATTTCCAAATTGTTTGGAGCTAGCCAATGCTAATGCCTATTAAGTAAATAAATAAGCTAAATATATCACTTGAGCTAATAGAATAAACATACATTGCAACATTATTATTATGTTGATGTTTGTGCTGTTGATTATATATTACGTTGCAAATAATGTTTGTGTATGATATTATATATGTTGATTGATTATGTGTTAATTGCAGTTATATATGTCTCTGATGTTATATGTCTACCATGTTGGTTATGACATTGTGAACACTAAAATATATATGATGTGATCTTGTTGGGACACATTGATATTTTAAATAGTGATTATATTATTATTGAACTCAATGATATTTTAAATTGTGATTGTATTATTATTGAATTGTGAAATGTGGTGCACTAGGACGGTCCCCATTTTATGTAAAGAATGACTTAGGACCACAAGGAAAGAAATGTAATAAATAGCAATGTGAAATGTGTTGTATTTGGGATTGGACTTCCTTCTAACGAGGAGAAACGTTCAAATATTGTAGTTCATTATGTGTAGGGGGTGTACATGGATTGGGTCATTTTTTTGCTAAATCTGATACTCGAACCAATCAATTTTATTTGGATTGGATTGACATCTCAACCTATGATTTTTCCATTAAATTTGAATCAAACCAACCTGATTATGAGCGGGTTGGGTTCACGGGTAATAAAAAAATTATTTTCAAAAAATGTAATCAAATTTAAATACTTGAACATTTAAAAAATAATAAAATTAATCGCAACATATCATTTAATATTTAAAATACATCCACAAACACAACAAAACACTTAAATTAATTAAATTAGCAACAAATTCTCAATCATAATCCAACCACTAAATTTTAACTATACATCAATAGTAAAAAATATAAATAAAAACATATATGTAAAGTCAATGGATTGGATTCGTGAGTTCATGGGTTCAAAAAGTTAAATCTGATACTCATATTGAACATAGTTGAGTTTCAATTAGTTGGTTTGGGTTAGACCTGAGCTTAAATGAGTTGGTCAAAATGCGGGTTGAATTGGATTGGGTGATCGAGTTTATCCGTACCCATGTACACTCCTAATTATGTGTCTCACTTATTCAAATGAAGAAGGATCTTACTAGGGTTGATTGAGAGAATATTATTGAGATAAGGCAGCCACCAAAAAGAGAGAAAAGTTATTCCCGATTTTCTCACATCAATCTCGGCGAAACGTCCATTGCGCATTATTTCATTGTTGGATCAGGTCGATTTATGGATGTCAAGTTTGCAATATACAGTTCTTCGTTTTCAACACTCGGATCCGCAAAAGGAGATTTGAGGAGAGAGTTATTGCATGCGCTATTTTTGGGTATTTTGTTCATTTTTTGTTTTCATTTGTAAGTCTTTGTGTTTCGTTGTATTGGCTAGTTGTTGGCACAATTTGTACATCATTTTGAAACTTTATTGTACCTTTTATTTGATTATAGTAAATCTATTTTCTTGTTTTTGACGACCCGTGACTTTTACCCTTTTATTGATGATTTTCGACATTAAATATTGATGTTCTTTACATGCTTATTTGATCAATTTGTTGCTATAAACTTGTTGTTGCTTCTTACAAGTTCTTATAAGTTGGGAAAAGTATTAATATGTTGTAGTAAGATGATCCTTTTTTTATATTATCAAGAGATTTATGTGTGGAGCATTGCACCATGAGAATACTTTGATGTTCAAAAGATGGGGGAATGCTACGGTGGACCATCTTTATCTCACCGTAGATTAATACTTAAAAGTCATTCAAAATTTTAATGAAGATTGATAACATTAATGATAATAGTACTCTTAATCTTTACAGCTGCGGCAATAACTCGATCAAAGTCAATTCGATAACACTAATTTGTCGAACAACATAAATTAGATATCTGATACATAAAGACGATGAAAATTGTCAATTTATAATTTTAAAGAGTGTCATCGATTTTTATCATAATATTTCAAATACATATAATATTATAGACCCGATCCACTTAAAATTTATCATTTTTCAATAATTTCATAAATTGTTTGAAAGTTAATGTTGTTAGTAGCACTTTTTTAAAATGAACCTCGAAGCTTTTGGAGGCCAGATTCATCGCTGTCTAAAAGGAAAAATACCCTAGGACTAGGGATGTTGGTATTTAAAATATTTACTTAACTATAGTATTTGTCCTTTTATTTTTATTAATTTGTGAATTTTTTATTTTAAAAGTTAATAATTTTGATCGTTTTTATATTTTTGAATTAAAAATGACGATTTGATATATTTTAAATAATGTAGTATATAATTTTATAATATAAAATCATCTAGATGTATTAATTAAATTACAAAAATAAAAAATTTCTGAAGTCAAAAGTTGAGTTTTTATATGATTTTATTGTGATTTAATGAGTATTAATAAAAAATTAATCATTACATGTCATCATATCATATGTGATGCTCAAAAATTAGAGAAAAAAAAAATCTAAATTATCGAATTTTAAAATAGTGGCTGATTTATAATATTTTATTAAGTATTATATATTTTAATTATTATAAAAAATAGGTCTCAAATTATTTTCTCTTATTAAAATTTGTACTCATATAAACTACTAAAACAGTAAAACAGTGTTAAAGAATGTATCATGTTAACAAATAAATAAATAAAATATGAAAAAAATATTCACTTTTTACGATTATAAAGTATGAAATGCATCACTTCTAAAATTTTATTTCTATATTTATACTTTTAATAAAATAGAAAATTAGGTCTCAATCATTCCTCGAGTTTGTCTTTTCATCCCTTGGTTGAACTTGGTCAGTATAATGGAATGGTTCGTGGAGGTATAACTCTTGTTTTTTTTTGTTATAAGATGCATAGCTCATCATTTATTGCCCAACACTCAGACATTCAATAGTTCTGTTACATTGATAAGCAAAATCAAATTCCTAAAAAAAAAAAAGCAAAATCAAAACAATAGTATTTTATTACTGTAAAAGATTAGGATAGTTGATCAAAGACATCACCAAAGTGTATTACAACAAAAAACTACAATACTCCTATCATACTTTGATTGGTCTCAACGTGAAATTGATAGTTAAAATATGTAAGTAAATATGACTAATTTTATTATAATAATATAAAGATTTGAATTTTTTTTCTAAAATACTCTTCAATAAATTTAAAATTACTTTACGAAAAAAATTTGGAATGTAGGATTCTAATAACTACTACTTTTTATTCTCAAAAATGGAATTCTTCTTGAGAATGCAATTTCTTTTATAAATGAATATTATCTGTTAACAACAAAAGTTAATTTCTTCTCAAGAGTTTAAAAACAATTCTGCATTTCCAATTTTTTTTTATTTAAAATTACTTTTTCAGTATATCCTTTGAATGCTGCGAATATTACTTTGTGGTCAGGGCCTACTAATCAGCCATCCCTCATAATGATACACAAGAATAGATGCCCAAGAATATTCACTGCATGTCTTTAAATTTCTTGTTAATTAAAGTCAGTTACACTAATAATATTAATATGGTACTATAAAACGAAGGAGATATTTTATATATATTATTGTAAGCACATAAAAGATTGTAACAACAATAGTCGCATCACATTGAACTGAATTTATTATTATCATTATAACTATACCAAACCAAATCCAAATTGTCAATAATATATTATTCTCTTTAATGTCGACATGAGTGAAGCACCCAAGTGTTGAAATGAACACGAGTTCTTATTTTTATTGGACAGGGGGTGAGCTTTTGTTTTTGTGTCTACTTCTATAGTTGCATTATTTTTTCTTTTTCTCTTTTGTACAATGCATCACTTTTTATTTTCTGATGTTCCATGAAAGATTCTTACATACTAGTTGTAGTACTAGATAACTTTTTTTAGTTAAACAATTTTTTTTTTAAAGTTCCAAATAGAAGTAAGGAGATTATGTGCTAACTGAAATTCGGTTAAAAAGTGAGTAAAATATATTTAAAATTATTTCAACTAAGATTTCAAACTAAGATTTAAATTCAAATTATTTTGAATATTAAACAAAAATAAATCAATAAAAATGAATGTAATTAATCTAAATTTTACTTATAAATAAAACCCAATATTAGGTGTTATTAGGTATTATTATAAGTTAATTTTTTTATTGTAAATATTTTTCTTATGAATCAACATTTCCCAATATAAATAGTACCGAAATATTATTATTTACTATAATGTCAACATTATACCGACACCATGTGTACATTTAAATTTTCTTGGCCTAAAATTCGATAGTTTTGCTCTATTTTACATATTTTTTAATTAAAAAAATATTTTAAATGACGTAATATATAATTATTTAAATAAATTAATTATTTATATATTATTAATTAAATTACGAAATAAAAAATTTTAAAAGTTAAAATTAAAGTTTTTAAAATATTTTATTATAATTTAATAGATATTAATCATTCAACAACATCATAACATATATTGCATTGTTCAAAATATGTTATATCATTATTTTTTTGGTTAAAAAATATAAAAAAGATATCAAAATTATTAAATTTTTTAATATAAAATTAGTTTCACAAATTCTAAAATAATAGAATAAAAATACAATTAAGCCAAGAAAAATATTATTATGCAATCGAAATTTCTGAAATTTGGTAAATTGCCAACATTTTATTTGAACATAGTCTTGTTTGGTGTTTTCAGGTGTCACATGACCAATATAGAGCGTGGTGACTAAGGAAAGTCTAAAATCGTGAATTTTGGTATAAGCAGTGAGTGCACGGATTCTTGCACATCAGCAACTTTTTTCGTGATATTCAGCTTTCATCATATTTCATAGTATACTAAATAAATTTGCCTCGAATCGATTAATTATACAATTTGGAATTTATATAGACTCACATGGGTTTCATTTCAGGGTTCAGACTGAGATCATCGCGGAGAGAATATGCCCATACACGTGGTAGAAAAACAATTCTAAGAATGACAATTGGTGAAAGACCACACCAATATTCACAAAAATCACACACACACAACATATAAATAGGATAATCTTTGACTTGAGTAAATTATGTAGACTATACTTGAACTTTGATTTTTTTGGTATAAATATTTTTTCTTTTAAAAACAGAGAAGGAAAAATTATCTTCGATTAAAGAGCATCAATAACAATATTATAAAATTGATAAAACTCTCATCTTAGAATCTTATCTCAACCAATAAATATTTATATTATTAAATTAAACGTCATATTTCAAATTTAAATTTAATATCTCACAATTATATGAATTAATTTTAGTGATATTTAAGAAATAGATTTAGTGCCTATTAGTTTTTATTAAAAATCCATATTTTGTTGTAAAAATAATCCGTATTTTATATGTTTCTAGTAGGTGCACAACATTTAGGCAAGTACAAAGTACTTTGGTGTTTTCATTTAACTCAAGACAATGATTGAGTAATTCTTTTCTCATTTTCTTAATATTTTAAAATATATATTTAAATTGGTTAATTCAAACTTATAAATATATTTTTAGAATAATTAATTAAAATAAAATTTAAATTTTTTTGAAAAGATTTAAAGATAAAAAAAGAAATTTTCTTTTTTTTTTCATTTCCATTTTTTAAAAGACAAGAGAGAAAGTATATCAATGATGTTGAGCTTTGCATGGTATTAATAAAATTTATTTATCAAAAAGACAAATAAAGATAATTAAAATAAGATAAGTGGAGCTTCTAAAAATAAATGGAATGAATTCATTCACGGGCCTTTTATCTTGAAGCGCATAGCTAATGAAACTATATATTCCATCTATCAATCCAGCATCCTGTTATATCAAATGAGAACTAGGTCGATTAGAAGACCGACACTATAATGCAACTTCAATAGTACATAACTTAAAACTTAAATACATAATAGATGTCCCTTGTTGTTTTTTCAGTGATGATTTGCTTATTTGGACCGGAGATTTCGATAGGTAATTTTTCTTTAAAAGAGTTTATTATGCAATAAAAAAATTTGAATCATAGATAGTGGAAGATAAATTACGATAAATTTAAAAGTTGTTTGATCTTGAATGTTTGAGGTGTTTCTTTGACGCAGTCGGAATCACAAAAGATTAGCAAGCGCTAATTCGAAAGAACGAACAAGTTTTGGAATCCACCAGAGAAGAGAAAACTCTCGAAATTAAGTATTGAATTGAAAAGATTCTTCTGTTACAACATAGAAAGTCTTTAAATGACTAAACGAAACCCTAGTGCGAAAATTAGGCAAAACACTAAAAGTCTGAAATTACAGGAAAAACTTAAAATGTTGTTTTGAGGCCAAAGACGAGCCCAAAATGGATCTGGAGCCCATATGTCACATCAAAGCGGTGTGTTGTGTTTGTGGCGCGATTCCCTTTCCGAAAAGGTATAATAATAGGCAATCTGACATTGGACAATCGTTTTCCGCATTTCCTACTGCGTTTGTCCGCAAAGTCGTTTTTTCCTCGATCCTGGCCGCGAACCTTCCTACATCATTCTTGTGAAAAGTTTCTCATGGTTGCTTGTTTACAAACACTCAATAGATTCTCTGTCACATGACCAATAGTGATCAATGTCCGGTTTGTAGCAATGCTAGCAAGTCGATCCTTCATATTTTGTGTGATTGACAACTTGCATTAGAGGTTTGACATTATGTGTTTCGTGTTAATTTGACAAATGAGTTTTTTTTACTGCATGTGTAAATAGATGACTCTTGGATAACTTGAAGAGTGTTTTTATAGAAAATGACATAGATTGTAGCATCCTTTTAGTTGCAGTGTTAGACAATGTGTGGAAGGCTCGAAACAAGTTGATTTTTTTCCAATATCGTTCCCACTGTAAGAAGCATTGCCATAAATACCAAGTACGGAGTGATGACGATATCAAATACACAACTTAATCATGCACATCTTTTAGGTGTGTCGGCTTATGCTTAAAGTTGGTTTGTTTGACATTATCCATAGAATGGTTGGGCCGCTCTCAATGGAGATGGTGTATTCCAAAACTTAAATGGAAGAGTAACTTGTGGAGGCGTGATTTGTGATCACACAGATGCTTTTATCTTTGGCTACTCTTATATTTTAGGGACGTGCACATTATCAATCTCAGAACTTTGGACAATATATAACGGTTTGAAGCTATCCTTTTTTAGAGGTTTTAGAAATATTGATATCATATCAGATTCTAAAGTAGAAGTATCCTTAATTCTTAAGAATTATTCTCGTAGGCATTTGTGTTATGGTCTTGTTACTCGTATAAAGATGTTTACACAGTTAAATCACTTTAAGTTATCTCATATCTACAGTAAAACCAATAAAGTGGCCGATACCTTTGGCAAATTTGATTTTTCTTTTTAAGATTGTATTTTTGATACAATTCTTAATTTTTCATCTCTCATCGTATTAGCCAATAGGAATTTGATTGTCTTTCCTAAACATTTTTAATTTTATTTTTCTTTCTGCTCTTATTCACTCAAAATAAAATAAAAATTATATAATAACTTTAGAAAAACCATAATAATTCATCGAGATTCTCATAACTCACTATTATATCATCGGTATATAAAATTAAAGACACAAAAATGGTAAAAAAAAATATATAATATATATTTTTGTAGAATCGAAAATGGTAACTTCAATCACGCTAAATGACAATATATAGTGGAAAAGGACATTACACGATTCATTCACTATGGCGGTTTATTTTGGTCCCAACTCAGTGCCTTTATAAACCTCTCTCTCTCTACCTGCTTAACAAACAAAACCGATAGCAAATAAAAAAAAAAAGTGTGATTACACTATGCAGCCCTCTTACTGCGTTAAGGAAAATAAACCCTGTGTTGGTTGGGTTCTAAATTACTTCAGTGATTGTCTCTGTAATTCAAAAGATGACATTTCATTCATCTTTGGATTCATCAGTTTAATTTGTTGGGGTGTTGCTGAAATTCCTCAGATTATCACTAATTTCCGTGCTAAGTCTAGTCATGGTGTCTCTATTCTCTTTCTCCTCACTTGGGTCGCTGGGTTCGTCCATTTTTTCTTTTATTTATTAAATTTTTATTTTTTTTAGTTTCTCATAAGTTATTTTTGCCGACAATATTTTTATTTTAGAGAAATGTTTTTGGGCTTTGTTTAGGAGAAAAAAATTTAATTTTAGTTTTGATTGTTGTTTTGTTAAATTATTTTGTTGCAGTGACATATTTAACCTTATAGGTTGTCTTCTGGAACCAGCTACGGTATGTGATTCTAATTTCTGAAACATATACATTGTAAAATTCGTGTTTGCTTGTGTCTTGCCCCTGATTTCTGAGTTATGCTTTGATGAGTCCCATTTTGCTCGTAATGGAATAAAAAATTTAATTAGACTTTGGTCCTTTTACTATGAATAGTTGTGATTTTGGCCATCAGGTTTTTTTTTAGTAGTATCAAATCTCTCTGTTTTTAATATCAAGTAAGTAGTGTCTCATTTTCATTTTTCTTTTAATCGAAATATTTATGAGTCTATGGTAAATTTGAGATATGAAGCTGTTTTTGCTTGGTAAGAACTGATTGTTAATTTTATTAGAGAATATTTTTTCCTAAATAGATTTAGACTCCCTATTTATGAATTTGTTTCATGTCGCTAACATTTTATCCCGAAATAGAATTAATTTTTCTATTATCATAAAAAAAAAATTAATTTTTCTATTCAACTATATTGGTGTGTTATAGATGATTGATAGTCAATACCTACCAACCTAGTTGAGATTTTGTTATTGTGATTTATTTGCCTGTTTGTCTTTAGAAAAGGAGATATAAAATAATCTTTAGCATTTAGAAGTTAAATATTTAGTTTTGATGACTAAAAAATCTTGAAAGATTGGAGATTAAGGTTTGAAGATAGAGATTTTTTTATAAAAAAAAAAATCAAAGAAATTTGATATTTTGGGTAAGTTTTGAAAATATAATTATTTTGATTTATAATAAGTATATATTTTAAAATATATCATGATAATTTGAGATTCTTTTATAATAACCACAATAAAACTTAATTTTATGAATTGTAAAATTAAGGACTAAAGTCATTCACGAAAAATATTTTAATAATTAAATTAAATTAAAATATTTAGATAATAAATATTTTCTGTGATCCGTGAGATGCCATTTTGTCTCTTTGTTGTCAATAGTTATCTAGTGCTCTTTTTTCTATCGTATACCATCTTTCTTTTTTGATGTATTTTTCATGAAATACAATTTTAAATTAGGGAAACTCTTTAATGTTCTATTTATCAATGTTCATGTAGTAATATACATACAATTATTGAGATTACTAACTACATTTTTTTTATGGTCTTGGTATTCTGCTTTTCGTTGTACTTTTTGGATGGCTGGAAATGCAGTTGCCAACCCAATACTACACAGCTCTGGTAATTAAGATAGAATTATAGAAACATCATCTCCTCCTAATTCCTTTTGTGCAAATTAATATATATATATATATATATATATATATATATATATATGTACATTCTTCAATTCTATATACATACACACACATTGTTTGTTTGTTTTTTTTAAAAGAAATTGTAAATACCATCATAATTAAATTACACAATTGTGATATCTCAAATTATTTGTTTTTTATTTGAGTGTACTAGCTCTATGTATTTTTTTTAACAAAAATGTTTCATATATTTTAAAACATATCATTATGAAACAATGATTTTGATTAGTTATTAATTAGGAATTGGTTTATCTACTCCGATCAATTCCAATTAAAGGGTAAAAATATATTGGAAGAGTTAAACATTTTTTTTAATTATCTAAGGTATTTCAAATAGAGAACAATCTATATTAGAGGTTGACCGCTTCCGATAAATATTCTTTTATACATACAAAATAAAATATTAAGTCAAAATTTTGAAACAAATCCATTTAGGATACAAATAAATAAAAATTATAAAAAAAAGTGACACTTGATAAATAAATAAAGGACAGAGGGAGTAATAAAAGAAACAAAATATTTGAAGATTTATATGGATAAAGAGTATGGTAGGGCCAATTACTATTAGATAAAATAAGCACCACACCGATGGAATCATGACTCAGAGCCAATCCGTTGGACGTTCATGTTCATGCATTCATCCCCAACAAAAATTACGGGATTTGTAATTTTTTTGCATTTAAAATTATTATTATTATTACTATTACATTCCTTCGTTAGGTTTCTCAAAATAATTATAATTGACTACATATAATTTTTTATTAATTATATTTTTAGTATATAATTTAGTCATTTTTAATAAAATTTTGAAGTTCTTAAAGTAAATATCTTTGTAATTGTGTTCCAAATTAATAAGTTGATATTAATGGCATGCTATATTACTTTGGTTGTTAACAGCTTTACACAATCACTACAATCGTATTAGTATTGCAAAGCTTCTATTATGATTACATCTATAAATGCTGCAACCGTCGTCAGAAGATCAACATCGAAGAGGTACTTCTTTTCCAATCAAAATTGAGAAATCATAGAAAATGATTCTTATAATAATAATTAATAATAATAATAATAATAATAGGCTTTTGAAGAAGAGAAAAAACCACTGAAACCAAAACAAGCATCTGAGTCTGGAATTCCAATACGAAGTGTCAAAAACAGAGCAATACCTCGAGCAGAGTACTACTATGGGTAAGTATATAAATACCCAAATATAAATATTAATTAAAAATTACATGACTAATCACAAATTTAAATGTTAATTGAACAGGTCAGCGAGATCATTAGCTGGTAATGTGACTCCACCATCTTCACGTAGCTACATGAGAGTTGCTAAAAGTGGACCTTCAGCTATGAGATTGACTCAAGATGATTCATCTTCTTCTGATGATGAGCCACATCAACCTCCTTCATCACAGCCCAGACAAATTCCTCGTTCTACGGTCAGTCATTCAAGAATACTAATAATTAATTAGTTACACTTTTATTTGTATCTTTTTTATTCATTATAAATTGTTTCAGGGAAGCTATGGAACATTCCTAGCAGCATCACTTAACTTGCCAACGCAGGGTAATGCTTTCAAACTGGGAATTATAACACTGACTGGAAGAAAACTACTCTCCCAAGTATGTTTCTTTCTTTCTTTCAATTGGTTGCTTTCAATTTGCATAATTGCATTTTTCTTTGCTGCTGTTACTTACAATAACTCATCACAGGAACAACTAACACACAGTGTATTGGGTCAATGGTTAGGATGGCTCATGGCTGCTATTTATACAGGTGGTAGGATGCCTCAAATATGGTTAAATGTATGTATCAATTTTTTTTTTTTTTTAAATTAAGATGAGATATATAAACTCTTTAAATATAATTTTTGTTTATATTTCATTTTCGAATAGTATTTTTTATGTTATTATAATTAATAATAATGTTCTGCTACATGATTTTTGGCCAGATTAAAAGAGGGAGTGTTGAGGTAATTTTTAATATTAATCCTTTCTTGTATATATTCAGATTATAATTCGGTATTCACAAATGCACATATTATCTATATTTACACTAATTTTTAGATGCTTTTCTCTTTTTGTTATGTAGGGGTTAAATCCTTTCATGTTCATCTTTGCACTAATTGCAAATACCGCTTACGTAGGAAGGTTATAATTGATACTCACTTTATCACATTAATATCCCATCTTATTATTCTAAAAATTAAGACAATAATACTTAAAAAATCTAACTCATTTAATTGTCTTTTGCAGTATTGTTGTAAGAACTACAGAATGGGAAAGCATCAAAGCTAATATGCCATGGTTGTTGGATGCCATAGTTTGTGTGGCATTGGACTTATTTGTATCCTATTTCCTATTTATTATATATACATTTTTTAATGAATTTTTTTTTTTTAATTTAGTATTATTTATGCTAAAGTTGAAAAACCTTAACGGTGAAACAGATAATATCGCAGTACATCAATTACAGATACCGTCAAAAGACAACTGCAAGTGAGAATGGTAATTATGAAGACTACAAAGAAGCGAGAAAAATATAGTTTTCTTGATTTATGTGGAATGTAATAACAATTGATGTTGATTTGAAGATTACCTTACCAAAATTTAACGAAGAGTATAACTACTAGTTCCACTATAACATTAATCTATGAGTGATTTGTCTAGCTATATACTATGATGTGGACTAATTAGGAAAAGTGTCTATTTTGTCTCAACTAGTGCTATATGACAACTAGCTATGAAAGTTTAAAGTTTATATTTGATGCGTCTCATTTTAATTGTTTTTGTTTTATATGAGTTGAGTGTGATTATTAAAAAAATAATTAATTTTATTGACTTTAGTTTTATTTATTTAAATATTTTTATTTATTGTGATTAGCTGAGAACTTTATTGAAAACAAATAATTAATATTGTATATATTATAAAATAATTAATATTGTATATATTATAAAATGATAATAATTTGAAGGAAAAAAAAAAGAGAAATAAAATATTTAAAATAAGACGAAGAGAGTATAATTTATGAGATTTGAACTGAATGTGACTTTTAATTATATCTTATTTATATGGATCAATATAAAATCAAATAATTAATTAAAAACATGCCGTGAAAAGGAAGGTTGTTCAAGTAGGTAAGTTTGACGGATATAAGTTCAACGTTAGGTGAACACGAAAATTTCATTAGTGGATAATCTGTTAATATTTAAGTTTATATGAATTTTAATGTTTGTTTTAACCTTGATGAGTCATACAAAACTTGAAAGCACTTGTTTCTTTATTTTATTGGTTAGCAATTTAGTGCTCTAGTTTCTAAATCTAAAATATGGTCCTTTAATTTTTTTAAAGTGATTTTGTTTATGTATTATCTTGTGATTTCTCATCTCATATTCAATTTGAGACTTGAACAACAATAAGCCCAAAATTCGAACTGTAGGAAAAATTCAACGGTGCACAAAAATGCATTTCCTTAAAAAACTATGTGGCTAATTAACATAGTATCAATTTGGTGTACCATGAACCGTTCACTTACGATTCTAAAAGGTTGCTAAGATCTACTAATTGACGTGAAACATTGCACTTTATGTCGTTATGTAAAAAATATATAAAGATGGGATTGATGAATTGGTCACACACATGTATGTATGTACAATTGTACATAGAGTGATTGAACTTAGCCAAAAAATCATGGGACCAACGATGAGGCTTCAGTGGCTTAGTAATGTATCTAGACACTTCTGTTGCCTTTATTAATCTATCTAGTTAATTATGTCGCTGTTGGCATATTGCACCCCCTTCTTCCAATTTTTGCTTCTCGACATCATTTGGCCCATCACTAATGCACCAAGATGCACATAAAAACAACAAAGTGTGAATAAAAAGGAAATTGACATATGATTTTGCATAATAATAGTTTATGAAAAAAAACTCCAGCAATGTTATCTATTCATTTAACTAAACAAGAAACAAATGGGATAATACATGAGAAATAGAGTATAAAAACAGAGAAAAAAAATACTAAATGTTACGATGACATTAACAAAAGACAAAAAGTTATATGTGTCTATACAGTACTACCATAAAAACAAAAACATATTTTTGCCTCACTTTAGAGTTTTACAATGATATGTTAATGTTCTAAATAAAGGAAGTAGTGTACAAAATTATATTGATTATAATAATATTGCATTGCATGTTAACAATTGTCATAAATGTATAGCAAAATATAATAGAATTAAAGAGTATTTGTTGGAAATTCAAGTGTGAATGATTAAAATAAGTCTCACATTGGTTAGGAATGAAGAAAATGTTGGATATATAAGAGATGTGACCCATAAACTTATGACTTAAAGTTTTAGGTAGAAATGAACACATGGACTTGATCAATTAAATACAACAACACATCATATACTAATGTGTCACATCATAACATTCGTGTCCCATGACTTATATTCTTATGTGACACATTTCATATCTCACTACATTCTCTTTCTCCACTTGATTTTGTCCACCTTCTATTTTTCCTATTTTTTTTAATCTATGTTTGTCGGTTCTAATCTAATATGATTTCTCAATTTTCATCCCCAAATATCAATGAAAAATGTGATATTGTATGATATCTTCATATTGTATGATATCTTCAGTGACTTCGTCAACTAGATCAAAGCTTATGCATAGGTCACTTTCTTTCTCTATTTAATTTTACCCATCTTCTATTTTTCTAGATCTAATCTAATATAGACAATTTAGTTTCTTTTGGATACAAATCCTTTTGTTTTCTTTAACTATTTAACTAATATTATTTTCAGCTCGCTCAACATTTTTGAATTCTTAAACTTAAATAAATTTTCTTAATTGAATTTTGGCATTTTCAATTCGTTTATTTTTTTTTAGATTTTTAGTTCAACACTATATAATAGATGATTGTATATAAACAAATACTACAATTCACTTTAGTCAAGATATTACAATGTCAAATAGCATAGCAAATTTGTTTTGCTAGTCGTTCGGCCATAAGTACTAACCCAATGACATATGGGAACGTGGTTTCACAAAGTTTTGTTTCCAGTTCACACCAATAGCTCATTTAGACAATATTATTTTGTCTTAATACATGTATAAAAAATAATAAATAGATTTAAAAAGTAGTAAGGACAAGATAAACCCTCAACTAAAACGAGAAGAAGAAAAAACAAACAATTAAGAAAATACAATTTATCCATACTTATAATCCGACACGCTTGAATAAAATGACTCTCGTGAAGAAAATAAATGATAAACTATAAAAATTAAATTTATCTCTAAAGAGTAATTGCTATCTATTTTTATACATTTTTAAAATTAAAAAATTTAACACTAAAAAATATAATTATTATTACAAATTTAATTTCATATTAAATTACGATTAGAAATTTATTAGTGTAATATTCCAATTTTATTTGGCTAATTAACATTTTTTTTAATCAAAAAATGGATAATATGTTTGATTTTATGTTTGCTATCAAATTTTAAACTTCTTACAAGTATCTAAAAAATCAAATAAGAAGTTCATTTAATAAGCCCATTGAGCCCATACGTAACTTCTTCTCATTTAAATTCATAATTCTTTTAAAGAAAATATAAATAAAAAACTACAGCTTACAAAACTCAAATTCCAGGCAAAAGAAACATTGAAAAAAAAAATTTTTATTGTTGTTGAGATAACTTTTTCCTCTTGATTGAGTAATCCTTTTACTAAGCTTTGACTTTTTCTTCGACTAGCTAGAAATTTTAACTTATTTTTTTGTATAAATAAAAAGCCTAAATCAGAGTTGAAGGGTTTTTTTTTTGGGTTTTAATGACTAGGAATAAAAAAAAAAGAAACGGAGAAGTGTGAGAAAAATTAAATAAAAAAGAAAACACAACATACAAACACATTTGAACTTTAATATTCTAAATCGCTTTAATATTCTCCTTCAATTCTTAAACTGTAAATTCAAAAGAAATAAATAAAAATGAAAGTATTATAGAAAAATTAAGATAAATCAAAAAGAAACAAACAAGAAACAAAATAAACTAAAAAGAGGAAGAATCAGCCTAAATTGTTGCTTCCGATGGAACGAAGACCATCCCTCCGACCGCTGCCGGTCAGCATCCCGTACCTCATTTCTTCTTTGTCTTTTCCTTTCTTTTTCTGTCTTTTCCTTTTCTTTTTCCTACAACTTTTTCTCTTCTGTCTCTGCTACCCCATCCCTTTTCTTCTTCGTTAACTGTTTTCTTCCCTTTAGATAGTTTTAGGATTTTCTATTGTTTATTGTTTAGTATTTTTAAGTTCATATTAGATTTGGGCTCAAATCTATTTGCACTCTTTGTCACTATTTATTTGATGTAATTCTTTTGGTTGTATTGAGATGCAAATCCATTTGTTTTTATTTAACATTTTATCATTAAGTATTAGTTTTAATCAATTTTTAATAAATATTAAGTCTTCTAAAAAATAAAAATGAATTTTTTATTAAAGGTTAATTAATCGCGACATCTTTTTTAATTTTTGAGTAGTTATAACACAAGTTGTTGCACAACTTGATAGTTATAAAACTCATTTTTATAAATAAATTATTCTAAAAACGACTTTTGAATTTGATTAACTAGATCTCACATTTGTTTAGCTTTTGAGTTGTTAAGATATACGTTGTACAACGTAATAGATTTAAAGCATATTTTTATAACAAAAATATTTTTAAATAGGTTAATTAGATATAACATTTTTTTAATGTGAGTTTTAGAGACACTAATTGTATAATATGGTTGTCTTAAAACTCACTTTTTAAAATAATTATTCAAATCAAACAAACTCATTTTCTTTTCTCAAAATTTTTTTTTTACCTAACTTGTTTATCGACAACAAAACACACTTTCTTTAAAATCAATAACACATCTTTATTTTTTACCCAAAAATTACGTAGTTTTGATTTCTCTATTGCACTTGGAGATAATTAGGAGCAAAATTGCACTCTTGTATTTTGAGCATCACATTTATAAAAAATTATCACATTTATAAAAAAATTGTATTCGTATTTACCTAATATGGAGAAATAAATATTCTAAAGTTAATACAAATTTTTGCACAATTAATTGTAGTTAACAATTATTCAATAGAGGTTAGAGGATATTTTAACAATCATATTATAAATTGATCATAAATATATAAAAACATAATCATCACAGTTTAAAAATAAATAATCAATTATAAATTAACAATCTTAATAAATTTCAACAAAAATATTTTAATAAAAATTATTGATCACTACACTAAAAAAGACTTTTCATAGTAATTAAGCAATGTACCACTACATCAAATTGTAATAACTATAATTTTCAATAATCATACAAAAAAAAAAAAAAAACACATCATATAAGTCATTTAAGCAATGTACCACACAAGTATTTATTACAAAATAACCTAACAAGCTAATAAACTCAAATTTTAAGTATTTCTACTCATGTATCTCTTTCTCTTGTATCACTTTCTCCACACAAGTATTTGCAAGCATGTTGTTCTGCTCCAATATCAATTTCTCCTGCCATAGTACAAAGAAAGCACATGTGTTAATTATGGTCTACTCATACATGAGTTGGTTTTGTTGAAAGTAAAATTACATATATAATAAATGGTCTACTCATCTATAAAGTTGTATTCTTGTCCGGATTGCGACATCTATCTGCATTTTATTTTTATTTCTCAAAACTTTGCATTATGTTTCCTCATTAATACTTTACCATAAGTGTGAATGTTTCTCACACACCATCTAAGAGGTTTGGAAAGACATAAGCTTGGATGCATTGAATGACCAAAAAGAAGCATCTCAAAATGTAAAAAAGAAAAGGAGAGTAAACTAACTCAACAAATAAAACAAGGTAACACAATTACAATAGTACATTGTGATTCTACCACGCTCTTAACCAATACAAATTACTTTTGTCAAGTATATAGATGTTAGTTAGATTTCCATTCTGTTAATAACTTTATATAGGTACATATGAAATTACACTATTATAGAAACACTCATGCATTTTCTCAAACGCATTATTAACATTTTATTGTTCAACAAAAGATAAAGTATACTGTAAATTGCTTAGTGTCCAATAATTAGCACATGAAATTATTTTCCCCTAAGCAAGATTCCTAGTATTCTGTAATTGAGTAACATATTAGAGACAAAGTGGATATATGATCAATTGATTCCAACTTTCATTTATATGACAGTTTAGACTCCATCTCTAGTTAGTAAAAACAAAATCAGTACATGATTAAACAGAGTCAGGAATATATATGTAAAAAAAAAGAGTAAGGATACTGGAAGAAGACCAATGAAACTGTTCAATTTCAGCACTAGCAGTATAAGCCAAAATCATGATGGCTATTTGACAAATTTGACTCTATTGCTGTATTTTCACCATATGTCTACACAGGACTGTGATGCTAAATCATATTAAGTTTCTGTGATATTTGTAAAATAAAAAATTACTTTTTCATTTTCATATTAAGTGTTAGAATATTTGTATATCTTATATCATCAGTCATTTTAAATTACACTAACTAATACACTCTAATTTTGATTACCAAAAAAAGTACACTTTAAGTTATTGTACAAATATTACTACATTAATAAATAAAATACTTGAGAAAATGAAATTTATTTTCATTGAAATTTATACACTCAATTAATCTTTTTAATAAGTGTGCATAATCTAAATGAGATATATAATAGGAGACATATGTACAAAATAGTATGCACTCATTGATTTTAAAAAAAAAATAGTAAGTAGTCATTCTATTTATTTTTAATTATCGTTTTAGATTTATTTATATATATCAAGAAAATTGATAAATTTAGTTATAAATTTTAAATTCAAAAACAATTTTTAAAAAATATCATAAAATCAAATTTATTTTGACCAGAAAAAATCATAATTATTACTCTATTTAATTTCATATATATATATAAAAAAATATTGAGATTTTTTTCTCTCTAGTATTATATGTAAAAGTAACATATTTTACGATCAATTAATTTCATATTTTTATATTTATACTCGTACTCAATGTTTAATAAAAGTTGCATATTTCATATAATTAAGTCCCACCATTTTCTAAAAACATATAATATAAATTTATATTTAAAGAAAACTTTAAATATTATAACAATTAATGATTTAGATAAGTTAGTAATTTTTTTTCTCTTCCTTGTAAGATTAGAGATACTTGTTCAGTCTTAAAATACAATAAAAATTGATAAAAAGAAATAAATATATTTAATTTAAATTTAAAAGTTTATTTTTTTATGACTTATTTTTATTTAAGATAGAGTAGTAATTAATAAGTGGAAGTTGGAGGTTGCGAGTCTTATTTTCAACGGCGAATTAATGAATACGTACATTTTGACATTGACTACTCAAATATCTAAATTCAAACTAGTAAGTGGAGTACAGTGTACATTTTTGTTCATTGATTCAAAGCTTTAATTATACTATATTCAAATTCATTACAACCATGTAGGTTTTAATATATTTTGGTTTAATATATTTTGTCTTTGTGCTTGCTGGTTACTGGAACATAGTTTGGGACTTGGGATATTACTAATTAGTAACATACATGGATGGAATTAATATATTAAACTTGTTTCTCTTCTACCATACATGAAATGGTTCAATTGTATGTGAATCTTGATGAGTTTAATTCTTTTATTTTTGTAATTATATCTTGTTTTACTATTAATGAAATATTATTTTGTACAAAAAGACAATATTCAACATTTATTACAATTTTATTTTTTAAAAATAGTTTGTGTTTTATCTCTCGATTACGTAGTAACTACTACTTCATCTTTATTAAACAAGACTATTTTGATAAATAATTTTTGTCCTTCTTTATAAGATTATATTAAAAATTTTAACTGCATTAATTATTCTATTTATTAACATACTTTTAATTAATTTGTATTCTTTCAACAATCAACAATAAATAATATAATATCACAGCATTAATTATCTTTTTTGGATTGTCATTTTTGGTGGTGTTATTGGAACACAAACATTATATCTATATAATATATATATTGTTCACTTTTTTTAAAAAAAATTGTAAGAAATAATTCTTTTAACATAATATATAGATTTGTGTCATTAATTACTTTCAATAATTCATTAACTGTTAAAATACATATAATTAATCAATTTTTAAATATATATCTCGTTAACTACTAAAATATACGACATTAATTATTTTAAAATACTTTTTTAACAATTAAATCGCAATACTATAAGTGATTAATATTTTGTATTTTAATGGTTAATAAAATATTAAAAGTGATTATTAGTATAAATTTAGATATGTATTACAAAAAGATGTATCAATTATAAAAAATAAGTAATATTTAAACAAAAAAAATTTGAATTTTCTTTTAATATTTTTTTAAAAAATATTATTCAACATACAATATTAAGTATGTATATTCAAATAATATTTTTCTAAAAACAATACTCATTATTAACAAATTTATATTATTATCAACTTTTTAAATTCATGTAATTTGAATTTTAAAATTTTATATATAAGACAAATGTACTATTATGTTCACGAAATTGTGTTCTACTCAAATTACGAAAGCAATTATCGAGTACAAAAAAAGAAGACGGTAGTAACAATCACCATCATTAAGGTCGAAATCTCCAAAAGTAATGTTTGGCTCTGGCCAGACAACAAAATTATGAATGAGAGAAAACTTACAATTGGTCATACATATCCACGTACGATCGTTTTCATACCCATCCATCCACGTCTATGATGAACCTATAACAAACTCAAGCTCACCGACACACCACAATTCCAAGCAAACCGCTTATAAATTCATATTGAAAAAATGTTTGTGAGTAAATATATATGAACAGAAGAAATGACAATCCAAAAACAGAAATAATTAATTATAACACATAAAAGTATCTTCCACTCTATTCATTGTTAATTACTAGCATTACGTATTTGTATGCTATCAATTACTACTCATTGCCGCAAAATAGTACCTACTTGCTGTACAGTACAATAAGATAAAACTGGTCATATATAGCAAGCCAAGCCACGAGTGACTCCAGCGCCAACTCCCCAACGACAAGCCGCCATATTACACACAGCTCAGCTGAGTACATCATAGCTAATTCCGCCAATCAAAAACAAAACCTAAAATGGAGATTATTGAACCTAATTTTTTTTAAACCGTAAGTATTAATTAAAATAAAATATAAATAAAAATAATAATTAAAAAATAACGTAACTGATCTTAACTTAAGATTGATCAGATATATTAACTTTTTAATTATATTTTTGTTTATATTCAATAAAAAAACGGGCCACGGGCTAGGCCTCAAAAGCGAAAGGTGTTTCAAGCAGGTCATATGGAGCCCACAAAGCATCCAATGGGCAAGGACGGTTAGCATCAAGCCTAGCCCACGGTTTACCCTTCCCACTCCAATGCAAAAGACTCACCGGGCCTGGATGCAAGTCCCTACAAAGCCCGCGAAAATTATCACCACCAAGCCCGTGCTGATTCCACCGGTGATCAACCGGAACTATTTTACCGGCGAAAACAAGCAAAAACGGCGGCAACGAACCAAGCTCGTAGATCCTCATTCTCTTCTGAAGCTCCATCCATTCTTCAATCTCCGTCGTGTATTTTCCGGCACGCCACCGCTCTAAATCAATAACCATAACTCCGGTGTTGAAGTAACAAGGTTTACGACTCGCGAACGTGAGAGAAAGCGAAGGATTGGACCAAAACGTCGGCGTGAAATAGTTGCTGAAATTAGCGTTGCAATATTCAGGCGCAGCGAGAACGGCGTCGTTACGAAGATTCGTCGCGGCGAGTTTCGCTATGTCGTCGACGAGTATAAGATCAGAATCAAGGTAAACGATTTTATTTACGCACGTGGGAAGAAGGCTAGCCATGTAATTTCGCGCGTAGTTGAGAGGACAATCAAGTGCTGAGCGAATCGAAGTTGAAATGAGACCTGAAACGGCGTCGTCGTTGAAGGGGTAGATTTGGAATTTCAAATAGGGGAATGAATTTGAGAGTGTGTTGTTGAGTGTGACCTTGGAATATGATTTTGACGTGGCGGTTACGAAATGGAAGACGGTGTTTTCTGGGCATGAAGAGTGTTGGAGAACGGAGAGAATGGCGGCCATGGAGCCACGGAGGTATTTAATGTCTAGTGTCATTGCCACGTGGACAGCTTCGTCGGAGCACGTGTCGGTGGGTTGTGAAAATTGTATGGTGGCGCAGTTTGGGGAGTTATAGAATTTAGGTGCTTGTTTGAATCGTTGAGTAGTGGGGATGGTGTTGCACGTGACATGTTTAGTAGAGATTAATATCATAAACAATACAATTATTATGAAATGAAAAATGGTTAAGAACATGGATGTCATCACCATGGCCTCTATATATGATGATTTATGTAGAAAGAGATGTAGATGAATATTGGAGTTGGTTAATATTTGATTTCATGAGAAATGAAGGAGAAGGGATTGTTTGTTTGGGAGAGAGTTAGAGAGATGGGGTTCTTGTAGCCAACACCCACCATATGGATCGCTGCTTCAATTTCAATGCATAAAAAGTTATTTAGTCAATGATATTTCACATTCATACTGCATAGAAATTGATTTTTTTTTTTTATTAAGGAAATTGAGTTTAACCGTGTTTGCTGACTTATTTATTTATTTTGGATATGTTACTATGAGTTATTTAATACTCCTACCACTGTAATTTATCCGTACTTATAAAATACTACTCCATCAATTGTAATTAAAAATCCATAATTGATACTCATAGATTGTTAATCAGATAATATAATTATGAAATGTAAACAAATATAATAATTAAATAATTGATATATCGATCAATTTTTCAATTACTATAATTTTTTTTCAATTATGCATGATTTGTATTTCATTCTAAAAATATTTTTGTGAAGCAAATAATTGTAGTTATACTTAATTAATATTAATTAAGTGTATTTACAATTATTTATTTTACATAATATTTTTTTATTTCTTAAAATTTATATTTTTCTTAAAAAAAATTTATGTTGATTTTAACATGTTAATAAAAATATGTTAGGTTCATTGTAACTTAAAAAAAAAAATTTATATTGAGAAGACTTGTTTAAATTCATACGGTAAGCACAAATTTTTTTTTTTGACGTCCAAGTACGAATTATGTAGTAGTATGCAGGCACATGCATTGGAAAATAGCAATCCAGAAAACAAAAAAGCACCGTGAATTGGGACGTATTGATACATTAACCACTCATAATTGATGAAGAAAACGGGGTTTTTCTTGGTTGTTTCTCTTCTAACAAGTCAAACAGATATAAATTAATTGATAAATAAATATCTAATAATATAAAATCACATTAACAATTGACTGTTCTCTCTGTTCAAAGACCTTATAAACAAATAAGTCCAAAAAAAAAAGTGTAAACAAATCATTAAAAAAATTTATGTATATTGTACTCAATACTCATGATCATATATATAATCATATATTTGAGCCGTCCATGTCTACGGAATGCTCCAGTGAAGTGTTTACAGGTATAACTTGCATCTAAAACCATCACATTAATTTATTATTTGTTTTTGGCAAGGAAAAACCAATTCACTATTTTTTTATTTTTAATGAAATGGTCAATTCACGAAAGTCATATACTCCACCGGGAGCTTGATTATTAAAAAAAACGCTAGCTTCAAATAAGTATCATAAATAAATATTACATCAAATGATATAATTGATATTCAATTGTATTTACACTTTAAAATTATTTTCCATCAACAATTTAACAAATATATTGAATTAAAATTATAAAAAGTTTGAGAGTCTTAAGCCAAAACTTAAGAAAATGGGGATGAACAACACTCAGTTAAAAAAATTGAGTCTCAAGGCAAATGCTTTGAGACAATATATTAAAAGAGTACAGTATATTAAATTTGTTCTTTTATTTATTTATATATATATATATATATATATATATATATCTCGGAGACTCCGTTTAATAAATTATATTAAAATAAATATATTGTTAGAAATATAATAATATAAAATTGTTAGTAGAACTTATCTAATAATTTTTATTTGAGTGTTAAGTTGGAGAAAATAAATATTATTAAATATCAACAATTAAAAATTATAAATAAATAATATGTATTTCTAATACTATTGTAGATAGTCTTAATAATCATCCATTAATTTTCATTTTCAATAGAGTGACTAATAGACATTGGTCCTTAACAAGGAAATTTTGACAAAACACTTCCATTGAAGATGCTCTAATAAAACACAGTAGGGTAATTATGATGACATATGAGATAAATACTTGGTAATTCAGTTGCCCAAATTTGTGACTACAAACTTGGCCAGATCACCATCTTCAATTCTTCATATTTAATTGCAGGGTGCAAAATAGTGCAAAGAATATATAGCCATGTGAGAAGGAAGACCCTTAAAATGTTGCCACCTAAACTGGTAATGTCATATCATAAATAAAGTATAATAAAAAAAGTGAGAAAAAAAGGTTCGGGTGTCGGTTAAATATTTTTCTGAGTCAAGTGTCGGTTAATTTTGAAAAGCAGATTTTTATGATAAGTTAAAATTAACATTTGAAATAACTTCAATCTCATGGTCTAGTGTAAGAGAAGGGAAATATAAATTCTATTTGTTTTATAATAAATAAAATAGCAATATGATATCAGTAAAACTTAGTTCAATTAATAAATAACGATATTATTTAGTTAAATATCATATTTTATATTTAAATTTAAATCATCACAATTATTCGTAACTTTCTTTACTATTTCCTCTATAAAAAAAATAACAACATGATTAAAAAGAATAAATAACATGAATTAAGTTTTGAGATATTTGATTTTGTTTGAATTTAATTACATGATAATATGCATACGTCTCACTCGTTAAGACGAGATCTTTGTGATCTTCTACTTTCAATATATGTCATGAGTCATTATTCAAATTAAAATGATTTTCATTTGTTAGTTGAAATGATCTATCATATAAAATTTGCCAAATTTCAAAGGGAAAGAGACATCCAAGCAAGAGTTGTACATGTTATCCTTTTCTTGAGCGTGATCTAAATTGATCCCTTTATTCTTTTAACCCCTCCCACGTGACTTGACATAATGTTCATAAAATGTTCCTGTTTTGTATTTTTGAAACAAATTTTCACTAAAAATCACAGCAAGAACTGGTACTTCAGTACATGATGTACCCTTAATGTTTTACTGCAAAACAAAAACACACCAACCATTTACATTTTCCACACTTACAACCAAAATTATGAGCAGAATAATAGTAAAACAGAATCAATATTCCTTAGCCAGATATATCCAATCGCAACCAAGCAAAAAATCCAGCCATATTGAGAACAGGAGCAATATCAATAAAGTTTTATCATCTTTTTTTAAGAAACTAGTAAAATATCTGTGAATTATCACAGGCAGTGAATCGTTATAGTTCATATATTAAATAAAAATATTTAAAAATTTGATATAAAATAAGTGAAAAATTATTTAAATTAACTCTTTGTTTTCACTTTCATGTAAATATTTTTTTATTAATAGTTAAAGTTGTCCTGTTTATAGTTTATAAAATTGTGATTATTTTATTTTAAAATATTTAGTGAAGATTCCATAAACAAATCATGGCACTTTGATTAAGGTTTGTTTTTTATCAATACACTTGTTGGTTGTTACTAAATGCTATAATACTATTTTGTATGTGTCTTGCTTAGATTCTAAATAAAAGTTTATCATTTTGGGCATCGGTTACAATATTAATCTGTTCAGTGTATTATTAATACAATAAATTATAATTAATGTATTATATTTTTTTAATATTTAGTTGATCATTTTATATTTATTAATTAATGATATATATTTGTTATTTTACTGTAAAATTATAATTAATCTTTTATGATTTTTCTTAAAATTATACGTACGTATAAAATATTCCAACACACATTAATATATACACATTCAACTTTAAATATAAACTATTATTTGTGTCCAATATATAAATCATTTGAACAATAAGTTATTTGTGTATCTAATCCTTAATTTCAACTATGCAGTCGATCTACAATATCATTAATTGTTTTTCGAACACACACCATATCTTTTCTTACAAAACATCTACATCAAGGTTGATTATTATGTGTAAGTAACTTAATATATACTACTATATCGTACAAAATAATAATAAAAATAATAATAATAATAATAATAATAATAAATACAAATAATGATATTTTGAAAATAGATTACAACTACCTACCATTTTACTCAAAACATTTACTATGATATATAATGTAGTATGAAACACACAAATGGTAAACTAGATATAAAAATTATACATTTCAGCTCATGATTAAAATAATCCTTTAGATACATGTATATTAATTATATATGCAGAGAATTATGATTATTGTTAAGATTCTACATTTCGAGTAGTTTTCACTTTAGATGCCGGGTGGTTATGTATGGAAAGATATTGACTCAATTCAAAATTTTAAAAAAATACTATGACATATTCAATATATGATAGCCAATTTGCTACTAGATCATCACGAGCTACTACCAAAGCACTCAAGTCACGCTTCAATTGTTCAATCTTAAACGTGAGAGGTAATAAATATCTCATATTAATTGGATGTGTTGTTGCATATTTGTTATGGTTTACTTTCAACTGAGATCAAATTATAAACGAAGATTGATCAGACGCACATCTAAGAACATTCTTGGTTTCAGATTTTCAGCAACTTGAACAAACAAAATTAAAGTTTGCAATGCTAAAATGAACACACACAATTGTTAACTCAGTTCAGAGATAAACTCCTACATCTGAGAGACTGGATTCCGACTTCGAGTTATCACTAATATGAAGAAATGATTTTAGTAGTTTTTACACTTCTTTTCTGTTAGTTTTCTGCACAATCTGCAAAACAGCTATATACCTTATTCTATCCTTCAGCTTTTAATATCTTGGCTTATATCCTAATTGGTTACAATTTATGAGTAATTAAGACAAGTAGTTACAACTAACTAACTGAAACTAACAACCCAAAATATATTGGTTTTGCTTGTAAGTAACCATCATAAGTTGATATCCAAAGTCTTCTAATTGAGTACCACTTATTAACACATCTCCACCTTGGTACCAAATGAGAAGCTTCGGCCTGTTATTCTTCAAGTCAGATCCTTTTAGTCCTCTATCTCAGTTTCTGGAATTGATCTTAAGCAAATTCAAGCAATGTCTGAATTTGCTAAGTGTGACAGGTTTTGTAAACATGTCAGCATGATTGTCACCTGTGTACACCTTTGTCATATTTATCTCACCTCTTTCAATGATGTCTCAAATGAAATGAAGCCTAATGTTTATATGATTGGTTCTTTCATCATACATTTGATTTTTACTAAAATGAATGACACTTTGACTGTCACAATTTATGCAAACATAAATTGTTTAACTCCAAGTTTAATGACCAATCCTTTTAGCCAGATTTCTTCTTTCACAGCTTCAGCAAGAGCAACATATTCTGCTTCTATTGTTGATAATGTCACTATGTGTTGAAGATTAGCTTTCCAACTAACCATGTTGTTGAACACTGTGAACAATATTCTGTAAGAGATCTTCTTTTATCTAAGTCCCCAGCAAAATCAGAGTCTACAAATCCTTGGACTAGTTTTGATGGTTCTGAACTTTTGTTGTATATCAAACACAGATTTTGAGTTTCTTTTATGTATCTTAGAATCCATTTTATAGCTTGTGACATTTACAAAATGAGAAATGTCCGGCCTTGAGCAGAACATAGCGTACATGATGCTTCCTATGGCACTAGCATATGGTATTTTCTTCATGTCTTCTATATCCTGGTTTGTGTTTGGTGACTGGGCTGAAGAAAGTTTGAAGTGAGCTGCAAGTGGAGAGCTAACAGCCTGTGATTCACTCATATTGAATCTATTTAGGATTTTTCCAAGGTAGCTCTCTTGGGAAATTATCAATTTTCCTTGCTCTCTAATTCTTATGATTTCCATTCCTAGAATTCTCTTGGTTGGCCCCAAGTCCTTCATCTCAAATTCTTTCTTGAGTCGAATCTTCAATTTTTCTATTTCTTTCATACTTTTAGATGTTATTGGCATGTCATCCACATATAACAGCAAGTAAGTGTATGTTGCTCATGATACCTTTTTATAATACACACAACTATCAAAATTACTTCTTGCATAACTTTGACTGAGCATGAATGAATCAAACCTCAAATACCACTGTCTTGGTGATTGCTTTAACCCAAAGAGTGATCTCTTTAGCAGGCTGACCCATTCTTCCTTTCCTTGAGTCCTAAATCCATCTGGTTGCTGCATTAAGATTGTTTCATTCAAATCACCATGGAGAAAGATTGTTTTGACATCCATCTGTTCCAATTACATGTCAAAGTGTGCTACCATGGCTAGAATTATTCTTATAGATGCATGTTTTACTACAAGAGAAAAAATATCATCGTAATCCACCCCTTCCTTTTGAGTGAATCCCTTTGCTACTAGCCTAGCTTTAAACCTGGGTGGATCTACTCCTGGAATTCCCTCATTCCTCTTGAAGATCCACTTACTACCTATAATTCTGGAGTTGGCAGGCTTAGGTATGAGTTCCCATATGTTGTTCTTCTTTAGTGAGTTTAGCTTCTCAATCATAGCTAAGAGTCATTTGTCTTTGTCTTGAGACCCAACAGCTTCATGATAGTTTCTAAGATCTTCTTGTGTGATTTCTTTAGTAGCATGTAATGCATAACTTACCATGTCTTCATAATCATATCTTTGAGGCGGAATTTGATGTCCTTCTTTCTCTATCTCTGATGAAGTTATAGTCATCTAATTTATGTTCAGTTGGATTGTCCAAATATGGAAACATAGCATGTTCAGCTGAATTTGTATCAGTTCTGTCTTGTTGAGCCTGTTGTTGTTCTTTCCCTTTTTTTATAGCTTGCTCCACCTCAAGATCAAACTTCTCAGCTTCAATGTCATGTTAACTTTTATTAGCAGCCTTAGTTAAGAACTTATATAGGTCAACCTCATGAAACTTAACATCTCTGTTGATGATACATTTCATATTTTCAAGACACTATATCCTATAACCTTTTACACCACTTGGATATCCAACAAAGTACACTTTCTTGGCTCTAGGAACTAATTTTCCTTCGTTTACATCATAGTATGCATCACACCCAAATACTTTTTAAGTAATTGTAATTTGCAGCATGTCCTGTCCATATATCTTGAGGGGTTTTGAGTTCAATTGCAGTTGAGGGACTCAAATTTATCAAATAGCATGTTGTATGGATAGCTTCTCCCCAAAACTGTGCAGACATACATGCATTTGACAAAATGCATCTCATTCTTTCAAGCAAGGTTTTATTCATCAATTCAGATAGTCCATATTGTTGAGGTGTGTTCCTTACAATCCTATGTCTGTTCACACCATGAGTTTTGTAATAATTAGTGAACTCTTCACTACAAAATTCAAGACCATTGTTTGTCCTTAAAGCTTTAATCTTTTTATCAGTCTTATTCTCAACCATAGACTTCCAATCTTTAAAGGTTTTGAATGCTTCGTCTTTGCTTTTAAACATGTATATCTATACTTTTCTACTATAGTCATCAAGAAATGTAATGAAATACTTCTTACCTCCATGTGAAGCAATTTTGGCAAGGCCCCATAGATCAGTGTGAACATATTCTAAAATTCCTTTTAAGCAATGTTTCCTTGTAGATAACTTGACTCTATGTATTTTTCCATACACACAGTGCTCACAAAATTCAAGATCATCAATCTTGTCACCACCCAACATGTCTTGTCTGTCCAGAACTTGCATCCCTCTTAGACTTACATGTCCCAGCCTTTGATACCACAAGCTGGTTTTGCTTGGTGCTTGGACTACCACAGTTGTCAATCCTGTCACTGCTTGACCATTGAGAAGATAGATACCATGATCCTTTTTCCCTTCATGATTACCAATGATCCTTTTAACACTTTTAAAGTACCTTTCTCTGCTTTCTATGAACAGTCAGCTTCTTCCAGCATTCCTTGAGAGATAAAGTTTCTTTTTAGCTCTGGAATATGTCTGACTTTTGATAAAATCTTCATAGTACCATCATACAACTTCAGCTTGATTGAGCCAACTCCAACTACCTTGCAGGCTGATTTGTTACCCATGATCACCTTGCCTCCATCAGTTTCTTTTTTGTCAATGAACCAATCTCTGTTTGAGGTCGTGTGAAATGAACACCCTGAGTCAAGAACCCAGTCATCCTCCATGATTTCGGTTGAATTTACCATAAGAACGTCTGTGTTGTCATATCCTTTAAAGGCTATTGAGGCATTTCTATAATCATCATCACTATTTGATTCTTTCTTTCCTTTCCAGTCTCAGCATTCTTTCTTGAAATACCCCTATTTCTTGCATATGAAACACTTTATTTTAGACTTGTCCTTTTTTGTATTCTTGAACTTATTCTTCTATTTTTGATTCTTAGTCTCTGCTTTGGCCTTGATAAATAGTCCTTCACCACTGTTTTCTTCTTTTCCATAAGACTTCCTCTTTAATTCTTTGGAGATTAGTGCAGCTTGCATTTCTTCTAATGACAAAGAATCTCTACCATAAAGAAGTGTATCATACATATGTTTAAGAGAGCTTGGTAATGAATTTATCAATAGTAGGGTCTGATCCTCATCATTCAATTTTACATCAATATTTTCAAGATCTAAAACAATCTTATTAAACTCATCCATACGATCTTCAATTGATCTTCCAGATTGCATCTTGAAAGTATATATCTTTTGTTTTAAGTATAAACGATTTGCTAATGATTTTGTCATGTATAAAGATTCCAACTTGAGCCAAATACCTACAGCAGAGATCTCCTATGACACTTCCCTCAGAACTTTGTCTCAAAGACTCAAGATTGGAGCACTATGAGCCTTGTTCATGATATCCTTCTTCTCCTTTTTTGAAAGTGTGGATGTCATGTCTTTCTCTCCTCCCAGTGCTTCTGCCAAACCTTGATGAACCAGCAAAGCTTTCATCTTGAAACGCCATAACCCAAAATCATTCTTCCCATCGAATCTTTCAAGTACATACTTTGTTGATGTCATTTTTTCCCTGGATCGAAACCAGACTCTAATATCAATTGTTGTTGTTTACTTGTTGTGGTTTACTTTCAATTGAGATCAAAGTATAAACAAAGATTGATCCGACACACATCTAAAAAACGTTATTGGTTTCAGATTTTCAGCAACTTGAATAAACAGAATTAATGTTTGCAATGCTAAAATGAACACACACAATTGTTAACTAAGTTCATAGTTAAACTTCTACGTCTAGAGGACTGGATTCCGACTTCGAATTATCACTAATATGATGAAATGATTACAGTAGTTATTACACTCTTTTCTGTTAGTTTTTGCACAATCTGCAAAACTGCTATATACCTTATTCTACCTTTCAGCTTTTAATAACTGGGCTTATATCCTAGTTGGTTACAATTCATGAGTAATTAAAAAAAGTAGTTACAACTAACTAACTGAAATGAACAACCCAAAACTTATTGGTTTTGTTTGTGAGTAACTATCATAAGTTGATCTTCAAAGTCTTTTAATTGAGTATCACTTATTAACAGGATGAAATATGAACTCAAAGCGTATTTATAAGCAACAGATGCTCACTCAACAAATGCGTCTCTTTTACCTCAGCACGCACACCGTTAATTCTACATTGTCTTTTATAATACGTTCTCAGTTATTACTTGAGCTAATTCTTAAGCTTTTGAGATATAGCATATTAATTTATCGACATTTTGCAAATGTGGTGTCTATCAGCCTAGGTATTTCTGTAGGATCGTGTTTTTGTCGTAATTATGAAAATTCCTAAGGCCCATACTCGACATCCTCTCTAGTAGTTTTTTCCCTGATTCAATTGCTTTTATGATGCTGCATGTGCTTTCCTATACCTTGTTTGTTATAACATGTGGATTCCAAAGGTCAAAATTCGAATTCTATTTATTGTTGAGGGAAAATGAGCCCACAACATGTGCTGCTGTTCTTCATCAAGTGGCTTATATTAATTGAATTGAATTACAGTTGGATATCATTTTCTGTCATTAAATAAACTTAATATTTTGAATCAATCATCAATTTAGTGTTAATGATAGCAATGATAATTTAGGAACTAAATTAATGGATTAATGATTTTTTAGGAACTACTAATTATATTTGTATAGTTCATATAGACTTAATTGGAGTGAGTGATAATTTAGATACCAAATTGATAGATGGAAAATGCTAATAAATGTTCTCGGACATCGGTTAAGAGAATAAATATAAAAATGTGGGGTTGAAAAGTGTTGCATTTAACATTTTAGAACTTTTAAAAAAAAAATTTTCATTTTCATTTTAATGACCGCTGTACAACCATTAACAAACCTCCAGAAAGCCATTCATATACCATATCTGATTGTAGTTCATTTATTTGCCTCCAATGGTGCATGAGATAAGAAAAGCTTACTCTGGGCAAAAGCTTACACAAATTGCATTTTGCCAATGGGATGGTGGACAGTAAGGTTCTACGGTGGTAAAAAGTTGAAGCAGATTGAGCAAAGGGCAAACGTAAAAAAGTTGAAATTTTCGCAGAGGAAAACAGAATAATAAATAGCGAGTGAATCAAACTGTTGCAGACATGCCATACAAAATAACATGTGCTGATTAAAAGCTCCCAGTCTCCCATTCTTAACATCTTTTTAGGCTTTTAGGATATAAGCTTTCACAACTATGTCAATAGTAAAAACACTATGTACGAAGAGACATTTGGAGCCAATGCCATTGGTCAAAATCCAAAACAGATTATCTCCATCAACAAAAGCAGTATGATGTCTTCATGTCTTAACTGCAATGTAAATTCCACCGTGCAATAATATGTAAAGTAATCTACCTCTACTTAGAACTACATCTTATGATTTCTACTTTTCTATATTGGCATTGTCTCAATGTGAGACTAATAAAATAGTCAGGTATCAATCACAAAATCTCTCCAAATAATGACATACAAATTGTTATATCAAAACGGGTGCTGCTGATAACCTCACATCAGCACTGTAATTTCTAAAGCTTACCAACCATTAGGATACTAGAAAATCAACTTTTTGGCTCCTCAGAATGAATGCATTGCAGAGATATAATCAGCTGGAATTTTGAAACCTTAAATTTATTAATCATATGCATACATGTTATCATAATCTCCACTAATGTAGTGTATGGCTAAAAGTTAATGTAGCTATACACTTAACTAAACCCTTGCTCTAGAGGAACAAGTTCCATTCTTGTGAGCTTGACAATGCAACTGATAAAATATCAAGTATGGGTTGAAACAGGGAAAAGTTATTACAAGACAGCAGACAAAAACATGCAAATAATGAAAAACAAATTAGGCAACATTCAAGTTAACTACAGATGTTTATATAACACTGTTCATAAAAAGCCTAACAGGCAGCATTCTCAAGCATTGAACTCTTTGTTGAAACCAACTAAAATATTTACAGACAAATAATTCCATTTAGCATATGAGATTTAAAACTAACCAAAAAAACAGTGTAAAGAAATCGACATTACATAACAAAGATAACCGTGAGAAGGACAAAAACACCAATCAACAAAAGCAGATTCTTCAAAACATTGTCCTCCTGCCGCTGCACTTGCCCCGTTGCCTGCGAAGAAAAACCTCTCGAATTCCCACCGTGAAACGTGTTAAACCCAAAGGGATAACCAGAAGTCGTCCCATAGACAGTAGCATCCTGGAAGCCATGGAAGTGAATATTAAGAAGAGACGGTATAAACCCACCAAAAGCCGTCGAAAGCGTAAAGTTTCCAAATCTAGCAGTTGCCATTGGAATAAACCCACCCATCAATCCAAACCCAGCGTAATTCGCCTCAGGAGGAGGTGGGGGAGGCCTCTGTCCAGAAGGACGGCGAGGAATCTCCATTCCAGGATATGATTTAGTCCTCGGATCAGTTTGCGATTTTCCCCTACCATAGAGAGGAACCAATTTCTCTTCAACAACAAGGGCTTTGCAAACAGGACATTCTTGAGAATGTGAATGATGATGTAGCCACCTATAAAGACATGGCCAACAGAATAAATGACCACAAAGTGTGATCACAGGATCCTGAGCCAAATCGAAACATATGTTGCATTCAAAATCGCCGGCATCGTTGTTGGGATTGTTCCCTGAAGAACATGATGGATTAGGAGGAAATGATCTCGTTGATTCTCCAAAACCACTTGACATTTGATCTAACCCTTTGGATCTTCAATTGTAACAAATTTATTATTTATTATCAGCTATAAATATGAAACCCTAAAATTTCATCTAGAAAATGAATATAAATTAAATAAACAAAATACCGACAAGGTAGCGTGAAGATTGAAATCAACGTATTAAACAAATATGCAAAATTAACAAAAAAATTGATATTGAAAATAAAGAGATATGAATATTAATTGATATAAGAAATAGCAGTGTGAGAAAGAAAATTACATACGATTCGATTAGTGGGAGAAGACGGAGATATTGTTGATGGGAAAGGTGAATCTTGGAGCGAAAAGCCCTAATTTGATTGTCGGAGAAATGAAGTTTCCAGGTTTTTCTGGAATACTGGGCCCCTCACTCGTCGACGTCTTCTGTGTTATTTCCTTTTTTATTTTTCTTAGGAATTTTTTGGGTCTACGATGTCATTTCCTTCTCTCTTTCTATCAATTGTCAACAATTGAATGACTATTAATATGCGCGTGCATAGGCCCATTTCACTTTTGAATGTTTGGGCCTATGAGTTGTTGGGGTCCAAGCATCAGTCTTTAACATAATCAACAAAAAGAATAATATCCGCACACACTAGCTCAAAGTGTTGCAAGTGATGATCATACTCCTTCACACTAGCCGAAAATACAATTTTTTTTCATAAATCCATTACTTCATCTTGTCTATCCTTACTCACATATTGTTTGCATCTTGCCCCAACATTTTTTTCAATATGAAAACGACACAGCAAATGAATTGAAGTAGAAAATACAACACCAATAGCATTCATCATGGCAAGATCTCTATCCGTCACAATAACTTTAGAAATTAAATTTTCATATACGAACAGTTGTCTTACCTTTTGAAATGCCCATATGAAGTTATCTTGTTGCTCTTGTTCTAAATAGGCAAATGCAACCGAAAATGTCAAACCAGTAGATGTCACACCGACAACTTCAAGCAACGGTAACCGATATATATTTGTTTTGTATGTGCTATCACATATCAAAACAAAATGAAACGTGTTCAACAGCTTTATACAATCAGGATGCGTCCAAAATATGTCTCTTAGAACATCTGAATTATCGTGTCTTCTTGTCCAGTGCACATAATTTTCATTTTGTATTAACTTCAACAGATGTTGCACTTCTGTGTACGAACCTCTCAAAGATGATCGATAAGTACTTCTTGCTTTATATATTTGAGTGGAAATTGTGACATTATCTTTATTTTTCTCTTTCAAAGCATTCAAAATGAACCTTGGTGCAAGCTTATACTTTGTCATGTCATTGACAAATTTTTTCTCCTCTTCATTTAGACGCCCAAAATATGAATGACCGTCTAAAGTATTGGCTAAATCGTGATTGTGTGTTCCACGACGAACACTAATTTTCCATCCTTCATCCAAACTCGATCGCATACATCTGAGTTTAAACGGACAGTTTTCCTTGTGAGAACAAGTTACTGTTGATTTTGATTTTAATTTATATCTTCCGCCTCTTTCGCATCCCAAAATTAATTTGTCTTTTCTGCCTCTCTTTCCCGTTGCTTTATCTGATCGAATGGTAACAATTAAAATTCTATTATGCATTCCAATTTTTTTTTGCCCATTCAAATACAGCTTCTCGAGAAGGAAATATTTACAAAACATATATTTCAAATAAATATTTCAGAATAAAATAAATATTTAAAATAAAACATTAATACATGTTAATACATTAAATTTATCAGTTCTAAATTTAATTATCGGTAAAAATACCTGATCAGTGATAAATTTATCTATAGAATCTATAGTCGCCGTTGTAGCAAGAACCTCAATTCTACTCATACCTGATTCTAAGAAGTTTACTTTATTTAATTAATAATAATAATACATATTTAAAAAATAAAGTAAAATTTTTTCAAAATAAAACCTTCGAAAGTTTCATTTTTAAATGAAACTTTCGAAGTAGTTTCGAAACTTTGCCCAAAGTAAAACTTCTGAATTATATTCGAAACTTTGCCTTCCAAGTGAAACCTTCGAAAGGTTTCAAATATTTCAGTTTCAACGAAAGTTTCGAAATTGTTGACGAAATCACACAAATTTTCACTTCGAATGTTTCAACTTCTAAGAAATTTTCAAAATTTTAACAAACATACCTTTGACAATTTGAAATATTCGACTTATACGATAAAATCCTAAAGTTTCGAGCTTAAAAAGTGATTTTTAATTTTTTAAAAATAAATTTATAATTGGTAAAAAAGATATTTTAGAAATTTAAAAAAAATAGGGGGTGAGAGGTTTATGTGTGGGGGTGCATGGTATAATCCTCTAGACCTAAAATGTTCTTTATTTAAACAACTAGGCCTAAAGTGGTTCACTTAAACAACGTTGAACGATAGTATTTCAAAATTGATCATATAAATTAAAATAATTTAACATTCTGGCATTTATTTATCTATTAAGAAAACTTTTGTTTCATATCTTTTTCGTGACAATTTAGCAAGAACAAGTACTCCATAGTCATAAAACTATGGTCATGAATCTTATACACAACAACAACAATAAAAAATAAAATGTAGAACTAATTTTTTGATTATTTTTAAAATAATTAAAAATTATAATTAATATTTTATAAGTGAGGCTAGGAGACTTATATTTGTTCTTGCGACCATTTAGCAAACAACTTAACAATATTTGGCCACGAAAAAACAATAACAACATTTTAGTAGCTGTTCTATAGGCCACAAATTGGAATAGTAAAAAAAAAAAAAATAAATATTACAAATAGAAAAGTGATGAATAATAACGTAAAAACAAAAAAGGAGCAGAGTATCCGTCACCGTCATTCACCGACGGAACCCTCTCCACCACCATGAACACCACCATAACAATAATCCAAACCCTTAATTTTTTACCTCTCAGAACACCCTTCGATCGTGGGATTCCGATGGAGTCACAGTCAATCTTGGGGTTCCACATGGTCCTTCCTCATCGCCTCTATCGTATTTTACATAACAACCTCTCTTATTCTACACCTTCTATTAACCCTCGTTTTAAACCGTAACAAACTCATCCCTCTCGGTCCTTTACCGGCTATCCATTCCCTCACCGTAACCATAATCTCCACCACCATTTTCGCCGGAATATTACTCTCCTCCGTGGCTGAAATCAAAGAAACAAATTGGTTCTGGCGCCGATCAAAAACCCCTCTTCAATGGCTCCTATGTTTCCCTTTAGGAACACGTCCTTCAGGTCGTGTTTTTTTCTGGTCCTACATTTTCTACCTAACACGTTTCCTTCATATGTTAACAACCTTTTTCGTCATTCTAAAACGTCGTAAACTTGTTTTCTTTCAACTCTTTTACCATTCCATTTCGACTTTCATGTCTTTTCTTTGGCTCGAATTCTCTCAATCTTTTCAAGTGCTGGCGATTGTTTTCACCACTTTGGCGTATTCTGTTATGTACGGTTACAGATTTTGGACCGCGTTTGGGTTGCGTGGCGCGTGTTTCCCACTCGTTTTGAATTTTCAGTTGGTGTTGTTGGGGTGTAACGTTGTTTGTCATGTTGGGGTTCTTTTGTTGCATTTTTTTAGAGGTGGGTGTAATGGAATTGGTGCTTGGGTTTTTAATTCTTTTTTGAATTGTGCTATTTTGTTTTTGTTTCTTAAGTTTTATGTCGGGGCTTATGTTGGCAAAAGGAAAAATATTAAGGTTGTTGGAGATTTCAAGGAAGAAGTAGATACAATCAAATTGAAGTCCAATTAAGTAGAAGAAAGGGCTTTTGAGGTGAGTTGAGGGGTGCTTAAGGCAAGGTGAATGTAAATAATTGGTGGTGAAATTGATCAATAGAATCATAGTGAATTATTGCGGTTTTGGTAACACTTTTTTGAAGTTTCAAACGAAATCACAGTATTCCAAAATCAACATCAATACATGCAAGAAGTTTTTGTTGGTGGGGTCCTGCTTAATTTTTTTGTGAAAAGCTGTGTAGAGGTTATAAGGCAATATTAATAGAAAAGGTAGTTTGAATATTTGTCGAGTACATTATAATGTGAGTGATTTTAATATAATCACTATTGATCTCTGTCATGAATCAGAGTCTTTTCAATTAACTCATTTTACTCTACTTTTTTATTATTAAGATTACTTTCATCACGATCTTATATTGGGAATGCTTTAATCCTGAGAATTAATTTTCTAGTCTTGTAAAAGACATATAAATCTATATTTGTAATTTCTACATTTCTCTAAAAGTAAATTTTTCAACTATGAAACAAATACCTCTATGAGTTGACCCTGGATACAACATTTATTGAATTTGTTATATTGCTCATTACAGAATCACTAAGCTGTCGCTGATAAACTAATACATTTTTTTTAGATAATATCTATTTATTTATTTAAAAAAACATTATAACGTGGTTAATATGTAATTCACCTTCCTTCATCAATTGGCACATAAGCATAAATAAGGACAGAAATGTCTTTTTACAAATTCATTAAATGCAATTTGACTATTAAATGTGATACGACGCCATGTGTATATACTGCTTTTTTTTTTTACTTTGTTTTTTACTTTTTTTTTTTAATTATTTTTTTCATTTATTCAGTTTTTTTTATTGATGAGATACTACTTTTATTAATAAAAATTTCTCTAAATATATATTTTTGCTTTTTTCTCTTTTCTTTCTTATATATGACATTCAAACTCTTTCTCATTACATTATAAATTGGAGAGCTTGTTAGTAATTAAAGTGAAGTTTTAGTGTTTGTTTGAAGTTTAGTAATCACTTTCCTCGTAATATATGGATAAGAAACGAGTATATGCATCTTTGTTACAAAGCTATGTTATTGGATATAAATATGTTGATATATTTTTATCATTTTATTATATTATATTATATTATATTATGTGGACAAATTGATTAGTGCTTAAATCAAGTAATAAGACTAATTAGTGTATAGTGCGTGCTAAATAGGGATGGGAATAAGTTAGGTTATAAGTTTTTAAAGTCTATTTATTTAAATAGGTCAGGTTTAGGCTTATATAAAAGTCTATTAGACCTTACAGGTCGGCCTATATATATATATATATATTATTTATTAATGTTATTGTTTCATATTTTAAAGCCTATCAATTATGGTATTTTAATATTATTATATTATATTATATTTGATTGTAATTTTATTAGTTTTCCTTATATAAAACTGTATAATTTAGCCTATTTAAAAAAATTTAAAATATAAGGCTTTTAAATAGGCTTTTCAGGTCACACAAAAAAAAAGTCTATGATAAGCCGTAGGCCTACAAAATTAATCGTAGATCAGGCTCAAACCTTTCAAAGTCTGATCTGACCTGATCTATTCCCACCCCTAGTGTCAAACACGAGATATATTATCGTTTAAATAAATTTATTCATTTTTTTTAATATTTTTTAAAATTGTTTGACTCATGGGAGATATATTGTAAGCGTATATGCATGTGTTAGGTTATAGTCTTCAATGTTATATGTATAGTGTGTTATATGGTTTGTAAATACTGTATATGTCTAAATATTATATTATTTCATTTTTATATTCTAACGAAGGGGATAATTTTATCTAAAAAAACATTATTAGAATGAATAGTGAACTATAACCAAAATGTGGAAATTTAATATGTGATTGTAATCATAAAAATTTAAATAATTTAAAATCAAATAATTTCTAATGATAAATAGTGTTCATGATGAATTGTGAACTAAATATAGCGTCATAAAAACATAACTTATCATGTATTTGATGATTGTTCATTTTAAAAACACAAAATAACCTATAATCGAAGCATCAAATAACCTCTTATTTGATCCTAGAAAAAAATGCACAAATATAATAAATCTAATCAATCAAGTATGTCATACATTACACATGCGTCTACTCGTGCAAAATTGTTCAATTCAAACAATCATAAATAACTCATTGTAAATTATACTCATTTTTATTGATAATTAATTGAATAATTAATTGAATAATTAATTAAACAATTAATTGATATAGATTTAAATATGAGTGAATGTCATTAATGACATATTTTAGAATAATAGAGATCTTAATTAGTCATCACCTTATATATAGAGTATGGTCTCCAATTTACCAAACACAATTTGTGTTATTTCTTTTCTTTATTTGAAGAGTGCCTAAAGCACAAGGAATTCAGGTTGAGAAAAAAATCACAAGACACCAAAAGTTCGTTACTCGTCTCTCTTTCTATGTATTTAAGGAACTTCGTAGCACAATTATAAACCATAAATTTTAATATTTAATAAATCAACTCGTTGTAAATATTAAAACTGTCAAAATTAGTGTATGTTGTTGATGTTTATAGCATTTTGGCTATTAAAATTCCATAATATAATTTATAAGAAAGCATTATATGATAGATTTGTGACCCAAACATATTTTTTTTAAATATAACCAGCAACAAGATTTCCATATTATTGTTCTAGGAAAATTATTTCCAGGAGTTCTTTTTCGTCCCAATAAAGGGATCTATGGTAGAACAAATTTTGGTTCGAGTTGAGACGTTTATTTCTCGATCTTTGAAGTGGCTCCACTTTTATTTTTGTCATTTTCCTTTTAATTTTTTTTAAATTTATATTTTTATAAATTCATTATTGTTATTTATTTATCATTTTTAAAATTTAAGGTTATATAACTATTATTTTGTCCAAAATACTCTTAGTTATTTATCATAGAAAAAATTTGTGCAACAAAACAATTAACTGTCCATAAAAATACATAATTTCATAAAAATGCAAATATTATTAATTTCTGTGAATCACAAATCCTTGAATATCATGATTCAGTCCACATACATAGAAATTGCATGTCCTTTATTTGACACCAAAATTCGTCTTTTTAATGTAAATAGTATCTCAGTCTTAATATAATATATGAATAATAAATGCAATTATAATATCACATGTGAGAAATTGATTGCGATGCTTTGATGATAATTTGAAAATCTCACGATACATGTACATGCCCATATTTCTTGTCAAATACATATTATATGTCATTGATTTCATTTGATATTGAATGATATTAATCTGTAATTGATTCAAAAGTTAAATTTTATAATAAAAAAAATATTCTTTTTTTAACTGAAATAAAAAACAGTATTCATTAATTTTATGTCAATATAATCCAGACAATATTATATCAAGATTATAAATAAAAATAATATAATGACAAAATAAAAAAGAAACATAAAAAAAAGAAAGTAAATATATAAAAATAAAAGGAAGAAATACAATTTGAAACTATAATTTTAGAAAGATAATGAAAAGAGAATTGTAACAAAAGGAAAGTTGCGGCTGCTAGATTGGACAGAGTCTCTTGCATGATTCAATTAAAAGTTCATGTTATTAGGCCATCCTTTAAATAGCATTCCATAAAAAAAATTAATGTTCTTCTAATTTATTTTAATGTAATAATTTTAATTTATTTTAATTGCTTTTATTATAATATTAATATTAATATGGAGGAGGGTGATATTTTATCTGAAATAAAATATAAGAACAGAAAAATCATTGTATCTTTTTTATTTATATTTTATTTAAAAGGGAATATGTGTTACTTATTTTTTATTTAAGAGACTTTATATGAATCTGTTATGCATTCTGATCAAATACATAGACTCTCTAAAAAATAGAATAGATGATTAATACACATAAAATAACAATATAATCTTTTAAAAACTTTGATTTTAATTTATGAAATTATCTACTTGTATAGTTTAATTGATGATGTACAAAAAATTAATGTATTTTAATAGTTCTATATTATGATATTGTATTTCACATCATTTAAAATATATTAAATTAAAAATTTTTAGTTAAAAAAATTGAGTTAAAGGTCAAAACTATTAAATTTAAAAATAGGAGAACTAATTCTAAAAATTTATAAAAATAAAAAGATCAAAATTATAATCAAATCCAAATATTAATGTGACAACAAATAATTGAGTCATAAATCAATTTAAGAATAACTGTTGTAGTACAATGTAAAGAATATATGCTATATCAAAATTAGGAAAAAATAACATACTCTACTGTAATATCCATAAGAAATATGTATTCTAAATATTTATATAAAAACATTCGAAATATGTAATTATTAGGTGCATATTAAAATAGCAATCGAAATCTGATAGATGACTTAAGATCGTGTGATTAATGGTTTAGTAATGAGACTTTATAGCTAGTTGCAACAATTTAAATCTGAATCATACAACAAGTAATTGTTCGACATTTAATTTTATTCTTCCATTAAACGAAATTTGTTTTGATACGTTGGAGGGCGAACACAAATTTGTGGAAATTCATTTATCTACGCTTCGGAGAATAAAAAAGAGTAGTTGTATAGAACCAATTTATTCATGAATCCGAGAATTGCGTGACATTTAAATATTTGATATATATATATATATATATATATATATATATATATATATATATATATATATATATATATATATATATATAACACCAATCTACATCTTTCAAAACACTTATTAAATTAAAATTTATATGAATCATATCAAACTTAAACGAGACTTATATAATTTAGTGAAATATATCTAAATTTTAATTAATTAAAAAAAGTGTATGTAAAGAGTGTGTTGCACTTCTCTCTATATATTTAAGACATCATGAGTATAGTAAATTATTAAACAATAGTTAGTTAGTTATATTAATAAATTGTTAATAATTTATTATATAAATTTTTATGTAATTGAACATTATCTGATTTGGATCAGGTCTTGATCATATCTAGACATCATTTCTTCTGGTCTGGACTTAGTTTCATACCCTGAACCCTGCTATCTTCTGGTCTGGGTCAAATCTGGATTGATTCTTTTGTTATGGACCCATTAACTTATCCTCTGATTAAGTCTAGATCAAGTCTGGGCTGTTTATCATTTCACTGTCAGGCCATCTTCTGGTCAGAATAACTTCTGGACTAAGTCTGACTTATGATTCCTTCTGGTCTAGATAAAGTCTCCCTCTGGCAAGCTTCCTTCTGGTCTGGTCCATGTCTCCTTCTGACTTTGCTTCCTTCTGATATGGTCCAGCAAAGATATCCTCTGGAGATTTCAGGATGCATCCTGTGGTACCTTCTGGATGCATTATCTGGTGTCTTCAACTTTCACGTTTTCTGCTTCTGGAATTCTGCTTCTGGTGTTCTGCTTCTGGTTTTCTGTTCCAGATGTTTTGCTTCTATTTTCTAGATGTTCTGCTTCTGGTTTTCTGTTCTAGATCTTCTGTTTTCCAGATGTTCTGCTTCTGGTGTTTTAACTTCAGATTTTCTGCTTCAAGAATTAACGAATTTGTTTCCTTCATGCATTCATTCTTCTGTACAGGAGGTTGCGATCTTTGGATCCTGTTCCTTTCTTAGTACAATACTTAAATGTACGCATTAGTGTAATTATAATCTTAAGATAATTTTGTTATCATTAAAAGAGATTTTTTCTCAACAATCTCCCCCTTTTTGATGATGACAAAATTTCTTTAGATTATTTAAAATAAAATTGTAAAGGTGTTGTTTTTGAGTATGAAGCTTGCCCTCAGTATGAGTTGAAAGGAATAGGGGCTCCCCCTCAGAAAGTGCATAAAAGAATTTAAAGATTTTTGAACCAATCCGAATACTTTATATTGATTATAAGAATATCATACAAAAAAGTGGTTCAAAAGAAGAAAAAAAACATAGAGGATTGAATTACGATAATTTCAAAAAGCATCATCTTTTCTAAGTTCCTAATCATTGACAATTTTAATTTTAATCTATCTCCCCCAAATTTATCAACAGCAAAAAGTCAGTGAGGCCCAAAGGATGGTGGTCTACTTGGAAGGAGAGGAATCATCAGACGAGGAGGAGGTTGAGGGACAAGGCAGTGGTGGAGGAGGATGAACAGAGGGTACTGGAGGCTGTGCTTCTGGAGCAACAGTCTTGACCAGGTGTGCTGTGAACCATTCTAGAAGAGTGCTAAACTGCGCCAGAGTTTGATGAAAGGTGGCCATTGTTGTAAATAGTTTTTTGCAGTTACTTTCCTTTTTGAAGTTGCTATTTTGGTAGGTTTGGAGGAAGGAGTTTTTGAAGAATCATAGTGTGTTGCCTCAGAATCATCTGAGTCAATAACATGAACAATGTTGTCTTGAATGAATTGTTTTGATGATATTTTTCCAGATAGGATTCGTGATGATCGTCTATAAGGAGTTGATGAGAAAGTTTTTTTGAGAAAATGTTTTTCTGGCTTTTGAAAATGGTTGAGTGGACAGAGGAGGATGGACCATGTTGATTGGTTGGTATGAGGAAATGGTTTGGGTCATTTTGAGGAGTCACTTAAGTAGTTTTCAGATTGATTTTCAAATGAGTTTGAGGAAAGTTTTCTTTTTCCAGCAGATTTGGTGTGAGCCATTTTTGGATACTTGAGGTTTTGAATTAATGGGTAAATGGAAGAAGACACATGAGTTAATTTATAGTGAAATTATTTGTTACCGTTGGAGGGCAGAAGTATAGAGGCATAGGTTTAATCATGTCAGGCTAGGGAGGAGCACGAGTGACTTATCCATTGGGCAATGAGTAAGTAACGGAAATCGAGGAACCTTTTTGCAGAGAGGAGTGTAATCAGCAGTGATTTGACTTGCCTCCCTCTAACTTTTGCAAATTTCAAATTTTTGAGGACGATAGAGAATTTTCTGAGTTATCCATCCTCAGATTTATTTTTCTTTAGAGTAATAAAACAATAAAAATAACATTATGATTTAAAGTTTTGTAAATCTTATTTTTATACAATTTTTGAAAGATTTATAATGGAAAGTTTTTCTAATTTTTTTTTGAAAAGATCCTCCTGGAGAGGTTTGGTGGAAATGTCAGCAAGCTGATTTTCAGTTTCAATGAAAATTAATTCAACATATCCTTTTTGAACATGATCTCTTAAGAAATGATGTTTAATCTCAATATGTTTAGATCTAGAGTGTTGAATAGGGTTTTTGGAAAGATTAATAGCACTTATGTTGTCACAAAGGATGAGAATTTTTGTGTACCTTAAAGAGTAGTCTTCCATTTGATTTTTTACCCAGAGAATTTGAGAGCAACATTGAGCAGCAGAAACGTATTCAGCTTCTGTAGTGGAGAGAGCTATGATATTTTGTTTTTTACATGACCAACTAATGAGAGATGAGCCCAGAAATTGACATGCTCCACTTGTGTTTTTCCTCTCAATTTTGTCACCAGCATAAGCAGCATCACAATATGCCAGAAGATCAAGATTTGAATCCTTTTTGTACCAAATTACCAGATTTGTGGTTCCAACTAGATACCTGAATATCCTTTTTACTGCAGTGAGGTGTGATTCTTTAGGGGATGATTGAAACCTTGCACACATACCTACTGAAAACACAATGTCAGGTCTGCTGGCTGTTAAGTACAACAAGGATTCAATCATTCCTCTGTACTCCTTTTCAGAAATAGAGGTTCCTTTATCATCTTGATGTAGTGAGGAGGATGGATGCATAGGAGTACTTATTGATTTTGCAAGATTCATGTTATATTTTTTCAGGAGATCCTTGGCATATTTTTCTTGAGAAATGAAGATTCCTAATTCTAATTGTTTTATTTGTAATCTAAGAAAGAATTTTAATTCTTCCATCATGCTCATTTCAAATCGCTTTGCATGAGGTTGGAGAATTCTTTGCACATTTTCTCATTTGTGGATCCAAAGATTATGTCATCCACATAAATTTGAACAATCAACATATCCTCATTATGAATCTTTTTAAACAAAGTTGTATCAATGTGACCTCTTGAGAAGCCATTTTCTTTTAGAAAGCAACTCAACCTTTCATACCAAGCTCTAGGAGCTTGCTTTAATCCATAAATAGCTTTTGAGAGCTTGTACACATGATCTGGTTTCTTTTTATCCTTGAATCCAGGAGGTTGGTGAACATACACTTCTTCATTTAAGAATCCATTCAAGAAGGCACTTTTGACATCCATTTGATATAGTTTTATTCCTTTATGTGTGGCATAAGCTAAGAGGATTCTGATTGCTTCGAGTCTTGCAACTGGTGCAAATGTTTCATCATAATCAATTCCTTCTTGTTGGTTGTAACCTTGTGCCACTAATCTTGCTTTATTTCGTATAACCTCTCCATCCTCATTTAGTTTGTTTCTGAAGATCCATTTGGTTCCAATGATGGATTTTTCCAGAGGATGGGGCACAAGATTCGACACTTTATTTATTTCAAACTGAGACAGTTCCTCCATCATGGCATTCATCCATGATTGATCACTTATGGCTTGATCAATGTTTTTTGGTTCAACTTGAGATATCATGGCCATGTTGATTGAATCTCCTCTCAATGATTGCCTTGTCCTAACTCCATCAGCAGTATCACCTATGATCAGATCTAGAGGATGATACGATATAGTCTTCCATCCTCTTGGAGGCTGCTGAGAGGTTGGATCAAAAATGTCCTCCTCATTTGGGTTGTGAACTTTAGCGGATGAATTTTCATCTTCTTCAATTTTATCCATGTTTTCTAAACACAAGTCATCAAATTCATCAAAAATAACATGCATAGATTCCTCTACAGCTTGAGTTCTAAGATTATAGATTCTATAACCTTTTGAAGATGTGGAGTATCCCAAAAATATACCTTTATCAAATTTTGGATCAAACTTTCCCAAAGTTTCTTTATTATTTAGGATGTAGCAGTAACATCCAAATATATGAAAATAAGAGGATGGAAAATTTCTCTTCAAGACAATTTTGCTTTTCTGACCGTTTTCCCAAGTTGTAATGATCCTTAGTTTTGTTTTGAATTTACAGTCTTGCCATTCTATCCTTTTACAGCCTGGCACTTGGGAGGATACTTCTTTACTTAGTTTTCCAGGAGGTTGGATCATTCCATACGTTTTTAACAACTAGCCAATACTCTTTTCTGGTTCCAAGACATGACCCTTCTTTGTTCGCGAATGTTGCAGCTTTTGATACTTTGGAACTGTTAGTTGTTTTGTAGGAGGATGAAGAAGTAGCTAGAGTTCATCCTCTAGTGATCTTTTTATGGTATTCATCTTCTAATGTTTACCTTCTAGTGCTCATCTTCTGATGTTTATCTTCTGATGTATATCTTCTGATGTTCATTTCTTATCTTCTTATATATATCTGGAGATTTTAGGATGCATCCTCTGGTACCTTCTAGATGCATTATCTGGTGTCTTCAACTTTCAGGTTTTCTGCTTATGGAATTCTGCTTCTGGTGTTCTGCTTCTGGTTTTCTGTTCCAGATGTTTTGCCTCTGGTTTTCTGTTCCAGATGTTCTGCTTCTAGTTTTTTGTTCCAGATGTTTTGCTTCTGTTTTCCAGATGTTCTACTTCTGGTGTTTTAACTTCAGATTTTCTGCTTCAGGAATTAACAGCTTTGTTTCCTTCATGCATTCATTCTTCTGGACAGGAGGTTGTGATCTTTGGATCATGTTCCTTTCTTAGTACAATACTTAAATGCACGCATTTGTGTAATCATAATCTTAAGATAATTTTGTTATCATTAAAAGAGATTTTTTGTCAACATAAAACATTTTCAGCATCTCCAACATTATAAAAATATGCACTTTGATCCTTCAAGATTTCTTGTAGATGGTGTTTCGTAGATATATGTATTCAACAAGTTTAAATTTATTTCAAAACTCTCTTTTATAAGTTTGTTAAACGTTTTTCAATAATACAAAACTTTAATGATATAATTTTTCTTTTTTTATAATTCGCCTAATTGACATTCTAGCTTATATCCATAAAAAATTGATGGTCAAGCAACATTTTTCTTTCTTTGTAGTCAATGTATTTTCGATATTTCTTTTTTGTAATTTCCAAGTTAAAAGTGTACTAAACAAATTTTGGCTTGCAATAAGATATTAAACAATAGTTAATTAGTTATCTTAACTTGTTGTTACTCATTTATTATATAAATTTTATATCATTTAATGTAATTGAACATTCTCTCATTATTTAATATATTTTTATTTCATTTTATAATTTTTATTTAGAAGTGTAACATACTTTTCTTCAGCTTACCTTAAAGTTTTCATCATGCCAATTCTTAAAGCACAATCTTAGCCCTAGTTTCAAATTTAAATTGATAATATTTGAATTATTAAAATTAATAAGTAAAACAATATCGTTACTCACACGGACAAGCCAACTCATAACTCAAAATGACATCATTTTTTTTTACGTGGACCTTTTTTTTTACTCTTTGTTTTTTTTTTTTACTGTTTGTCTCTTTTAGGTCAAAATACTTTTAGCCATAAATATAAATGATTTTGAGTAAAAAAAGTTATGTATTTAGACAGGAGAGAGTATAAGTCAGACATGATTCAACTTGAAAGAGTTTGAATAATAGTATATTTAAATTTTATTTTTGAAAGAGACAAAATTGAATTAAAGGGATAAAATTAAAGTTTAGTATGTTTGATCGTTCCCGAGACAGATTGATTTCACCTAGATATGGCAATGGACGTGGAGTGGAGGTGAATTTTATCTTTCCTACCCCGCATCCGACTAATAGGAGAAAATTTGCACCCACGTATGAAATTTAGACTCATCCCTGCCTACAACGAGTTTCACTGTCCACGCCCGCACTCATTTATATATATATATATATAATTATAAATTTAAAAATCATATATATTATAATTAGTATAATATAATAATAATTATTAGACAATAATAAAATTAAAAAAAATAATTTTTATAGAGTTAAGATTTTAATTTTTAATATTTTAAAAAATATTAAGTATATTTAATATGTGAATGTATAAAAAATTTAAAAATTAATCAAAGTAAATTTTTCTTGCCCAAATTAAAACGATTTTGGGTGGATACCCGCGAATGCAGGCTATCTTGTCATCCCTAATTTCACCTTTAAAATTTATTGTAACTAAAAGCTATGTTGTAGTTTTTTACCTCAAACATTATTTTTACCTCTAAATTTATTTTTGTGGTCACCCTAAAATCAAACATATAAACACGTCCACTCTTAATTAGTAATGAAACTTTGATTTTTTTTAGACAAATGAAATTTTGATATCTCAAAATGTAATGTAATCATGTGACATTTAACAAACGAAAATTGCAACAAACACTCTGCGCTCATTTTATACAAAGCCGCATTCTAACACACTCTTACCACACATCTTAACAACCCTTTCCTTTGTTCTTTCAACAATAACCTGAATATAATCCTAAATCGGAGGAAGGATTTTTTACCCCAAAATTTTCAATAAAAAATAACCTCCAAAATTTGTAACCTTAAAACGGAGGAATGTTTTTTTACCCTAAAATTTGTTGCCTAATGGAGCAGCTATATGTTGATTCTAAAGTCAATGAACAAGATTATGTAAGTAAGGTTTAATAACTTTCTACATCTTTATTTTTGTTTAAGGCCAATTTATTACTTTCTCTATATCAATGATGTTGTGAAGAATTTCCAAGTGTTAGAGCAATGGATGAATCAAACATTGGACTAGTGGTGGGAAAGCAAACATCCTTGAGCTTATTGTACCTTTCAATATCAAAATTGTGAAGCTTCATAAGACGCTTCTGCTTGGAGCTGAAACGGGCTTCATAAAAACCTTCAAAAGAAGGTTCTTTTGAAGTCTTAAGGAAGAATGTGTAGCCAGCCATAAAGTACATGGATGTTAAATAGAAGCAAATAGGTTCCATCACATCCCAAGTAAGCTCCCAAAAGGTGAGCCTCATGAATGCCATTGTTTGAACTATCATGAAACCCAAACCTCCCCAAAGCTCGCGGCGAATCAAGGTGTTGGCTCTGTTGTCAATAGCTAACTTCTTTTTCTCCATTTCTTCATATTCTTTTCTAATTGAATCTGGCACTTTTGCTTGTGCTATAGGTAGTAGACTTTGGATGTTTTTTGCTACCTGTAACACAAAATTTTACATAATTTTGGTAAAACTTGTCTTTTTCTTTCTTTCTTTCAAGTTTTTCCTCTATAAATCACACAAACTTAGCAATTGTACCCAAAAAGAACGTACTAATTTTTTTTTATGAATTACTCATTCCTTCTGTAATTAAATACAAACAAAAAATTATTCTAAAAAATAATGTATTTAGTATAAATTTTAGACTAAATACATATTTTGAAAACCATTTTTGCTTTTTATATTCCTAAGAAGCTAGACCAAGAGAGGATTGGAAATAAAACCCCAATTACCATTCCTCCTTGATTGAATCTAGGACCCCAACTTTCAATATTTAAATGTAATAATTGTATCACATTAAATCCTACCCTAGAAATAATTCAAGGCTAGTAGGACCAAACACACCTTCCGGGAAATCTTTATAACTAAAAAAAAATGTATAACATTTAAATCAGAGAAGTCCCATTAATTAGTGAAGTCCCGGAAGAATGATAAAATTGAATGATAGTGATAGAATGAAAGTTGGTGGGCTTTTAGCAGTCCTTTAAAGTCCTAATTTACCAGATCTCAAACGTGGAATCTCTTTACACTTTTTTATTTCTTGTGAAACAACAAAGTTTCAATTTCCTGTGAAAAAAAAAAACGAGAAATAATCATAAAAAGATTATATCAGTCTGTGTTCGCACCCAAATAAATGGATAAACTAAAATCAATTGATGAAAAACCAATATTTGATCTCCACATCATTACCATTAATTATTACATTTATCCTTTTACTATCAACCCATAAATTAAAAACATAACCCAATAAAAAAAAACACAAAGATTTTTGGAATAAATTAAACAATCAAACGTAATAATAAATGAATAAGCAAATAGAGGAATAAGATTAAGAATTAACCTGTTCAGGTCTAAGAAACACAACATCTCCTAATATAATCACAGCCGCAGAATCATCAAGCATCTTTGCAATCTTAACCGCTTGATCATCGTCCGAACAATATTCTGAGCAGATCCGAATAAATTCCGAAACCGTTACGCAACTATTTGTAGAATCCCTCAACCTCGATTTCACCATCTCCAATTGCGCCACTTTCAGTAACTTCCTCACATCCTCGACGGTGACACCGTCCTCCTCCGTCATATCCGCCGGCGGACTCAATCCCTCCAACCGAATGCGGCTCTGAGCAATATCCATCGCTCTCAGCTTCTCCACAATGTTTCCGGTTTTCGAATTTAGCTCCGATTTGAACCCGGTTCGTTCCTGGTCGAACCCGTGAAAAAATCTACGGAATTTTCCATTGTCTCCGGGTTCTGGAGCAATGTCGGGTTCAGTGGAGCTTGAAGAAACACCTCCACAGACGGAGGAGGATGAAATGCGAGAATTGGTGAGATTTTGTGACGATATTTTGGTTATGTTGAAGAGGCGTTGGGCAAGTGTTTTCTTGAACGCCATGGATAATAATCATAGAAGAAAGAGAGGAAGAGATTGAAATTGTTTTTAGTTGAAGAAAAGGATGGGTCATGAAAGCTAAATATATATATGTCTCCCAGAGAAATGGATCGAACACCTGATAATTTCAATATATCGTCAATGAACACGCGATATGATATATTCAAGAATGACAGGATTGTGTTTTTATTGTAACCCACCAAAACCGACTTTGTAAAATATTCTTTCTAGTCTTAATTAATTATAAAAAAATATTAAAAAATAATTAATGTATTTAATATAAATTTTAAATTAAATTTTAAATTTTTAATTGATTTTTTATTAATATTGTTTTATTTAAAACAAATTAAAAAATAATTAAATATAAGAACAAATTTTACTATTTATATTTTAAAATTTGATAGAAGAATTAGGATGAGAAAGTTGGACAAAATATAATATTGAGTTTAATAGACATACAGTCATTAATTGTATATTTGTATAGTTATTATTAATTAGTAAAATTAAAAAAAATTATATATATAATGTAAAAAATTGTATTTGAATGTGTTACTAATATAAAATTATGGACAAATTTGGTGTTTCATTGTTGAAAAAAAGTTAAGATTTACTATCTTTATATGATTGTGATAAAATAATCATCCAAATAATTGTTAGAGTTGAGTGTTAATATAAAGTTATTTATATTGATAATGTATATTTATTAAATTTTTAAGAAAAAAGCTACAAATACTTTAATAATATTTATTAAACATTTAAATAAAAATATAGAATTTTAAAATGTGTGTTCAATGTTTTAAAAAATTTAAGTTATTTTTCTTTAAGTTTTTTTCTTTTTTTACCCCGGATGACCCAACTTTTAATTCTTTGAGGAAATGAAAGATAGCCAGACACGTGGTTGGTTGAAGATAGAAAAGTTGGGAATATTGACCGTTGGATTTATCATACAAAGGGGAAAACATGGGTGCTGACTAGGCATATTGCATCCTAATCCACTAATCCCAATATATCGCATCAACAGATAAGTTAAACTGAAATTTAAAGATCCCAAATTCTCGTTATACGTATATATCGTGTGGAGAGAAGAAAGCAGAACAGAGAGAGAAAGTAGAAGCGGCGGCCAGTTGCTGCATCCAAACGAAACGTGTCGCCACATACACCTTACAGAAACTAAGTTTTATTAGCTGCCATACATGGAAAATAATTTTTTTTTAAAAGAAAAGAATAAACAATAATATAATATATAGGATAAAATAATATTTACTAAATACAGTCATAAAAAAAATGGTATTTCACATACTTTTCCATTAAATCATATTATAAAGATTTTTTATTATATCATTTTACAAATATTTACATATAAGATATGTTTGAATATGCATGTATAGAAAATATATACCAATAGCATAAATAAGTCTTTATTAAATAAGAATAATATGAATAAGTTAAATTTATATAAAAATATTAATAAGTTTTCCATGGATTAAAACTTTTTGTAAGCATGGTCAAATACTTTATCCGTCCATTTTTATAAACATTTATTTTATATTTATTGAAAAAGTAATTTGTATAATTAATATGTATATTTTGTGTATAACTATTAGTAAATTGTCTTTTGTCATAAACATATTTAAATTATATCATCCAAGATAAATTGATGCTTTTTGAAATAAAGAGATTTGAGAAGAGAGAAATTTTTATCAATCAAAGGAATATTAATGATTATTCTACCGTTGTTTTAAAAAAAATAACTTAATATCTTAAAATTACAAAATTAAACTCTTAGTATGAATTAACACCTCTTTACATTGACATTTTTAATAAAGATATATTTAAAAAAGAAAAGACAATAAATGCATCTAGTAAATTGTATATGAAGTTATATTTAGAAAGTAAAAATTCTAAAAAAGACTTATAAAATAAAGACGGAAGTAATCTTCATTTTGTATAATGATGATTTAATAAAAAATTCATAACTTACACTAATAATATAAAATATTTTATAAAAAACACTCATTCTCGGTAAAAAAAAAAAACACATTCATTTTGAGTTCAATGTATATTAGTGGTCATTATTATGAGTTTATGACTCTGTAATACTAGTATTAGATTGACACTTGAATTTCTTCCTTCATCTCTTAGTTCTATACAACTTCAAACATATTATTAATGGTTAAAAAAGCACATGACTTGAGAGAATTCATCAATGAGAGGAAAGGTTATATATATATATATATAAAAAAAACAATGAGAGGAAAGGATGCATGGTCTAATATGTGCCTCTTCGTGGATTGGCGAACTCATCTACTCTCTTTCCACATCAATGGGGAACGAGCCATCATCACGAGCCACCATCGGAACTAAGGGGTCTTTGTAGGCAAATGTGCACCTTTTAGTCTCCTCAAGAATTGGTAAATATGTTAGCCCTTTCTCAACATGGTAAATGGCGAGGAGTGGACATAATAAAGAAAGACACCAATGAAGCATTTTAGGGGCTAAGAAGACTAATCACAAGGACATGTACATGTTAAGAAAACTAATGAGATCATAAAACAAGTTATGACAATTATCATGGAAGGAAGACCTAAATTAGAAGGAAAGAAACTTAAATTAGTCAACTAGACAATTTACATGAAGAGGGCATGAGCAAATGAGATGTTGCCCATTATCTCTATTTTTTATTTAAATAAATTGTAATAAAATACACTTTAAGTTTATTTTATTTCTAAATGTTTTCTTTAAGTGTGGAGCATGAGATACTCATGACGTATGTACTGCCCACCTATATTTTTGGTTTGTTTTTAGTATTGTTCTAGACTGACCCAAGTCCAATTCGTCTTCTCGCACCGACATGACCCAATACCGTAACCTGCGACGGGTAGCTAAGGTTCCCAACCCTAGCCGGCTAAACCTAGTTGTAATAGCCCCAAGGATGTTATCCCGCCCACATTGATGACTATTCAATGCCTTTGTCCCCCTATGCGTTGGGACTCAAGTCTATATAAACAGTGCCTCCGATACTAGGAAAGGTGCACACACTTTCTTACCCTGATTCCTCTTACTCTCCTCTAATCAATACTTACTTGAGCGTTAAAGTGTTTGCAGATACCACCCCCTTCAGATGAAGTCCAAATCTTCATCCAGTCTGCAAAATCAGCCGTCCTCCTCGATCTAGATCGAATCAAGTACTAATACAATGGGTTGAATCACAAAGAAAGTTGGAGCCCAAGAAACATCAAAAGAGATGTGCAAAAACACTTATTTAGTGTATAAACAATCAACCTTGGATGCTTGATGAACTAATGAAAGTTCATTAATTTCATAACCTTCAAATCATAATAAAGACGAGACAAAATATTAAGAGAAGACCAAAACAATAAAGAAAAAGGAGTTACAATTGTGGCTAGTAATGCTAGTTAATTATTGGTCTATTATAAAGAAAAAAGTGTTAGCAATCATCAAATTGATTTTGCTTGTACCTATACGAAGTTCACACTCAAGATGAATAAGATAGAAGAAGTTTGTCGGAAAAAAACACATTGTGTATTTGTAAGATTATGTCTCTTTTTTGTTTTATATTGAACTATCTCTTTTGATCTTATCAAGAAACCAATTTTTCTTGTGACAATCATTCTTCAAAGACTTATCATTCTTCTTCTCCATAAAAGTTTGAGAGTGGCGACTATATTATTTTTGTTTTGTCCATATTTTTACTTTTATCTTTGTTACCATTTTTTATACTTGTTCATTACAATTCTACACTTTAAGAAGCCTTGCAATTTACAATTTCATACTTTTATCTTATTATATATTGTAAATTGCTATTGAATTGAACTAAAAATAAAAAACCATCCCATTTAGGTAGTCATCCCTCAAAGAGGAACTTCAATTAGAACTAGGGACCACGTCAACCAATTAAGGGGCCTCCTTGAGGGTTGACCAACGCGTTTTCCCTCTATTATTATCATAAAGTGATAAATGTAAGTCACTTAATATGACTTTCTAGTAAAAATTTCAAAAGACAGTGGTTTCTCCTATTGTCTTTACGTATGTAACCCAACTTGAGCTTCTTCACTTGTCAACATTTTCAAAAATAGAATAGAAAATGTTTTAAGAGGTGCTTCAAACTAAAAAATAAACATCAGAAACAAAACTCAATAGCAGATCAACTCAAATGTGTGAACCCAGGAAAAACAAAGAAGAATAAGATACTACACAACAGATTTTCAGTTTTCACTATCAATTGTCCCATACTTTGTTCCAGTTTTGATTGAGCTTCCAATGATGCCATAATTTATTTTACACACAGGTTATGTTCAATTGCATCCAGCACAAGAGTATTAAAAAATCTTAAGCAGGAAAATTGTTTGTAATTTATTAATATAAATAATACAAAGATCTAGAAATGTTATACACGTGAATCATTTTCTCTTTCTTCAAAATCATAAAGCATATTGCCGGTTGACAAGGTTTCAACTCATATCTTACAAGGACCTAGGTTTGAATCCAGAAGACCTCGTTGGTAGGTAATATGTAAGTACTTCTTTAAGTGCTCTTTGAATCTTGCGGCTTTTCTCGACCAAGATGAACCTCTCAAGTCCAACTTGCTTATAAACTTGTACTTTTATCAACAACAAGAAAAATAATAAAATACATTGCATCAGATATAAGCTGGGTGATTAATTAGTAAGAAAACAGTTACATACCAGCTACATAAATTAATTAATCAACAAAACATGCCAAAGTGCTGTTAACTAGAGTATTTAATTATCTTCTGTATAACCACTGTCCTCGCTTTCCTAGTCTGCCGACTACATTGATCAGCTTGCACACTCAAAGTCTCAATAATCTCTGCAAAAGTTTCTATTTTCTTCTTAATCTCATCGATTGCAAGCTTAACAGCATCCTCATTTTCAAGAGCAAAATCAGCAATTTGCAACATGGACTCAATCTTTATTTCCAATTGATCGATATGGACCCGAATGTTATTCATGTCCACCAATGAAATATAAGTACCAATCTGCATTGAACTGATTACTTCTCCTTGGCCCTTTAGAGCTGTCTCATATTTCCTAAAAAGTGAGTTACACCATTTTCCAACCGAGCCTATTGGAACAGCCAATGCCCCAGCCAAAGCCGTTACAACTGGGGGTGCAGCGATTGCAGCTGCCACCACCGAGAAAATCAACACAGCGACAAAAGCAGCTACAAAAATAGCACTTGACACCCTCTTAAGTGTCTTGAGAGATTTCAATTTCTTATCAAGCTTTTGCTTTCTAATCAGCAATTTCTTTAGCATTGATGCTTGTTGAGCATAAACCGACTGAAACAAAGAATAAAACTCTTCACTAAAAGGGTCCCCAGTTTCCTTGAAATCCTTAAGCCCTTTCAATGTCTTAACATAAGTCGACCCTTCAACCCCATTTTGAACCTCTTCCTCGAAACAAGTCATTACAGACTTAACCACAACAAGTTTTTCACGCGCTCGTTTCAAGCATTTCTCAAGAGCATTACAGAACTCCAGTGTCTGGAGACTATTCTCGAAAAAATCCTCCACCAACAAGAACAAGTCCCGGTCCTTCTTGTTCCATATATCTTGCTTGCACTCCAAAATCATTTTGACAACGTCCTGGTTCATGTCAAGAAGACTGCCAGTAACTTCTCCTAACGACTCAAGCGATATCGAACGAACCTCAATCCCTTGAGCAAGAGAGCTGATCACCCTATTGGTTCGCTCCTGAATGGTAGCATCGAACGATTGCAAGTTCGAATCTTCAACACACGCAGCTTCATAAGAGCTTAAATCGGCCGCATAAAGAGAATGAGCACCCATTTTAATAGGTATTGGAACATCATGATTAGAATTAGAGTTACTCCCCTTGCTGGATTGACCTCCCATCCCAATTTCACACAATCCCAACAGAGAGCTATGAAGCACACAAAAACCCTAATCCCTAAATTTTCAAAATTAGAAGGTTACTACATCCAATGGTTTTGCTCAATTAATCATCAACATTCTGAATACTCAAACCCCATCAAATGCAAAGTTTCAAAATTTCACAAGGTAATCCTACAAGCCCCCATGAAGCAATCCTTCAATTGAGAAGACACATAAGATATGTATGAATATAAATTACAAAAACGAAAAACCCCAAAATCAAAGTTTCAATTTTTAAGTAAATATATAAAAATGGGGTTAGCTAGAAGTTTTTTTACCTTGGTATTTCTCACTTGAATTCTTTCCTCAAGAGAAAACAACTGCAAAAATTGAAGCAAATGGCAATTGAGTGAATGAAGGAATAGAATCTTATATATAGATCTATGCCTAATCTATAGCTAACAATAGAAAAGTAGTGATAATTAGTGGAAATTACAGTTTTAATTAAAGCATGGACTCAAAGCAAGCAAATAATGCAAGATAAGGGCTTACCAGCTTGTGTAATTGAGAAGGAACCAAAACCAAGTTTAGTCAAAAATCATCATTTTCAATCGATTCTTCAACGTTCCTTTTTGTTTGTTTGTTTTGGGTATGGACTTATGTTTGGTTACCTTGGACCACTGACGAGGTTCAACACGGAGTGTTGTAATAATTGTGTTATTGAAGTTGAAGACCTTGACCAATAAAAATCTCGATTAAGTGTGAACCAAAAATATTTAGTCTAAATATTATTGGCATTTAATGGTTAAATTAAGCTTTAGGGACGTAATGAATTTATTTTTATTTATTATGCATTGCTATAATATTTTTATACTCAAAATAAAGGTTAAACTGTTGTATCAAGGACCTTTTAGTTTAAAGGTGAGTGACTAGTTTTTCATTTTAAAATTAACAAAATTATAAAATATTTCTAAAAATTATTAAAGTGTGATTGAAATATGATATAATTATAAATTATGTAATTTTAAAAAAAAATCTTTAAAATATATTAAAATATAGATTTAACCTTTTAAATCTCTTTTCAAATACACCCTTGAAGTTTTAAATTAATTTTTGATTTTTTTAGTTCAAAAAAATCCTTTATTTTTTTTAATTTGTAACAATAATTCATATTTAATTATTTTCGGTTCAAAACCTTGAAAAAAAAATATATTATTTTAGTTTTTTAGAAATGTAATTTATCATTATTTATTTCAATTGAAATTTTATGCAATTATAATCTCATTAAAATATTTATGCTAAAAATTTTCATTTTTTTTAGGAATATTTTTTCATTTTTTATCCAACAAATGAAAAAAATTCATTTGTTCAATATTAGCCAAAATGACATTCATGTTCATAAATAAGACCAAAGTGATACTAGTAAAAAGATTATTAGTATATACCAATAAAAAATATTATTAATATTATTATTAATAATGATAATTTTCTTTATTCAATTTTTTTAAATATTATATTAACAAGAACAAGATTATTAATTATTTTATAATATTTTCTTTTATATACTAATTATGCTTTTTGAAATACTTTTTGAATTATTTAAAGAATGAATTCTTTTAATAAAAAAATTTCAGAAAAAATAACTCATTTAATAAATAGGTTTTTTTTTATTCATTTAATAAATATTTAACAAAGAGAATCACTAAATTGTCGTATGAACTTCAAAAAAATTATTTTTGTTGAGGTTATTGGACTACTCCTCCTATTACATTACAATTAATATAAATAAATAAATAAACAAACACAAAAGCGTCTCATCCCCTATTTTATTTTATTTTTTAAACTTTGTTCATTTTAATAAAATTATCTCTTCACCGTTATTAAAAACAATACGAACCACATATTTCTTTAATTATATAAAATTTTTTTATTTTTGTTATAAAATAATAAAAATTTTATTATTTTATTTTATTTTATAGATACACATATTCATCATTTAAACTTATAAATTGAAAAAAAAAAAAGGAAGATTGCTGCAAAAAAGAAATCATATGAGAGAAAATTAAAAATAAAAAGATACTAAAAGCAAGAATAGTCACTAGTCAGAGGCATTTATCCAAAGTATTTTTTATATACAAATTATGTCTATAATTTTGTCATCTTAAATAACATTCAGAGTTAAAATATATATATATATATATATATATTTTTAGTAAGAAAAAAAAAATAAATGTAACAATGAAAACCGAAACCCAAAATAAGAAAAATTATATCATTTTTAACAATATTATTTTTTTCTTTTCTTCCTTTCTTTTCCTTTTTCCTTCTTCTTTTCTACTTCTCTTTGATTCCGACTTTCCTCTCTTTTTTTTTACTTCTTCCTTCTTACGATTCTGCCGCCCCCTCCACCCCGTTCTTTTCTGATTTACTTGCCATCTTTTGTGTATATAATATATTTTTATTTTTATTTTTTTAATTGTATATTAAAATTAAATTTTTGGTTCTAAGTCCACTTATTTTTTTAACTTCAAACCTTCAACATTTACTTTTTAACATGTCTAATTTTTATTTATTTATTATCATATTTAATAAATTTCTAACAAATATTAAATCTTCCAAAAAATAAATAATAATAAAAAATTTATTAAATATTTATTAGATGAAACATCTTTTTAATCTTTGAGTTGTTAAGACATAAATTGTACAATTTTATAGTTCTAATACTCGTTTTTAAAAATAAATTAATTTAAAATCGACTTTTAACTTTGATTAATTAGATATGATATATTTTTAGTCATTGAGTTTTTAAGACACAAATTGTACAACCTGATAGTTTTAAAATTCACATTTTAAAATAATTATTTAAATAAAACAAACATATTTTCTTTTGTCAAAACAACTTTTTTTTCAACAACAAAACAAATTTTCTTTAAAAATAATTAACATATTCGTATTTTCTACCAAATAACTATGTATATTTGATTTCTCCATTACACTTCGTGATAGCGTTTCAGCAAGTGTACTGAATCATTGCAAATAATAATTAAAACGGTAGTACCAAGTGTCGAACTCAAGGATTGCGTTTTATTATCGAATTGTGTTTAATTACTAAAATTGAACAAAAAACTTTACGAATTGATTGAAATAATATTTGAAACTAACAAGACTAATAGAGTTGAATTTTTATAATAAGAAAAATGTCACATATGAGTTTCACTTCGAATCCAACTTTTTTAATTTGATCCTAGTTACTAAATTCCTTTGTTGAATTATTACTAAATTCTCTTTATTATTCTTGCCCTAATGTCTTACTGACAAAATATTTAATTTCAAAGTAACCCCTAATTTCTTAGTGGATTTAATATTAGAATTAAGCTTTACAATACAATAATTCTTTTGTTAAACTATCGTCTCTGCAAATAATTCAATTGGTTCCATGACTTGCATCTATCCCTAGACTACAATATCATGAATTTCCCATCTCAAGCATTCGTAAAGTCCATTGTCGTTTCAAAATACGAATCGTAAACATTTTAAAGTTGATCAAACAATAAAAAGCATTAAGCACATATCTGAGAAAATAATTCAATAAACTCATTCATATAACTAAAATAATCAAATCAGACAAATGGGTTTCTTGTTTCACCCATCCTTAACAAATTAGGTTTAGTTATTCATGGCAGAGATATAAAAGTTAGATATTATAGAAGAATTACAAGAAAGATTCATGAATGGTTATTGATAAAACTCCTCCAATGGTGTTAAAAACAGTTGTCTATGAGTTTCTCTACTATGGCACAAGTCTCCAAACTTCCAAATAGTCAAAAAGATACCTAGAAAGTGAGAAAAAAACGCGTTTTTATGCATTAAGCAGCACAACATTTGCGCTCCAAGTGCGCCTGGACAGATTCAAGAATGTAGAAATGCCCCATGCGTGAAATTTGCGCTTCAAGCGCACAACATTTGTTGTCTAACATTTACTATATTTTTATCCTCTTTTGAGTCCAAATTTGGCTCCCGTGTTTTCATGAAAGTTGTAGCTATGGATCTTAACTTTCATTTGTACTTGGTTTGACTCCAGTTGGACATCTACAACTCTAGATTCAGTGTTGCACTAAAACAAAAAAAAAAAAGCAACGCAAAACTATGAAAAAAATTTACTTAATCAAGAACATAAGTATTTCATTAAATCCAAGAACTAGAATCAACAAAATATATCAAATAACTCCTTAAATTAGCTAATGATTAAAGATAAAAAAATAGTAAAAAATATGCATATGATGAAGAGTTATCACTTGAAGATATGTAGGAGCAAGATCGCACTCTTGTCAAGCACAATAATAAAATTTCCTTTTTTCCTTTTCTATTTTAAGCACCATTTTATTTCAATATCACGTTTATAAAAAAGTTATATTTGTATTTATTAATTAGAAGAAAGTAAATATTTTTAAGTTAAAATAAATTTTGGACAATTAATTATAGGTAACAGTTTTTTTAACAAATGTCGTAGAGTGCTAATATCTTCACTATACATAATTTGAACTCTAAACTCGGTTTGAAATACCATTATTTTTTGTTTTTAAGGGTTTTTCAGTGTTACTTTATTTTAAATAAATTTTGGTGGTGACTCCATTAAATTCAAAAAATACTCAAAATTTTAACCTGCAATACTCTCTAATAATCAATTTGAGTTGTAATTCATTCCTCTCTAATCATCAATTTTTTAAGGTTTGCATACGCATATTAAAAAATAATAAAGTTTAACAATTAAATACATTTCCACTCCTAATATATTCAATAAAAGTAAAATTTATTTAATGTATGACTTTTTGTTTTTGTATGAGTATACGGGTTTCTTGATACATCCAAAGTTTTTAAAAAATAAAATAAAAAATTTAGAAGATCAAAGATTAGAGATGAAGAATTTCTTATTCTATTCATTAATTGTATTTATTTGCCTATAAATTGAAGACAAACTAGGTGTAGGGGGATCTTCAAAGATAAATAATGTCTCGAAATACTCAATCAATGAAGTAATTACATGTTCATGTATAGCATTTAACTTGTAGCTAAGGGTGAAATGTGTTAGAAAATTTAAGAAATCGAAATTTGAAATGTGTTGATTGTTTAAATTTTTTAATTTAGTTCTTTATAAAAAGCTTAACTTCATTATAATTATTTGTTTAGAGAAAGTTGAAGAAAAGAACTTTGAACAAAAAAATAAAAGAATAACGGTGATAAGCATATATCATTTTGTATACTAGTTAAGAACAATTGTTACTACATATAATCATCTTATTATAAAGAGACTTTGTTTTATTATAGTCAATCACTTAATCTATATAACCAACTTATTTAATAGTTATATTCTCGATGGCTCTTTAATAGTTATATTCTCGATGTCTCTTTAAACTGCATGTATTCTTACTTTAAGCCTTGTCTAACTCTGCATCATGTATTCTTTGATCTAACTTCGTCAGAATTTTCATTATGTATTCTTTTGATTTAGTTTCGTTAGACTTTACAACATGTATTCTTTGTTGATTCAGACGGAAAATCACCAGACTACGTTGATTCCTTATCTTCCAATGTGCTTCAAAGTGTGACGTCATTAAATGATAATAATTAGAAAAATGTTTATCAAATAAGTTGAACTCTTTCTTTGACTTTACTTTTCTAGATGTATTCACCGCACACATAAACAAACGGTTAAAGATAAATTATTCTATTGTTATGTATTATTTTACTATCATCAAAACACTAAAAATAATCATTGTATCATAACCAAGTTGGTAATTTGGTTCCAAAGTACACATCTTTAAGTGCCACATGCTCTTGTCACATCACCTCACCGTGATCTTGTCTTCCTCCAATAAGGAAGTTGTGATCTTCTTCGTCACTTCTTCCTAATTGATTGGTATTATTCTTTTAAATTTTTCTTTTTTCTTATAAGAAAAATTTAGGGTGGATGAATGATATTTTAATTCCAAATAAATTTTTTTTTATAATTTATTAAACATTTACAAATATATTTATATTTGTCTTTCTTAAATAATATAAATGGAGATCGAACCTAGAATCTATCTGTTACAATACTTATCTTTTAAATTTTTCATCTTTTAGTTGTACAAATTATAATTTTAATTTTTTCCCCTTATTTTCTATTTTCTTGCAAGATTTCCACTTTTCATGATCCTTGTACATCATGGATCAATTTAGATTTCATCTCTTTTTCTTTAGATCATTAAATATTAAATGTGATACAAAACATCACTAAAGAAAAACTATAAATCAAATCACGAATTTTCATTCTCTCTAAAATTATATGAGTTTCTCACGAATTTAGTTAGCACTTACAACTTCGTAATCACTATTATATTTCTTTAATTATAGTGTCTGTTATTATTGTCTAAACCACTTCAAGAATTGTTTTATCGATATAAACCTCTTTTTTTTTTTCACACTAAATCACACCTAAAACATGGCCATTCAAATTGGGTATTTCTCTAACACTATATTCCAGATTATTTAGAGTTTCAACAAAGCTTCTGTTTTATCCTTGTCAAATTGTTGACTATACAAATAGATTTTGGGCATCTAGCTACTAAATAGAATGAATTGTTAAGGTCTCGTGATTTGTTAGACATCTGGATATAATTTCAATTATAAATTTATTTATATTATTTTTGTAAGAAAAATCGTCAAACATTATTTATTTATTTATAAAGTTGTTGAGTAATAGTCTTCAACAAAATTTATATTTTCGTCAAATTCATAACTCAAATCTTCAAATAAACTTATATTTTCATCTTCAATAACATCAAATCTATCAAATAAAGAACTCGCATTTTGGGGGTCAAATATTAAAGTGTGAGTTCTTTATTTGATGAGTTTGATGTTGTTGGAGATAAATATATGAGTTTATTTGAAGATTTGAGTTATGTGTCTTGGTGAATTGGGGGTCAAATCTTATAGCGTGAGTTCTTTCGTTGATGGATTTGATGTTGTTGAAGATGAATATATGAGTTTATTTGAAGATTTGAATTATGAATTTAATGAATATATGAACTTTATTGAAATTGATAATGAAGTTTTTGAGTTTTGTTTGAAAACGATAATGAATTTGTTGAATTTATGTAAAAAAGATAATATTGTTGACATTTTAAAACATAAATGATTAAATTAATACTTAAAATTAAATAAATGATCAAATCAGAAGAAAAAAAAGAGATAAATAATTAAATTATTATTTGAAATTAAATTAAGAAACCGCATAAGATATTTTGCTTATTTAATATTGTCGGTGTATATTAATTTAATTTTTTTTAAGAAAATCAAAAGGATGTATGTTATGGTGATTAAAATATTATTTAATCCTCGACAAAAATGTCAATTTTTCTTAGTTGGTAATAGATTATTAATTTGGTATTCACTTATTTTTACATCCTATTAATTCATCTAGTCAAAATGAGTTCAAAGGTGCGCAATAATTTTACATTGTCATCAGTCTTCAATATACCACATTATATTATATAATTTTTAAATTAATAACAGTTATCTTATTAATTATTGTTGTAGAGAAAAAAAATTTACAAAAGTATAAAATAATTAAAAAAATTTAAGGAAACCAAAAAGATGTATGTTATAGGGATTACAATATATTTAATCCTTGACATAAATGTCAATTTTTCTTAGTTGGTATTCACTTATTTTTACATTTTATATAAAATGAGATACAAAACTAATGTATAGTAGTTATATATTTATATATATATATATATATATATATATATATATATGTATATATGAGTTTAAAGATAATGTATATGTAGCGTAAAATAATTTTATATTGTAACTCTGCCATATTATAATGTATAATTTTATTAGTTATTGTCTTGACAAACTGATATTAATTGTGTGTAAAACAATTACACATATTGCATTTTTATTATATATATATATATATATATATATATATATTTTGTCGATTGAAATAGTATATATGACTTGTAACAATTTTTCAATAATGTATTTAATTATGAGGTAGCGTTTTTAATAATATTGAATTCCACACAAAATAAAATACGTTTTTTTAAAGGACATGTGTGCGAGTCTTGAAATATGGATCAAAGAGTTTGATACGTGCGCGGGTCAACAGACAAGTAAACTCGTAAGGCCCAAGGAAGTTGATTGGTGGAATCTCTTGTGGGTTGCACCGCCAACCGACCCCAATCTTCTGTGAAGGGTTCGAGTGAGATCATATCTGCTGTGACTCGAAAGATGGTGAACTATGCCTGAGCGGAGCGAAACTAGAGGAAACTCTAGTGGAGACCCGTAGCGATACTGACATGCAGATTGTTCTTCTTACTTAGGTATAGGGACGAAAGACTAATCGAATCGTCTAGTAACTGATTCCCTCCAAAGTTTCCCTTAGTATAGCTGAAATCTGAGGGCGAATTCTATCGAGTAAAGTCAATGGTTAAGCTTATTGAAAAAAAATAAAAATAAAAGGTTTAGACTTTTAAAGTACTGTATTTGATATAAATATATTACTTGTACTTGTTAGTCAATTTTGTAAAAATAATTTAACAAAAATAAAGGTATAAAAAATGAAGGTTTGGTGGATAAGGCCAACAAGCACCAATTGGCAATACCTAGATATTTTTTTTAGCACAATTGGCAATGCCTAGATGACAAACATAGAATTTAGAATTCAATGAGTTTTTAGGAAGGGAGAATCAATTCTACCATTTTTCTCTCTTAAAATTTTGTATGGTTCACTCAAAAACGGAAGAACGTCCATATCAGAGTTCTCCAATGCATGTGTTTTAACGGGCTTCCTATGTACACATAATAATATAATAATATACAGTATTTTATATTTTTTTATTGCAGATAAATATTCTATGCCTCTAATCCAGCATTTAAATTTTTTTATTAAATGAGTCATACAAATAATTTTATACCATTTGGTCCAAAAAAAAAATTTAAATTGTTTTTTGTGTGTGTTGTGTGTGCCACTGAGATAGTAATTATTTGATACCATTACATTTTACCAATAACTTATTTATTTTCAATATTAAAATGAATTAATAATTAAAGAGAATTTTTTTAAAAAATAGTACATTAAGACCCACAAATAATAGGAGAAAAATTATAAGTACAGAAACACCCATCACTACAATTCACCACTCAAAAAACAATTATTAAATAAAGTCTTACAAATAATTTTATACAATTATATTTTACATATAATTTATTTATTTTTAACATTAAAATGAGTTAATAACTAAAGAGGAAAATATTTTTCAAAAGTAGTAAACATAGAATCCTCAGATAATAGAAGAGAGATGATATCTATAGAAACATTTATTATCTCTACAAACACCTACAATAGAGATATTTATGTAGGGGATACTTGTAAGAGGAATGACCCATTGTAGATGGCCTAACCAAAACCCATGAACCAGGATGATCTTTCTTAATTAAGCTGTACCTGTCTGTTTAGTGGTGGTTTAAAGAAGAAGAAAATTTAATCCTTCAACTTGTAAATAAAAGTTGAATAACAAACAACTTTTAAATCCTAAATTTACATATTAACACATTACACATAGATATAATCAGCTAGAACTAGACTTCACCGTAATAATAATAATTTTAAATTGCAACTCACAATCATATAGTTTATAGAGATTGGAAGTTTGCACAACTATAATTACAACCGCATAATCAATAATTGAGTATTTAATTGGTGAGTAGTCTAAATCAAAAGTTGCTCAACTCATAGAAAAGGTGTTGGTTAAAAAAATTGGTATATATATACTTTGTTGGTTTCAAAATGATTGTCGTAAAATAATTGATAGTTTCATTTTTCAATTCAATTTTATTTTCAACTGAACCATATAATTAATACTATTTTTATAATTTATAATACTATATTTTTTACTATATATTAATGATGTTGATAATGAACTGACATTTAACAAAAATAATTTAATAAAAATAATATTTTTTTTTTATTTATATATTTTTCTTAATATGTATAAAATAATTAAATAACTCACTTATTTTAGTATAGATAATCAAATAACTCACTTGGATTTATTTTAAAAAATGAAGAGGATCCAAACTCTAAAAGATGAAAATAATTTTTTTTTTAAGGAAAACAAAGAGAATATTTTAATTTATCACAAATTCACCTGAGAATATAATTCATTTTTTAAAAAAATAAATAAATATTCAAGGCACAAAAAGGGAAACTAAATTTATTTAATAGGTCAATTAAAGTCTAAATGCATCCAATGTTTTTATAATCCCAATTTATTTCATAATCCACAATACCGTGAATCGAATTCAAATTTCCTTTAGTGTGTGACATGTCGAATTTATCTCTAATTTTGCCTATAAGCAATATAATTTGTTAACGCAATTAAAGGAGCAATCTTTTCAGGATGAAAACCATTAAGACAATCACATGCATCCTTATTCAATTTATGAGCAAACTCCACAGATTTTTCCAATCCCAAAAGTTTAGGATAAGTAACCTTATCAGCAATCAAATCTTTCCCAGCCGTTTTCCCCAATTCCTGGGAAGATTTAGTAACATCAAGAATATCATCAACAACCTGAAACAACAAACCAATACACCTAGCAAATTTCCTCAACTTTTCAATCTCTTCATCATTAGCATCACCAACTATTCCTCCCATAACAACCGAAGCTTCCAATAAAGCAGCGGTTTTACGAACATGAATAAACTCAAGTTTCTCCAAACCAACATTCATTAAACCTTCCGATTCCAAATCAACGACTTGTCCCGCAACAAGTCCTTCCGTACCGATTGATTTTGCCAGCTCAGCAATTAACTGAATAACTGATCCTGGTGGGACCCCTTTTGTATTAACTGCCACGTGTTCAAACGCGTGTGAAAGAAGCGCGTCACCAGCTAGTACGGCTATGTTTTCACCGTAGATTTTGTGGTTTGTTGGTTTTCCACGCCTAAGATTGTCGTTGTCCATGCACGGTAAATCGTCATGGATTAACGACATGGTATGGATCATCTCTACGGCGCAGGCCGAGGGGATAGCAGTTTCTTCTTTGCCGCCTACGAGTTCGCAGGCAGCTATGCAGAGTATCGGACGGACACGTTTTCCGCCAGCCAAGAGAGAGTATCGCATAGCTTCGTGAATTTTTTCCGGTTCTTTTACTACAATTGCTTCGTTCAATGCTTTGTTCACTATATTTGCTTTTTCAAGCATGTAAGCATTGAAATTAAAATTGAAATTGGTTGTGGTTTCTTCTTCGATTATTTTGTCGTATAGTTTGTCTGCATTAGTGAAAACTGTGGGGGATTTGAGAGAAAAAAAGAGTTTTTGTGTTCTTTGTTGATTGGTAATTGATGAAATAGGAATTAGTGTGAAGTGAGTGAGAGTTTGGTGTTTGGTTTTCATTGTTTGGTTCAAGATAGAATTGGGAGTAACCCATGGACCAAAACTCACCGAACTCATCATTGGAGTTTGATTGATGATATTGTTGTGGTTATGCTCTTGTGTACCTTGTTGTATTATATATAGAGTTTCAACAAGGTTTGCAATTGTTAAGATCTCTTATTTGTTATGAATATCGATATAAATTCGTTTATTAAGTTAATATTATTTGAGTATTTTTGTGAGAAAACACATTTATATTACTTATTTTTTGTTTTAAAATGATTTTTTTAATAGAGTTATTTTAAAATGAATTGTTGATTTTAGAAAAAAACTATCTAAATACAATGCATTCTCTTTTTTTTATAGGAGTACAATGCATTGTATTAAATTTTGAAGATTTTGTTTTTAATATAAGATTTGAATTGAATAATATTGACTGAAAAGACCAATAAATTTATAATATATATATATATATATATATATATATATAAAATATCTCCTAAGATGCAATTTTATCTAAAAATTTATGTATTGTTTTGATATGGTCATATATGAAATAAACAAGCATCGTCACTTATAATTATGATTAAACTATTTATATTCATATTTGATAGTAGACCATTAATTTATAAGAAATAATTTATCTCTTTTAATTTAATAATTTTCTACGTATTGTCGTAAATCAACTATAAAACAAGTTTTTCTACGGATTATACTGTAATTTAGTTGTAGAATATTCAAGTTTTTTATGAGTCAAGATTATACAAGCTAATCTTTGTACCAATATTATAAAGTAATTTTTCAATCATTCCACAATTAAAAATAATAATAAAATTACTCTATGTACACCTATTTATTTTCTTATCAATTTTCATTTATTTTTCTTCTCTCTCTTATTTTTTTAATATTTTATTATTTTTATCTTTTCTACTACTTTTTTTCGATTTCTTACTTTTTATATTTTATTTCTTTATATTCTTTCCAAGTCTATTCCGCTAACTTTTTATTATTTAATTCTTTTTATTATTTTTTCACTCTCTAGACCATATGTACACATTAATTATTTTATAATTTTTTAAATGTTAATACTTTAATAAATATTCAATTTTTGAAATCTGATTATTTAAAAAATTATTAATTGAATATCACCTATAACTATACATCATATTTCATAAAACACTTATTTATTTTAATATTAAAAATGTGTAGATCCACATAGAGAATATCTTTATCCATATTAAAGCAAGATAATGAGTAGCACCCCCACTTTCCTGCAAAACAACAATACACCCCTAATTTGGTTTCCATTTATTGTATATCTGTTCGAAATGAGGAACAAAAGAGTTAGTTTGTAAATTGAAAAATGAAAAGTCTCACATAAGAGGGATTACACATTCTAGTAGTGTATATAAGGTGGGAGGTATGACCCTTGGAGTGTGCCCCAAGGGGTACCCCAATTTTGTGAAGGAGCGAGAACACATACAAAATAAATCACCACATGTGCGCCGCCGCCGTCCGACCGGCTTGGTTGGGCCAGGCCGGCCCTGGGCCTGGGTGGTGAATTATTATTATTATTTTTTATTAAAAAGAAAATTAAAAATTAATATTTAATTTCTGAAAAAATGAATGCTTGCGTTTTTACCTAAAAGGCCCTCCACCGAGTCAACACTGTATTTCTGATCCAGTAAATCATTCCCTATTTTTCTCACGGTTTGGTTTTGGTCAAAACCCTTCGTATTTTCACGATTGATTTGTGGCCGTGTACTTGGTCAATAAACTGTAATTTTCGGAGTCAGCCAAACCTAGAATTATGGGGCACGTTTTTAGTGTGGATCTGGTCAGATGGATCCCGAATTTCCTCTGATCCAGTAGCAGATCTCCTCTATAAATAGAGGGTTCTGCTCAGTTGCAAATCACACCAAAAGCATTCCATCTTCTGAGACTTTTCTCTCTTCTCCCTCCATATTCTTACTTCTACATTTCTTTTCTTTAGAGTGGTCTTAGTACCATATTACGAGTGGCAGCCATTAGACTGCCATACTGAGGGTGTAATTCTAGAACGGTTTTTTCACGGTGCAGTGAAAATCCGATACAGAGTAACTGGGCTGTTTTATCCTGGGGACAGCGTGGTTGATAGTCTGCCTTGCACAATTTGGGCAGTGCCGCGAAACGTCTTAAAGAGAGCGACCTATTCCACGACTCAACCCAATAATATTTTCGGTGGCATAAATTGTTTTTTAAACTCGTTTTTCAAAACTCGAAACAACAATTTTAAGACGTTTCCTTCTGCCATGTCTACCGAAGAAATTACTGGTACAGGTTCATCTGTTTCTGATTTCAGCAAACCGTTTCGGTTTGAGGGATGTCACTTTAAACGATGGCAACAAAAGATGCTATTTTTTCTAACAACGAAAAATGTTGCCAACGTTCTAAAAGATGACATTCCTGTTGTTCCAGAAAATGCTGAACAAACAGAAAAGGATAAAAAAGCTGCTGAATTAACCCAATGGAATAATAATGATTACTTATGTAAGAATTATATTCTGAATGGACTTGCTGATGATCTATATGATTACTATAGTTCCAGCGATACTGCCAAACAGGTTTGGGATGCTTTAAAGAAGAAATATGATACTGAGGAAGCTGGAGCCAAGAAGTATGTTGTTAGCCGCTACCTCAAATATAAGATTATATATGACAGATCAGTGGAAGCTCAATCCCATGAAATCCAGAAAATTGCTCATGAGATCGTCTCTGAAGGTATGTCCCTCGATGAACAGTTTCAAATTGCTGTTATTATTGACAAACTGCCCTCTGCTTGGAAAGATTTTAAAAATTCTCTCAGGCATAAAACAAAAGAGTTCTCTCTTGAAAGTCTGATAACCCACCTCAGAATTGAGGAAGAATCCTGTAAACAAGACCAGAAAGAAGAAGTTCTTCTTGTTACCAATAACAAAAGAAGAAGTTCATTGGAGCAGTTCTGAAGCCAAACGGCAAACAACTTAAGAATCAAAATCACAGAAACATCAACAAGAATGGGAACCCTCCAAATGTCCCAAAGCAGCAGCAGCAACCACCTCCTAGAAATGCACTTTTTCTCTGCTATAATTGTGGAAAAGAAGGGCATATGGCACGCAAGTGTAGGAACAAGCCAAACCCTGTTCGACAGGCTAACTTGACAGAAGAGCAATTCATTGCTATGATTACTGAAATCAACCTTGTTGGTGGATCAGATGGATGGTGGATTGACACTGGCGCCTTTCGCCGTGTCTGTTATGACCGTGCTATGTTCAAAACATACACTACTGCTGAAGATAAGAAAGTGTTGTTGGGAGATTCCCACACCACTAATGTTGCTGGTATAGGAGATGTAGAATTAGTATTCACCTCCGGAAAGACCTTAATTCTGAAGGATGTCATGCACACTCCAGAAATAAGGAAGAATTTAGTTTCTGGTTATCTTCTTAATAAGGCTGGGTTTAATCAGGCTATAGGGGCAGATTTGTACACCATTTCTAAAAATGGTATTTTTGTTGGGAAAGGTACGCTACTGATGGCATGTTTAAATTAAATGTTGAAATGAATAAAATGTCTCCTTCTGCTTACATGTTGTGTGATTTTAATATTTGGCATGCTAGACTTTGTCATGTGAACAAACGTGTGATTGCAAACTTAAGTAACTTAGGCTTAATTCCAAAGTTATCTTTAAATGAACTTGAAAAATGTGAATTTTGCAGTCAAGCTAAAATAACTAAGAGTTCACATAAATCAGTTGTTAGAGAATCTGAACCTTTAGATTTAATACACTCTGATATATGTGAACTTGATGGAACACTAACGCGAAATGGAAAACGTTATTTTATTACTTTTATTGACGATTGCTCTGACTATACCTTTGTATATCTGATGAAAAATAAAAGTGATGCGATTGACATGTTTAAGATCTTTTTAACTGAAATAGAAAATCAATTTAGTAGAAAGATTAAGAGGTTTCATAGTGATAGAGGAACAGAATATGATTCTAGTTTATTTAAGGAGTTTTATAAATCTCAATGAATCATACATGAAACCACAACACCTTATTCACCTGAAATGAATGGTAAAGCTGAAAGAAAGAATAGGACTCTGACTGAACTTGTTGTTGCTATTATGCTTAACTCTGGTGCTGCATCTCATTGGTGGGGGAAAATTATTTTGACTGTTTGCTATGTTTTAAATAGACTTACAAAATCTATAAGCAAAACATCTCTTTATGAGATAATAAAGAAAAGACAACCAAACTTGTCTTATCTTCGAACATGGGATTGTCTGGCGTATGTCAGAATCCCCGATCCCAAGCGAATAAAACTCGCCAGTAGAGCTTATGAATGTGTATTCATTGGGTATGCAGTAAACAGTAAAGCGTATAGGTTTTATGACCTAAATGCGAAAGTGATCATAGAGTTAAATGACGTTGACTTCTATGAAAATAAATTTCCCTTCAAATCGAGAAATAGTGGGGGCAGCGAACTCAGTCATACTCCCGTGACAGGAAGTGCTGAAAGCAACATACAAGGTGAATTGGAAATTCGAAGGAGTAAGAGAGTCAGAGTTGCTAAAGATTATGGACCAGAATATATGGCCTATAATTTAGAAGAGGATCCTACAAATCTCAAAGAAGCCTTGTCATCTTTGGATGCAGATCTTTTGCAAAAAGCTATAAACGATGAAATGGATTCCCTAGAATCTAACAAGACCTGGCATATAGTAGACTTGCCTCCTGATTGCAAGCCGATAGGTTGTAAATGGATTTTGAAAAAGAAACTAAAACCCGATGGAACTATTGATAAATACAAGGCACGCCTTGTGTAACACCCCGACCCTTCAGCGTTATCGGCGGTGCTACCGTAACATCCCGACCCTTCAGCGTTATCGGCGATGTTACTCAGTTTTCTCACATATTGAAAAGGGATTTCTTTAGATCAGTCTCATTATATTGAAAAGATCCTAAAGAAATATAAATACTTTGACTGTAAAACTGCATGCACACCATATGATCCAAGTATGAAACTCTTTAAGAACACTGGTGAAGGTGTTAGACAAACTGAATATGCGAGCATCATTGGCAGCCTCAGGTATGCCACTGATTGTACTAGACCAGACGTTGCCTATGTCGTGGGACTATTGTGCAGGTTTACCAGTAGACCTAGTATGGAGCATTGGCACGCTATCGAAAGAGTCATGAGATACCTTAAAAGGACCATGAATCTAGGATTACATTATCAAAGATGTCTTGCCGTACTTGAAGGATACAGTGATGCTGATTGGAACACCTTATCAGATGACTCCAAAGCAACCAGTGGCTATATTTTTAATATAGCCGGTGGTGCTGTATCTTGGAAATCAAAGAAACAGACGATACTGGCTCAGTCCACTATGGAGTCTAAAATGATAGCACGAACTACTGCTAGTGAAGAAGCGAGCTGTTTGAGATGCTTGCTAGCTAAGATCCCTTTGTGGGAAAAACCTATGCCAGCTGTGTTGATCCACTGCGATAGTACCGCGGCTATTGCAAAAGTTGAGAATCGTTATTACAACGGTAAGAGACGACAAATACGTCGTAAGCACAGCACAGTTAGAGAATTACTAACCAAAGGAGCTGTAATAGTGGATCATGTACGCACTGATGATAATTTAGCAGATCCTTTGACGAAAGGATTGGCTAGAGAGAAAGTCATAAATACATCCAAAAGGATGGGACTATTGCCTTTAGATAAATGAGTTACTTATGATGGGAACCCGACCTAAAAGACTGGAGATCCCAAGAATTATGTTCAATGGGTAATAACAAGTCATAGTGATATGAGATGAACATGTTATTATATTTAAACAGAAGCATGATTCCTGAAGCGATGGAAGGCTGAGATAATAGAAACTCTTAATGAGATCTATACTCTATGTGGAGGGAGTACCTAGCTACAGGAGTACTCTTGATAGACTCACCTATGTGAATGTGGAAATGAGGCCGTTTCCTATGGAATTTCGAGGCAAAAATTCCTAGAGCGTTCACTATACTGGGATAGACGTGCAGGACCACAAACGCACGGGTTTTTTAGAATACACCTAATGAAAAGGTTGTGTGTGGGTTTGATGTCCGAGATAAAGTTCAAGACTACGAGTAACTCTTGTTAAATCAGAATCTTACTCGCTATGCAAAGGTTCAAGTCATAGACACCTTTGTTTATGCACAATCTTATGAAAACGTTTGACGCTATTTCAGAACCTACTTTTTAAATTCAAGTGGGGGATTGTTGGAAATGAGGAACAAAAGAGCTAGTTTGTGAATTGAAAAATGAGAAGTCCCACATATGAGGGATTACACATTCTAGTAGTGTATATAAGGTGGAGGTATGACCCTTGGGGTGTGCCCCAAGGGGTACCCCAATTTTGTGAATGAGCGAGAACGCATGCAAAATAAATCATCACACACGCGCGCCGCCGCCGCTGTCCGTCCGGCTGGGCTGGGCTGGGCCTGGGCTTGGGTGGTGAATTATTATTATTTTTTATTTATTAAAAATAAAATTAAAAATTAATATTTAATTTCTGAAAAAATGAATGTTTGCGTTTTTACTTAAAAGGCCCTCCACCGAGTCAACACTGTATTTCTGATCCAGTAAATCATTCCCTATTTTTCTCACGGTTCGGTTTTGGTCAAAACCCTTCCTATTTTCACGATTGATTTGTGGCCGTGTACTTGGTCAATAACTTGTAATTTTTGGAGTCAGCCAAACCTAGAATTATGAGGCACGTTTTTAGTGTGGATCTGGTCAGATGGATCCCGAATTTCCTCTGATCCAGTAGTAGATCTCCTCTATAAATAGAGGGTTCTACTCAGTTGCAAATCACACCAAAAGCACTCCATCTTCTGAGGCTTTTCTCTCTTCTCCCTCCATATTCTTACTTCTACATTTCTTTTCTTTAGAGTGGTCTAATACCATATTACGAGTGGCAGCCATTAGACTGCCATACTGAGGGTGTAATTCTAGAACGGTATTTTCACGGTGCAGTGAAAATCTGATACAGAATAACGGGGCTGTTTTATCTTGGAGACGGCGTGGTTGATAGTCTGCCTTGCACAATTTGGGCAGTGCTGTGAAACGTCTTAAAGAGAGCGACATAGTTCGCGACTCAACCCAGTAATATTTTCGGTAGCATAAATTGTTTTTTAAACTCATTTTTCAAAACTCGAAACAACAATAACTGCTGCATCGCATGAGATATATGCACTGATTTTGATATATGTCAAAAAATTATTTTTTAAAATATGTATAGAAATATTTAAATTGTATATGTGATTGATATATGTGTAAAATTGTTTCACATTACAGGGATATACAAATTATATTATATTTTTTAGAAGGAAAACATGTTATGGGAACTTAAATATTATTTAATCCTTAATAGAAATGTTAATATTTTTTAGAACGAATTATTTTTGGTTACAATTCATATATCCTATTAAGTTATAGAGTAAAGAAAATTCAATTCATTAATGATATACTAAATTATTTTTGGTTAATGTAAAATGGTATACAAAATTAATGTGTAATATTATATATTTTTTATTATATAAACACACATATTATCAAATGAAATATGTGTTTCAATTCTCGTATGCAAATGTACTTTTCAAAAAAAATTATTTTACAAATGTCCTTTTATTTAAAAATGAGTTTTTTCTGACACAATTTGTGTTTGAATATTTTTTCTACGAACGTTATTTTATAAAATAAAATTTGTTTATATTGTATAACAAAATATACTTTTAAATATATATTTACTAAAAATATATATAATTTCTTAAGTCGTATTTGTAATTGTAATTTGTGATAAATGCTAAATTAAAAATAAATCATGTAAATAAAAAATACAAAAACATCATAAATAATGTTTTTGCTCAATCGTACTTTTGAGATAAAATTAAATTTATCAAGATAATTTTAATTTAACACAAATAAAAAGTTAAAATATATTATCATTTAAAAATTACATTTAAACCGAGAAATGAAAAATCAAACGTGATAAATACAGTACGACTTTTAAAAAAAAGTTCAATAACATTTCTTTTTGACTCATTTATTTCAATAATACTAGTGAGTGTTATTACGATTCATTTAATTATAGTAGTTTTTTTCTTCACACAAAATAAAATAATTTTTTTACTTTTAAAGTAGTGTCTAATTTTTTATGATCAAGTCCAATGGACATACACAGTACTTGTATTATCCGTTTTAAAATAACTACATAAAAGTAAAGTGATGCAAAAAAATAAAGAATTTTAATTAAACATCTATATAAAATAATTTTACATGGATAATATACATTTTTTAAATCTATTTTTATTTGATGTTTTAATTTACTTTTACTTGTTAGTCAGATTTGAAAAAAATACTTTAAGCAAAATAAATAGGCTAAGGTTGGGCGGAGTGTTTACGAGGTGGGAATATCAATACAGGCATTTTTTTCTCGGTTTCTTTCCTACGGTTCACGTAAACCGCTTAACAAAAACCCCGAACCGCGATAATATTTCTTAATTAAATAAGTAAATTATAATTTTTAGTTTTTGAAATTATATAGCATTATTATTTTGGTATTTGACTCAGAAAATTCAAATTAGTCACCGTATTATCACAATAGACTATGAAAGATACAACGTATTATCATAAAAGTTTATGAAATATATAATTTATTATCAAAATAGTTTATGATCATTATAACGTTAGAAACTAAATTCGCTGACATTATGATGTTTCGAGGACTAATTTGGATATTTTTACTGAGTCGTAAACCAAAATGATGGTTTACCCTAATTAAATTGATCAAGTATCCTATGTCAAAAACTTTATTTTAAAATGTAAATAAAAGTTTGAGCATGTCAAAATGAGATATATTTTAATATGAAAAGGTACAAATATGCATAGATGATGATGATTAAATTCTTTTTAAGTGGCATATAATAATTACTTAAAAAAGACATATGATTTTTTGTTTTAATTTTAACTATTTATAATGTACGAGCAATCGTCGTTCCTTTCATTTTCTCATTATAAAAATCCTATCATTATATGCTTCCATAAAAGTTCGGTAGCAAACAACTGTTAAATTGTTAAATTTATGGATTAACAAATTGTACTTAGATGAAACAATGCATAACAATTTTGTCTTTGTTTTCTTAAACAGTTTAGCTATGAAACATACACACACAAATTAAATATGAAGAAAGAATAATATTTCGGATTCAAACACATATCAAATGTTTATACAAGTATCGTTTGAATTCTACTTACAAAACACAATTTAGTCTTTGTTGTTATAACACAATAATTTTAAAGTTAAGGATTGAAAGTTGAGGATGAAAGAACAAAGTTCGACTTAAGTGAAGAAGAAAAATACTGATATAACTAATTAACATTGTTAAAAGTGGTACTCAGTTAAGAAGATTTATGATGGTTACTTACAAGTCAATCTAACTTGGAGCGTTAGTTTTCAGTTAATAAGTTGTAACTACTTTTTGTAACTACTTTTTGTAACAAACTTGTATATATGTAGTTGAGTAGTAACTAAAAAAATGAGTCAATTTCAATTTTGCAAAAAATAGAAAATTGAAGACAAAACAAAAAATTTTGTACATTGTAATCATTTTCATCTCATATTAGTGATATTTCGATGTAATCATTTTCATCTCATATTAGTGATATTTCGAAGTCAGATCCAACCCCCTTACCCCTGAACTGGGATAACAATTGTGTGTGTTCATTTTAGCAAAATTTAATTTTGTTTAGTTTAGATTCAAAGAAACAAAATCAGAAAACCAAAAACGATAAACATTCTCCGTTTTTAAACTGATCCATCTCTATTTTCAATCCAATCAATCTATGTTCTGAAACTCATTGATATTTGCTTTTTTACAACAAACATAGTAACATTTATTTATATAAAAACACTAATTTTAAAAAATTTATTTGTCTCATACAAAATTAACTTGTAAGAAGAATATCGATTTCTATTTACAACCATTAAATAATATCATTAAACACTTAAAATTAGGAGATACTTGAAGCATGACTTAAATGGCGGATCAATAGCAAGTGACATGGACAATTTTTTTTTTCCTTGAGGCAAGTGGCCATTAACCCTCGACTTTTAGGGGAAATAGATCATGATTTTTTTTTTTTCAAAAGCAAAAGAGAATATTATTGATACCAAATCACTACAGCAAAAGTCTAAAAAACGCAAGGTGTGCCAAATAATTAGATACATTAAAACCAAAAGAAGAAATGAACGTGGAAACAAACTGATCAACCCAAAATAGCTAGAGTCTATTCTCCATATGAAAATATAATTCGATGGGTTGGAAAATTTATATTATATTCCAATAATAATATGTTGATATATATTTTTTATTATAATTATATTAATTATTTACTAATACGAGTGATTATATTAAGAATAAAACTAATTAAATTTATCATTAGATAAATAATTAACTAAATGATATAGATCAAATTATGGGTGAATGTTGGATGTTTATTAAACTTCATCGGTGTCTTGATAAATGTATATCTATGGCCATGTGTCAAATTGTTTAGATGGAGAAAGAAAATATATTATCCTTTTAAAGGTTGCTGCCTTTTTGTTTTTTATGGCTATTAATGCTTACAATTTTTGAAATTATAATCGGCACGCCATATTCCATTGAGTTTATCAAAGTTCAAGAAATATGGCTTTCAAATTAAGTTTGATTTTATTTTATTTATATATATATATATATATATATATATATTTTTATATATTCATGATATTGAATTTCGATTAAAATTTCCAAAAGATTGTTAGTTCCTCAAATTGTGGGTCTCCTGAATTTTGAAAGGTGAAATTGATAATTTTGAGGTTTGATAATTAAGACGTTGTTTAATACAGTAATTTTGAGGTTGTTACGTTTGATAATTAAGACGTGGTTTAATAATTTCGAGGATGTTACCGTTTGATAACTAAGACGTGGTTTAATAATTTTGATGTTGTTATAGTGAATTTTTTTGAATTCACATAAAAGTTTCTCAATTTATCTCAATTTATCCGTGAAATATGGATCCAGTTTTATGTTCGTAGAGCTATGATATATGGAACTTTCAGGCTCAACCACTCTTATGTTATTGTTAATATTATTAGTTATATATATATATATATATATATATATATAGAGAGAGAGAGAGAGTAATATAAAGTTGTGTGAATAAGTATTCTTATTTGACGTTAGTTACGTTATTGTTCTAACGTATTTGGAAATGGATGAGATAAAATTTGGTTTTAATTCGATTTGGGCGACATATTTTCTAAATTAAAAAAGTTTTTTTTTAAGTCAATTTTTTTGACTTATTTTTGGAATATTGTTATCATATTCAAGAGTCTGATTTCTGTCTGAAATTAAAATTGATTCATAAATATTTTGTCTTTCAAAAATTTGAGAAATAAGGAACATAAAGATTTAATACATGTTTGGTTGTCATATATTATTAAGGTGTACATATAGATTAATGTGTACAATCTATGAGTTTTTTTCACCTTAGTACAAGAACGATCTTGTTTTTATAAAATCTTTTTTTATCACTCTTGATTAGTTACATAAATCATCTTTTAATCTTTAAAGGATTTTTACAATATATTCAAATTATCTTAAGAGATAGACTTGAGTTGATTGTAAGAACATAATCTATTCAACACTTATTTGAGATTGATTGTTTGCAATAACTCAATAAAAAGATCTTTGAATATAGTAAGAGAAAGCTGGAGTTTTTGCTTGATTTGAAGAGTTTTGTTTGCTCGAGTATTGAAATGACTGCACCGAAAACTCTTGTTATTGTCTTCACCTTGATGTTCCTTTTATAAGCACGTTGAAGGTTAGAAATAACTTATTATAGCCGTCACTAATCCTGAGGGAAATGTATGTTCAAAGTGAAATTTAATAGACATGTGTGTTATTCAATCCAAGACGTTCTTCTTTGTAACCGTAATGTTTTTGGTTTTGTGTTGAATGGAAAACATGAATAAGTGATTTAGTAGTTGTCTAGTGTCAGTCCTTTGTCTCATAGGCATGCTGGACTTTTGGCAAAAAGTGCAGCAGCAGTGTCCCTTTGTCTTTGTTGTTCTTGCTCACAATTCATCAATCTGAAGATCGACATGGAGGTTGTTTTACTTCTTTGGGCCTTCAGCTAAACTTTTCGGCTTGATTATAGTTTTGAGTAGTCTTAATATTCTTATATCTTAAGATTTGGACTATGGAGAATGATTTGTTTTCAAGCAATCGATATCGATATTTCACCATCAAAAATGTAGTACTCTTTCTAGTAGCGATCCTTATATATCGTACTCACAATCGAAAGATGATCGAAAGAAAAAATATCTATTTGACAGAGTTTCTTCCTATACCTATGAATTCCATTGGACGCAGCAATGATACATTAGAAGACTCAAAGGATTCTTTCAATATCAATAGGTTGATTGTTCCGCTCCTATATTTTCCAAAACGAAAAAAGATCTCTGAGAAATCTAGTGTTATTCAAGTAATGGATTCTAGCCAATTGAAAAGATCTTCAGATGAATTCGGGGATCATATCAATTCCATTAGGAATGAGGATTCGAAATATCATACGCATATGAATAATCATTTGTTTCCGGACGAAATCGAAGAATTTCTTGGGAATCCCACAAGAGCCAATCCTTCTTTTTTCTCTGATAGATGGTTCGAACTTCATCTGGATTTGAATCCTACTGATAGATCTACTACAGACTTTTGTCCTTAAAAAGAAATAACTAGGATGATCTTTTGATAAACAAGAATGATCCTTTAATACACTAGAATGATCTTGTTATCAATTTCCAGTTCAGTCAAGGTTTGATGCTCTTTGATTTATATCATGGTGAGATCGTCGATTGTTGTATGAATGTATTTGATCACCAATCTTTAAATAAAACACTCAAAAACACAAGTTAAATAGCATCACAATCAGAATCATGATTAGAGATTAATTAACTTGTTTGTTTATCTTCAAAACACTTTATTTGAGATTTTACCTCAACAAAAACAAGCACTCATCGGAGAGTAGTATTTCATTGAAATTATTAGGCAAATAAAAAATATAAAGAACACATTAAGTAAATATTTAATCTTGCAAATACGCTGAAATTTCGACTATAAGGTAACTTGCTTATGTTGAGAAAAAATCTCTTTTAATGATAACAAAATTATCTTAAGATTATGATTACACTAATGCATGCATTTAAGTTTTGTACTAAGAAAGGAACAAGATCCAAAGATCGCAACCTCCTGTCCAGAAGAATGAATGCATGCTGGAAACAAAACCGTTAAATCCATAAAGAAAATCTGAAGTTAAAACACCAGAAGCAGAACATCTGGAAACAGAATTTTAAAACCTTGAATATCTCTATTCAACCCCCCTTCTAGGGATATTCTAGTTACTTTAATTGGCATCAGAGCAAGGTTCTCTAAAACTACACCTAACAGTGTAAGAGAAAAAGATCCAAAAAGAAAAAATGTCAAAAGCTAAGTATATCCCAGAAGGAGGATCATCCAGCAGACCTCCCTACTTTGACGGAACTGACTACTATCACTGGAAAGGCAAGATGAGATTGTTTCTCATATCTCAAGATAACAACATGTGGCCAGTGGTAGAAAAAGGAAATCATGTCATCAGAATCAACAGTGTAGATCCAACCTTTGACGAAAACCTCAAACACAATGGACAGCTGAAGAAAATGCCAAGGTACTTCTAAACTCTAAAGCTCATTTACTTCTAACGTGTGCTTTGAGCAGGGAAGAGTATGATAAAGTTGAAGAATGCCAAAGTGCTAAAGAACTATGGGACACCTTGAAGATCCATCATGAAGGTTCAAGTCATGTTAAAGAAGCCAGAATTAACATGGGAGTAAGAGAGTTCGAGTTGTTTGCAATGAAGGAGGAAAAAACAATTGATGAAATGTTCTCAAGACTGACAATCATCCTCAACAACTTAAGGTCTCTGAGAAAAGAATACTCTGTCCAAGAGAAAATAAGAAAGATATTAAGAAGTTTACCAAAGGAATGGAGACCCATGGTGACTGCCATCACAGAAGCAAGAAATTTAGCCACCATGAGGTTAGAAGATCTGGTTGGAACTCTTAGAGCTCATGAACCTCTATTGCTTGCTGATAAACCAAGCAAAAAGGGAAAAATGATTGCATTGAAATCCAGTCAAACTGAAAGTCCATCCTCCAAAAACTCTAAAATTATCTCAAAAAAGGATAACTCAGAATATCCTCTCTCTGAAGAGGAGGATGAGCTGGCTCTAATCTCCAGAAGAATCCAAAGAATAATCAACAGAAGAGGACAAGACAAAAGATCCTCTCAGAAAGAAAATATTGACAAAAGTCAGATAACTTGTTATGGATGCAATAAAATGGGACACTACAAAACTGAGTGTCCTCTAAACAAAAGGAACATAAAAAGATTTCACAACAAGAATAAATCTATGATGGCAACTTGGGATGATAGTGATGAATCATCCTCCGAGCAAGAAAAGGAAGAAGAAGCCAACCTTTGTCTCATGGCTAACTCAGAAGCAGATGAGGTAAGCATCATTGATTTATGTCCTTCTTGTGAAAAGTTAGAAATAGAATTTGACAATCTCTTGAATGACTCAAACACTTTATCTCAAAAATGTGGTTTTCTTAAAAACCAAAATTATGAAATAAAGAAACTGAATAAGGAACTTCAAGCTAAAAATGAAGAATTTCAAAAAATCATTTTTGACTTGCAGCAATCAAATAAAAAATTGTTTGAGCAACAAAACACTTTAAACAAAGAGAATGTCAAAATCCATCCTCCTGAAGAGGACACAGAAAAGAAGGACTTGAAAATCAAAGTTGAAGAACTAAAAAATGACATTACCAACTTTGTCAAATCCACACAAACATTTAAAAAAATTATGGGATCTCAATCTGGTATATTTGACAAAGTTGGAATTGGTTTTAAAAGTTCTCAAAAACAAAAACTATATGAAAACTTCTTTCTACCAAAGAACCTTAGAGGATAGACCTAAGTGCACTTTTTGCAAAAAGCATGGACATACTATCGATGTATGTCTTGCTAAGAAAAAAGCTGAAAGGAACAAAAGGAAATGTTCATTTTGTAATAAGCATGGACATCATGATTCCATTTGCTATCACAAAAAGAAAATCCTTACAAAAGGAAGGACTAACCACCAAGGACCCAATTCTATATGGGTACCTAAATCTCTTCTAAACTCTGACACAGGTACATCCTCTGATCAACAAAAGAAAGCCCTGGTTCTTGGACAGTGGCTGCTCAAGAAATATGACAGGAGATAAGCATTGCTTTATCTCTTTGGAATCAAAAGATGGAGGATCAGTTACATTTGGCAACAATGATAAAGCTCAAATCAAAGGAACGGGTATTATTGGTAAAAACAATTCTGCCAAAATCGAAAATGTTCAGTATGTGGATGGTTTAAAACATAACTTGCTAAGCATTTGCCAACTTTGTAATAGTGGATTTGAAGTAATTTTTAAACCCACTCTATGCGAGGTCAAGCATTCATCCTCGGGTAGAGTTTTATTCTCAAGCATAAGGAAAAAGAACTTATATGTCTTATATTTAGATGATTTACCTTCTGAATCTTGTTTTATGGCTATTGAAAAGGATAAATGGATTTGGCACAAACGGGCTGGTCATACTAGCCGGAATACTATGTCTAAATTATCAAAATTAGAATTAGTTAAAGGTCTTCCAAAAATAAATTTTGAAAAAGACAAAGTATGTGAGGCTTGTGCCAAAGGAAAACAAGTTAAAAGTAGCTTTCACTCCAAAAATATTGTTTCAACAAATCAACCTCTTGAACTCCTTCATATTGACCTATTTGGTCCTATCAAAACTCCAAGTCTTAGTGGAAAAAGATATGGATTTGTTATTGTTGATGACTTTTCACGATTTACTTGGGTCTTGTTTTTAAAACACAAAAATGAAGCATCTGAGGCTTTTCAATATTTTTGTAAGAAGATACAAAATGAAAAGGGATCAAAGATTGTCTCAGTTAGAAGTGATTATGGGGGAGAATTTGAAAATGAGTCTTTTGAAATTTTTTTTGATGAAAATGGTATTTCTCATAATTTTTCTTGTCCAAGAACTCCTCAACAAAATGGAGTTGTTGAACGGAAAAATAGAACTTTACAAGAAATGGCTAGAACTATTCTAAATGAAGCCAACATTGAAAAATATTTTTGGGCTGAAGCTATCAACACAGCTTGCTATGTTTCAAACCAAGTTTCAATTAGAAAAATTTTAAACAAAACTCCGTACGAACTTTGGAAAGGTAGAAAACCAAATATTTCTTATTTTCATATATTTGGATGTTACTGCTACATCCTAAATAATAAAGAAAATTTGGGAAAGTTTGATCCAAAATCTGATAAAGGTATATTTTTGGGATACTCCACATCTTCAAAAGGTTATAGAATCTATAATCTTAGAACTCAAACTGTGGAGGAATCCATGCATGTTATTTTTGATGAATTTGATTACTTGTGTTTAGAAAACATGGATAAAAATGAAGAAGATGAAAATACATCCTCTAAAGTTCACAACCCAAATGAGGAGGACATTTCTGATCCAACCTCTCAGCAGCTTCCAAGAGGATGGAAGACTATAACATATCATCCTCCAGATCTGATCATAGGTGATACTGCTTGTAACACCCCAATTTTTATAATAAACTATTTTATTAATGAAATAAGATTTTAAATAATTAATTTGATATTAATATTATTTTAGAATATATGTTGATAAATTTTGTGATTAATTTCCGTTATATGGATGTTTTCTATGACGTGTTAGTTTGATATATATTATATTATATTAAAAGAGTGATATAAATAATAAATATATTTTATTATTTTATATGTTTTTCTAAAAGTAATTGTATTTTAGTGTAATATTTTAAAGAATAAGATTTCATGTGATTTTACGTGTATATACGCGTATTATTTTTATTTTTGTGCGTTTGACTGATGTTAAGTATCCACGTAGTTATATTTAAATTTTTTAGAACTATTTTCTATTTTTAGTTATTTATTTTATAAATAAATATCTTGGGATAGTAGTGATATTATGTTTGATTTACTTTATTTTTATATACTTGTTATGACATTGTGATTTTATATATATTTATTATGATTTAGTAATTAATATAAAATGTAGATGTTATATTTATTTATTTTATAATTTCGACTATTCACTAATGATGGTAATATTTGAATTTGAGTATTTGGAAAAATAAGTATTATTATAGTGCTTATTTGGAATATGATAATTTTGGTTATTAATGTATTTTAAAAGATTAATTATTTTATAAAATATTAATTTTGGAATATTAGTAATGTTTTATTAATGAAATTGTGTTTGAAAAATAAATAAAATAAAAATAGTAATAGTAATAGTAAAAAAATAAATAAATAAATAAAGAGACTAATGGGCTTGGCCATGTGTATAAATGATTTAAATCACTAATTATATTAATGAAATAGAATAAAAGAATAAGAAATGGAGTTCTGCATCAGGCCGCTGTAAAAGCAAGAGGATGATACTAACAACAAGCCTATCGTTTGGCACCAGTGGTCGATAACTGTTCCAGAAAACATTCTCTGTTTTCGTCCAAATTTCAGTATGTTGTTTCACTCGTTTAGTTAGTCAATTAAACTTACTTTCCCAGATTTTTAACCATCCCAATTTGTCTCTAAAATACCCGACTTCTCCGTTTTCGGAATTCGTTATTTTGCACCGTTCTTCTTCACCGTAAGTCTGATGTGAGTGAAACTAACGCCAAAACGATCGTGTGAAAAGTGGCTATATTATCCACTGATTGATTTTCTGATTTATGGTAAGCTTTCTTGACCGAATTTCGAAATTAGTTTTTAGAGTGTCTTTTCATAATTTATTTTTGACGTCTACCCATAAACTGTCGAGTTAGATCGATTGAAGGACAAAGAGTCAGAGGACAAAGACTGTTTGCTCGTGAAATTGTATTTCTGTGTGAAAGCGTCGAAATAAGGTAAGGGGTGAGAGAGCGTTTGAATTTATGAGTATAATATATTTTGAGATGAACGGGAAAACCGTATTTCCCAACGATTCATCTGGGGCTTGCTACGTACAGCAGTAGCCCTTTGAGTGATAAATTGATTGATGTGAAAATATGGAAATTGTGAGATTAAAATTTGGAATAGAAATATTTATGAGGTGTTGATTGACTTAATTTTGTTAAATGTGTGTTATTTTATATTATCGTGATATTTGATTTATTTTCGTTAAATGTGTGATATTTGATATTACTGTGATATTGGATGTCGAATGAATTTTATGTATGTTTGATTAGATGAGTTTTGTGATGTGATAATAAAATATGGATGCATTGTGATGAGTTTATGTGATGATGATGATGTATGATTAATAATTGTGATGTTATAAATTTGTGATGAGGATATTGAAGTAACCCCACAATTGATGAAATGGTGATGATTCCAATTTGTGTTTGAGACTATGGTCTTAATGGAGTATCATAGGCAAACGAGGGGAGAAAATAAATATTGAGAATTTTTGAAGTTGAGATTATTTTGTCACCATATAGGTAAGGCCTGACAAGCCTAGTGATTCCGGGGAAGTACAACTGAATGAGCCTGATCGTGGCGGTCTGCTGTTGAGCCTTAGGGCAAGATTGTTAGACCTTGGAGGTATTCGGGTGGGGAATTCCTAGGTGACTTGGAGGTAGCACTCCAAATGTCGGGAGCTACCATGCAACACACGTTTACCTCGACTGTCGCGTATATGTGTCTCGGGTTGAGTTGTCCGCCCACCGGGATGGTGGCATAGTATCAAGTCTCCTAACCAAGTACTTCAGAGTTAGAATGGTACCACATTGTGAAGTAGAGTCTAAGCTCATGCATAGCATTGCATCTTCTTGTGATTGTTTTGTTGTGATTAATATGTACTGTGTGCGATAATAATTTCTTTTAGATGATTTGATGTTATAGTGAAATATATTGGTTTCTCGTTAGTGATTTTGACTTTATAATGTGATGTTTCTTTTCTTGAAGAATGTTTGTATAATGATACGGTTTATTATGATTGATTGCGTGTTCTTCTTACTTATATTATACTATAAACATGATTTCAAAACTCACCTCCTTCGTTGTTTGTGTTCGTCTGGCTTGGCCCTGCATTTGCGAAATCGCAGTTATTACAGGTTAATGAGTCTTGAAGTTCAAATTTGGGAGAAACTCCGCTCTGATAGGTGATACCGGGAATTAAGGGTTGTAATTTATATTTCACTTTCACTTGTTTAATTAGAAAAGACCTTTTGTATGAAAACCTTATAAGTACTAGTAAGTTTTGGGAATTAAATCAAGAAATTATAGTTAAGTCAAGTTCATTGAGATTGCGTTGTTTTAATTAAGGATTAAAGTTAAATTTTTACGTGTGTATTTAGAGGAACGTGATATCATAAATTAGTTATAAAAATTCTTATTTTCTTGGAAACATATTTTCTTTATCCGCTGAAATTAAATTAAATTAAATTAAAAAAATCTAGTATAAATTATTTTATATGTTGTTTTGGGGTTTAGGGTGTCACACTGCTGATGGAGTTAGAACAAGACAATCATTGAGAGAAGATTCAATCAACATGGCCATGATATCTCAAGTTGAACCAAAGAACATTGATCAAGCCATAAGTGATCAATCATGGATGAATGCCATGATGGAGGAACTGTCTCAGTTTGAAAGAAACAAAGTGTGGAATCTTGCGCCCCATCCTCTCGAAAAATCCATCATTTGAACCAAATAGATCTTCAGAAACAAACTGAATGAGGATGGAGAGGTCATACGAAATAAAGCAAGATTAGTGGCACAAGGTTGTAACCAACAAGAAGGAATTGATTATGATGAAACATTTGCACCAGTTGCAAGACTCGAAGCAATCAGAATCCTCTTAGCTTATGCCACACATAAAGGAATAAAACTATATCAGATGGATGTCAAAAGTGCCTTCTTGAATGGATTCTTAAATGAAGAAGTGTATGTTCACCAACCTCCTGGATTCAAGGATAAACAGAAACCAGATCATGTGTACAAGCTCTCAAAAGCTCTTTATGGATTAAAGCAAGCTCCTAGAGCTTGGTATGAAAGGTATAGTTGCTTTCTAAAAGAGAATGGCTTTTCAAGAGGTCAGATTGATACAACTTTGTTTAAAAAGATTCATAATGAGGATATGTTAATTGTTCAAATTTATGTGGATGACATAATCCTTGGATCCACAAATGACAAAATGTGCAAAGAATTCTCCAACCTCATGCAAAGCGAGTTTGAAATGAGCATGATGGGAGAATTAAAATTCTTTCTTGGATTACAAATAAAACAATTAGAATCAGGAATCTTCATTTCTCAAGAAAAATATACCAAGGATCTCCTGAAAAAATATAACATGAATCTTGCAAAGTCAATGAGCACTCCTGTAAGACCCTTAAATTTAATCTTAATTTTGGAATTAATATTAAGGGTATTTTGGGGATATTTGTAAAATATTTAATATATGTATGTTTTGAGTGAATATATATATATAAATATTTATTTTGGAAGATGAATTAAAATTATTGGATGAAGAATAAATTAATTTAATTACGAGTAATTAAATTAATCGGACAGTTAATTAAGGATTAGCGGCTAATTGCAAAACGTTTAAGTGTTGGAGGATCCAGCAATATTTTAACATTAATTGTGATGAGGTGGCACATGGAGGTGCCTATATATGGACTGCAAAGGACAGAGCAAAGACAGAAACCTTTCTCTCCTCCATACTGCATGTAACAGTATCCTTCTCTCCCATTCTGTTCTGCTTACCAGTTCACGATTTCAAAGTGAAAAGAGGGAGTTCCTCAAAAGTGCCATTACTTGGAAATCCAAGCACCGAAACACCAAACCCCCAGTACAAAAGTTATTCCCCACATCATTACGGAGCTAAAGAACCCAGTTTCGTAGCAGCAAACGCAGGCGGAAGTTTCGCCGTTTTTGACGCATACACTTGAGCAGAAGCAGAACACGCAACAAGGGTAAGGGCACCTTCCACTTTCTAGTTGCATTCTAGGACTGTAAATGTATGTTTAAGGTGTGATTATATTTGAGTTTCTGTTTTGAAAAAGAAATTGTTTTACATGACATTTTGAAAGATGAAAGAAAATGCATTATGTTGAGGTTTTAAAAATCTGCAACATGCTGTTTTGGGTGATGATTTCAATACTGTTTTGTTTATGGGGAAAGCTGAAAAATGCATTGCATGTTATTTTGAAGAGGAGTAAAAAAGCATATTCATAAAATTGTTTCGAATATTGCAAAAATGCATTTTGTTGGTATTTTGCTGCTATGTGATGCTTGCTGTTTGACTGAAATGCTTGCATGTTGTTCTGATGTTTGAGAAAACTGAAATGCTTGCATGTTGTTCTGATGTTTGAGAAAGCTGAAATGCTTGCATGTTGTTCTGATGTTTGAGAAAGCTTAAATGCTTTGCATGTTGTGCTGATGTTTGAGAAAGCTGAAATGCTTTGCATGTTATTCTGATGTTTGAGAAAACTGAAATGCTTGCATGATGTTTTGATGGTTTGAAAATCTGGTGTTGCTGATAATTTCAAAATAAAAAGGGTTTAAAATGATGAAGGTGTTTCTTCTGGAAAATCTGGTTTGAAGTAAAAAAATATGAGTGTTGTGGTTTAAAAGAGTGATAAAACTATTTTGGGGGTTGTGCTGATTTTTCAAAAGAAACAGTTTGAAATGTGTTGAAGTCTCAGGAAAATTTCACTGGTTTTCGAAGGTGTATTCGAATACAACATGTGTGTATTCGAATACAACCTGTCAAGCTTCTGTTTTACTTAAGTTTTCAAACTTGTATTCGACTACGAGCCCCTGTAGTCGAATACAGAGGAAGGATTTTTGCTTCTGATGATTCTGATGTAAATCATCCTGTTTTTGCTTCTGATGATTCTGATGTTAATCATCCTGTTTCTGCTTCTGATGATTCTGATGTTAATCATCCTATTTCTACTTCTGATGATTCTGATGTTAATCATCCTATTTCTGCTTCTGATGATTCTGATGTTAATTATCCTGTTTCTGCTTCTGATGATTCTGATGTTAATCATCCTGTTTCTGCTTCTGATGATTCTAATGTTAATCATCCTGTTTCTGCTTCTGATGATTCTGATGTTAATCATCCTATTTATGCTTCTGATGATTCTAAAGTTAGTCATCCTGTTTCTGCTTCTGATGATTCTAATGTTAATCATCCTTTTTCTGCTTCTGATTATTCTGATGTTAATCATCCTATTTCTGCTTTTGATGATTCTGATGTTAATCATCCTGTTTTTGTTTTGATGATTCTGATGTTAATCATTCTGTTTCTGCTTTTGATGACTTTGATGTTAATCATCCTATTTCTGCTTCTGATGATTCTGATGTTAATCATCCTGCTTCTGCTTCTGATGATTCTGGTGTGAGTCATTCTGTTCTGCTTCTGATGATTATGGTGTGAGTCATTCTGTTTTGCTTCTGATGATTATGGTGTGAGCCATTTTGTTTTGTTTCTGATGATTCTGGTGTGAGTCATTCTGTTTTGCCTCTGATGATTCTGGTGTGAGTCATTCTGTTTTGCTTCTGATGATTCTGGTGTGAGTCATTCTGTTTTGCTTCTGATGATTCTGGTGTGAATCATTCTATTTTGCTTCTGATGATTCTGGTGTGAACCATTCTGTTTTGCTTCTGATGATTCTGGTGTTAACCATTCTGTTTTGGTTTTGATGATTCTGGTGTGAATCATTCTGTTTTGCTTCTGATGATTCTGGTGTTAACCATTCTGTTTTGCTTTTGATGATTCTGGTGTGAATCATTCTGTTTTGCTTCTGATGATTCTGGTGTTAACCATTCTGTTTTGCTTCTGATGATTCTGGTGTGAATCATTCTGTTTTGCTTCTGATGATTCTGGTGTTAATCATTCTGATTCTGTTTCTGATGTTCTGGTGTTGATGATTCTGATTCTGGTTCTGTTCCTGATGTTCTGATGTTAATCATTCTGATTCTGGTTCTGATGTTCTGGTGTTGATGATTCTGATTCTGGTTCTGTTCCTGATGTTCTGATGTTAATCATTCTGATTCTGGTTCTGTTTCTGATGTTCTGGTGTTGATGATTTTGATTCTAGTTCTGTTCCTGATGTTCTGATGTTAATCATTCTAATTCTGGTTCTGTTCCTGATGTTCTGATGTTAATCATTCTGATTCTGGTTCTATTTTTTGATGATCTGATATTGATCATTCTGGTTCTGCTTTTGATGTTCTGATGTTGATCATTCTGGTTTTGTCTTCTGTATTCGACTACAGGCATGCTGTATTCGAATACATAATGTTAAAATTGCAGTTTCATGCTTCTGTATTCGAATACAAGTGGTCTATATTCGAATAGAGATTCGAGTTTTCAAAAATTCCAAGTTTTTAAGAGTGTTTTGTAAACCCTGAGTGTTTGGGGGATATTGGGAATGTTGTTGTGAATTAAAATGGGACTTTTGGTGATATTTTGAGGACGTGGTGATGAAGTTTTTGAGACTTTACTGATGTAGTGAAAGATGTTGATTTGTGCACTGAGACTGCCTCTGTATTCGAATATCAGAGGGCTGTATTCGAATACAGAGTGTAATTCTGCACTGTTTTTGGCTTCTGTATTCGAATACAGAGAAGCTGTATTCGAATACAAATTCGTATTTCCCAGAAAACTCAATTTTAAACATTGTTTTGTGAATTTTAAGAGTTGGGGAAAAGACTTATGATAATTAAGAATGGAATGTTGTGATAAAGTAAAGTGTTAATGATTACTGGAATGTTTAATCATTGATGTGTTGATTATGAAATTATTTGTGTTGAGATGCTTTGGGGGAATGCTGGACAGGCTGAGTTTTCTGATATTGCATACTGTTTTCAGTGAAGAGAAAACACTGCATATTCATACATTGCATTGTCAGGTGGTGACCGCGATGGGCCACAGAGTAATGCGGTGACCGTGATGGGCCGCGAAGTTAAGTAGTAACCATGGGTTATAGAATAGTTCTGCGTGTATTAGACGGTCTGTTCTATCCGGGGTCAGAGTAGTTCCCCGTGTATTAGACGGTCTATTCTACTCGGGCTACGGAATGGTCGTGTGTTCGTGGTGGTCCATTCTATTCGTGCGAGGATTTAACTTATGTGTATTTGGCCTATGAGAGGCCAATACACGTGAATGTAGTAACCGTGATGGGTTGTAGAGTGGCCGCGTGTTCGTGGTGGTCCATTCTATCCGGTTTCAGAGTGGCCGCGTGTTCGTGGTGGTCTATTCTATCCGGGCTACGGAATGGCCGCGTGTTCGTGGTGGTCCATTCAAAGATGTATAACATGCTGGTTTGTTGAGCGACTGCACGAGTGCTGGTCTGATGAGCGACTGCACTGGTGCTGATCTGTTGAGCGATTGCACCATGGTCTTGAGGGCCGTTAAAGTCTATCATACATATAAATTGTGCTGGTCTGTTGAGCGACTGCACCTTAGTGATTCCAAGAAATTGTATACATGAGCATATACATATTGCATCGGGGTGATTGACCGGTGGGTCACGATTGGGTTATGTGATGATGATTGAAAAGTGATGTGTGTGAGTACTTTATGAAATCTGAATTTCTGATGAATGATTGTGAATGCTGAAGTGTTGGCTGTACTTACAACTTATTTTCCATCTTAATTGGTTGCGGTTTTGAAAAATACATGTCATGAAATTTCAAAATGAGCATCTTTATTTATCATCATTGATTTTATGATATGCCATGTGTATATTTGTTGCTGTGAAATATATGCTATGTGATTATTTGTTAATTTCGGTCGGTGACCCTTGCTATTATATTGTGGAAATTGGGCTTTGCCCTCATATGTTACCCGAAACCGTCCTACCGACGGATACACTAACGACGGAAACGTCGTTAGTTTCCCCTGATCTTTACGTACGGAGTCTACGTGGACAATGCAGAGGGACGGACAGCTGGTTGAAGACGAGACTTATAGAGGATACGGTGGAGACCGTGCTACTGTAGCTTAGTGCATGATCAGACTAGACTTTTGTATAGGGTCTTGAGTTTTGGGAAATGTAATTTATTTTGGGAATTAATGTATGACTTTTCCGCTGTATTTTCCGCACTCTGATGCTGTTTAGTGGCCACATGCCGGGTGTTCTCTTTTGAAATGAACTCATGAAAATTTTATTTTAATTCCCTTGACATTAATTTTGGAAAACTCATTTTAATTATTTATTGAAAAAAAAAATACACTCGCGCTGTATTTTAAACTCGGGGTGTTACAACTCCTATGCATCCATCCTTCTCACTACATCAAGATGATGAAGGAACCTCCATTTCTGAAAAAGAGTACAGAGGAATGATAGGATCCTTGCTGTACTTAACAGCTAGCAGACCTGACATTGTGTTTTCAGTAGGTATGTGTGCAAGGTTTCAATCATCCCCTAAAGAATCACACCTTACTGCAGTAAAAAGGATATTCAGGTATCTAGTTGGTACCACAAACCTGGGAATTTGGTACAAAAAGGATTCAAATCTTGATCTTCTGGCATATTGTGATGCTGATTATGCTGGTGACAAAATTGAGAGGAAAAGCACAAGTGGAGCATGTCAATTTATGGGTTCATCCCTCATTAGTTGGTCATGTAAAAAACAAAATACCATAGCTCTCTCCACTACAGAAGCTGAATACGTTTCTGCTGCTCAATGTTGCTCTCAAATTCTCTGGGTAAAAAATCAAATGGAAGACTACTCTTTAAGGTACACAAAAATTCCTATCCTTTGTGACAACACTAGTGCTATTAATCTTTCCAAAAACCCTATTCAACACTCTAGATCTAAACATATTGAAATTAAACATCATTTCTTAAGAGATCATGTTCAAAAAGGAGATGTTGAATTAATTTTCATTGAAACTGAAAATCAGTTTGCTCACATTTTCACCAAACCTCTCCAGGAGGATCGTTTCAAAAAAAATTTAGAAAAACTTTCCATGTTAAATCTTTCAAAAATTGTCTAAAAATTAAGTTTTGCATAACTTTAGATCATAATGTTATTTTGTTTTTAAGAAAAAATAAAAATCTGAGGATGGACAACTCAAATAAATCTATATCCTCCTCCAAGATTTGAAATTTGCAAAAGTCAGAGGCAGGCAAGTCAAATCACTGCTGATTACACTCCTCTCTGCAAAAAGGTGCCTCGATTTCAGTTTCTTACTCACTGCCCAATGGATAAGTCACCCGTGCTTCTCTCTAGATTGTCATGATTAAACATATGCCTCCTTACTTCTTCCCTCCAAACGGTTCAAATATTTTCTCTATAAATTAACTCATTTACCCTTTGTTAATATTCAAAACCTCCAGTATTCAAAAATGGCTCGCACCAAATCTGCTGGAAAAAGAAAATTTTCCTCAAACTCTTCTGAAAATCAAACTGAAAACTACTCAAGTGACTCTGAGGCAACTCTCTCTGATTCTTCAAAAACTCCTTCCTCCAAACCTACCAAAATAGCTACTTCAAAAAGGAAAGTTATTCAAAAACAACCAGCTTCAAAATCACCCAAAATCCCTCTCTTCGAAAACACCCTCCTATAAGCAAAAATTTTAGAAAATTGGCAGGACAAAACTGTTATAAATGGAAAAATTATTGACCTAAAAGGTCTAACTCTAGGAGGAGTTTATGCAGAAGAAATCTTTGATCAACTTGGTTGGTCTTTCTTCCTCCTTATCAATGAACCTCAATATCCAAAACTTGTCAGAGCATTCTACGCTGCTGCAAATTTGTCCAAAGGGGACAATTGCATCAGTGTTATTCTGAATGGGGCACATATTGAGTTCACCCCAACTTTGCTATGTCAAATCTTTGACATACGTGATGAAGGCCCCTATCTATTTTCTGAAGCGTGGTATTCCAGCTACATGATTACTCGCTCAGCTGTCCTTGCCAACATTTTTATCAATCCTCCAAAGCCCCAGGTTGCTTCCAACCTACTTCCAATCTGTAGAGTATTGCACAATATTTGTGTACACTCTGTTGTCCCCAGGGCTGGCAGTTATGAGAAAGTAACTAAGCTGGACATTCTGATTATTTTTCACCTCATTTCTGGAACCCCTCTTTATCTAGGAAACATTATCTTTAGGTTCATGGTCAATGCTGCATATCTTGGGAGATCAGCTCCGTATGGAATGATTCTCACCAAAATCTTCAAATTTTTTAAAGTACCATTAGAGGATGAACACTCTATCACCTTCTACAACACATTCTCTGCAAGAAATGTTAACCAAATGCGCCTTGATCCCATTGAAAAGCCTTCTTACAAACAGCCATATAAGAAAAAATCAAAACGGAACTCCACTTCCAATCCACCATCTCAACCTCCAGTCGCATCAAATTCTTCTTCTGACAAAGAACCAAATATCTCGTCCTCACCACCCTCCAAAAATGTACACCCTCTTGAACAACTTCAAATTGTCCCTTTTGAAAATCAAAACCATTGTTCAGCAGAAGGTGAAGACCTCAGTTCACCATCTCAACTTGTGAAAAACTGTGCCAAACACTTTTTTGATCTCAAAGGCTCACCTCCAGAAACTACGCTTCCGTCTGACCCTCTGGACACATCTCAAAATCTACAAGAACCATTTTTCTTTCCTTATCCTCCTACTAGTCCTTCACAATTAGCTCAACTATCGTGCACCATGGCTCAAATCTTCTCCTCTCCTTCAAAAATGTACCTACAAATTTTGTCACTACTCCCTCTGATCAAATCATCAATGAACCGGCTCCTGCACCACTTCCTGAAGTTACAGGATGATTCAGCTCACTTGAATCCTTCCTGGCTAAATCTGGAGAAAACTCTTCACAAAACAAAGGAACCTGCTTCAAATGAAAAGTACCAGCATCAATGTTTATCCTATTCCAAGAGACTTCACTCCTCCCACCACTGATACCAAGTCTGAACAACGTCGCTCCCACAAAGAACTTCGAGCTCTAAAAAAGATCCGCAAGGATCAGAAAAAACTTTTTTCATCAAACTCTGGCGCAATTTAGCACTCTGCTAGAATGGGTCACATCGCACCTGGTCAAGCCTATTGCTCCAGAAGCACGGCCTCCAGTACCCTCTGTTCATCCTCTTTCATCACTGCCTCGTCCCTCAACCTCCTCCTCGTCTGATGATTCCTCTCCTTCAAAGTAGTTCACCATCCTCTGGGCTCTCACTGACTTTTTGCCGTTGACAAATTTGGGGGAGAAAGATTAAAATTAAAATTGTCAAGGATTAGGAACTTAGATAAGAAGATGTTTTTTGAAATTATCGTAATTCAATCTTCTATGTTTTTTCTTTTGAACCATTTTTTTGTATGATCTTATTATAATCAATATAAAGTATTCGGATTGGTTCAAAAATCTTTAAATTCTTTTATGCACTTTCTGAGGGGGAGCCCCTATTCCTTTCAGCTCATACTGAGGGGGAGCTTCATACTCAAAAACAGCACCTTTACATTTTATTTTAAAGAATCTAAAGAAATTTTGTCATCATCAAAAAGGGGGAGATTATTGAGAAAAAATCTCTTTTAATGATAACAAAATTATCTTAAGATTATGATTACACTAATGCGTGCATTTAAGTTTTGTACTAAGAAAGGAACAGGACCCAAAGATCGCAACCTCATGTCCAGAAGAATGAATGCATGCAGGAAACAAAGCCGTTAAATCCATAAAGAAAATCTGAAGTTAAAACACCAGAAGCAGAACATCTGGAAAACAGTAACAGAATTTTAAAACCTTGAATATCTCTATTCAACCCCCCTTCTAGTGATATTCTAGTTACTTCAATTTAAAACTTTAGCATTTGGTATTCTCCTTGCACAATTAAATTGCAATTGTTAAAGTTATAAATAATCATTTAAATAAGATTATTCCATAAAGTGTGTAAGAAAGAAAGAAAATAGTGAAACGTGAAAAAATAAATAGTGCTCAGTTGGAAAATACCTCAAAAGATAAGAGCAAATAAAGAAAATTAACTATGAATCGATAAATATGTAATGGTGTTGAAAAATACATCAATTTATAAAGGGCAAAGTTAGTAAATATTGAGGCTTTTATTATTTTTTAGATTGTTGTTACTTGGTTATATTTAAAAGACAATTTGGTTGAATCAATATTTTGATAAAATTTTATTTTAATTCCTTTCCAAACAAATCAAATTAACTTTTTAGTTTTATTTGATTCATTTTGTATTTTAAATTTATACATGGTTGGAGCCAATTCAATTATGACTTGTGACAATGTATAATTTTTTGAAAGATTTGAGAAATATAAATTTTGGTCCCACGTTAAAGAATTTTTTTAGACTATAAATGCATAGTTCTTTTAGTATATTGAGTTTGGAGGAGAGGTATGGTCAAAATAACAAAATTGAGTGGGAAAGAATTGGTTATAGACCAATTCATATAGTTGCTATTAATGGAGCAAAATAAGGTTGTCATAAGGATCTTATTATTTTTCCTCCCAATCAAGTTAAGAAAATTATTTTTGATGATCAAACTCAACACCTTCAAGAACTAAAGTATAAACGTTCGAAAGAATTGACTATAAGGAGAAATTCTATTTGGTGTTGTTGAAAGACTCGTTTGGGACAATCATGAAACTCGTTGCTCGTTATAATTTTATAAAACTACATAAGATGGATGCCAATACGATATTTCTTGATGACAACATTAATGAAACAATATAGCGCAAATAAAAGGAAACTTTATACAATAAACACAAAGTAAATGATTTACAAACTAATGTAATTCATCTTTGAGTTAATGAATAAGTCTCATTAGCGATGCCACAATCTCATAAGGTAATTATCTCATTTGTCTTATAGATGACTATTGCAGACAATTATGAGTATTATTGAGTTAGTGAGAGTAAGGTTATATTTCTAGTATAATATATCATTTTTACTTCATTTAGTCAACTATGATATATGCTTGTTGTGTGAAACCGAGATATCTCTAACGAAAGTTTAGCGATGAAACATCTTAAAGACATCTCTTTTGTATTTGACATTGTGATACTTAGAGATCATTCTTAAGGTACCCTTGGGTTAACACAAAAGAGATATATCAATAAAATTACAAGTAAATTCAACATTAAAGATAATAAATTAGGAGACATCTCAATCACTAAAGGAATATTATTTTAGTCTCAAATTTTTCCCAATAGAAAAATTGAAAATTCAAAAACATTATGTATTTCTCCATGCTTTAGTTGTGGATAGTCTAATATATGATCTTATTTGTACGTATCTGGAAATAACGTATATAATACGATCAATTGACAAATACTTCAGCGATTCATGTTTGATTCACTAACAAAGGCAACCATAAGGATTATCAAACAAAACAATAGAGGCTATGGTCACAAATAAGAGCTCTGACGATTTGGAGATCATCAATATGTTCGACTCTGATTTTTTATATGTCTACATAAGTAGACACCTTAACTTAGGAAATGATTGATTTATTTATGTTACTTGGTTGCATATAGTAAAAAGTATCGAAAGACCACTAAAGTTATATTGTGATATAAATAAGTCGTATAGTGTTTCAACAATAAAATTTTATGAAGTGTACCAATACATCTTATTGTTGTTGAAGAATAGAACATATAGATATTGAATATATGCTAGCTGACCCACTAATAAAGATCTTGACACCTAAAATCTTTCATATGGTTTTTTTGTCACTACAGATGCCTTAGATTAGTGGGGTCTCTCCCCCTTTATGTTTTATAATTTGGTTTTGAAATCGATATAGAGTGTATATTATGATTTTTCTGTAGAAATAAAGTCTATGAGGTTATCATTATTATAACCATTTTATATTGTGCGTGCAAATATTAATTTACCACTAGAGGAACTTCAGTTCGATCTCACTAAATATTTCAGTTAGACCAATTGAAAATAGACATGACATAAAGATCACATTGCATGAATACGTCACTCATCTATATCGATCTATGTCATCAAGTACACTGATGTGGGGATCGTCGAAATTTAGTCACATTGATCGTTTGTGGCGATAGTTGCGGTGGTCTCACTATTGATGTATGAGAATACCAGATTATAAAGGCGAAACCTAAGGTTAAAAAGGAGAGCACAAACACAATCATGACTAATAAAAGATATAAATAATTTTATAAAAGAGTTGTTAATTGTTTTACACGAGATATTGATTAACACAAATGCATTGATTCAAATTGATGCAATGTGTGCTATAAGATTTTGTCGATTGTTGAAGAACTTCACAAGAAAACCAACTTGGAAGTTGCACCATAAATTTTTCAATTTGGTTTTGGCATGTAGAAGAAATTACTGGAGTGATTTTGCTCAAGCAAAATTTCTTAAAATTATTTAATTTCAAGTATAATATATTTTTTATGGTAGACTATCATAGTTCTTTAAGAACTATGGTTGTCGGTGTAGACAATAGAAGTTAAATATGCACCAATTTCAATCAGGATAGAGATTGATAGGGTTGATTGCAATTAGAGAATGTTAAAATAGTTTTCCATTACTTGGAATATAAAAAAAATATCTTTTATAATATTAAGTGTTCAATTATTAGTCATGATTAAATATATTTTTTATAATATTAAGTGTGCATCATTTTTTGTCCTCTGTATCTTTTATAAAAGTATTTATATATTCATATGCACAAAAATATCAACAAAGATATATATTTAATCAAGACTAATAATATTTAGGCCACCAATCTAGCTATATGATTTGTTGTCGCTCGCGGGTCAAATACAAGTAATAAAAAATGCAGTTTAGAGTAACAACTCGAGTCGTCTCGCAAGAACTTCTAACAATATTAACCGAATTCATAAAAAAAATAAAGAGGGGGTTTTGAATTTAGGTTCGAAACAAATTACAATAACGCAAATTTGGAACAATTAATCCACTAACTCGAGAGTTTCAAACCTATTATGTATTCTATCAATGAATTTAATTTCTAATTTGTGACTTTATTCTTGTTTGACTATAAAATTGATCAAACAAGTGTAATCAATCTTATGTAACTTTTGTTTCTTTGACTAGATTAAACATCACGATAATCGATGTATTATAGAATTTCACCATAGTGGCATGTCGAAAAATTACAATTAATTACTTAAGAACCGAATTCTGTCAAACCAAATTATCAACTCTATAGACATTTGAATTAAGCAATCAGAAAATAGTATAATCGAGAAAAGAAATAAAATCATCAACGTGAAATTAACATTATAAAAATAAACCTCAAGGTCTTGATGAAATCTTGAAACAATAGATTAATCCTAGAATTTAGCCTTCCATTAAAAATCTGCCAAGGAAGGTTGTTGTTCTATATTTTTTCCAAAATAATAAAAAAAAAAAAATTATGCATTGTATCTGAGTATCTCAAAAATAGAACCCCACTTACTAAAAAATACAAAATATATAGTACTCGTTTTGGGCTCTAAAACCTCAAGAGAGAAAAACAAGTGGTCCGATATTAAATGTTATTATCAAAGTTCAAGTCACCTAATCAACATTTTTTACCAATTAAAGTTTCTATTTGGGCTTTTGCTCCAAAATAAAAGTTGTAACTCTGACTCTTAACTTTCCAACACCTACTCACATGCATCAATCCGATATTCAGAGCTCAAGTTATGGTGTGCAGAGCGAACAATGATCAATATACAAATAATTACATTAAAAATCAATTATAACCCAAAGTTTAGAAATATACTAAAAAATTAATCTTACGCTGAAAATGACTTTCAAAATGTCATAGTATAAAGCTAGAAACATGTGTTCAAATGATCAAGTACAAATCAAATCACAACAAAAATTTGTCAAATTCCTCTTAATTTTTTAGGTGGAATAAAATATTTCACAACTAAGATGTATACATAAAGTTAACAATTAATTCATAAAAGATATTTATTGCTTTCTAAATTTTATTTTTATTCAAATAAATTTGTGTTTAGTATATTAGTTAATTTTCTTTATAGTTTTGTTTATGTTTATATCACTGAGTCAAAATATATATATTAAAGGCTAAATAACATATGTGGTCCTTAACTTAATTTCAATTAACGTTTTAGTCTTTTATATATTTTTTTCCCGATTTGGTCCTTTATTTTAATTTTAAGTGACAATTTGATCTTTTATGTTTTAAAATGTCAACAATATTATCCTTTTTTTTTTTTACAAAAATTCAAAAAATTCATCAAAATTTTCAACCAATACCCATAAAATAATTATATTCTTTAATATAATACAAATTTTATCAAATTCGTAACTCAAATCTTCAAATAAACTCATACAAAAATTTCATCAAATTTCATTCTTTATTTGATGTTAAAAATGGAAATATGAGTTTATTTGAAGATTTGAGTTTCAAATTTGATGAAATTTGTATTATATTGAAGAATATAAATAATTTTATGGATTTTTGTTGAAAATTTTGATGAATTTTTGTAAAAAAAAAAAGGATAACATTGTTGACATTTTAAAACATAAAAGATCAAATTGTCACTTAAAAATAAAATAAAGGACCAAATCGGGAAAAAAAAAAAAGATAAAGGACTAAAACGTTAACTGAAATTAAGTTAAGGGACCACGAGTGCTATTTAACCTATATTAAATGATTTAACATATTTTTGTATGATTTAAATACGTAGTTTAATATTTTTATGATTTAATATTAAATAATTTAAATATTTTCTTAATTATTTTCAAATGATATAATATTTTGTGATGTAACAATTTGTTTTAGATCAAATGCAATAACGAGTACAAGTATTGGTATTTAGGAATTGAAAGGGTATATGTACAAGGATTAAGATTAATGTCTATGAGAGTATATGGAGGGGTACAAGTATTTTTTCAAACTGCACATCCGAAAACAAATACTATATTAGTTTATTCAAACTCTATTATTGTCATTCTTACGCAAAATGATCTAGTGTATTTAGAGATCTAAAGAGAAATTTCAAATAAGGTCTTTTTAATTTTAATAAATATCTTTTATAAAAATATTATATTATATTTTTGTTATTGGTTATTATAATTTTAAAGGCGTGATTAATTTAACTAATATAAGTTTTTGTTGCATACACGATAGAGGAGTTTGGTGAATTTATAACAAGTGAGTCATATAATTAAGTAATTATTCATATTAAAGTTAGACATAATTTATCCAAAAAAGAATAGATATAAGTGATGTCATTTAACAACATTTAACATTTATAATGTATGATTCATAATAAAATACATTGGCAATATAATTATTTACAATACCATGTAACTACAACTATTTTCTTGTTAATAAATATAATTAATAAAATAATTTACGGCCTGTCCCCCGTGACGCACACCCCTAAGACTTGTCCCTCTTCATATCATATCAGATAATCGAGGCCTTCAAATGAAAGTTCTCATATTGTGGTTGATAGCAAGCCAAATATATCTCTCTTGCAAATTTGTTGAAACATACTAATTATATAATTATACAATTGTTTTATAATACATGAATAATAAAAATCATATGCATTAAAGATAAATATTGTGTCTTGCTCTAAAAGCTTTTAAAGAAATCTCTCTATCATCACCTTTTATTTCCAATATTTTGTCCATGCATTTTTGTGTATGATGTTTGTACGCTTGGTAGTAGGAATGACAATGGGTAGGATTTGAGTATGATAGTATAGTACACATCTCCATACTCGCAGTTTAAAAAAATACATGTGTCTGTGCCCTCGTGGGTATCATCTTTAATACTCGTATCCTTGCCTTTTGGGTACTTAAGTGCTCATATCTATTATTCGCACTTTAACAAAAATATATCGATAAATAATCGCTATTTTTGTGATTAAATTTAAATTTAAAAAATTGATATGGGTAGAACATATGTAAATTGGTATGGACAGAGCATCATGTAGCTTGATATGTGTATAGGGACTAAAATTTATTTATTTTTTTAATTTTTTTAATTATTAAAATTGTATTTTTTTTACTAAGGGCTCAATTTTTAAGATTATAACATAACCTCCAAAATCTATTACTAGCATATTTTCGTGATAATTTATTTATATGTTTATTTTTTAGAAGGATCCGAAAATTATGAGATAATAGAGAGTGAGAGATAGTAGATAGAGATTGGAGCGGAGACAAAGATCCATAACAGAGTAGAGGGACATAAAAATCATGTATTTATAAAATATTTTTTCAAACAAACATGTTTTCTTGAAAATCATTTTTATGTCCTTTATGGTAATTTTGTAGTTTTAAAAAAATCATTTTTATAAAATTATATACAAACAGGTTAAAAATCATTTTACAAAAATCTCAAAAAATAATCTCTAAATTATTTAAAACAAAAATCATTTTTATTTAAGCTCAAATAAACACATCTAATAATAATAATAATATATAAGTGATATAGTACCCACCCCGCACCCATACCCGTTTAATTTTACGGATAATTACCCGTCCCCATATCCATTATGCATGGGTTTTTTTTTGCGAGTACCCAGTGGGTCTGAGTCTAATTGTCATCCCTATGGCAGAGTTTCTCCAAGATATAAGGTGGTCTCCATCATTCTCAATAATTTTTTAAAAAATACTACAAGTTCTATATTATAGACCAAATAATTCTATTAACTAAACTATAACTCAAATGTCTATTATAAAAAAATCTTGAGGGAATAATTTATAAAAAAAAAATTACAAAAACAATTACTATAATTATAAAATAAACTAAATTTTTCAATCTAAATTCCAACTCTGAGAGTTGTGAAATTTATTTAGAGATATAAAAATTAAACCAAATCCAAAAGTTTAACCAAAATTAATTAAATTAGTTTTATATTTTTTTATGGGTTTGAATTCAAGTTAAACTAAACCAATAAATTCGATTTTTATTGATTTGAGATATAATTTCACGTAATTTTAAAATATATCATTTAATACTCAAATCAACCAATTATATTCTATCATTACTTTGTCAACATTGTTATCTTAAACAAAGTGTTCTGTTTAAATGTATTTTAATAATTATATATATTATTTTTGTGTTTGTAGTTAAAAAAGTTGTATCAATAGTATCAAAATTTGGATTTAATTTGTATGTATCGATGATATAAAGATATTTTATATTGTCAATTAATCATAACCATCAAATTAATAAAATAATTTGACTTTATCATAATTATTTTTAAATTCACACTTATGGATGTTTGCAATGTTGTAAAACTTTTTATACTCACAAAACATAACAATTAAACTCTAAAAAAATTAGATTTTAAACACTAATTTTTAATTATTAAAAATGTCAATAAAAATTTAATCTACTATCTCTCTCTAATAAGCGTTAGAGTTTGATTGTCAATATATTTTTATAAATTTACAACTTAAAATTTTTGTAGACAATACAATATTATACTTTTTATTTATCTATTAAAATTTTAAAAATTTGATTACTTCAATATTTCAATTCAAACTCCACCATTTGTACAGTAAGGTACTGCAATTTGTTGTAGGCTTGAAGATAAAAAGTAAAAACCTAAACAATATTATGTTAACAAGTAAATAATAAGACAATAAAATTAATAATAAACATAAAATTAACATAAAAATTAACATGTTAATACTTACGAGTTATCATACGATACAATCCATTATCGTCCATCTGAATTGTTCTCATGCACAATCTCGACTTCTTCAATCACCTCGTGTTACTCTAACACATCCTCTTCTTTATCATGAATGTCTTCCTCAATATCATGATCAATAGGAGTGTTTGAGACAAAAATTCATTCGGAAAGATAAATATAGTTCGATTTAGATGATAATTTTAAAAAAATTTGACCTCATTCAATTTAAATGATTTAATTTGGATTGATTTTTTATATTCAAATTACAATAATAACAAAATTTATTAATATTAATATTATAAAAGTGCAGTAAAATAATACATTTGATGTAAAATATAAAATATAATATATTTAAAGTTAATATTATAAAATAACATTGATCGATTATATTTAAAATACTTACATAGTAGGAAAGTATATGAACTTAAACTAATAAATATTATTAGAAGAAAAAAAATTAAAACCAATAAATAATATATAATATAATATATCATACTAGTAAAAAATAAATAAATATTAGAATTTATGTTTGCGGCTTCGATATAAGTTTAATTTGATTTTTAAAAAAAATCTAAAATTCAATCTAATTCGTACAATTTTTTAAAAAAGACATCAATAAATATTTAAAAATATTTAATTTTATATAATTTTATATAATTTTTAATTTTTTTAAATCAATTTACAATTTTACTTTTTATCTATGTTTTGTTCATGATTATTTTGTGCATATCATATCATGAAGGTGCACGTCATTTACCAGACTTTATTTAAAAATAAATCAATATAATTAATTATTGTGTTAATTTTTTTACAGTTATTATATAATTAATTATACAAGATTTGAAATTAATTAAAAATTGAATATAGAGATATTTACATTTAAAAATAAATAATTTATTGATTGAGAACTGTAAACAATCAAATTTTTTGTAGCCAAAATAAGATCAGGTATACAAGAAACAATTAATTATGAGTTAGTCGAATTTCTCTCGACTTTACAAAATTCCACGAGGGTCGCGTATGCTTAAGAATGAGTAAAAATTTAGTGTAACTTGATAATTTGATGGTTGCATCATTTTCCACATTTTTATCACAACTAACTATCAACATCGAGATCCTATCTCAAAAAAAGACACCACAAATATTGTCAACGGGATATGCCTAGAAGATAGAAAAGACTAGTCAATCCCAGGGCATCATGAATTATCGTAAGTGGAAGTTATCATGTATTATTCACATAATTTGTCAAACAAGACTACATATTAGTACTTGTAATATTTTTGGAGAGACTCAATTGTTCAATTTTTTTTATGTATTATGTATCTTTTTATCAGTTCGTTTACTTTAAACATTTCTTAGTTCAGTAGCTTAAACATAAACACTCGTCTAACATTTTTTGAGTAATTAAAAAATTCATAATTGAGAGACAAAGATTTTCCTCGATATAATCATTTAAAAAAAAAAAAGTCATAATCGAGGAAAAAAAATAGTCAATAAATTATTCTTCAAATTCTTAATCCCAACAACAAGAAACAAGAGAAAAAAATTCATGAAGCATCCCTCCAAAAGCTTTAAGATTTTATAGCACATGTGTGCAATTTGAATAAAATATTGGAAAGAGCAGGCTAGATATTAATAGCAACTGTGCAATTTCTTGTAAAATAGTTTGCTATAAATTAAGTTTTTGTCACACATGTGGAAGTGTGTAATTCTATATTAACTTTTTTTAAATTAAATAAGTTTTTAATTTATATAAATTTTTACTTTTTTATTTTCGGTCTTTATAAAAAAGTTTATATAATTCTTTAAAGAAAATTATTTTTATTTTCGTCCTTGAATTTATATCACTTATTATGTATTTATTTTCAATAATACTTAAAATATTAATAGAAATTTTATTATAAAAATTTAGATTTTTTTAACAAATGATTAATTAAATATGTTTAAGATTTTTATGTTTAAAAATTAATATTTAATCTACAATTTGTTCAAAAAATCCTGAAAAAAAATTATTCATAATTTAAAAAATATACAGTAGTTGATTTAAAATCAAAGACAAAAAATGAAAAGAAAAATTTTTAAAGCACTAAAAGTTGATGAAATTTATTACAAGAATTAAAAACAAGGAATTAAAAATTTATTTAATTTTAATTTTTTTAATCCATTGTCATTTGTCAACATAATTTATCATAGATGTGGAGAGCACTATCCAATAGAACCTATTTGACATCCTTAATACCGTTCTTCAATTAAAATTCAACAAAGAATTTGTTTGATTTCTTTTTATTAAAAACAAATTTTAGTAAAATATAATTTTCTTTTATTAATTAGCATTGTTAAAGGGTGGATGTTCGTTAATTTTAAGAGTCATTTTGAGGTAAGTTACTTTGTTTACTAACTTATTAAAAAGAATGAATATTTCATTAATTTAAGAGTTGATTATTGATATAATATATTAATGATCAAACACACGAAAATTTATATAAATTTAAAATTTGTAGCTATGTAATCTGACTATTGATACTTTTTTATATTTTTTAAAAATTTATTATACATTCATTTAAAATTATTTATCGAAGTATCAAATAATTTTAAAATTTTATAAAAATATATGGAGTTGATCTACTAAATAATAACTTTTAATTTGACGGTTGAATTAATATAATTTTTTTTATGATAAATTATTAAATGGAGTAATTTATCTTATAATTCTTATTGGAGCCAACGAATTCTCATCCTTATTTTACAATCTATTTTTTATTAGAAAAACTGAAAAGCTAAAACAAATGACACTTAATCAATAAAAAAAAATGATACTTATTTCCAAAAACATATTTTCAAAATTATATAAAATAGAGAATATTTAGAGAAAAGTAAATTATCAACAATATCTAGAATACCGAATCTAATTTTTTTAAAGATTAGAAATTTATTAAATATTATTCTCAAGGTAATATTGTGAAATAAAGTAATGAATTTAATTTTCGCTAACGGTATAAAAAAATTTACATCATCAATAAATCATTATCAATTATATAGGTGATTTTACAAGTATATATAACAAAAATAAAATATTATTAATGATCCAACGTCTGTGATTGTTTGACAATGTAAAAACTATCATACTAACCGTGTATCTAATGTAAAAGTTAAAAGTAAAATATTTTTCGCTGTCCCTTAACTTAATTTCAGATAATAATTCAGTTATTTATTTTCTTTCTTTTTTCTGATTTAATTATTTATTTAATTTTAAATAATGATTTCATCTTTTATGTTTTAAAATATCAACAATGATATCACTTTTAAAAAAATATATAAAATTCAACACCATCTTCAAACAAAACACATAAAATTCATTGTCAATTTTAAGAAAATTCATATATTCATCAAATCTATAACTTAAATATTCAAAAAAAATCACATCTTCATCTCCAGCTAGGGATGTTCATGGTGCAAAAATTGAACCGTATTTAACCACATTAATGATTTAGTTCAGTTATTGAAAACCACTCTCAAATTAAGTTCAGTGCAGTTCTAAACCAGTTTGAAACTGGTTTATAAATATAAACCAGTTTAATATTTTGAACAAGTTTTTAGTTAAAATCAGTTTAAAACTAGTTATTTGAAAAAAAAAAGAAATTTGAAATTCTTTTGATAAAAAAATATCGATTTTTTTTATTCTTTTTTGAGAAAAATAAATGAAAAAAATTTCTCGATAAAAATTTTTTTTGAAATTCTTTTGGCAAAGGTTTTTTGAGAAATTTTTGATTTTTTTTGAGAAAAATAGATATAAAAAGTTTTTCGATAAAAAAATCGAAAATGTTTCAAGAAAAAAATGTTTTCAATTTTTTTCTCAACAATTTTTTCAAGAAAAAATTATTTAAATTTCTTTTTTTGATTTTTTTCGAAAAGAAATGTTTCGGTACTTTGTATTTTTTTTTTTTAGAAAAACAAATTTAAAAAATTTTGTAAGAATTCTTTTTAATTGAAGTTACAAATATTTTAAAATTGTTAAAGTCATTTTTGAATTAAGTTTGATTAACTAAATTGTTTTAAATATATAGTTTAATTTATGAACTATGTAAATGATTTGATTTTTTGTGGTGTAATACAATGCAATTTATCAATATGGTTCAATTAACTATATTTTTGCACACATGTCTCTCCAACAACAACAACAACATCAAATAACCATCCCCTAATCACCAATAGAAGACCTTCTTCTTCTTTCTATCTTTCACCAATATCAAATGTAAGTTATTTGTTTAATGAATTTGATGTTGTTGTTTTTGAAAATAAAAATAAAAATTTATTTGATAATATAAATTATGAATTTGATGAACATTTGGATTTTGTTAAATACGATAATTAATTTTTTTGAATTTTATTTGAAAATAATGATAAATATTTTGAGTTTTTGTAAAAAAACTATAACATTGTTTTGACATTTTAATACGTACAAAAATTAAATAAATGATCAATTTTAAACAAAAACAAAAGATAAATAATTATTTAAAATTAAGTTAAGCACCACATTAGATATACTGTTTAAATTAAATTCTTAAGTGATACTAATATAAGCTAATATTTTATCAAAAAATTGTCAATACATTTTTTTATTAAAAAAATTGTCAGCATATTTTGGTACAATATATTAAATCATTAAAGATTTGTTTTGACAAAATTAAATCAGTAAGGATGAATTTTATTTATTTATTTTACCGAATTATTGAAGATGGTTTTAAAAAAATGAATATATTAGAGAACGGAGAGATAGAATGATTTCCGTGACGAAAGAGAAAATAGACGTAAAAAGGTTTTTGTTTTTTAATAAAAAAAATATTCCCAGTTTGTTTTTATCATCGGAGCGCAGAGCTAAGCTGTGAAAACCCCCAAAATTCAGTTTATCTTCTCAATCAATCAATCAGGTTATTTTCTCTCATTTATCTCTTCTTTACTTTTCGATTCTCTTTTTTCATTTTTTTCTTTCTTTCAGATTTCTCGATCCCTTTTTCTTTTCTAGGGTTTTCACTTCTCTTTAATTTAACCGTAATTGATAACTAATCTATATATCTCTATCTTAAATTGATTTTAATTAATTATAAAACAAATTATTTACAATGATTCCTTTTTTTTCGTATGGTTCGAAGTTATATGATTTGGACATGGATTTATCTTTCGCTATTAGATCGCGGAACCCTTTGTTAATCAGCGTGACTGGAATATCTTTGTCATAAAAAAAAAGAAGATCTTTTTGTTGTTCATGATTCTAATTTGGATGGATTCTTGGATATGATTATTGGAGAGGGATAAACTAGTTAGTTGGGTATGATTGCGGTAGAGTATGTTAAGTCAAATGCATAAAGTAGCTAGTTTTTGTATTAAGCTTGTGAATTTTGTTGCTGCAAAACCTAAGAAGTTATTCAGAAAAAAGGTGTTGTTTGTAAGCATAATCCATGAAGCATTTTTTTAAGGCAAAAATACACCTTTAGCCTGTTAAGTTCAATTTTTGCTAAGGTCCTTTGAGTTTATTTTTTTTCCGATTCAGTCCTTTAAGTTACATTCATTTGCATAATTAGCATTTAAAATATATTAGATTACGCATGCAGTCTTTTAAATTTGAAAATTTTATCGACTTACTGTCCTAAAATGTTAAGATTTAATCAAAACATCACAACAAGTTGATTGTCCAAACTATTTTGCATGTGAAGGAAGTTAAATACATTTATGTGGATAGATCGTTATTATCTTGTTTTTAAGGTTATACGTGTTTAAATTGTTGTAGAGAAAATCAAGAAATATAGAGCATTTATAAGATTTGATAGATGTTTTCTAAAGAATTAGTATGAGTGACATATTGTTGCAATATTTGGTAGAATTTCGAATGATCAGAAGCTTTCAATTGAATTAATTGTTGTCGAAATTGAGATAAAAGATTAACGGTGCAAACCTAATGTAACTGAAATGACCAAATCAGGATAAAATAAACTTCAAGGAACTAAGCGGGAAATAAGCTAAACTTAAAGAACTATAGATTTAATTTTTCCTTTTTTTAATCATTATAATGTACAATTTTGTTCGTTACACCCCTTTTATTACCAATTACACCCATATACCTTATGTGAACTGAATTCTCGTAACCTACATGAACTTGGTTAAATACATACATGAATTCAGTTCACAACCGGAAATAAAATGGGTTAGTAAAATTATATAATGTATATGGTTACGATCAAGACAATTTTTGGTTGGAATAGGGAGGATAGCATGTCTTCTTGGCTTTCTCTAGTTTACTGAAGTGTAGAAAGAACTAGACAGGGATAAGCTTTATTGGTCTTTTTTTTGTTGTGTTTTTAACTTTTTATTTTAACCTGGTTGTTCTTTTTGTTGAAGGGAAGTTGTAGGTGTGTTTTTCGTTGGAGAATTTTGCAGTCTGTGATCTAAAGTGTCCTAATGCTGGAGTTAATGTCCTTCTTGTAGGAATATGATTAAACTATTCAAAGTAAAGGAAAAGCAAAGAGAACTTGCAGAAAATGCCAGTGCTGGAGCCCCCGTTAAGAAGCAAAGTGCTGGCGAGTTGCGTCTTCACAAAGGTTTGCTTCTTCTTATTGAATTGTTTTTTTGTTTGTTTTTTTCATCCTTTCAAATCTGTGTGGCACTTCTCCCCTACCTATGATAAAAAAAAAATTGTAAAGCAGAGTTGCATGGGAACGAGGAAAAATAAAGGTCTTGTGCCAATTTTTAGTGGCAAGAGAAGGAATTTTGTGGGTGCTTGGTTATTTCTGGTGTGACAGAGAGGATGGGGGACAAGAATGAAATCCAGAAGTTAAGTACTCGAATATCTTAGATGTTTCATTTGACTACAGAAGATAAGATTTTTGGGTTTACTGCTTTGGATACCAGAGATTTATAGTGGATATAGAATGAAAATGAAAAGCATAAACTACATAATGTAGTTAAAGAAAGAGACATTTCTTCATACTGAATGTTATACATCTTGTTGCATTTTGCTATGTCTTAGCTGTTGCAAGGTGGATTATTTTCTTCCCTTTTAAGGAAGTGAGTTAGAATCTACATTTTTATCTCCTATTTGTGAACTGTAATCAACTTCCATTTCTTTGAATCAAGTTACACCTATCAAATTAGTGTTGTCAAATGGTGACCATGGCGACACCATGGCAATAAGGTGTGGTGGATTTTCAACAAAACACTGTTGATGGCTATGGCGTGGCAGATTTCACATTGCAGCCTATGGATGGTGGAGCTATCAGTGTGGCAGGTATGGCAGTTCTGGAAGCCGTGGAGGAAATAGCAGCTAAATCACCTAGGAAAATGGAAATAGATGGGCATTGGTGACCTATTTGAAACCCTACCCTACTGACCCAAAAAAAGCCTAATGACCTGTCGAATCCTAACACGGTATATGACAAAAGAAAATTGGAGAAGCAAATAATGATTCCTTTATCTTATTTTCTTCTGTTCTGGTGGCCGCAAAGTGTAAATGGTCTTTTATGCATGGAGCATGGCATTGTTGCTAAGTAAATTAACTGCGGGGGAGGGGAAACCACGTGACTGTTCTATTTGTTTCTTGGGTGGATTTATATTCTTCCTGTATGCTTGATAAGGCTTTTTATCTTGAGAATTTGGAATTTATTCTCAATAACTTTCTCCATATTTTATTAGTGATTTTTCATGGAAGGGAGCTTCTTGTCTGGATAAACAAGAAATTCATCTGACCATTAGCCAGCTTAATATATTAATATCTACACACTTTCCTGCAGACATGTAGACTGATATCCTGTAAAGAGTTATAAGTTCACTAGTTGGACTATGATATCATTTTTTAAGCTGGATGGTTTATAGTTGCGGCTCTTAGACATTTCTTTTTTCAATCTTTTGCACGAGCCTATTGTTTATGCTACTTTATATTTTATTTTTTACAAGTTCTTCTCACAGTGGATGTTACGTCGTTCAGATATAAGTGAGCTGAATCTACCAAAATCTTGTACCATATCATTCCCCAATGGCAAAGATGACCTGATGAACTTCGAAGTTGTAATTCGACCTGATGACGGATATTACTTGTAAGGAATTTTCTACTTTATCTGTTTGTTAATTTCTACTTGTGGTCTAACTTTATAATTAAACATCGATGTCCCTATGTTGTCTCCATCTTATGTTTACTTGTTTATATTTTTTAAATGCTAAATTTAATATAGAATATATTAGGATCTATACCCTCACCCTCAAAATGAAGAAAAACGAGATCTCACTATGTTGTGTTTTTTGTTACAGAGGTGGCACATTTTTGTTTTCCTTCCAAGTGTCTCCCATCTATCCACACGAAGCACCGAAAGTGAAGAGCAAGACAAAAGTAGGATGAACTTGATTATTCATGCTTGGTTATGTTTAATTTTGCTTTTGGGTATCTGCATTGCTTTAATTTTCTGTTTCAATGTAGTAGATTTATTTGTACCATTATATTATTTTGTATATTCAGGTCTACCATCCAAATATTGACTTGGAAGGAAATGTTTGTCTCAACATCTTAAGAGAAGACTGGAAACCTGTCCTTAATATAAACACTGTCATCTATGGCTTGTATCATCTCTTTACGGTATGGCTCTGGTGTTTTGAGTTTTGGGGTTTTGATATTTGAAACTTATTATTAACTTTAATCTTCTAATTGTGTGCAGGAGCCAAATGTTTTGAGTTTTGGGGTTTTGATATTTGAAACTTATTATTAACTTTAATCTTCTAATTGTGTGCAGGAGCCAAATTACGAGGATCCCCTGAATCATGATGCAGCTGCTGTGTTGAGAGATAACCCGAAGATGTTTGAATCTAATGTGAGGAGGGCAATGGCTGGTGGGTATGTGGGGCAAACCTTTTTCCCACGCTGTATGTAAACCGTGCACGATAATTCGCAAGCCCCTGTTGAAATATATTGTCAATGCTTTGATGGCCCATGGTCTGTAAAATTTATTTGAAAAAATTGCATTTTACTTTCGTCAGTATGTTATTTTTCTTGGTGGAGCATCAGGATAGTTCCTTAGACACCACGAAACGCATCTAAAAGCCAAACAAGTTGAATGTTATTGTAATTTCTGTGCTTTATTGAATGTTGACGTACTATTCTAAACAAGCAGAAAATGGGTTAAGCTGTCAATATTAGTATTGTCTCTTAGCATTTTATGTTCATTCTTGCCTATTCCTTTCATTCCCAAATCCAAAACACACATGAATGCTTTAATTCTTTATGAGAAGCCAATAAACAGAAACAATGGAGAGATAGGTCCGTTACATGGTTTCTGATTCCGAAATGCCCGGACGTATGATCATACAAAACTAGTGTACTCTGCTGTGTATTTTATTATTGTTCAAGTTTCTAGATATCTACTCACCCTTCAGAGCATATATTTATATATAAGATAAGGATGGATCAAGACTTTTGTACCTTTAGGATTCATGAGAAACAGCTGGTGAGAGAAAACAAGGATGATTAACCATCGAGACATCGATTAAATAACTAAATGGTTGAGAACAAATGTCTATAGATATTTTTCATTTGGCATAACATTAGTTATCTTTCATTTGGCATAACATAATGATAAACCTATCACGCTCTATTCACAAATAAACTTCAACACATAATGTGTAATTAACACTTAATAATAACTTATTATAATTTATATTAATAATTAATAATAATTCTTAATGATTGATTATATTAATTCATAACTTTTTTTTTTACCAAATAACTAATTTAACATTGAAAAATCAGTAATTTACTTTTGTGGAATAGTTAATAATCCTAAAGCTTCATTTAAACTTAGCGTTTTCAGGTTCTTTAAACAGAACAATTAGCATGAGGCTAAATACAATGAAATTTCTTCTTGGCGTAGTGTTCTTTTTGAGAGTGATTTGTTGGAACCAAGTTGGTTCTAAGTACTTAGGATTTTGATGTTTACAAAAGTACTCCATGTAATCTTATTTTGTACCTTGAATTATTACATGAAATACCATCAGAAAATGAAGTTTGCAGAGGCAGAAAATGCATCCAGAATGCATCCTGGTATTACCAGAGGATACACCAGGATGTCAAAACACTACCAGAGGATATCTTTGTTGGCCCAGATTAGAAGGAAGCAAAGTAAGAAGGAGACTTGGACCAGACGAGAGGGAAGCCTGCCAGAGGGAGAGTTGTTCCAGACCAGAAAATGTCAAATGTCAGATTTATTCCAGAAGTTATTATGACCAGAAGATGGCCTGACAGTGAAATGATAAACAACCTAGACTTGATCCAGACTTAATTAGAGGGTAAATAAATGGGTCCAGAACAAAAGAATTAATCCAGATTTGACCCAGACCAGAAGATAACATGGTTCAGGGTATGAAACTAAGTCCAGACCAGAAGAAATGATCTCCAGAATTGATCCAGAACTGATCCAAAATAGAAGGTAAAATGTCCAGACTGAAATATTATTTGTCCATATTTAATTTCAGTTTAATCCAGACCAAGTCCAGAATTGGTCCAGATCAGAGGGAAGATTTTCAAATCAATGGTTCAGATTTAAGTATTTGGTCCAGTGTTGGCCGAGATCAGAAGATCAGACCATGGCCCAGTGTTGACCGAAATCAGAAGGTCAGGATGTGTGGTCGAGCAGTGGCCGAGATCAGAGGATCACAACAGATTAGTTTGCTAGACCAGGATGGCCGAGATCAGAAGATCAGAAGGTTAGGAAGTGTGGTCCAGGAATGGTCGAAATCATAGGATCACAGCATATCACTTAGTATGGTCCAGATGTGGACTAGCGCAGAATATCAAATGGTCCAGATTTAATCAGGAGGATTAACGGTGGAGATTTTAATTTATTTTGATCAAAGTATTGAAAAGATTTGTTACAAAAATTAAGTGAGGTATTGTGGAATTCAGGAGCTGTTGGCGGGAAGAATCTAAAGACATGATTGGCTAGTTATTTTTGAAAGAAAACCTGAAGCTTAAAAAAGATATGTTTTTTTATTTAAATAAAGCTCAATTGGTCAAGATATTTTTGCAAGAGAATCCAGCAAGATTCAGCTCGAAATTAAGCTTGGAAGAGGCCCTAATCTACATCTATAAAAAGAGACTCAAGGCAGAATACTTAGCATCGAAAATCACAAAAGAGTCATACACTTCCAAAAGCAAACACTCAAGTTTTCAGTGAGGTTAATTGTGAGTTCCAGCTTTCCAGAAGCAAGCACTCGTGTTATTTTCTTTCCCTTGTGTTAGATCTAAGTTATTGAAGTAGAGTCTACAATCTGAGGGAGTCAGAAGGGTAGCAGATTACTTGGCAATTAGATTCAAGGCGTTGTAATTCCTTCTATAATCTGGGGTTGTCAGATTGGCAGGAGAAGACTTGACTTAGGAAGTCAAGGTGCTGTATTCCTCAAGAGTCTAGGATTGTTAGACTGTTTGAGAAGACTGACTTGGAGGGTCAGTGGTATTGTTGTAATTCAAGGTTTGAATTAGTGAAATCCTTCAAGGTGAAGGGACTGGACGTAGCCTCGTTAACGGTGAATCAGTATAAAAATTCTGTGTTTTATTTTTACTTTATATCCGCTGCTAACTCTGTTTTATACATACATCAAGTTTTGTTTAAAAGTGTAAAAACAGGAAAAGTATTCAAGTTAGTCAAACTCAATTCAACCCCCCTTCTCGTGTTTGCACCTTCAATTGGCATCAGAGCTCGGTCTCAAGGTTGAGCACTTAATAGTGTTTAAGGAAAGGTCCAAGGGGTTCAACATGGCAGAATCTAGAGATGAACTGGGAGGCAACATTAACAGACCACCACTGTTTGATGGAGAAAGGTTTGACTATTGGAAGGATAGAATGAGAAGTTTCTTCATATCTCAAGATCCTAAATTATGGAAGATGGTAGTCAAAGGATACACTGCACCTACTGATCTAGAAGATCCAACTAAAAAACTAGACATGGATGATATGAAACCAGATCAGAGCAGATTACACAAACTTCATCACAAGTCTAGAAACATCATAATCAGTGCCATCACATTCAAGGAATTTGATAGATGCACAGATAAAGAAACAACAAAGAGCATATTCGACAGTCTGGTTCTGACTTATGAAGGAAGCCATCGGGTTCAAGAAGCAAGGGCTAACATACTAATCAAACAGTATGAGATGTTCAAGATGGAAAATGATGAAAACATTGATGGAATGTTCTGCAGATTCCAGACTCTGATATCTGGACTGAAGGTCTTGGAGAAAAGCTACACAACAACCAAGTGGAGACCAATGGTTACTGCAGTTCAGCATGCCAAAGATCTGAATAACTTAAGACTTGAAGATCTGATCAGCTCACTCAGGTCTCATGAAATAGAACTGGAAGCAGATGAACCAAAGAAGAAGAAAAATCTGGCCCTGAAGTCGAAACAGAAGAAAGCTGCAAAGGCAGCATCAGAATCAGAGGATAGTGACAGTGACTGTGATGATATGGCTTACTTAACCAAAAAGATGGTTAAGATATGGGAAAACAGGAAGAGGAGAGGTTCCAAGAAGAAACATAACAGCAAAGATAAGGAAGAATCTGACAAGAAGAGTATTGTTTGTTATGGATGCAATGAACCTGGACATATCAAGTCAGAATGTCCAAATCAGGAAAAAAGGCAAAGAGCACAAGAAGAATTCCAGATTCAGAAAGAAGGGTCTGATGGCAGCCTAGGATCTATTAGAATCAGAGGAAGAATCGTCTGATGAAGAAGAGGCAGAAATAGCAAAGATGGCACATATCAGGTCTGCCTCTGGACTTCACAAAGGCAAGAATTCAGGAAGGAAAGCAGGCAGAAGGAAGAATGATCAAAGCAGTCATTCAAGCAAGTCTGGAAGCACATCAGAGGGAGCAATTCTGACTCTGATGGCTCATAAAAATTCAAGTTCTGAATACAGCTCAGGCTCTGGAACAGATTCAAAAGATGAAGACAATGAGGTATTTTCTTATCTCTCTAAATCTGAATTAATTGATGCTGTAAAAGACTTGTTAAATGCAAACAATAAGATGTCTTTAAAATTGAAAACTCTTAGAGAAGATAAGAAAAATCTAACCAAAGAAGTCCAAGTTTTAAAAAATCGAAATTCTGAGTATGGAACTGAAAACAAAGATTTTAAAACTGAAGTTGCAAGACTCAAATCTGAAAACCAAACTCTCAAAAGCAGTCATTCAAGCAAGTCTGGAAGCACATCAGAGGGAGCAATTCTGACTCTGATGGCTCATAAAAATTCAAGTTCTGAATACAGCTCAGGCTCTAGAACAGATTCAAAAGATGAAGACAATGAGGTATTTTCTTATCTCTCTAAATCTGAATTAATTGATGCTGTAAAAGACTTGTTAAATGCAAACAATAAGATGTCTTTAAAATTGAAAACTCTTAGAGAAGATAAGAAAAATCTAACCAAAGAAGTCCAAGTTTTAAAAAATCGAAATTCTGAGTATGGAACTGAAAACAAAGATTTTAAAACTGAAGTTGCAAGACTCAAATCTGAAAACCAAACTCTCAAAAGCAGTCATTCAAGCAAGTCTGGAAGCACATCAGAGGGAGCAATTCTGACTCTGATGGCTCATAAAAATTCAAGTTCTGAATACAGCTCAGGCTCTGGAACAGATTCAAAAGATGAAGACAATGAGGTATTTTCTTATCTCTCTAAATCTGAATTAATTGATGCTGTAAAAGACTTGTTAAATGCAAACAATAAGATGTCTTTAAAATTGAAAACTCTTAGAGAAGATAAGAAAAATCTAACCGAAGAAGTCCAAGTTTTAAAAAATCGAAATTCTGAGTATGGAACTGAAAACAAAGATTTTAAAACTGAAGTTGCAAGACTCAAATCTGAAAACCAAACTCTCAAAAGTAATATATGTTCCATTTCCAAAACTGTTTGTGAATCTGATATGCATGAACAATTTTTTCAAAATTTTATTTCAAATGGAATGGAAAGAAGTAAATATGCATATATGATTTATGGAAACAGTAACACTGGAAAGAGAGGTCTTGGTTTTACAGAAACGATTACTGAAACTAAAGCTGTTCATTCTGATGTTTTATGCATTGTTTGTGCTAAGAAAGGTCACTCTGAACTATCTTGTCCAATGGTAAAATCTGAACAAGATCAGAGAGCTGTTAAGACTAACAAACCTGGACCCAATCAGTTCTGGGTACCAAAAGATCAAATTGTCTATGTTGCAGATATTCTGAGCAACCAGAAGGAGACATCAACAATGGTGCCTGGACAATCGATGTTGGCAATGCACAAGCAGAAGAAGGTTTATGTTCCAACATCTACCAAACAGAAGCCAAGTGACTCTGGTAGAAGAAGAACTGGTCAACACAATACCTATCAGAACCAGAATCATAGGAGGAACAGGAAATATCAAAGATATCACATGTATCAGAGGAACAGGAACTGGAACCAGAACTGGAACCAGTATCAGAGGCACAAGAACTGGAACCAGTGTCAGAGGCACAGGAACTGGAACCAGAACCAACACTGGAACCAGAATCTGAATCAGTACCAGAACCCGAACCAGAACCAGCATAATTATCAGAATCAGTATAATCACCAGAATCACCATAAGTTCCAGAATCACCAGAGGAACATGGTGTATCAGCCGAAGCAGAAAGAGAGGAATCAAAATCAGGAGAGTTCTTCAAACACTCCAGTGAGATTCATCAAGACTACAAACCTGGAAGGGAATTCAAATCCCCTCATCCAAACCATGTAATCACAGAACACACGGATTAGGAATCTAAAAATCAGAAGCAAGAGGATTTTCAGAGTAAAACTGAAACTGTTGACATAGAGGTTACATCTTGCTGTAAATACTATTATTATTTGATATTTATGTTTACTGTGATAACAAGAAGCTTGATCTTAACAAATCAAAGCTAGATAAGTATTCTGCAGGTTTTCAAACTGTCAGAGGAATCAGGTGATTCACACGAATTGAACACTTCAGCAGAAACAACATTCCAGTGGTTTCAAAAACAAGCATAAACCACCAGAAGCAGAATTAATGGTTTGGCTGTATTGAGTTCAATTTTAAATTATTTGATTTGCATTATGTAATATGACAAACTGCTTGATCTTGACAAATCAAAGCAAGATAAAAATAGTGCAGGTTCACCAGAACCAAAGGGAGCAGAAGCACAAGAAACAGAAGTACCTGGAAAGGTAAATGATACAAGCAAGTCAGCAACACATGACAAATCTTCAAAAGATAAATCTGATCAAGTCAGAAACAGCCAAGATAAGTCAAAAGAGAAATCTGGATATTTACCAGAATCTGAAGCTGTTACAGATTCACCAGAAGCTGATTTATCAGAACTAGAAGCTGATTTATCAGAATCAAAAGTTGATGCGAACCAAACAATGTTGATGAAGCTTTGGCAGAGGAAGGTTGGATACTTGCAATGCAAGAAGAGCTGAATGAATTCCAAAGGAATGATGTTTGGGATCTGGTATCCAGACCAAACAAAAACATTATTGGAACCAAGTAGGTGTTCAGAAACAAATTCAATGAAAAGGGTGAAGTTGTAGCTCAAGGATACAGTCAACAGGAAGATATAGATTACACTGAGACTTTTGCTCCAGTGGCCAGGTTAGAAGCAATTAGTATTCTCTTATCATTTGCTGCTAATCATGATATAATGCTGTATCAAATTGATGTTAAAAGTGCATTCTTAAATGGCTACATAAGTGAGGAAGTCTATGTCAAACAGCCCCCTGGATTTGAAAATTCTGATTTTCCAGACCATGTTTTTAAACTTAAAAAATCTTTATATGGTTTAAAACAAGCACCAAGGGCATGGTATGACAAACTTAGTAACTTTCTGCTTAAGAATGAATTTAATAGAGGCCAGATTGATAATACTCTATTTAGGAAATCCATTAAAAATGATATTTTGATTATTCAAGTTTATGTTGATGATATCATATTTGGATCGACTAATGGCACTTTGTGCAAAGAGTTTTCTGACCTAATGCAGAAAGAGTTCCAAATGAGCATGATGGGAGAACTTAAGTTCTTCCTGGGAATTCAGATTCACCAAGGTAAATCAGGTATACTCATTCACCAATCTAAATATACTAAAGAACTTATTAAAAAGTTCAAGATGAGTGACTGTAAATCTATGGCCACCCCCATGCATCCAACCTGCTTACTTGAGAAAGATGAAACCAGCCAAAAGGTAGACCAGAAAACATACAAAGGTATGATTGAATCCCTTCTTTATTTAACTGCTTCTAGACCTGACATCTTGTTTAGTGTTTGTGTATGTGCCCGATTTCAAGCTGACCCTAAGGAATCCCATTTAACTGCTGTCAAACGAATTTTGAGATATCTTAAAGGAACCACCAACCTTACTTTGTTATACAAGAAAACCCCCACCTACAAACTCAGAGGTTTCTGTGATTTCGACTATGCTGGAGACAAGTTGGAAAGGAAAAGTACAAGTGGCAACTGCACTTTCTTAGGTGATAATTTGATCTCTTGGTCAAGCAAAAGACAAAGCACCATTGCCATGTCAACAGCTGAAGCTGAGTATATATCAGCAGCAGGATGCAGTTCACAGTTACTCTGGATAAAACATCAACTTGAAGATTACAACATCTTTGAAACCAATATCCCTTTGTTATGTGATAACACTTCAGCCATAAACCTAACCAAGAACCCTATCTTACACTCTAGAGCCAAACACATTGAAATAAAACACGATTTCATTAGGGACCATGTTCAAAAAGGGACTTTAAGCATCCAATTTGTGGACACTGATCATCAATTGGCTGACATCTTCACTAAAGCATTACCAGAAGATAGGTTCGAGTTCATCAAGAAGCATCTCAGCATTACCTCCATATCTGACTAGCTCAAGTAGTCATCTTAGGAGTTTTTAAATTTCTTGTAATTTTATTTTCTGTCTTTTATTTTCTGTTTTACTTTCTGTAATTTGTAAAGAGAAAAACAAAAAATACAAAAATAGTAGGACCTCTTTTTGGCTGATGACAAAAAGGGGGAGAGAGAGAAAAATGAGACATAAAAAGAAAGGAGGAGTGAAAAAGAAAGAGATGAAAAGAGAAGGAGTTGAAAAGGAGAAGAATCGGGGAGAGAGAAAAAGAAAGAGTGAAAAAGAGAAGAAGTTGAAAAGGAGAGGAAACAGGGAGAGAGAAAAATAAAGAGAGAAAAAGAAAGAGTGAAAAAAGAAGGAGTTGAAAAGGAGAGGCTATGTGAAGGGGAAAAGAAAGAGAGAATAAAGAAAGAGTTGAAAAGGAGAGGAGAAGAGAAGAAAAGAGTGAAAAGAGAAGAAGTTGAAAAGGAGAAGAAAAAGTCAGTATCAGACTTAGGGGGAGATATTGGTCTGCGGGGGAGTAACTCAAGTCGTCGAGTTACAAGCTAGCAAAATAAGTTAAGGTTTTGTCATCATCAAAAAGGGGGAGATTGTTGAAACCAAGTTGGTTCTAAGTACTTAGGATTTTGATGTTTACAAAAGCACTACATGTAATCTTATTTTGTACCTTGAATTATTACATTAAATACCATCAAAAAATGAAGTTTGCACAGGCAGAAAATGCATCCAAAATGCATCCTGGAATTACCAGAGGATACACCAGGATGTCAAAACACTACCAGAGGATATCTTTGCTGGCCCAGATCAGAAGGAAGCAAAGTCAGAAGGAGACCTGGACCAGACCAGAGGGAAGCCTGCCAGAGGGATAGTTGTTCCAGACCAGAAGATGTCAAATGTCAGATTTATTCTAGAACTTATTCTGACCAGAAGATGGTCTGGCAGTGAAATGATAAACAGCCCAGACTTGATCCAGACTTAATTAGAGGGTAAATAAATGGGTCCAGAACAAAGGAATTAATCCAGATTTGACCCAGACCAGAAGATAGCATGGTTCAGGGTATGAAACTAAGTCCAGACCAGAAATGATCTCAAGAACTGATCCAAAACAGAAGGTAAAATGTCCATACTGAAATATTATTTGTCCAGATTTAATTTCAGTTTAATCCAGACCAAGTCCAGAATTGGTCCAGATCAGAGGGAAGATTTTCAGATCAATGGTTCAGATTTAAGTATTTGGCCCAGTGTTGGCCGAGATCAAAAGATCAGACCATGGCTCAGTGTTGGCCGAAATCAGAAGGTCAGGATGTGTGGTCCAGCAGTGGCCGAGATTAGAGGATCACAGCAGATCAGTTTGCTAGACCAGGATAGCCGATATCAGAAGATCAGAAGGTTAGGAAATGTGGTCCAGGGATGGTCGAAATCAGAGGATCACAGCATATCACTTAGTAAGGTCCACATGTGGACTAGCGCAGAAGATCAAATGGTCCAGATTTAATCAGGAGGATTAATGGTGGAGATTTTAATTTATTTTGATCAAAGTATTGAAAAGATTTGTTACAAAAATAAAGTGAGGTATTGTGGAATTCAGGAGCTGTTGGCGGGAAGAATCTAAAGACATGATTGGCCATTTATTTTTGAAAGAAAATCTGAAGCTTAAAAAAGATATGTTTTTTTTATTTAAATAAAGCTCAATTGGTCAAAATATTTTTGCAAGAGAATCCAGCAAGATTCAGCTCGAAATTATGCTTGGAAGAGGCCTTAATCTGCATCTATAAAAGGAGGCTCAAGGCAGAATACTTAGCATCGAAAATCACAAAAGAGTCATACACTTCCAAAAGCAAACACTCAAGTTTTCAGTGAGGTTAATTGTGAGTTCCAGCTTTCTAGAAGCAAGCACTCGTGTTATTTTCTTTCCCTTGTGTTAGATCTAAGTTGTTGAAGTAGAGTCTACAATCTGAGGGAGTCAGAAGGGGTAGCAGATTACTTAGCAATTAGATTCAAGGCGTCGTAATTCCTTCTACAATCTGGGGTTGTCAGATTGGCAGGAGAAGACTTGACTTAGGAAGTCAAGGTGCCGTATTCCTCAAGAGTCTAGGATTGTTAGAGTGTTTGAGAAGACTGACTTGGAGGGTCAGTGGTATTGTTGTAATTCAAGATTTGAATTAGTGAAATCCTTCAAGGCGAAGGGACTGGACGTAGCCTCGTTAACGGTGAATCAGTATAAAAATTCTGTGTTTTATTTTTACTTTATATCCGCTGCTAACTCTGTTTTTATTCATACATCAAGTTTTGTTTTAAAAGTGTAAAAACAGGAAAAGTATTCAAGTTAGTCAAACACAATTCAACCCCTCCTTCTCGTGTTTGCACCTTCATGATTCCTATGTGCTACAATAACATTGAGATTGTACGGTACTACAGTAGAGTTAATCCAAACATACAAATATATCAATTAATGTGTATATTATGTTGTACAATCTACAGAAGCAAAATCATCCTGCTGAATAACTTTATGATCACAACATTCATTATCTTAATGTGCAATGTTTGCTATCAAATATGTCCGATCCGTTTGGCCACATTGGCCATTTCAAGTGTAAGCAATCACTCAAAACGTGTTCATTTATCAACCTCACCTCATGGTGGAACCCTTATAGATGCATGGTTAGCAAAACTTTCGTGTACACTGTCTAAGAATTGAACTTCATACTGAACTTAAGTCTCAAGCGGATAGGGTTCAGAAAAGTCCATTCACGCGAACTACCAATTTTTAATGATAAAAGAAATCAAGTGTCTCACATCATCTCCTCCTCTTTCACTGCGTGCATTCGAGCATTTTCGCGGTCCTTCTTAAATATACAATACAATGGTGTGTAGCACAAACAACACAATCCAAATGGAATGGCCATCATTGAAAGAAGCCCTTTTGACAAGGCAAGAGCCTCTGCTGAAGATCCTTTGATGGGATCAACAGATTTGGAATTGTAGCCAAACATTCTCTCAGAAAGAATTCCAACCAAAGGAGCTGCAACAGAAGAGAATGAGCCTTCAAAAGCTCTATCAAATGCATAAATCATCGTCCTGTGTTTGACTGGTACTACCTCGGCAAACATAGGTCCATTTGCAGCCGTAGCGTTCCAGCTTATAGTTAGACCCATGAAAAAGAGTGTGATCGAAAAGGTAAGAAAACTAGTCACTGATTGAGGTATCACCCTAAGAAGAAACCATGAGAATGGAATTCCCATAAACGCGCTGAATTGTGCACACATGATACGACCTGAATACGGGTAGGTTTGTGACAGTTGATCAGCTATTGATCCTCCTATGAAGGACCCCATTGCACATCCAACAGCAAAAAGACTGAGAAGTGTTGCTGAAGTATTATTATCAAAACCTGAACCAAAGTTAAGTTCTTGTATTAATTAAAGATGCTGCTAGTGATCTTAGAATACAATTTTGCAAAGTTGCATTAGCATCTTAATGTACAGAACAAAAGTTGCATGCTCACCGATTAGTTCGAACCACATTGTGAAGAACACCATGGCAGTCCATGGTAGTGATCCAATAATTCCCTGTAACACAATTATTTGAAATGTTTTCACTTTGATCACAGATTTAGTGGCTGCCCAAGAGTACATCCAAGTTGATGTAACACTAACATTGCCATTATAAATAGTATCATCCCTGCTCACACACAAAATCTGATTTACCAACAATTACAAATCAAAGATTTATATAAACCATTCAGTTATTTGTCGGTTAGTCATTTCAATTCAAACAATGACAGTTTGGAGGCATTCATTTAAGAGGTCAAAATGTACAAAAAGTAGTGCTAAATTTCGAATCTCGTTTCCATAGAGTTAGGAGTATCCTACATTCATGAAGTCAGCAGCTCAACACTGTTCAATTTTGCATGAAATGTGAGGCTCGATTGGGCGGTGCTGAGCTACTGGTTGCACGAATATAAGAGATTCCAAATTGCAAGGAATCCATTTTCCTTAGCATGGTGATGTATATTATAGAATGTTCTTCCTTACCTTTCTGAACTCTCACTAGCATCTTGAGTGGTAGAAATTCTTTTTTTTGGGTCATCTACATATAGTAAAACAAGGATTCCAATTAATGCACTCAAAGTTGCCATCATAACGAAGGCACATCGCCATCCTTCTATTTCCCAATAATGCTGACCAGCCATGACTGTAGCCAGAACACCACCTCCTACGCCACCTACGTTACCGATAAGGCTTAGGAATCCAAATCCAGTTCCCCTCATTCCATCATTATAGCTATCAGCAATGAAAGACTGCAGTGCTGGAATCACAATTGCCAAACCAAATCCATTTATCGCTCTCCAGAATGCAACCTGCATAAAATCGTGACAAGCACTAACAGCAGCAGTTGATAAAGCCCAGCAAAAAATTCCTGTAGCAAGAATTGTTGGCCTATCATAGTTAATAACGAGTATACCGGCTAGAGGAGATGACAGTCCTTGAACAAAGTTCCTTATGAATGTGAGGTAACCCAAATCAGATGGTCCGGCATTGAATGCTTCGCTAACTTCTTTGTAGACAGATGGAAGAAGATTCTCGTCCGCACGCTCCATAATAGCGGCAAGGTTGATAAGAATAAGCGAAAGAGAGACTCCATAAATCTGTATTTTTGTTCTGTGGAAAACAAGATATCATGGTAAGTAGCTGCAATTCATTATATATGATGGAAGTCTATGACCTCATTTTTCTTAATATCACAGAACTAAAGGCTTTTTAATGAAATTTTCAAATTAACACAGAATATTTTTTTGGTCTATAATTAATGCATATATTTAACCCTTTGAAGTGTGATATATGTTAGACTATAAATTGTTTATGATGCTAATGATCAAGGTTGCTTGCATGCTATTACTAACTAATTACATCTCTAATACATTTCCTGCCTTATGTAACTTATGCTTCGCAAAAGAGTAATCATACAAAAATAGTTTATTAGCAAGTTTTTCATAACTCCAATTTCATGCCTGGGGAGTTTCTATTGCTTTTCTATCAAGATTTAACATATTAAAGGAGGAAAAAGGCGAAAATATGTTTTAAAAAACCATTGGGAAATTTCTCTAGTCTAAGAGTTACTTATGCCTTATGAGTATGTACCTAGTGGCAAATTCTAGGGTGAATAGGTGGTCCACCGTAACCCGATGCTTAAAAATCACTCTAAACTTTAACGACAATCAACCATACTTTTCGGAAGTTTAAGTTAACAAATCTTTCCATATTTAGGGTTGAAATGGTAACCTAATTGATTTTGGTTCGATGAGTTTGACTTTTGAGGGACAATTTTGTTTTCTCTTATTTTTATGGAATTGACATTGATTGAGTCAATGTCTTAGACGTAAAGTCCAAGACGACCTCCAAAAAATGTCTTCTATCGCCGTGAGAGTTTTAAGTGACTTTTAAGCATTGATGTACCGTGAATTACATCCACCGTAGCATTCACCTACCTAGTATTAGAAACAGGATATATTCAATATAATCCGTGAAGAATTCTTCTAAGTTATAACTATATAACAGAATAGAATCAGTCTGAATTAGAAACATAAATTTGTTTCAGAATTAGTCAAAAAGTAAAAGGGTAATGTTGATTTATAAAGGAGGTGATGCAGTTTAGAAAATCAATAGAAGATTTAAATAGAGTTCTGAAAGGGCTAATAACTCTAATTTGTTGGGTAGAAATGAGTGCTGTGTACAATATTCAATTAAACATGTGACCGAATAAAATAAAAGTTAAAAGACCGAACTCAAAGAAAGAAAAACGTATGTTTTGAGAAAGAGGGGAGAGAAAAATACTCACTTCATGGTTTGGGGAGAAGAATGCGTGGGATTGGAAAATGATGATTTGGACAAAGCAACATGTTTTGGGGTTCGAATGAGTCTCATAATGACAAACGAAAATCCAAACAAAGAGGAACTCAAACCAGCGTCCTTGGCGGATCTGACGTAATTAACTAACAACAATTATAACTAAACATACTAAATGAAACTGAAAATGAAGATTACGATGTTCTTGTTTTTTTATTTTGGTACAAGGATGTACTCCTTAATCTTTTTAGCAAAATTTTGTTTCGATTTATTTATCCTTTCTAAAGTTTAATATACTATTTATTTATTATTATTTTATCAATAACAATCCCATTAGTCAGAACAATTATGCTATCCACACTCTTTATTTTGTTACTCACACACTCCATAAGTTTTTCAAAAAATTGAAATACCTAAAGTGCCCCTTCCTTATTTGGTTCATTCTTAAATTTTTTTTTCTCTCTTCATCTTTTATCTCATATTCATATTCATCTTTTACCTTTTTCCTCACACTCCATCTTCATCTATTTTTAACTTGAAATTAATGTTCCACACGTGAACTGCATTCACGCAAACTACCTGAACTAAAATCACGTTGGTATTGCCTCTAATCATTCATGTAAACTACGTGAATTCAGATCACATAAGTATTGCTTTTGATAATTGCCTCTGAATTGAGATCACGTATGTGTACATTTTCTCAGTTCATCTATGTGAACTAAATTGACATACATAAATACATTTATGTGAACTGAATTCACGCAAATTATGTGAACTCAATTCACATAGATGTACGAAAATTGTATTTGCGTATCGTCTGTAATTTCTTAAATTACATTATGTACGTGAAAACAGATCACATAAGGATACATCATTTAAGTTTGTTTAAATTTGCGTAAAATGTATTATTTACAATGTACGTGAACTTAGATCTCATAAAATTATCATATTTTTAAGAAAAAATACGAACTCAAACGCATATCAGTAAACGTACTTTGTTGGTGACTTTAACGTATGTGATAGTGATGGTGATGAAGAGAGAAATATAAAAATTAGGATTTTAAGAATGAGGCAAATAAGGAATGAGCATTTTGGGTATTTTAATTTTATGAAAAATTTATAGGGTGTGGGTAGAAAAATGAGGGATGTGACTAGCAAAATTGTTATCAGAATCAGCCGAACACGTATATGGTCGAGATGAAATCTAAATAAGGTCTTTTGAAGATATTTTAAGGTGAGACTTTTTAAATTAATGGTAATATTTTGGTAAAATTATTATACTTAAATTGCATCACGAACGTGAAAACATATCACGTAAGTGTTGAGACAAAAATTCCTTTTTCAAGAGTTTTAATGATGAACAAAAATAAACTAATTAATCTTATTAATTATGATTCTAAACCACAAAAAGAATTTAACATATCTTCTTAAGTGTTGTTATCAAAAGATAGGTATCAAGTAATTCTTTCAGAAATGGATAGATCAAAAGCAAAATAAACAAGACTGTTTCAAGATCAATCTTGAACTCATCAGAATTAAAACAAGTATATACAAATGAATGATCAGCCGTCAAATCCATTCATGATTGAGGGAATTCGTTCCAAGAAGAATGACAAAACTCAAGACTGATCCAGAAGATCAATTACATCACAAGAAATTATGCAGCAAAGAACAAAACAGAAAATAACAGCAAAAATCTAAGAAAACTGGAAACCAAGATCAATCTGGAGATTAACTGGAACTGTCTTCCTTTTCCTCTGACACATGCCTAAAAGTACACAGTCATTACAGCCTGTATATCAACCGCTACATGAGCTGGCAAGGCCTCTAAAATGCCTATAAAAAGAACTCCAAGGCAAAGGGAACATCATCAAATCCGAGTGCAATCATTCTCCATAAAAGATCATCATTCTCGAATTTCATCAAGCTTGTAAAAAACACAGCAAGGCTCTTTGTCTCTGTCATCATAAAATATCAAGCTTAGAAATCTATTTGCTCAAAACAGAAACTCAAACAAGAGTTGAGATACTGTTGATCAAACCAAATATCTTTCAAAAACAATCATTTGTTAAATCCAAACACTAGAGAGATAGAAATAGTGTGAGGAAAGTTGTAAAGATCCTTGAGAGAATAAGTGTAAAGATACTTTCAAGTGTAGGAAAGTTATCTGTAAAAAGGAAAGTAACCTGCTGTAAATCAGTTTTGATCTGTTAAGGTAGAAACAGGATCAATCTTGTTTTACCAAGTTAGTGGAAAATCTCACAAGATTGTGAGGACTGGACGTAACCCACGGTTGGGTGAACCAGGATACATCACTGTGTTATTCTCTTCTCTCTTATCTTTACTTTGATTACTACGCACACATTATTCATCGCATTTTAACGTTTTACTTATTTCTAACCAAAACATCAATCTGCATTCTTATTTGTCAAACCAAGATCAATCTTGAGTTTATTTTTACAAAGTAGAAATTTTAAAAAGAGTCACAATTCAAACCCCCCTTTCTTGTGACCAACATTGTCACTTCAGTAAGGATACATGATTTAAGTTTGCGTACAATGTATTATTTACAACGTACGTGAACTCAGATCAGGTAAAATTTCCAGATTTTGAAAAGAAAAAAAATACGAACTCAAACACAGATCAATAAACGTACCTTGTAGGTGACTTTAACGCACGTGATGGTGATGCAGAGAGAAAGATAAAGATTAGGTTTTAAAGAATAATACAAATAAGGAAGGAATATTTTGAGTATTTCAATTTTGTGAAAAATTTATGAGGGGTGGATAACAAAATGAGAGATGTGAGTAGAAAAATGAGAAATGTGGATATCAAAATTGTAATCAGAATCAGCCAAACATTTAATGGTTGAGATGAAATCTAAATAAGGTATTTTGAAGATATTTTTAAGTGAGGCTTTTTGAAATTAATGATAATATTTTGGTAAAATTGTTATACTTTAATTTAAAATTTATTTTTTTACATATTTTTAAAAGTAAATTCATTTATTAAATTATTGCAAACCAGTTACTTACAAAAATGAAAGACTATAAATCAAGACTGGATGAAAATAAACTTAAAATAATAATTTCTGATTGAGCCAAAATGAAATTGTTGATTGAATCAAAATCCATAAAATTTAAAACAAAAACTAATATATTTTAAATTTTAGCTACTTACAAACAAAATAAATACATTTTGAAAAAGAAAAATGATTTATTGCCCCAATTCTAAAATTGAAGAAGAAAAAAAAACCACTTTAAAGGCCCAAAATCACCAATTTTAAGCTAAATATCACTAATTTTGGGTAAAAATTACTTATTGGGACCAATTGCTAAGGAATGGAATAATTGAGTTACAAAAACGATTTTAAATAGAAGTATTATTTTCGTGAATATGATAAATTAAGAGATTAAAAATGCAATAACACTATTTTATAATAATCTTTTAAATGTTTTAATTAAATGTAATATCTACCATAATATGTTAACAACATTTTTGCGATTTGATGAATGAATAAATACTCAATTTGGGAAAGAATGAAAAACATAACCACCGTACTTTTCTTTCTCATCTATTTCTTCTTCATCTTGATTATAGTATACGGTGATTTTGAACTATTTTTTTGTCTGAAATCACCTCATCTATATCGTTTTTCTTCTATCATTTTACCTAAATTCGTGATTTCACGTAGATCTATTTTTCTTTGTTTTTTTAGTTATATTTTCAATTAAGTGCGATGTTGTTTTGCTTTTCCGAATCATTGTGGTATTTTGTTTTCCTATCTTGTTGCGGTGTTTTTTTTCCGCATATCTCTACAATGTTCATTTTTTTCTTGTTCAGATTGACATATTAACTTCAATCCAAATCAGACAGATTCAATCAACGACATCAGTGTCGTCAACGTTGCAAATCTAGAGACATGAGTATTTTGGTCACTTTAATTTTATAGGCATTTTATCGTTTTACACTATAAACTTGGGTGTTGTGAGTTTGTTCGCATATTCATCCTTTTTATTTTTAGCGAATTTGTATTTATGTATTTGTGTTGTTCTCGATCGATGTATTCTTTTAATATAAATGAATGAATATTGTTTTTAAGTAAAAAAAAAAAAATTGCGATTTGATTAAGCTGGACAACAAGTATATCTACTCTATCTATATTTACACGGTATCAACACGTTAGAAATGTTGAGACAAAATCTCTTAACAATGTTTTAAAGATAACAAACTTTTATGATTAATGATAAAAATATTTTGATTTATATTATTATCTAATTTATGTTTTCGAGTGATTCGTAAGCTAAATTATAATTAGTAAAGCAAGTGCTAATCAAATAGCAAAATCATTATCTCTCTCTGAGATCAAAATCATCATCAAGTTATAAAAAAAAATGGTGTCTCAATCATTTCTTACTATTTAAGAACTCAAGGTCAACTTTAAAAGATCAAACAATATATTATTAAAGTTCGGAAGGATACAAAAAGATCATAATATTCGCACTAAAGGACAAAAGTGACAAACACTTTTGCAAAATACCAAGAGAAGTGACTAATATAGCTAAAAGACACTTTCAACTTCCATATCAATCTTAGAAAACGTGCACAATACTTTTACCTTTTTCTTGGTTGTACTAAATTATGAACAATCAAATTAGAACATTATAATGTCATGAGTTTTAACTAAAACTCATTATTAAGGAAGAAGAACAATTGTCCTATATGGGACATCTTACCTAACAACTTTGAAGCATTCTTACCCTTTCACATAAAAGAGACATCATGACCTAAAAGACCAAGAGTTTTGATTGAATCATATTTCACTTAACCAAATGCTCATCAATTAAACAACTCTTCAAACATTAAACACTCTTAAGCTCGTTATTAAATTTGAGGATCAATCTTTCTGAGTGTTTTTATTTAAACCAATCTCATCAATCTAAAGGTTTGAAATCATATCCCAAAAAACCTTCATAAACTTGTAAACATTCTCATCTCAACCTACAAGTGTAAAAGTAGATTGTAAATGATTGTAAAATTGTTGTATAGTCATTTGTGATATTCTTTCAAGCATTTTGGTGAAACATCTCACTAAGTGTGAGAATCGGATGTAACTCAAGTTGGATGAATCATAATACTTCTTGTGTGTGATTCTCTTCTTTAACTTTCTACCTTATTACACATATATGTTGTATTAATTTTTTTCTTCTGCACTAACACTTCATAACATTTTGAGAATCATTTATCTTAGGTGTAAATTAAATTAAAATGTCACAATTCAAACTCTTCTTTCTTGTGACTATTATTTCCAATTCAAGAAAGTGATCATCTACTATCCACTTCGTTGAATAAAAATTATATATGTATTCTCTATGTTTACACGTATATTCACCAAATAGACATCACTTGATACCATCTTCTTTTATGCCATATATAGAATTGAAATATTGAGTATTTTGCTAATGTATATTTCTTTCCTTATCTCACTTTAAATATTTCATTTGTCATTTTTTTAATTATAAATAATTTATTATTTTACAATATCAATTACTTTTTTTATTAATATATAGTTATTTATTGTATTTCAATTTATCAATTTTTTAATTAATTACAATTAAATAAAAATATTTGAGAAAATAAAATATAATTTATTATTAAAATTAATGGTTCTCTTAAAAAAATGGTGTACAATTCAAATCAAATAATAATTATTGAGAGAGATAAATTAATGTTCAAGATAAAACAAACTAAAGAAGGTAAACCCGTTTTTGTGTCCAAAAAAGAAGGTAAGAAGTTGAACCCTTATAACGAAGTTTTCCATGCTTATGATTTTCCTAAACTTGAGTGGAGAGTTGAGAAGGAGGCATAATAATAATAAGAGCATCTCATTCTCATGTGTATTTGTACCGTCAAAAGAATAGTAATTGGCTCGCGAAGCCATGGGATTCATGTGCCCAGAAAGAAGGACCGCAATTTCGTGTTAAACCCGACACGTCAAACGTGGTCCCCCCACCACGTTGTTCCTTTCCTTTCCTTTCTTTATTATGGATTTATGTGTCGCACGTGTGAAGCCGATTGAACCATTGTTGTAGGGGCCCCACATACATCTCCTTCTTTGTTCGTATTTCCCTCACTCCAACTAACCATCACGTCACGTCAGACCCAACCTCAATTAACGGACAACGGGAGCCAGCTTGTTCCCAATTTCTACTTTTATATATAAAATTACAACAATTAAAAAAATTATTAGTAATATACAATTTATTTAAATATTATTGTTTTTGAATGTTTATTTACACCTAGTAGTTTTAAAGTGTACTTATATTTCATGACAAAATTATTTTTTCAAATGATACATATAATTAAACACATATGTAGTACTAATAAATCTCTTGGTGGAATAATTGTTTACTATCACGTAAATTATACGATAAAAACCTTGCTTCATTATTATTCATGGTATATAAATTAATTAAATATATATTAATAAAAAATAATTAATATGATTGAAAATTAAATAAAAAAATTAATAAGAACTTATATCTAAAGAGAGATAATATATACTAGTATCTATTATCCAACCGTATGCATGAACCTTTGGCACGGTAGGGCCAAGTCAAGTCAATGTTATCCTTAACTCAAAAAGTGGTGTTGCTATTTCATTTCACATGTGACACTAATTTATACTACATGAAATCCAACAATAATCAAAATATAACATTCATTTCCTTCTGTCAATTTATTTATATATGAGGATTGAGGAGTATATAAAATGTCTTGCGATCGTGCACTTATGTCTATTCTAATATCTGTTGAAGCCAATTGGCAAGATGCTAAAATCTGTGTGGGTCCCATTTGGGGATGGTTCTGCCGTGCATCCTATCTTCGTTTCATCACACAACGAAATTTGCATGTGGGCTGCAACTTACTTTGACCAGTGACCGGTCTAGTCTATCATCAATTTGTATTTTTTTTTATTACCAAACTTTTCCTTTGGTTTCTAATAAATAAATAAAAAGACAAAAAGCCACAAAAAATAATAGTTACGTGATGCCCAGACTCGCAAATCATAAGAAATCTCTGTCAGTTACTCCGTAAATTTTTCGATTCCTTCCATCAGTATATAATTTTTATCTGACACTCTTGTCTGGAACAGTGCCAATTGAGGTCACAGATTCACCTACACTATATAATTTTATAATTTTTTTTTTAACATATCTAGAGAGGTATAGTTTTAAGTTATTGCACGCAACCATATTTATTTTAGTAATATTGCAAAATAAATTTTGACGTGGGTGAGTTTTGGCCGTAGAATTGGAGTGTGGTATCCGTGATTAAGCTACACAGTGTTACATTGTAATAATGATATTAATTGTTAACCAACAAGTCATGTGTTCTTGATGAAAGAAAGATATGTTAGGCCTCTGATGGCATGTTTCCTATTTCAATTTCAAAGAAGATGATTTTCCACGCTTTTGTGGTGATACATTTTGGAACAACCAGAAATGGACTAACGAATAGCCAATTATTATCAATTGAAGTGTGCTCAAAAATATCAAATGGAGTTTTAATCAAATGGTCATACTAATGGTCATACTAATACATAGCCGTTTTAATCAAATGGAGTTGATTACTTTTTAAAATAAAATAAAATTTAATTTGGGGAGATAAACTCTTATCCAAGATCAATTAAAATCACTAATATTTTTTTTTTGAAGATTTACAGTAAATTTTACTTATAATCTACCAATTGAAAATTTATGGACTTAAAACCCAAGTCACAACACGAACGGAAGGTTAATTTGTTTATACCAACCGCAGTTGATAGTGAATTTAGGTACTTATATGTTGTTGTGGTTATTTTTTATGCATTGTTCCTCATGATATTTATTATGTTGTAATAATTTTTTAAAGTTGTTTATAAAAATAAATAGGAAATCATATTTAAACACCAATACATTTGATTATATATTGAGAGAAAAAAATAGAGATGTTGAAAGACAACAATATAACATATAAAGATCCTTTAACTTTAAGGAAGAAAAATGACCATAACTTTATTTCTATCTCTCTCATCTTTTCTACTTCTCTCTCATGTTTTTTCTTCATTTTCCTTCTATATTTTCCACATATCTCTCCTCTTTGCAACTAAAATCATCAAAAAGTAGAAAACTAAAGTTTAAAAGATCCAAATTAAAAAAAAAAAAACATTGTGATAAATAGATGGCTTAGAGTTAAAAATGTTCAAAATATAATTTCTCAAATATATATATCAGCTAGTATATTAGTTTTGCTATAAGAATATTTCAATTTTAATGAAAAAAACGTGATACAATAGTATATTTGTAAAGGAAGGTGTCCAACTTTTTTTCAAATTTGTTATTGCTTATATTGTGATTTATAATTTTTTCAATGAAAATTACTATTAACAAAACTCAAACATTTTCTATTTCTTGTTTCTAGTCTTTGTAGTAGGACAACCCTTAAAAAAATGTAAAAATATACCTATATTTATTGGGGTGAATTTGTGACCAATTTTGGTGGGGTCCATCCCTGTTATCTCCAATCCAACCATGATCCATAAAAATAAATAATAAAAATAAATAATGGAGTAAGTAAGTAAATAAATAAGGAGAGTAGTAATAATTAAGGAAGTGAAAACTAGGAGAGTGTGAAAAGGGAAGAGAGAGAATCTAAAATCTAAAATCTAAAAAGGTAGCAAACATTTCTTCTTCTACATCTACACACACTAACAAGCACAGCACAAAAGAAAGAAACTTCAACTCACCAAAGCCTTCTCTTCCTCGTGACACTAATCACACAATTCACCGCTTCTTCTTCTTATTCTTCTCTCTCTCTCTCTCTCTCTCTTCATAAATCAGAACACAACGGACTTCGCCGGAACTATGACCGGCGGTGGATCGTCGGGGAGGTTACCAACGTGGAAGGAGAGAGAAAACAATAAGAGAAGAGAGAGAAGACGAAGAGCTATTGCTGCTAAGATCTATTCAGGACTTCGATCTCAAGGGAACTTCAAGCTTCCTAAACACTGTGACAACAACGAAGTCTTGAAAGCTCTTTGTGCTGAAGCTGGTTGGATCGTTGAAGAAGATGGCACTACCTATCGGAAGGTAATTTCCATCAATCTCAGATCTGATTCACAAAAATTTCAACTAGCTAATTTTTATTCTCAATTTTACTTGCTATATATCTTGATCTGTGATAATTCATGGTGTAAATTGAAATTAAATCTTCAAATCGACCTTAGCGTAACCTAGATTTCGTGATCTAAGTAGTTTTAATTCACCGTAATTAGGATCTTTGAGCTCCAATATGTGTCTCAGATGTTGCCGAATCTGTATGCCGATGTTTTGTAATGATTTGAGCTGCCTTTTTAGTACTGTGACTCTGATACAAAAAGTATTTTCGGTTTTTATTTTTTAAAATTTGTGTTCATTTTAAATTGATAATGAGGAGATTGAAGATTCGTGTCGTTAATAATTGTGATAGAGAGAAGATAGAAGTATAGTTAGGGAGAAAACATTTTCAAAATTTCTTAAAATGCTGAATCTCTTTTGGAAAATTGTAAAAGAAAATGGTAAGTAAATTATGTAGGGAGAGTTGCATTTTACATCACTTATGTTAATGCTGTTTTGCTCTTCTGTTTCACCAGAATGTCTTGCTGAAACTGATTTCTGCATAATATAAGCTACTAAATTGGAAGAAATTAATAATTCTTTGAAGAATTGTTCATGCAAAATGCTGCAGATAATTTTGATTCTTGCATAGTGCTAATATGAGTTAATAAATTTGAAACAGGGAAGCAAGAGACCACTGCCAAATGAGATTGGAGGAACTCCACCAAATATGAGTGCTTGTTCTTCGATGCAGCCAAGTCCACAATCGTCGTCATTTCCAAGTCCAGTACCATCCTACCACGCGAGTCCAACTTCATCGTCTTTCCCTAGTCCCACTCGCATGGATGGAATTACAAACCCCTCTTCCTTTCTCCTACCGTTCATCCGAAACATAACTTCAATTCCTACAAACCTTCCACCCCTCAGGATTTCGAACAGTGCTCCTGTTACCCCACCTCTTTCTTCTCCCAGAAGTTCAAAGCGAAAAGCTGATTTTGAATCCCTCTCTAATGGTTCCCTTAACTCCTCATTTCGCCACCCACTTTTTGCTACCTCTGCACCGTCAAGCCCCTCGCGCCGTAACCACTTACCCCCTTCTTCTATTCCAGAATGTGACGAGTCTGATGCTTCTACTGTGGACTCTGATCGATGGGTTAGTTTTCAAACTACAGGTGCCCAAGGTGCTGCTCCTCCTTCACCTACCTTTAATCTCATGAAACCAGTAATGCAGAAGATCACTCCTCAGGAATCGATGGATATGATTCATATGAACGAAGGTATGCAATGGGCTTCAAGTTCAGCTGCTGAGAGAGGTAGAGGCTCAGATTTTGACTTTGAGAATGGCAGAGTTGTGAAGCCGTGGGAAGGTGAGAGAATTCATGAAGTAGGAATGGATGAATTGGAGCTTACTCTCGGGTTTGGTAAGGCCTGATGATGATAAAACCAACTTACATTTATGTTCTACAATATACACCGAAAAATCACAGATTCCATTGCAATTCCACAGAAAGTGTGCCTGGTTTTCTTGGCGACAAGGGCATTGCTTGGATCTTCTACTTCTGCATTAGTCAGGGAAATTCCGAATTGGGTGTTATGCTATAATATTTTCCTTGTGTACAGTTCTTTTTATATAGCTGTGGTTAGTGGGTACTCTATATGAAAATTTGACTTCATTTGTAATGCCTTGTTGATTGTTGAAGAGTTGCATTTGAAGCAACCTTAAGGAAGTATTTTGAGACTTGAATCTTGCTAAAACCAAGGGAAACAAGGTCATATATATTCTTGCTCCTCTTATTGATGACCTTCTGACATTTTTTCATCCTCTTGATAATTCATTACACTGCTGACCATCCAACTAAGTTGTTGTGTTGTGTGTTTTGTTATGGCTGTCATTGGTTTCGCTTTGATTGAGTTCTCTCCTTCATCTTCTAGGTTTGCTTTATTGATCATCTAAGTTACTGCATTATTGTTTCAATTTTATGTTGGTTAAGTGGTTTGCTATAATTGGCCTCAAGATTAAAGCATTTGTTGTTTCAACTTTTGTTTTATGTTTGGAATGAGAGAAGAAATAAAAGGGGAAAACGAATTGGGAAAATGTGACAACAGATAAAACGATTGGATTTTTTATATTATTTGAAAAAGAAAGTAGAATTTTCTACTTGCTTATTTGATTGGTTTGAGAAGTTACAATAATCAAAATGAATAATGGAAGTTTTATGCAATTTATTTTGTGAAAATATTTTTAATCTCTATAATTTATATTAATTTTATTTATTATTAAGGAGATAACATACTTTTGAAGTTATTCGGCAAAAAAAAAACTTTCGTGAAGTGGTATTTTTTTTCATTTTTAGAAATAATAATAAAATTGTTGAAAGAAATATTTTCAATACTTTAATAAGTACATCAGCCATAGTTACTATTTCATCTTTTCATAGTCATAACTATTTATTTTAAAAGTTTTTTTTAATTTTTTTATTACTAAGTTTAAAGGAATATATATAGAAGTAAAATATTTACAAATAAATGAATCTTAAAGTTTTACAAATAACTTTTAACCTTTGTTGAGCGAAAAAAAAAAGGGTCAAACCAACTAATAGAATATCTATTTTTAAGCATGGCAATGGATTGCTCTACAATTGGAATGTCTTTGAATATCCTTTTAATAAAAATCGTTGGTTTAGATTTCAGATTATTTTTGTAATCTTTACATGAAATCACTTTTTACTCAAAATCGATCTTAAATTAAACCGCTAACACTTTAATTTCCGCAGTCATCCACAACCCTTCCCTAGCTGACAATTTGTCTCCTTCACAACCAATAAAAAAAAATTTGTGTTGTCCACCTCATCCATAGGTGAGGTTTCTAAAACTTTTGCTTTAGAGATCCATATGTGCTTTTTGAAGCCCAATACAGATACTATCATTTATTTTCACACACAACCACACGACATTTGAAGCCGAAAAAGGTATGTCCATCAGTAGGGTAGAAATAGAATAATAGAACGGACCGAGGTAGATTTTATAAAACTTAGACCTGGCCGAAAAATTCAAAGCGTTATTTGAGAGCTTTTTAGACAAATTTGATGGATCAATTTTCTTGAATTCTCAATCCATAAATTTTACTTTAAACTCTAACCAAACCAATTTAATTGTAAATAGATTGAATTCGCAGGTAATAATTTATTTTTTCTTTAAAAAAATATAGTTAAAATTAAATACTTAATCCTCTTAAAAATAATAAAATTATATCATTCAATATTTAAATATACATCTAAAAAAAAACTAAGTCAATTAAAGTTGCAATAAATTCTCAAATATAATTTAACAACTAAATTTTAATTATATATATATATATATATATATATATATATATATATATAAAATCAATGAATTGGTTTCAATAAGATTTGAATTTGAATGAATTAAAATAAACAGTTGACTTTATATGATATCATATTTATAAATATATAAATCAATATATAAATATTAGCAAATTTGTGATTTTATAGTTTAATACAATATATAAAAATCTAATATAATAATAATAGTAATAAAAAATATTAATAAGTGCACCAAAATATTAAGATCTAATATAATAATAATAATAATAATAATAATAATAATAATAATAATAATAATAATAATAATAATAATAATAATAATAATAATAATAATAATAATAATATATCAAATCTAGAGTAACTGTTTTAATAAGTGCTTTTTAGCATGGTAAACCCTTTCGAGGCTTTTTTTTTTAAAACTCAAATGTCCCTATAGGCAGGCCAAGAGCATCTCCAGTGGAATAGAAAAAAAAAAGTTTTATTGCAAAATGATCATGTACCTTTTTTTTTAATTCTCCCCATCGGAAGAACCTGAGATGGTAATGTGCGTACCATAAATTTTGCAAATATCTTGTATAAAATATTGTTTCATTCAATTGAAATAGTGTTTTCATACATCAACCACCAGCAATGGAACCATGAAAATGAGGGAAAAACAAGTAATGTATTTCGGTAAATACACAAACAGAAGAAGATTGTATTAAAGAAAAATACACAAATCAAATGAAAAGACGATGAAGAAATAAAAAAAAAATTACACAAATCACGAAAACCTAAATCCATAACAAATAAAGTTAATAGAAATAATCAGAACTCTTCATCAAATTCATGTCAATATTATTCATTTATTAAAAAAATAATACCATAAAAAATTGGATGATTAATATTCCCATTTTCTTTTTTTAAAACATACTTGGTATTTGAATTTGAAAAAAAAATTGAATTTAAATAAAACACAATAAAAATTAGTGTTAGTTTAAAGGTACATAATATTTTATGGATTTGAATTAAATGTTTAGGTGTGATTAAGATTAAATGGTTCGAATTTAAAGGTAAATTTATTTTTTTTAAACAAAAATTTCAACTTTTAAATTTGCATCGTCAATTAATTTTGATCGGATAATTAAAATTGCGCAACTACGTGCAATAATAAAAAAAATGATTGCACATAACTAAAATCTACTTGGTAATAGTGTATGAAACTCAAAGTGAGATTCTTAAAAATGACCATCCAAGATGGTCAAAAGATGCTACTTATATAGTTCTTAATAAAAAAATTTAAGATCGATTTAGTACTATGCCTCCTAATGAATATGGTATCTTTTGCAATAAAAATATTGTAAAATTAATAAGAATTTTCTGTTTTAATATTTTTTTCAATAGTACGCTCAATTGATGTTATAAATATTATTTTCCTTACATTATATTACACTTTATGTTTATCATAATGATAAATACACAAATTGTTCATTAAAATACTTATGAAATACTCATGTGACCTATTTTTTCATTGTGAGACAGAGAGAAGATTGATTTTTCTTTTTTAATAAAAACTTGATTTATAAAACACACAACGTCCCAAAGCTTCCCAAATCCAATAGGATTTAGTTTACAATGGGAGAAGGAGATTCAGAAAACCAATTCTTATTAGGTTCACAATGAGCAACCCAAATACCCTTCCTACGAATAAAACCCAAATAAGAGTCTAAGTTCTAATTTACCCCAACACACACCAGTGTAACACCTTTCTCTTGATAGCCTTTACCAAAATGTCATAATATGATTCAAATACAATTTTGCTAATCAAAATTGATTTTGATAAAATCCTTTGGCGTAGAGAATTATTTGACCTTAGATCCATGTATCTTGGAGATAATACTCCATCTCCCATAATGAATAATCTAATTGTTTACCTCACACAAATTAAAAAAAATATAAATATAAAAGAAAATAATACTTTTATTAAAATATTTTTATCAAGTTTTGATATATTTACCATTACGATGGATGCAACTTGGAAAATATAGATTTGAAAATGATATATGTAATATTAAATAGAAAATATAATAAAAATAATTAATATTTTATTATAAATTAAAAATCATCGTTCATTTGTAGGGTGTAGTTGATAGATATAGCTACTAGAATTCCTAGTTCATTGAATTTATCATATATATTGGCCTGCCTGCCATCTTGACTGCTTCAGCATTAATGTCGAATTCAGCTTCCTATGTTTGACAAACACTCCCTTGTTATGAGCCCGAAGGACCACAAATTTTTTATTTAATTTTAAATTAAATTTAGACATATTAATTTTTTAATTATTATTTATATTTATATTTTATTTTCGAAAGAATACTGTATTTATAAAAAATAATTGTCTCAACATAATTGGAGTTTTTAAATATTAAAATAATATTAATTATACATTTCTATTGTACTATTTAGTATGTATTAAATTCATCGCTCTAAATTTTATATAATTCATTTTGTATTTTTGATAAGAAAAAATATATTAATATTTAATAAAAAATAATTTAATAAAAATATTATTAACTCTATTTTATTTATACATTTTACTAAATCTGTTTAAAATGGTTGAAAGATTCATTATTATGAGACTGGCAGCAATTGATATAGCATTGGATTGACCAATAAAAAAAGTCGATTAACAATTTTTTTTTAAAATTATTTTAATACGTTTGAATCTATTCTTTTGACCATGTAAACTAATTTGAATAATTAATAATTCATTTAAAATTTAATTGGAAAAACTTATTTGAATATGAACATTAAAGAATGCTATAGCATTTTAAATTGGTATGGGTTTAGAGGTAAGTCTATAGTTTTTTTTAAATAACTGATGTCAATAATTAATTATTAATTTCGTTAAAAAGATGTCCAACATATGACTTCTAAAGAATCACCTTCTCTTTGAAAGTGTTGGAAATGAGGAAAAAAAGAGATAGTTTGTGAATTGAAAAATGAGAAGTCCCACATAGGAGAGATTACACATTCTAGTAGTGTATATAAGATGGAGGTATGACCCTCGGGGTATGACCCTCGGGGTGTGCCCCAAGGAGTACCCTAATTTTTGAGAGGAGCGAGAATGCATGCAAAATAAATCACCACGCACTCGCCGCCCGTCTAGTCGGCTCGGCTGGCCTGGGCTTGGGTGGTGAATTATTGTTTTTTATTAAAAAGAAAATTAAAAATTAATATTTAATTTCTGAAAAAAATGAATGCTTGCGTCCTTATTTTTCTCATGGTTCGGTTGTGGTCAAAACCCTTCCTATTTTCACATTTGATTTGTGGCCGTGTACTTGGTCAATAACCTGGAATTTTCGGAGTCAACCAAACTTAGAATTATGGGACACGTTTTTAGTGTGGATCTGTCAGATGGATCACGAATTTCCTCTGATCCAGTAGCAGATCTCCTCTATAAATAGAGGGTTCTGCTCAGTTGCAAATCACACCAAAAGCACTCCATCTTCTGAGGCTTTTCTCTCTTCTCCCTCCATATTCTTACTTCTACATTTCTTTTCTTTAGAGTGGTCTTAATACCATATTACGAGTGACAGCCATTAGACTGTCATACTCAGGGTGTAATTCTAGAATGGTTTTTTCATGGTGCAGTGAAAATCCGATACATAGTAACTAGGCTATTTTATCCTGGGGACGGCGTGGTTGATAGTCTGCCTTGCACAATTTGGGCAGTGCCGCGAAACGTCTTAAAGAGAGCGACCTAGTCCGCGACTCAACCCAATAATATTTTCGGTGACATAAATTGTTTTTTAAACTCGTTTCTCAAAACTCGAAAATAACAATTTTAAGACGTTTCCTTCTGCCATGTCTACCGAAGAAATTACTGGTACAAGTTCATCTGTTTCTGATTTCAGCAAACCGTTTCGGTTTGAGGGATGTCACTTCAAACGATGGCAACAAAAGATGCTATTTTTTCTAACAACGAAAAATGTTGCCAACATTCTAAAAGATGACATTCATGTTGTTCCAGAAAATGCTAAACAATCAGAAAAGGATAAAAAAGCTGCTGAATTAACCCAATGGAATAATAATGATTACTTATGTAAGAATTATATTCTGAATGAACTTGCTGATGATCTATATGATTACTATAGTTCCAGCGATACTGTCAAACAGGTTTGGGATGCTTTAAAGAAGAAATATGATACTGAGGAAGCTGGAGCCAAGAAGTATGCTGTTAGCCGCTACCTCAAATATCAGATGACATATGACAGATCAGTGGAAGCTCAATCCCATGAAATCCAAAAAATTGCTCATGAGATCGTCTCTGAAGGTATGTCCCTCGATGAACAGTTTCAAATTGCTGTTATTATTGACAAACTTCCCCTTGCTTGGAAAGATTTTAAAAATTCTCTCAGGCATAAAACAAAAGAGTTTTCTCTTGAAAGTCTGATAACCCGCCTCAGAATTGAGGAAGAATCCCATAAACAAGACCAGAAAGAAGAAGTTCTTCTTGTTACCAATAACAAAAAGAAGAAGTACATTGGAGCAGTTCTGAAGCCAAACGACAAACAACTTAAGAATCAAAATCGCAGAAACAACAACAAGAATGGGAACCCTCCAAAGGTCCCAAAGCAGCAACATCAACCACCTCCTAGAAATGCACCTTTTCTCTGCTATAATTGTGGAAAAGAAGGGCATATGACACGCAAGTGTAGGAACAAGCCAAACCCTGTTCAACAAGCTAACTTGACAGAAGAGCAATTCATTGCTATGATTACTGAAATCAACCTTGTTGGTGGATCAAATGGATGGTGGATTGACACTGGCGCCTCTCGCCATGTCTGTTATGACCGTGCTATGTTCAAAACATACACTACTACTGAAGATAAGAAAGTGCTATTGGGAGATTCCCACACCACTAATGTTGCTGGTATAGGAGATGTAGAGTTAGTATTGAAGTAGCAATATCGATTTACAAGAAAGGGGGGTTTGAATTGTAAATCCGCCCTTTTAAAATTCCTGTTAAAAACTTAAGAAAATAACTCAAGATTGATCTTGGTTGTGAAAACAGAAAAAGGAGAACGTTTCTTGGTTTTCACCAGAAAACAAAGAACGTTCTTGGTTAGTTAAAATCAACAGTTCAGTTTAGCTATTTAACTTGATAATTAACAGACTGAAAGTAAATAGAGATAAGGGAAGAGATATCACACACAGATATATCCTAGTTCACCCAACCCGGGCTACGTCCAGTCCTCACAACGGTGAGATTTTCCACTAAGTGTTTAAAACAAGAACCTTCTTGGTTTTACAGCACCTAGTTCAGATCAGCCTTGATCTGTTACAGTTTGTCAATCCTTTCCACCCAGAAAGAATTACAATCAGATCACCTATCAACCCTTGATAGGATTTTACAACTTCACCTTTTAACCTTAAAAGGATTTTTCTAAAAATGACTCACTCAAGCTATAAGCAAGCCTTATAATCTTGAGTGTTGAATGAAAATGATAGGATTTAAAACAGAATCTGTTTTGACTCAACTCTTGTTTGAGTTTAGATTCTTTACAAATGGTTTCAGTAAACTAAAGATAGAGAATTTGATATAGAAGGTTACTGATTTCTTGAGAAGCTTTCAAGTGTGTAGATTTATGTGAGTGATGTTTTTCTCTGTACTTGAAGCTGTGTTTTCTTCCTGAGCTTTGGCCTTCCTTTTATAGGCGTGAAAGCATTTAATGATGGTCAAATAGAGCCGTTGGTAGTGCTCTTGTCAGTGTTGGAACCAAGTTGGTTCTAAGTCTTAGGATTTTGATGCTTACAAATGTACTCAATGTAAACTTATTTTGTACTTTGAATTATTAAGTTAAATACCCCAGAAACTGAAGAAATCAGAAGCTGAAGATCAAAGGATTCCAGAAAATGAATTCTGGAATGACCAGAAAATACTCCAGGAATGTCAAACCATGACCAGAAGATATATTTGATGGCACAAATCAGAAGGAATAAATTTCAGAATGAAACATGGATCATATCATTGGAAAGCCTGCCAGAAGGAGAGTTGATCAAGACAAACAGGAATGAAATATCAATTTTATTCCAGAAGTTATTCTGACCAGAAGATGGCCTGGCAGTGAAAAATTACACAGCCCAGACTTGTTCCAGACTTGACCAGAAGGTATGTTTATGAGTCCAGAACAAGAGAATCAATCCAGATTTGGCCCAGACCATAAGATGGCATGATTCAGGGCATGGAACTAAGTCCAGAACAAAAGAAATAAGTTCCAGAATCAACCCAGACCTGGTTCAAAATTAAAGGTAAAATGTCCAGACTGAAATATTTTTTGTTCAAGTTAATTTCAGTTTGTTCCAGACCAAAATCCAAAATCTGTCCAGATCAGAGTAAAGACTTGCAGATCAATGGTTCAGAAATAATTTTTTGAGTCCAGTGATGGTCCAGATCAGAAAATCAGACCATGGCCCAGTGTTGGCCGAAATCAGAGGGACAGAATGTGCAAGACCAGAAATGGCCGAATCCAGGAGAATTTAGCATAACAGGCGCGCATCCAGGCTGGCCGAAATCAGAAGATCAGAGGGTCAGGAAGTGTGGTCCAGGGATGGCCGAATTGAGAGGATCACAGCATATCATTTGGCTTGGACCAGATGTGGACTAGCGCTCAAAATTCTGATGGTCCAGAATTGATCAACGATGGAGATTGCAAGTTATTTTAATTAAAGTGTTAAAAAGATTGGTTATAAAAATAAAGTGGAGTAGCATGCAATTCAGGAGCATTGGCGGGAACAACCAACAGATTTAATTGGCCAGTTATTTTGAAAGGAAATCTGAAGATATGTTTTTTTATTTATATGAAGCCCAATTGGTCAAGTTATTTTTGGAAGAGAATCCAGCAAGATTCAGCTCGAATTTGATCATGGAAGAAACCCTAATTTTCATCTATAAAAGGAGGCTCAAGGCAGAATGCTCTGAATCGAAAATCACAAAAGAGTCATACACTTCCAAAGCAACCACTCTCAAATTTTCATATAAGTCAATTGTGAGTTTCAGCTTGCAAGAAGCAAGTACTCGGTTATTTTCTTTCCACTGTGGCAAATCTAAGTTGTTGAAGTAGAGTCTACAATCTGAGGGAGTCAGTAAGGTAGCAGGTTACTTGGAAATTAGATAGGGTGGTATCTAAGTTGTTGAAGTAGAGTCTACAAACTAAGGGATTCAGAAAGGGTAGCAAGGTACTTAGCAATTAGATTCATAGTGTTGTGAATTCTTCTACAATCTGGGGTGTCAGATTGGCTGAAGAACAGGAGTTGTTTTTCCTCAAAGAAGTCTAAGATTGTTAGACTATTTGAGAAGACTGACTTGGAGGGTTAGTAGCAAGGTTGTAATTCAAGGTTGAATTAGTGAAATCCTTCAAGGCGAAGGGACTGGACGTAGCCTTGTTAACGGTGAACCAGTATAAAATCTGTGAGTTTTTATTTTTATTTTTATCCGCTACTAACTCTTTTTTAATTATACATCAAGTTTTGTTTGAAAGTATTAAAACAAGAAAAGTATTCAAGTTAAGTCAAACACAATTCAACCCCCCTTCTCGTGTTTGCACCTTCAATTGGCATCAGAGCTCGGTCTCAAGGCTGAGCACTTAACAGTGTTTGAGGAAAGGTCCAAGGGGTTCAATATGTCAGAAGAATTGGGAAACAACATCAACAGACCACCACTGTTTGATGGAGAAAGGTTTGAATATTGGAAGGATAGAATGAGAAGCTTTGTCATATCTCAAGATCCTGAACTATGGAAGATGATAGTCAGAGGATACACTGCACCTACTGATCCAGAAGATCCAACTAAGAAACTGGATATGTTTGATATGAAACCAGATCAGATCAGATTACACAGACTTCATCACAAGTCCAGAACCATGATGGTCAGTGCAATCACATTCAAGGAATTTGATAGATGCACAAATAAAGAAACAGCAAAGAGTATATTTGATAGTCTGGTTCTGACCTATGAAGGAACCAAGCAGGTTCAACAAACAAAGGCTAACATATTGGTCAGAAAGTATGAGCTGTTCAAGATGGAAGAGGATGAAGACATTGACACAATGTTCTGCAGGTTCCAGACTTTGGTATCAGGACTGAAAGTATTAAACAAAAGCTATACCACTAAAGATCATGTCTGGAAAATTCTGAGAAGTCTTCCAAAAAGGTGGAGACCAAAGGTTACTGCAATTCAGGAAGCTAAGGATCTGAGTACCTTGAGGCTGGAAGATCTAATCAGCACACTTAGGTCTCATGAAATAGAACTGGAAGAAGATGAACCTAAGAAGAAGAAAAATCTGGCTCTGAAATCGAAACAGAAGAAAGCTGCAAAGGCAGAATCAGAATCAGAGGATAGTGATAGTGACTGTGATGATATGGCATACTTAACCAAAAAGATGGTTAAGATCTGGGAAAACAGGAAGAAAAGAAACTTTAGAAAGAAACATTACAGCAAGGATAAGGAAGAATCTGACAAAAAAAATATTGTTTGTTGTGGATGCAATAAACATGGACATATCAAGTCAGAATGTCCTAATCTGGAAAAAGGCAAACATCATAAGAAAAGTTCCAGATACAGAAAGAAAGGTCTGATGGCTGCCTGGGATGTATCAGAATCAGAGGAAGAATCTTCTGATGAAGAAGAGGCAGAAACAGCAAAGATGGCTCACATCAGGTCTGCTTCTGGTCTTCATAAAAGCATGAATTCCAGAGGGAAAGTAGGCAGAAGGAAGAGTGATAGAAGCAATCACTCAGGCAAGTCTGGAAGCACATTAGAGGAAACAATTCTGTCTCTAATGGCTCATACAAATTCAGGTTCTGAATACTGCTCTGAAACAGAATCAGAAGATGAAGACAGTGAGGTATTTTCTGATCTTTCTAAACCTGAATTAATTGATACTTTAAAAGACTTGTTAAATGCAAATAATAAGATATCTTTAAAACTGAAAACTCTTAGGGAAGATAAGAAAAATCTAACCAAAGAGGTCCAAGTTTCAAAGAATCGAATTTCTGAGTATGCAACTGAAATCAAAGATTTGAAAACTGAAGTTGCAAGACTCAAGTCTGAAAACCAAACTCTGAAAAATAATAATTGGTAGTGCTCTTGTCAGGCTTGACCAAAGGCATTATTTCTAAATAAAAATAATCCAACTTTTGACTATTTTTATTTTCTGTTCAGATTGGGCTGTGTGTTGCGTTTTGGATCAAATTTTCTTGAGTGATTACTGATCATTTAACACTTCTGATAAGCGATAATATTGTAGGCTTGAACTGGAGCTTTTGAATCACTTAAAACAGATTAAAAACGATCACAAAGCTTGTTGCAGAAAAACTGTAGTTGCTGGAGATTGATGATAAATCTGGAGCTTTAGCTTTTCGGTTTCCTGGAGATTGATAATCAATCTGGAGGTTCAGTTTTGATCATTCTGGATGTCTTCCTGATCTTTTCTTTGATCTGTTTTGATGTAAACATACTTCAAGATCGTTCAACGTTCTTGGCAGTCAAGCTGGAGAATGGTGTTTAGTATGCTGGAGAATGATTGTATCATTCTGGACTAATGGTACACTGTTGGAGAATGATGTTAAATATGCTGGAGATTTGATTGTTAACATGCTGGAGATTGATGTTTGTTCATTTTGAAGATAGTTATTAATCATGCTGGAGAATGATAATCATTCTGGAGATTGATGATCATTTCTAGAGACTAATGATCATTCCTAGAGACTGATGATCATTCTTGATAGAAGATCATTCTAGAGACTGTTCTGATCATTCTGGACATTTTGATGTCCAAGAACAGACTTGGTTCTTCCTCTGAATGTATTTTCTGGAGGTATCATCTGAATGTATTTTCTGGGGATATCCTCTGATATCGTTTTCTGGAGATATCCTCTGGTATTCTCTAGTTAAGGTACCCTCTGATATCCTCTGGTTGAGGTATCCTCTGATATCCTCTGGTTGAGGTATCCTCTGATATCCTCTGGTTGAGGTATCCTCTGATATCCTCTGGTTGAGGTATCCTCTGATATCCTCTGGTTGAGGTATCCTCTGATATCCTCTGGTTGAGGTATCCTCTGATATCAGCTTGGTGAGGTATCCTCTAATGGTAGCTTGATGAGGTATCCTCTGATGGCAGCTTCGTGAGGTATCCTCTGATGTCAGCTTCGTGAGGTATCTCTGATGACAACTTCGTGAGGTATCCTCTGATGGCAGCTTGGTGAGGTATCCTCTAATGGAAGCTTGGTGAGGTATCCTCTGATGGCAGCTTCATGAGGTATCTCTGATGTCATCGGGTAACATCTGCTATTTTTTCGGATTGTGTCCAGAGTGTTCTTTATGCTGATTTCTTGGCTTTCCTTGAATCATTAACATGCTGTTAATTCTGGACATTCTGGAGACTGTTCAGTCTTGCTTTGGCAGCTTGATTCATGGCCTTTTTTCTTTGCTATTAGAATGGTTCCTTTTGATTCTAATTGATCACATCTGTTCCTTGTCATGTACTCTTAGTACGGATGTAAATTCCAGATGCAATAACTTTAATTAAGTGGTGGAGAAAGATTGGTCTTTATGCTATCACAGTCTTGCGAACATTCTCTGTTTTCCAGAATATGTCAAGAATGTTCTCTGCTGCTGTTTTCTTCGATTCTTGCTTTGTTCACTTATGCATTTATGTTCCTTAAACAAACTTAAGTGAAATAATTAGTAGATCACCATTCATAAGACTTAATCATTTAATTAAAAAGGTTTGTTGTCATTAAAACATATATCAAAAAGGTTTTTTCCTCAACAAGTATTCACCTCTGGAAAGACCTTAATTCTGAAGGAAGTCATGCACACTCCAGAAATAAGGAAGAATTTAGTTTCTAGTTATCTTCTTAATAAGGTTGGGTTTAATCAGGCTATAGGGGCAAATTTGTACACCATTTCTAAAAATGGTATTTTTGTTGGGAAAGGGTACGCTACTGATGGCATGTTTAAATTAAATGTTGAATTGAATAAAATGTCTCCTTCTGCTTACATGTTGTGTGATTTTAATATTTGACATGCCAGACTTTGTCATGTGAACAAACGTGTGATTGCAAACTTAAGTAACTTAGGCTTAATTCCAAAGTTATCTTTAAATGAACTTGAAAAATGTGAATTTTGCAGTCAACCTAAAATAACTAAGAGTTCACATAAATCAGTTGTTAGATAGATTTAATACACTCGGATATATGTGAACTTGATGGAACACTAACGCGAAATGGAAAATGTTATTTTATTACTTTTATTGACGATTACTCTTACTATACCTTCGTATATCTGATGAAAAATAAAAGTGATGCAATTGACATGTTTAAGATCTTTTTAACTGAAATAGAAAATTAATTTAGTAAAAAGATTAAGAGGTTTCGTAGTGATAGAGGAACATAATATGATTCTAGTTTATTTAAGGAGTTTTATAAATCTCAAGGAATCATACATGAAACCACAGCACCTTATTCACCTGAAATGAATGGTAAAGCTGAAAAAAAGAATAGGACTCTGACTGAACTTGTTGTTGCTATTATGCTTAACTCTGGTGCTGCATCTCATTGGTGGGGGGAAATTATTTTGACTGTTTGCTATGTTTTGAATAGACTTCCAAAATCTATAAGCAAAACACCTCCTTATGAGATAATAAAGAAAAGATAACCAAACTTGTCTTATCTTCGAACATGGGGTTGTCTGGCGTATGTCAGAATCCCTAATCCCAAGCGAATTAAACTCGCCAGTAGAGCCTATGAATGTGTATTCATTGGGTATGCGGTAAACAGTAAAGCGTATAGGTTTTATGACCTAAAAGCGAAGTGATCATAGAGTCAAATGATGTTGACTTCTATGAAAATAAATTCCCTTTCAAATCGAGAAATAGTGGGGGCAGCGAACCAAGTCATACTCCCGTCACGGGAAGTGTTGAAAGCAACATACAAGGTGAATTGGAAACTCGAAGGAGTAAGAGAGTCAGAGTTGCTAAAGATTATGGACTAGAATATATGGCCTATAATTTAGAAGATGATCCTACAAATCTCAAAGAAGCCTTGTCATCTTTGGATGGAGATCTTTGGCAAGAAGCTATAAACGATGAAATGGATTCCCTAGAATCTAACAAGACCTGACATATAGTAGACTTGCCTCTTGGTTGCAAGCCGATAGGTTGTAAATGGATTTTGAAAAAGAAACTAAAACCCGATGGAACTATTGATAAATACAAGGCACGCCTTGTAGCCAAAGGTTTTAGGCAAAGAGAAAATATATATTTCTTCGACACTTTTTCTCCAGTCACGAGAATAACATCCATTAGGGTACTCATTTCACTAGCATCAATTCATAATTTGGTGATACACCAAATGGATGTTAAAACAACCTTTTTAAATGGTGATCTGGAAGAAGAAACCTATATGGAACAACCTGAAGGTTTTGTAATTCATGGACAAGAAAACAAGGTCTGTAAGTTAGATAAATCTATGTATGGTCTTAAAAAAGCTCCTAAGCAATGGCATGAAAAGTTTGAAAATTTGATTATATCGAATGAGTTTAAAGTGAATGAAAGTGACAAATGTATTTATTACAAATTTGAAAATGGCATTTGCACTATCATATGTCTCCATGTAGACGACTTACTCATATTTGGTTCAAACATCCATGCTGTAAATACAGTGAAATCATTGTTGAGTAACAACTTTGATATGAAAGACCTCGGAGAAGCGGATGTAATCTTAGGAATCAAGATTACTAGGTCAGAAAAAGGGATTTCTTTAGATCAGTCTCATTATATTGAAAAAATCCTAAAGAAATATAAATACTTTGACTGTAAACCTGCATGCACACCATATGACCAAAGTATGAAACTCTTTAAGAACACTGGTGAATGTGTTAGACAAACTGAATATGCGAGCATCATTGGCAGCCTCAGGTATGCCACTGATTGTACTAGACCCGACATTGCCTATGTCGTGGGATTATTGTGCAGGTTTACTAGTAGACCTAGTATGGAGCATTGGCACGCTATCGAAAGAGTCATGAGATACCTTAAAAGGACCATGAATCTAGGATTACATTATCAAAGATTTCCTGTCGTACTTGAAGGATACAGTGATGCTGATTGGAACACCTTATCAGATGACTCCAAAGAAACCAGTGGCTATATTTTTAATATAGCCGGTGGTGCTGTATCTTGGAAATCGAAGAAACAGACGATATTGGCTCAGTCCACTATGGAGTCTGAAATGATAGCACTAGCTACTGCTAGTGAAGAAGCGAGCTGGTTGAGATACTTGCTAGCTGAGATCCCTTTGTGGGAAAAACCTATGCCAGCTGTGTTGATCCATTGCGATAGTACCGCGGCTATTGCAAAAATTGAGAATCGTTATTACAACGGTAAGAGATGACAAATACGTCGTAAGCACAACACAGTTAGAGAATTACTAACTAAAGGAGCTGTAATAGTGGATCATGTACGCACTGATGATAATTTAGCAGATCCTTTGACGAAAGGATTGGCTAGAGATAAAGTCATAAATACATCCAAAAGGATGAGACTATTGCCTATAGATAAATGAGTCACTTATGATGGGAACCCAACCTAAAAGACTGGAGATCCCAAGAATTAGGTTCAATGGGTAATAACAAGTCATAGTGATATGAGATGAATATGTTATGATATTTAAACAGAAGCATGATTCCTGAAGCGATGGAAGACTGAGATAATAGAAACTCTTAATGAGATCTATACTCTATGTGGAGGGAGTACCTAGCTACAGGAGTACTTTTGATAGACTCACCTATGTGAATGTGGAAATGAGGCCGTTTCCTATGGAATTTCGAGGTAAAAATTCCTAGAGCGTTCACTATACTGGGATAGACGTGCAGGGCCATAAATGCACGTGCTTTTTAGAATACACCTAATGAAAAGGTTGTGTGTGGGTTTGATGTCCGAGATAGAGTTCAAGACTACGAGTCACTCTTGTTAAATCAGAATCTTACTCGCTATGCAAAGGTTCAAGTCATAGACACCTTTGTTTATGCACAATCTTATGAAAGCGTTTGACGCTATTTCAGAACCTACTTTTTAAATTCAAGTGGGGGATTGTTGGAAATGAGGAACAAAAGAGCTAGTTTGTGAATTGAAAAATGAGAAGTCCCACATAGGAGGGACTACACATTCTAATAGTGTATATAAGGTGGAGGTATGACCCTTGGGGTGTGCCCCAAGGGGTACTCCAATTTTCGAGAGGAGCGAGAACGCATGCAAAATAAATCACCACACACGCGCGCGTGTGCTGCTGCCGTCGTTCGTCCGGCTGGGCTGGACTTGGGCTTGGGTGGTGAATTATTATTTTTTATTAAAAAGAAAATTAAAAATTAATATTTAATTTATGAAAAAAATGAATGCTTTCGTTTTTACTTAAAAGGCCCTCCACCGAGTCAACACTGAATTTCTGATCCAGTAAATGATTCCTTATTTTTCTCACGGTTCGGTTGTGGTCAAAACCCTTCCTATTTTCACATTTGATTTGTGGCCGTGTACTTGGTCAATTATCTGGAATTTTTGAAGTCAACCAAACCTAGAATTATGGGGCACGTTTTTAGTGTGGATCTAGTCAGATGGATCCCAAATTTCCTCTAATCCAGTAGCAGATCTCCTCTATAAATAGAGGGTTCTGCTCAGTTGCAAATCACACCAAAAGCACTCCATCTTCTAAGGCTTTTCTCTCTTCTCCCTCCATATTCTTACTTCTACATTTCTTTTCTTTAGAGTAGTCTTAGTACCATATTACGAGTGGCAGCCATTAGACTGCCATACTGAGGGTGTAATTCTAAAACGGTTTTTTCATGGTGCAGTGAAAATCCGATACAAAGTAACTGAGCTGTTTTATCCTGGGGACGGCGTGGTTGATAGTCTGCCTTGCACAATTTGGGCAGTGCCGCGAAACGTCTTAAAGAGAGCGACCTAGTCTGCGACTCAACCCAGTAATATTTTCGGTGGCATAAATTGTTTTTTAAACTCGTTTTTCAAAACTCGAAAATAACATAAAGTCTCTCAAACTACTAAACTACGTGATTATTATACTCCATAATGCACTATTAAGATAACAAACTGCACTTTTTAATAAAATATTTACTATGTTTCATTTAATACTAAGGGTATTTAACCATAAACAGAGTTTAAATGTAAGCGAGAAAAGAAAAACTCTAAGGTATATTCATGATTAGTGTTTGTAAAAAAAAAAAATTAGTATTTGTTAAAAACAAGAAAAATCGTATAAAACAATGTAGTGGTCTCCTATTTTTTAAAATAGAAAACACTTAGTTTACTTTATTAAGAGAAAATTCAAGTTAATATATAAAAATATATTTAAAAAATAATAAACTTCAATAATCTAGTCTATTAATAAAAAGGCAGATATTAGATTTGTGAATTGTCTGTAGGAGCTCCATTAAGAGACAAATAACTTTCAGTTGGAAACATAGTGTTAAAGAAAGAAAAAAATATTGAATTTACTCTCAAGGAAGTACCTGGCACAGGCCTACGGTTATTCCGTTTTGAATGTCCATAAATACATCTCCGTCTAATTCAAAGAACAACAAGAAACCTTTATTACTCATAGAAAAAAATGTTAGTATAATAATGTTTTAATGGACCGTAAATTGAATTTAATTAATTAATGGTTTAATAATTGTGATGTATTAAATTCACACATAAATAGTAGTTACTTTTCTCTTATAAAAATAAAAATAGAGCAACAGAATGAAGAAACTAAAGTGAGTGAGTGAGTCAATAAGACAAACAGTTTATAGGTCCCTTGTCACCATTGCAACGTACTCCTATCCTACCATGGTGTCCCCAAAAACTCATGTAGTGCTTCTGGCAAGTCCTGGCATAGGACACCTAATTCCCACCATTGAATTAGGTAAACGTCTCACCACTCACCATAACCTAAACATCACCATCTTTGTAGTCACCACCAATCTTTTCTTAGACACAACAACATCACATATACTTCAACAAACATCCAACCTCAACATCGTTCTTGTCCCTCCCATCGATGTTTCCGATAAACTTCCACCAAACCCGTCCTTAGCTTCACGAATTGTTTTAACTTTGATCGAATCTCTTCCTTTTATTCGCTCTCAAATCCAATCCATGGTGCTTCGTCCTTCATCTCTTATTGTCGACCTCTTCGGTACTATAGCTTTACCCATGGCACGTGATCTTCACATGTCAACCTACGTTTTCTTCGCAACTAACGCTTGGTTCTCTGCTGTTACCATTTACCTTCCTTTTATCGACGAGGAAGCGTTTTCAAGACATGCGAATCATCATGAACCGCTTTTTATTCCGGGTTGTGAACCCGTTCGGTTTGATGATACACTCGAATCGTTTGTTTCACCGTGTGGGCCTATTCACGAAGGTTATGTTAACGCCGCAAAGGAGATATTAACCGCTGATGGAATTTTGATGAACACGTGGCATGATCTGGAGCCAAAATCTATTAAGGCATTTAATGAACCGGGGGTTTTAGGACGGTTTATAAAAGGGTCGGTTTATTCGGTTGGACCACTTGTGAGAACGGTTGAACCGGAATTGAAGCGGAGGGAGGATGAGATTTTGATTTTAAGTTGGCTTGACCGGCAACCGGCTGAGTCGGTGATATATTTGTCTTTTGGGAGTGGTGGGACGATGTCAGAGGATCAAATGAGGGAATTGGCTTACGGGTTAGAGTTGAGTCAGCAGAGATTTGTTTGGGTGGTGCGGCGGCCTGTGGAGGGCGATGCATCTGCGGCATTTTTCGAGGGCATAAATGGATCAACGGTAGTTGATTACTTGCCTGAGGGTTTTTTGAAGAGAACAAAAGAGGCGGGGCTTTGTATCTCTATGTGGGCCCCACAAGCTGAGATTTTGAAACGTCCTGCGACAGGTGGTTTCGTCACGCATTGCGGTTGGAATTCTATTCTTGAGAGTATCCTTAGTGGAGTTCCTATGGTCGCGTGGCCGCTTTATGCGGAACAAAAGATGAATGCTACTATGTTGTCGGAGGAGATTGGGGTGGCGGCACGTGTGGTGGTGGAAGAGGGTGGAATTGTTTGTAGGGAAAAAATTGCGGAGGTGATTAGAAGAGTCATGGTGGATGAAGAAGGTATAGTGATGAGGGAGAAAGTTAAGGAGTTTAAGTTAACCGGAGAGAAAGCTTTGTCTGTGTTTGGTTCTTCTCATGAATCGCTTTGTGAGATCACAAAGGAATGTCAACTTCATCTCCATGGTCCTCAGACAAAATCTCGGGGTGCATAACCTATTACTAAGACTTTTGTTTTTAGTTATAAAATAAAAAGAAGAAAAAAAAAAGAAGTTTTGTTTTTAGCTATTTCCCTCTTTTATATATACAACTTTTTCCTTTAAACTTATATTCTTTTCTTAATACTTTTTTGGTATAATCTTTTTCTTAATCTTAATAATAAAAAACTTCATAATATAAGCAAAGATATATTAATATTTGATGTTTTTTTTAGTGAAATTTTGATATTTTTAAATATAACTAAAATTTAATAACTTTCATTATATTTAATTATTTTATTTCCAAAATATATTTAAATAAATAAATATTTTATTATTTTTCAATGGCTCTCTTAGTAACTATCATATAAAAAAAAATTATGTTGTTTCCGTAAAAAAATATATTTTTAATTACTCGTGCTTACATGTTTTTATGCACAAATAGTTTATTAACAATATATAATTACATTTTCAGTGATTCTCTTAATAATTGTCATATTACTTTTTCTCTTTACTCATCATATAAAAATTATATTTTTAAGACCTAAAACCTTCTGGCATTTGTAAATCTTTCAAAGTCCATGTGCTTATATTTTCTATATAATTAACAAATACTATTTTAGATATGCTAATTTATATACTTCAAAGCTGCGACAAGTAATGCAAATACACCTCTTCTGTATTTTCAAACAAATACGGTAATATACTCCCTCTAGGCTATATTATAAAAAAAACTAACTATTTTTACGGTTATTTAAAAAATTAGTCAAAATATAATTAATTTTTTAAATTTAATATAAAATATAATTCATATTTATCAAATTGTCTCTTTAAATGTTAAACATTCAGTCATCAATATTAAATATTTTTTATTTAAGTATTTTAATATTATCAATATTAAATAATTAATTTTTTTTATAATAGTAACCAAAATTTAATATCATATTTTTATTTATAATAATGATCAAATGAAATATTTATTAGAGAAATTATACTCACATTTTAAATATATGTGACACATTTTGATATAGTCCCTCTTATTACTATTATATACTCTGGTCACTATTATAAATAATAAAGTTTTAAATTTTAGTCATTATTATAAATAAAAATTAACTATTTTTAAATTATATAATGTTATTATTTTCAATACATCATTAATTTATTTTAAAACATTTAATATTTGACATTTAAAATGAATAATTTTAATAAATTTAACTTATATTTTACATAAAATTTAAAAAATTAATTCTATTTAATAATATTTTTAATATCTGCAAAAAATATTTTTTGTTTTTTTATATTAGTAACTAAAGGAGTATCAAGACGGTGCACGTATATTTAAAATTGCTGAGTGTCATTTAAAAAAAAAAGTATTTCTCTTATATATTAAGGGAAACGATTACAAGTTAGCTATTAATCGTATTCACGCCATGTCATTAGTTTTTCTTATATGCTACATGCTATGCTTTAATTAGCAAAGAGTGCCATCACTGCTTTAAATTTTAATTATCATAATCAAAGTAGACAACAAACAATACATTTCGCCAAGTCGGATTCATGATTTGTCATGAAGGAAATAAGATACTGATATTACATCTGAATTTTAAAAAAATAAGTATTACCTTTGAATTCAATATTATACAATTGATATAAAGTAACATATCAAATCAATCGATTAAATATATAAGTAACGTATCTTCATTTGACTTCAATGTTTTAATGGATTGATTTTCTTCTTTGAATTCAAATTTTTTAATTGATTGATTTGATCGTTAATTTTTTAATGAATTGATTTAATCTTTGAATTCAACTTTTAATTGATTGATTTAATTCTTAATAAATAATATTTCATCTGATTTGAAATATAAAAAAATGACTTAATAAAAATAGATTTATTAATTATAAATTTTAGATTATATACAATAATTTTATTGATTAAATTTCATCTTATATTTAAATCTTATATAATACTATGGAAGGATTTAGATGGTGTACGCGTGTGTGCAGTGTGAATTAAATGCAAGCAATCAACCACTTTGGAATCAGGATTACATAGTAATAGTAAAAGAAAAAATCACAAATTTTAATTTAGTATCAATGATAATGGGTAACATTTGGGTTGGTACTATTGTATCGGTTTTTATATCCCCAGCTTAAACAAATATTTATTTGTGTCTGTTTTTTTATCAACTTTAATAGTTGTACTTTTATCTTTTGAGTATTTTAATGTTTATATGAATATATCTGCACTTTAACTAAAATAAATTAATAAAAAATTATTATTATTATAATTGTGATTAAATTTAAATTTTTTAAAATATCTTAAATACAAATCATAAAGTATTACAAATTAAAATATTTTTCAACTCAAAATATATCAAATGATAAGTCGTAAGTCCTTAGGCGATATCCAACCACGAGTCAAAAAATTTATATGATCGCAGTACATTTTTGCAAAAAAAAAAACAATTATCGATACAAATTTCTTACTTTAAACTAATAATAAAGAAATTAAAAAATAAGTACTCAATAACAAAATATTAAAACAAATAATATACGTGCATTATCAAAAATAGAAAATTCATATAATTAAACATGACTTGCAGTAATATGAAGCTTAAAATATAAGTAAACATGTTTTGTTGATATATATTATTGATGAAAGGTACAAATTTTTATATAAATATGAAATTCGTAACTATGTAATTTAACTATCGGTATTTATTTATATCTTTAAAAAATTTATTATATATTCATTTGAAATTATTTAATAATGTATCAAATAGTTTTAAAATTTTACAAAAATTTGTGGAATTAATCTATTCAATAAGAACTTTTAATTTGACTAAATTAGTAAAATTTATTATCTATATTGAGTTATTATACAGAATAATTTATTACATAATTACTCTACTTAAACTATTATATAATCAAACGGTAATTTTAGAGTATCAACATAACATAAATGAGTGTCAATTCTATGATGTGATATTTTTACATTCTAATTTCTTGTTTTAAAAAAACTATTATATAATGATAAGAAAAATTCGGCAAAAAAATAAAATTTAGATACTTTTGAAAATATAGAGGAGAAAAAATTTTCCAATATTTATCATGTTATTATTAATTTTTTTCTAACAAAATATAAAATACTAAAATTTATATTTACTAGACATTTGATTTATCTCTGTAATAAAATATATTCATTTTATCATAACTTAATATTTATACTAACACTTTACTTAAACTATTGTACAATGCTAGTAAGAATAATTTAATTATCACTAGTTTGTCTCAATTTAACCATTGTCAGACCATTAAATCAACTTCAAAGATACATCTGTGTTTTTAGAGTAGTGATATTTAAAGTTAACTAAAAAAAATGATTTTTTCGATATTTGTATGAAATAAAATACTCTGACCATCTCAAATTTCCTTTAACAAATAAGATATAAGTTAAAAACTATAGTTAATTTTGTATAGAAAATAAAATTTCCCATATGAAAAAGAAAAAATAAATTTAAAAAAAAAAAGATTAATAGATAATAAGAGACATAATAGAAAATGAGACGACGTATTTTTCTTCCGCCAAATTCCTCCACTCAAACAATTGCTAAAGAACAATACCTCACTCCAAATATGTAACAGAAATAGAGATAATCTAAAAATCAGACTAAATGCCCCAACATTTTAAGCTACTGTCATAGTTAACTTTTGTACTATATAAAAGATACTTCTAGTACACTTATGCTTCAAGTGATATCCTATACGCAAGGACTGCAAACAAATGTCTTCTTTCCACGGTGAGGAATACCACTCACCCTGACAGCCACCTAAAAATGGCTAACTCAATTACGAGCTGTCAAGCAATTTAGCCTCTTGGAATAAAACTTGGTTCTTGTCATTTTCAGACTAAAGCGAAACATCTTTCTTTAATATAAATAATTAGTAGTAAATTTTTTTTATGTTTTACTTATTAGTATATAATTATAAATTGTAATAATAATAATAAAAAAGAAAAGAGAAGGGGGAAAATTTAAAAAAAAAAAAAAGG